>QPKB01000002.1:24559423-24767544 GCA_003546025.1 Camphora micrantha | reverse complement strand
ACTACTATTCCTCATTTCAACTTGCAGAATCAAACCGATCAGAATGACGAAAGCGTTCTTCGAAAACACAAGGGAAAAGGTGGGGAAATGGAATCGTTAGCTAAATACTTTTCATTTTCTATAGTTTTGAGAAGCATCTGAACATGTTCTAGACACACATAGTAGATAATTAAAAGCAAATCACTCAATTTTATCCTACTCGAAAGCAGAAGATAATTTCAACACTGAAACTCCGAACTCAAAACAATCAAAAGTTGTCAACACAAACAAAAATCAACATCCAACAACAATATAAGCTAGACTCACAATAAGCGCAACTGTTGCTCTCATCAAAACCCACATTCAACTCTGACATCCAAAAAAACACAAGTAAAATTGGTCCCACTCTAAAAACACGACTCTACCTTCAATCCCACAAATTTAGCCAAACAATTTCCTTTCCTCGGACTCCAATTCCCTTAAGGAAAACAGCAACTAATTTCATCCACTCGACTAAATCCACAAAAAAGAACGAGCCCTTTAGGCACTGAATTTCACATTCAATTCAAAAAATATAATAAAAAAAAAATGGAAAACAAAAAACACCTTGTCAAAAAGAATAAAACCAAAATCCCATAATTCAAAAAAAATAAAAGAAAAAAACCCCAAAGATTCAGTAGCCAAGGAAGAAGAAAAGGGGAAACTCAAAACCCACATCAAATTTCTCAAAAATCACAAATATGAAAGGACAAAGAAACCGAGCAAAAAAGAGTTACAATTGCAACATCAGAAGAACCAAAAAACAGGGAAAATATCATTGAAATGAACAAAGAGAGCCTAAAATTCTACACAAAAGCCTGTTTGGAATGGGGAGAATGAAAAATATTCATAGACAAGAGTGAGTGAATTTGTGTTGAGATTACCGAGCATCATCGAAGATGTTTGGAGAGAGTGGAAATGGCCGAAAGAGCAAAAAAAAAAAAGGCAAAAAAGGGGAGAGAGCTCCTCCTCCGTCTTCTGAAAGCTTTTTGGAATTCCACAGAAAGAAAACAAGAGAGAAAAAAAAAAAAAAAACAAAAAAGGGGGGCCAAAAAGAGCCCTAGCGAGAGAGGAGAGAATCCAGAATCTCGGTCCTGGTGGAGGCAATTGGATAAAAGTGCACGTTGGTGGTCCCAGGGGCAACTCGAGGATTTGGATAAGATGGAGGTGCTTTTTGTACGAGGCCAAGAAGGCGCTTTTTGGGGGTTGAATCTGACGCAATGGGCTGACATGACAGAGGCGTTTTGTACGGAGGTTTCGCCTTTTCGTTTTTATCGAAAAATTACTCAATTGTCCTTGCTCTTTGGACTTTGTTGAAGACGCGCGCGAAGATGGTGCACGTTCGGATCTTGCCCGCTGAAATAAACGAGTTGAAATTAAAACAGGTTCGTCTGCACTGGCGCTGAGATTAGCCTGGAATCCGGATCTTGCCCGCGTCTCTCACTTGCTTTTGTCCGCGTCTCTCACTTGCTTTTGTAGAGTGTAACTTGACTTCTCATTCATTTAAAATTAGAAGATCTCGAAATGAAACTTACAATTTAATTTTGTAAATGAGTTATATAGTTAAGAAATACGCATTTAGTATTATTTACGCATGTAATGGATGGATAGGTATAAAAATAGTGTATAAATGAAGGTGTTTGAATACCAAAATTTTCACATCAAATTACGTGTTGACATTGGTTTATGCCGTCTCACGAAAGAAGGCCCTGGTAACTTTTTAATCATTGGTTGCATTTTGTGGGGACCCATTATCCAATTTGATTTTTTTATTTTAAATTTTTTTTGCATTCCTTTAGCTTTATATTTGCAATTCAAACATTTATTTTCTTTATTGAACCAATAAAGCCCAAGATTTTGAAGCGGATTATCTTAAATCTCTATAGATTTTGGAAATTTTCACAAACAGGTAAGGTGTTTTCACATGTCTAATATTTTGCATGTGTAAAAATTTTCATATGTAGTATTTACACATGTAAATTTCATCCTACTATGTTTGTATATATTGTGAAGTGGGCTCCACCCGAGGGGAGTATTGCAAAGTATTTATACTACCTCTACTAACACTTCGATGTCTTAATAGGAACGGTTAGCTAAAGAAACTTAATATGGTATCAAAGTCAATTTACATGTGTAAGATTTTCATATGTAGTATTTACACATGTAAATTTCATTTTACCATCGCTTGTGTATATTGTGAAGTGGCTCACCCGAGGGGAGTATTGCAAAGTATTTATACTGCCTCTACTAACACTTCGAGATCTTAATAGTAATGGTTAGCTAAAGAAACTCATATGGTATCAGAGTCAATTTGCATGTGTAAAAATTCATATGTGTAATATTTACACAAGTAAATTTATTTTACTACACTTGTGTATATTGTGAAGTGGGCTCCACCCAAGGGGAGTATTGCAAAGTATTTATACTGCTTCTACTAACACTTCGAGGTCTTAATAGGAATGATTAACTAAAAAAAACTTAATATGGTATTAGAGTCAATAGGTTGAGTTCGAATTCCAGGATGAATGACTCGGCGCGCCTGGAAAAACATGTGTTTCACCAAAAGTACGCTGACCGATTTCCACCTGAGGGAAAGCATTGAGGAGTGGGCTCCACCCAAAGAGGCAAATGGTCCCTTAATGGGATGTCTCAAGATTTTCAATTTAGCAAATGACTAATAATATAATTATTATATAAAATTATATTAATTTATATTATTATTCATATGATATTAGACTTAAACTTGGGCGCATCTCTTTAGAGGAGAGCGTATTCATTTTAGACCATTAAGATTTCAAATGAGTAGTTCCCACTATGGAGTTCTACTCCCTTAGCCACCAAGAAGGGTAAGACACTTTGGGCTTGTTTGTCTCGTGTTGAGCAAAGTAAGAGGGAGGGGGGTTCCCATCCAACCATCAGAATTTTTACTATAGATGTGTTCGGATGGGCTAGTAATAATAGGGAAAACTAAGTGTTATGGCCCTAACCCGGGTTCACCTTTGGACCTATCGTTAGAGTGTTTTCATGGTAATTATTTTATTAGAAATCTAATCATCATTATTACATGTATTTAATTTAGTGTTTGCATGCAATGAATCATGATTTCATGCATTTTTATTGAATTTTCATGATTTTTATTTTTCATTTTCATGAACTATTATCCATTTACATGTTTGCTAATTAAAGTTTTATTTTCACTAGATTGAAAGAATTCTACAATTAATGCTTTAATTTAATTTAGTAGACCCTCACATATGGTTTTACGAAAAATAATAAATGCCTAATTTAGGAAAGTCCGTGTGGATGGAGTATGTGCAGGGCCTCCACTTGGACTTGTGCCAATGGAGGGGTGAGTGGCATTTGCCATAAGAAGGGGCGTCTGGCATTTTTCCCTCCTCTTTTGTTTCCATTTTTATTTTTAACTTTAAACTTAATTAGCAACCCTATTTGTATATTCTCTATCACTAATTTAATGGAAGATTTAAGGTACCAATGTATCTCTAATTGATTTGACTTAATAGTGCTTGTGAGAGGGAGATTTTTTTCTCCAAGTGGGCACCCTTTGCTTATGTGTAATGTGGGATCTAAGGACACTTTAGGTGGAGATAATGTGGGATCTACGGAGACTAATCTACTGCTAGGATTTTTAGAGAATTTTAAAAGAGGGGTGAGATGGGTTTTCATGTCAAGTCAAAGCCTTTATTGGGATTAGTTCCATAAAGGGAGGATGAGTTGGATTTTTTTTTTTTTTAGTTAGGAACCTCTCCACATTGTGTGTGCTTGAGTGAGAGAGAGAGAGAGAGAAAAGCGAGCGTAGGGCTAAAGGAGAGAAGAAGAAGAAAGAAGAAGGGAGAACAAAGGAGGCTTAGATTGGAAGTGGACATTTTTTTAGATGAGATTTTTCCCTCTTCTTAGTATATAATATATATTCATTTATTTTTTTTAATAGTAAATTTGATTCTATTCAAAGAGATGGGTTAAACCCAGAATACAAAATCTTGTCCCCTAACAAAGGAGAAGGTAAGAAAAACGATCCCACAATTGGGTGACGATAATATATATCCAGACGTTACTTAGAGCCCACACACCGGCTCAAGCATTAATGATGAATTGAATGATGAATTTCTAAATCAAAAAAGACTTTTGGACCATGAATTTGCTTCATTTTACGAAGTAATCGCCATGATGGCTTTGAGATCTTGATGAGCTATTGTAGATATTTTGCATGCAAGAGATCATGGAGTCACCGCATTTGAAATTAAGAATTCCAACTTGAAAGTATTGGAGACTTAGCAATCTGTAATAAACTGTCCTCCAATTCATAACAAAACTGAGTTAAATGGGGTGGGGCTGAGTCCAACAGTACTTGAACATCATTAACCAAATTATCAATAATGATTGAACGAGCATAGCAGGGCACTCCTTAGTCAAACCATAAAATGCCCATAATCATTAGAGCAAGCCGTGCAATAGTGAGCCTCTACATATTTGGTGGAGCATGAACATCATTCCTCTCTGTTTAATGCGGTATAGGGGAAAATCCCAGTGATAGGAAATATGATCTGGTAGGTGAAGGCCTAAAAAGAGAATCCGACTCCGAATTTGAGCTTGAGTCCAATATGCCACATATCTCCAATCCATATTATTTCCTCAGAAAATGCGTAAATTTCTCTCTTGCCACACATTCCAAGCGACAGCCGGGAAAACCAACTTACCTAAGGTGGTCATAGCCTTATCATTTTGACTTACCCGTGAAAGAATAGACTCAATCATCTCAATAAGTGACGCACAAGCGATGGGGTGGAGATTAAGCAAGCAAAGCATACATCTCCATACATTATTTGTGAAAGGGCAATAAAGAAAAATATGCTCATGGAATCCCAATTTGCTGCACATAAGGAACAAAAAAAGTCACACCGAACATTCCGCTGCAGAATAAAGTCTCTTGTTTTTTCAGGCATCTTGTCATCACCATCCATGAGCAAATAAAGTGCTTTTAATATGACCCTTACACCAAATAAGTTTAGTCTATGGAGCCAGAATCCCATCATGATTTGCAATCGTATTATATGCTGATTTCAAAGAGAACTTCCCCACAATCTTCAAAGGTCCAAATAATCTCATCAAGATAATTAGTAGCTGGATAAAACCCCAGTAGTAATATGTCCCAAGATGTCCTATAGAGCAGCAGATATACACACTGGAAAATGCCAAGTACCATCATGAATAAAATTAGTTACCAAGATATTCAAACCAAGTCCAATCATAACTTGGCCCATGCCATACTGGTCGACCAAACGCCCACTTTCCATCCATGGATCAGTCCATAGGCATGTAGATGTGCCATTTCCTATCAAATGACGAATAAAAGGTAGTGCTCGCCTTCACAGAGACAGAATCGAATGCCATCCCCATGAAGCTGTAGATGGAGTTTTAATGTCCCAAAAAGACTTATCCTTAATGTATTTAGCATAAACTCACATGTTCCAACGAAAAGGATGATTCACAGCAACTTTCCACATTTGCTTTATAATAGTAGCCTGATTTAAGATAAATGCAGATTGGACACCTAAGCCACCATGGTCAAAAGGCTTACATATAGTGCTCCATGCTATAGGATGCAAATAACTTCCAGCCCATGTATTCTAAAAGAAATCCCGCATAAGTCAACCAATAGCACAGGGAATAGATTTTGGAAGAAGGTATGTGGAAGCCCAATAAATATGTAGAGTAATCAATGTAGATTTGATTAACTCCAGACAATTTGCATAAGATAGAATGCTAGATTTTCAGCTTGATACTAGCCTTGAATTTCTCCAATAGTGGGATACAATCATGGTGAGATAACCTTCGAGAAGACATTGGGATCCCCAAATAACGAGATGGGAATGAGCCTTCATTCACATTAAGAATTCCCTTTATCATTGTCCGAATCTCCTTATCACAACAAGAAAAAATAATGGAACTTTTATTCCAATGAACACCAAGTCCAAGGAAGCGATGAAAATCCTCAAGCAACCTTTTAAGATTGTATGCAGCATATGGAGTACCTCTGCTAAAAATAATGCATCATCTGCAAAAATCAAGTGAGAGATAGCCACATTCCCTTTGACAAAAGGGGTTGGAATAAGCTGAGAAGAAGCAAACCTTGTCATCATAATAGAAAAAAGTTCCATCATAGTAGTGAATAGAAATGGAGATAAAGGGCATCCTTGACGGAGACCCCACCCAAAAGAGGTGCCATTAAGGAGAATAGAATAACTTGAATGTTGAACACACTCCATAATCCATCTGATAAAGTGATTTGGGAACCCCATAGTAGTCATAGTAGCTTGAAGAAATTCCCATTGAACACTATTATATGCCTTTGCCAAGTCCAACTTGAGGCACAATTTGCAGACTCCTTTATGTAAGTGGAAGTTGTGCAATAGATCTTGAGTTACTAAAATGTTATCCGTAATTCCCCTATCTAGAATAAAAGTCGATTGCATGGGACCAACAAGTTTAGGAATCAACAACTTTAGTCTATACATTAAGATACGACTAATAATCTTATAGATCTCATTTGTAAGAGATATAGGTCTGAGTTTATCAGGGCTATTGGCAAGCTCTCCCTTTGGACAAGGATAATAAAGGTGGCCTTTAGTTGTTTTAACATCTTACCAGAATGGAAAAAAAATTGTACAGCATCGCAAACATCTTTTTCAACAATTGGCCAACATACCTTAAAAAAGTGGGCATTAAAACCATCGGGTCCAGGGACTTTGTTAGGGCTAGCTATTTTAATAGCATATTCAATCTCCTCAACAGTAATAGGCTTCATAAGATTTTCAGCATCCGCATCCGAAAGATGCCCCAAAGTATCTATGTGGGTCAAAGTTGGTTCCAAAGGATCAAGAAGAGGGCTTAGAATCTCCTTAAAACGGGAAAGGAAGACTTCAGAAATAGACTCAAATTCCATAAGCAGGTGCCTTCATTATCAGTTATCTGATCAACATAAGAATTCAACTAATGATGCTTAAGAAGCCCATAGAAGTATCTTGAATTATCATCCCCTGGATTAAGAGATTTATCCCTGGTCTTTTGCTTTAGCATGCTCTCTTCCATCAGTAAAAGGAAAGCTAATTGATCACGAGCCTTACACTCTTTATGCTGCAAATCAACATTAACTGGATTTTGGATAATAGCCATTTGAGTTTCTTCAAGAGATTGTCTAGCTATATCAATCTGAGTATTCAATGGAATATGCATATGACGCCACTGCTTCAAAGCTATCTTAACATTTTTTTAGTTTACAAGCAACCCTAAATAGAGGAGTCCCCTCCACACTAATATTCCAGGCATTATTCACAAAAAGCAAAAAACCCATCACACCCTGTCCAAAAATTAAAATATTTGAAAGGTGTTTTAGCAAAGGAACTACCAAAATAAGCCTACAATAGAGGAGAGTGATCAGAAACCTTTAAAATGAGAAGAAGTAAGAAATTCATGATTGAAGAGAATTGTATCAAGCTTACATTGAATGTGATTATCCCCTTGTGCTAAATTTGACCAAGTAAGGCTTGGGCATTAAAAAGAAAGATCATCAAGTGCAGCTTCATTAATACATGCATTAAAAATCATCAATAGCCAAAGGACGAGGAGCAGCACCACTAATTTTTTCATAGGTCCACCGAACCAAATTGAAATCACCAGCTACCATCCATGGTTTCTTCTTAAAAAAGCACATAAACATTGCCAGACCTCTCTTCTTCTGATATAACCATTATCTCCATAACACACCGTATGGAAACAAGAATAAGTCAAAATAAATAATGCACAATGAATAAATTAAAATCCATTTACCAAGATACTAACTTTTGCAACTTTTGGATTCCATAATAGACAAATGCGATATGTCACACAATGGTGTAAATTACAATGATCCAACCATCCACGAGGCACAACAAAGCTACGTATATAGGAAATAGAAGACTCATGAACTCTAGTTTCCAATAATCCAACAATATTAAGCTTTTGAAACTGGATTTTATTTTTAATTTCAAACTGCATTTCTATACAATGTAGCCCCCACACATTCCATATTAAGAATATCATTTGGAATGTTTGTGCTTTGGATTAGCATCTCTAATGACAATACCCTTCTGTTGAGGCTTACCAGGCTTAGGATTCTGAGGCTTCATCTTAGGGATTTTCTCCATACCCCCTTGGAAATAAAAGTTTCGAACATTATTTGAGGTACTTTTCGTACGAGAAATCCCCTGTTCAACCATCAATATTGTCTATGCAATTTCATCCTCATCAGCCGAAGAGTCCCCGTCAATATTAGAAAAAGCATGAAGTCTATTTGGGCTAGTAATGCCTCCAACAACAGATTGGGACTTTACATAGGCTGTATGGATTTTTTTCATCATTCTCAGTCCCACCATCATTAACATTAGCCCCAGTTGATTGATTCAAGTCATCTTCCCTAGATTGATTAAAATCATCCACCATAGACATCCTTATTCCATTTGTCGCTAACAAAGGAATAATAATAGTATTGTCCACATGTGGTAGTTCACTAACTTTGTCCACATGTGGTGGTTTACTAACCGAGTCCACCTTAATGTTTTTCATTTTTTGAACCCATTTCTGTTTGACTTGTTATTTAAGAGGGCATTCCTTATCATTATGGTTAAACGCGTGGCACTTCTTGCATGGATAAGGTCGCCATGCAATTTCAACCTTTTGGGGGATGGTAACACCATTATAATACATTCAAAAAACTAATGAGAATTTGCAATCAACATTCACCCCAATACAAACTCGGGCAAAGGCAAGTCTTGTACCAAGTGCGGTTGCTTGGTCCATATATAGGGGTTACCAATAACACTGGAAAGTTTACTCGGGCTAGAGGCTTATCTAAAATAGAAATTCAAATTTGGGAATTTCACCCATACAAGAATAGTTTTGAAATCCTCTTTACAAAGAGTAATTTTTGTAGACCATCGTTTCATAACCAAAGGGTGTCCATTAATAAACCAAGGACCTTCCTCCAATATGTGTTGGCTGTCATGAAAAATTGAAAATTTAAAGACAAAGAAGTCATCATCCAATGAATGGAACTGGACATCAGTAATTCCTCGTGCTTTAAGCATGGAGTTACGAACAACAACAAATTTTGTTTCCTTACTTGTAACATATCCAATGGGTGAAATGCCCCACATGCTATTTGCAGCCTCCACATCTTCACAAGCATATTCAAAATCATAATCAGAAGACCCATCTGGTTAGACAAACTTCAAGTTTCTGTTTTCAATAGACCTTGGCTAGAAGAAAGAAGTCTATGCAAACTGATTGTCCCTTTGAGTAGACAGAGATCTTGATGCGTGATTTTCCAAAGTTTGACATTGCATAATGGAGAGACTAGCACGCGGATGTGGTTGCTAAGGAGAGACATTATCATTATGGAATGGAGACTCAAATCCAACACGAGTCTAATTTGGAGATGAATATGGAACAACGAAATCATTGTTTATAGGTTTTAATGCCTTCAAATCAGATGTGTTGTGACGCATATACTATTGCTTGGAGATCACGTGATCCCCTTGGATTTGAGGACTTAATCCATCTTGGTTTGCTTATATTACAATGTGAGGATAAGTCCCATCAATTGAAGAACCGAGTGCCTGAGGAGAATCAAAGAGCCCTGGTCCAAACATTTGCGTGTATGCTTCTTGATTTTTCATCCGAACCCTAGCCACAAGGATAAGATCATTAGGAAGATTGTGGGGTAAGAAAGATTCTTGCCCCTTGCGAATAGCCATCATGACGATGGAGAGAATAGACTCACCATCTACCGCAAACTTAATCATAGCAGCTAGTTGAGAACGGAGATCATCATGGGGGATCATGATTAGTCGGAGATGAAGGAGAATCCCTAATTGCCTTCTTGTTTAATTTTTCATCATCTTCTTTTCTATTATCTTCCCTCTTCCATAACCATTGATAGACATTAATGTTGTTGTTTTGGCACCATGACGAAGCAATGAACTTTGATTTAAAAAAAGGAAAAAAAATATATCATTTTCATTTAATGGGGATTGGCTAAAGGAGGAGGGGATCCAAGTTTGTGTTTTTAATTATTGATTATGCTTAGATCATCGTGTTTGGATAGGACAATAGTGGAAATCATAATATGGTCTAGGTGTATTTAGGCTTTGAAAAATGTGTTTCTTTTGTTCCACATTTTAATAGATCATTAGAGTTAGATTTTTCAGTTTTAATGATCATGGGTGTGTAATAATCATATTATTTCATCTTTGTTTTTAAAGTCTTATTTTTTCTGTAAAAAATTATATATTTATAGAAGAGGGCTCTCCTAAAAGCTGCAACTTATGTTATCCTAAGCTGAAATCGTCTGCAAATCCTCTCAATTTTAAACTACTTCAAATCATCGTCTCCAACCCAGCGAAAAATCCAATCAAAACTAGATTTTTCAGTTCCGTCAGGCCAAAAACAGAGAATAATGACTACGATGCACTATTTCAGTTTAGGATAATATAAGTCACAGCTTTGGAGAGCCCTCCTTGTGTTTATAATCATTCTGTTGTAATCTAATTTATTTTAAAGATCCATATCATGGGAATAAAAGGGAGAAAAGAAAAAGGATTATTTTGATATGCTAAGCATTCATGATAATGGGAAGATATTTTTTAACCCTTGGGTTGGCAAACCAACAGTCGGATCTGACTAAACTTTTGTACAGATGTCCCCATTGATGTGCATAATTCTTAACAATTTGGATCTTTGGGATAATTTAAAAAAGGGGTTGAATTATATTTTTAGTTGCTGTCTTGATCATGGTTGTGTTGTTGGATTTATTGGTGCATCGATTGTTGATCTTGGGTCAAACAATAATTTTAGTATAAATATAATTAAATCCCAACAGCCTTAAGATTCTTTTTTAATGGTGTTAAGGTGCTGGAGTAGTGAATTTAAATCTAAAGGAGTCGTGGTTTAATGGGCTAAGCCCAAAAGCTAACCTTAGTGCACTAATTGACCACATATAGCCAAATTGTGTAGTTTTTACTTTCTGATATTTTATGTGTTAAATTTAGTTGGAGGACTAAATTAAAGTATTAATTGTTGCTTAAATTAATTATAAATTGTAGGCACACCCTTGGCTGAGTTGGAAACCATTTTGACTAGACTAATTACTAGTCTAGTTGGTTATGCTAGCTAAGTCTATGTTGTAGTGGCTAAAATGGATTTTTATGAATGAAATGGAGTCATAACTAGCAGCTATATGATTTAGTTAAGCTGCTAATCAGGAGGTTGAACCCCTTTATTAGTGGAGATTAAGAGGTCTGAATAAATACTGAAAAGGGCCATTGCCATCAAATATAGACTAGGTGTAATCAGCTAGTTGGCTGCTAATAAGTCTTTGTGTGATTTAGTGGCTGATGTGTGATACTTAAATTCCACGGTATGATAATGTAGGTGTTGTTATAGGTCTTAGGACACTTTAGAGATCATGAGGACCCCACCTTAGATCGTAAGATTTAATAATTAACAAGTGTAGAATGTTAGATGACTAGACTAGGTTCCCTAGTTGACCTTGGTGAGTTAGTCTTTATTAGGAAATTGTGTTTAATTGATTCTAAAATAAGGGTTAAGGGTCAAGAATTAGAAATTAGTAGTGTTTGATGATTATAATTCCTTTTCTACAGATAATTCAAATTTCACTTTTCTTTTCACAAGTGGTCAGTAAAGCTCCATAAAAGGCAAGTCTCAATTGCTTTCTAAATATGCATAAACATAATGGGTGACATGGTAATAGTGTTATGGACATTATGGCATGCTATATAGCAATCTAATTATAGGAGGTGACATTCTATTAGTGTTAAGTTTTATATAGCATGTTATTTATGGCAAGTTTTGCATGGCATACTATTTGTGAAAAGTCTTGCATGAAATTCTATTGATATTGGAAAATTGATAATGATACCCTCATGTATTGATGTAAATGATAAGTGATTCTCATATCCACTCCATAATATATTAATTGATAAGATTAATTGAAAGGGATGAGTCATATGAGTGTATATAGAAACAAAGTGGTATGAGATGCTTGAGGATAAGAATGCATATAATATGCTTTATTCCAACTATGTCTAAACTAATTAAAAGATGGAATGTCATAAACTCAACGAAGGTAGGGACCCCAATTCCATAGCCCCACTGTGTTGTATAACCCCTCAGGGGAGGACGTCTTACTCTGTGGTTGTTCAATACAGTGTAGTGTAGTGATTAGTGACTTGTTACTTACAGTGGGTATTATGATAATGACCCTTATGTCAAAGGAGTTATATTCTAAGACCTCCTTTCTGGTTAGGAGTACTTTTTAGGCTTCGTAGATGGGTGCACTGTTGGACTGGTAAGTGACATTAAGACCTAACATAGTGTAGGGATGGATGTTTCGTAATGATTTTTAAGTGAGTAATTGACCAATATGGAAGGGAGGGTCTCAAAGTGTTTAAATGCCTTAGTAGCAAGTGAATAATGCTAAATGTAGTATTTTAGCACATGGTTCCTAATTTCAAGTGTAGTGTGGAGACCCCAAATTCTTTATTGACAAGCGAATTATGTTATATGGCATTGTAAGAAATAATAGTGTCCCTAATATTTATTTTATGCAGAATTGTCATTGTAATAGTTTCATGTCTTTATTGCATATCATATGTGCATTATCATTGTAATCTTATCCATTTTTATAATATATATTTTTTGTTAGTAATTATTACCTTACGAAGTACCATTGTACTCATTATATTCTACCACCATAGATGATGTGTTGGTGGGTAAAGATGTACAAGACCCTGGGTTGAGGGTGAGCCTGTGCCACAGTATGGCTATGATGATGCCATTCATGATGGTCAAAATGAAGATACTTAATTTTTGAGGATTTAATACATCAATTTAGATATGTCTTAAGACTTTATTCTTTCGGGTTTTTACCAGAAAATACACTTTATATGGTTAGTACACCGAACAGTGAACATTAGCCAAACGTGTACCTAACAGGGAATACGTACATGATTCTTAATTTTTTTTACCATTTTTTTATGGTCAAATTTATCCTTCAGTTGCAGCGCTGGAGGTCAAATTCGACTATATGGTGTAAACTTCTGCTAAAAACAATACGTCTTGATCGACCTTCAGTTTAAGCGTTTAAGGTCGAATTCGACCTTGGCCTGTCTAATTACCCCTATTCAAAACCCTCGTTTCCAGAAAAGGAAACCATTTTTTCTACATTTAACCTGTCAACCATGACTTCTAGGTTTTCCTCTCCTCCATCTCTCATCCAAAGCGCTGGACTGTTTCGTTTCTACCCTTTGTGGTCCCCTCCATTTCAATCATTTTCAAACAACTATAAGGTATGTTTCGCCATGGTCCCCTCCTACATATGTCGTTGGGTTTTTTGTAATCTTCTACTTCTTTTCGCTTGTGTAGTTGGCACTCTCTTTGCGATATCAACCCTACTTCTGGTTGTCACTTGAAAGTTCAGTGTTAAACGTATTTAGGTTTTGAATGTCATACCTGGTCATTGCAGATTTATTTGTGGCTATCCGTTGCACTAAATAATCGAGTTTCCCGTGTAGACATGGCCACGCCGATGACTTCGTGATCACCACATATACAGACATGGCCATGGCGATGATTTTGGAGGGGCAAGTCATTTAAATTTGAAAGTGGATGGGTTTTGGGTTTTGATTTCAATGGCAGCGATGAATGCGTTGTATTTTGGGAGCATCTCTTCAATTTCCTTATGACAACTTTGTTGATTTTGTTGGCTACTCATATCATGTAAAAATCATGTAATATCTTTCCTGGGTGCTACCCATGTTTTTTCCTTTTTTCAATACAATTTCTTGTTGTGCAATTGTATTTGGTTTGAATTGTATGAATAGACTTGTGCTCAGCACGGGTTCTTGTGGTAGCCAATTTTATACAACAAATCAATAATCAATTCAAATAAAGAAGTGCATCAAAATTAGTAGGATGAAACCACCACATGGTGTTGGTGTGGCATTGCGAGCAACCCATTGGAGATGATCACAGTTAGTCATAGTTGTTTTCCATGATTGGTGATCGCACTTCTTGCTCATTTCTATTATTTGTTGAGATCATTCACTTCAACCGATATTCTGAACTTTGCAATATATAACAAGACACTTTTGAACATCTTGATGGCTAGAACACATGTCCAAAAATGGTAGGTGGACAAATTTGAAATTTTGAATGGTGACTTGTTTAAGAATAAATAAAGTTAGGAAGGAAAACTTAGACCATGGTTCAGCCCAGGATCTTGGTAAATGGCAAGAACTGACCCTTACAATGAAACATCTATGTTGCCTTATTATAGAATTGTCAATGACTGTGTTAGTGTTGTTACTTATTAGATTGTTTAAATAGTATAAGAACCCTCACTGTTTGTTATGTGACAAAATTCCAATTCGTAGAAGTCTGAAGCCACAAGCAGCAACGCTAACAAAGGTGTACCCACAAGGCTACTCTACGACCAGGAGACCCACATCTCATCAGCGATACGATGTGGACTAGTAAGTTGTTAAAAAGATTACATTCTAATTTTGCAAATAAAAATTACGGGTTACGTTCTAAGTTTTCAATTTATTTCTTACTATATTTTGTATAACATTTGCGTAGGAGCTTGGTTCGTATAGATGCATACCAACTAATCCAGACCATGGGTTATGGGATCTAAACGACAAGCAGCAAGAATATATCAGGCAGACCAGACTACAACGACTGACAGAGATGATGTGAATGCGAATAGGCCATGCCTTGATTACTAGTTTAGCGGAGCGCTGGTGCCCAGAGACAAACACGTTTACCTCCCTATTGGCGAGGTTACAGTGACTCTGGAGGACGTGGCCTACATTTATGGTCTACCAATAAATGGGCCCGTTCTCATTGGAAGAACGTTCCCTAATACAAACGTTGCCGATGTTTGCGAAGAGTTGCTAGGGAAACGACCTATCTCTAGAGTTGACTTTAATGACATATCCATTAAATTCACTTGGTTAGACCGGCACTTCAGGCCTGCTAGAGATGGAAAAAAAAAAAGAATAAGAGAAATAAGAAACTATCATCTCAGGAGGAGGTCTATGTCAGAAGGGCGTATCTATTCTTCTTGGTGTCCGAACATATATTGGTGAACGCGTCGGGATCGAAGGGGTCTACTTATCTACTAGAGCTATTCAGGGAGTTCAAACCATATGCATGGGCTCCTACTTGTCTAGCTAATCTTTACAGCATGCTGACGTAGGGAGTGAAGTGGTCCGGTATCAAGAATATCGAGGGCGGAGAGGCGGCCATACGTGCGGGTCTAGACCCGACAAATGAGAGTGACGCTTTTGAACATACGTTCAAGACTATGTCAGGACCACTTCAGTTGCTCCAGGTATTGTACTGTAGGTTTCTTTCAACGTTTTGTATGTTCGGTATTTTATGTATTTTCCCATAGTTCTAACTAAACGATCATTGAGATGATGCTTTATAGGTATGGGCGTATTCTAGGATGGCCATTGGTCGATCAATCAAGTCCTCGCGATATAGTAATGAGAACGTTCGGTTCCCTTTGATGGTCACATGGCGGAATAGGCTGGAGGGAATAAACCACTTGACAACGTTGAAGCGTGTTCGTAAACAGCTTAACAATCTCACGTCGGACGAGGTGAGCACACTCTTTTGTAACTTTGTTTTTGCAGTTCCTACAATAATCATTGCAGCTTAACACGATTAATGCTTCATGCAGTTTGAATGGCATCCCTACAAGAAACTTGGGAAGCCATTCTTGAGATCGGTTCCAAAAGCCGACCGAGAACTCTTCACCTCCACTGCGCCTCTCATCTTTTTTTGGTTGCTAAAGCGACACAATATCGGAAGGGTTATGAAACAATTCGGCCAATGACAGGTTGTCCTTCCGCCTTTCGTCCTTCCTTTCCCAAGGGCTGAAAGAAAGCAAAGAGTGATTGTAGACTACGGCGAAAATCTCAGGCGGAGATAAAAATGTGGGAGGATAGGTGGCCGTATATTATAAGGGTGAAGCAGTCATCCAGTGTGCCGCACTCTGATGAATACATGGCTTAGTATTCTCTGAATACCATAATGCTGATTGGCTGAATTAGGGAGGCCGAATGCCAACGCCTTATGGATCGAGAACATGTCATAGAATAGGAACCGAGCATCCCATAGAGAAGGGTCAGTTATCACGTCTACCGCCTTATTTCATTTTGTTAAACCCACTTAGAAAGTTTAGGTTAACATTCTCGTTTATGCTCATTTGTAGGTGACAGATTTCACTAATCACATTGAGCAGTCATGTGACCGAGCGCCTAGAAACCAAAGTACCGATTTGGGGCAGTTTATCTCCTCATTGAAAGGGAAGCTGAAGAGCTTCACCACTGCCTTTGGAACTACATTCGATGAGTACGTTGAGTCTTGCAACAGTCCCAATCCAAACAAGATAAGCAGTTTGTAAGGACCATCACCCTCTATTAACATCTTCCGTACATATGATTTCATTTGACTTGCAATGTTAGTTGACTCTTCGCAGGTTGTTACTCCAAAGAAAGTGTATGTGAAGAGACCCGCATCGAAAAGTCCAGTTAAGAAAAAAAAAAAAAAAAAAGGACCAACCGAAGCAAATCCAACAAAGGTGTCTATCCTTGTTGACGAAGAATCACTGGACAAGCCAAGAGGGCCTGTGCACATGGAAAGTCCAGTAAAGCCTACGTATGAATTTGGTGAACCAAGCACGCATGGATATGTCGAATCCCTTAACACCCCACTTGATGATGAACCCAACCTTGTTCCGCTAGAAGAAATATTCTTAACTTCTCCGTGCCCTAATATTTACTAGACTCCAGCACCTATCATACCACTTGCGATTGTTGCAGCACCTTCACTTGCTACAATTAAATCATTAGTGTGGGGGCTGAAACACCTGCCAAGGAATAGGAGAGTGCCGGAAAGGTTGTTGGACTTCGAACATGGATTACCTCAGTTTGAATATGTTCTAACAGAGTTGGATAAAGAGATGCCGAAGGGCTTCCACAGATACTACACTGAGAGGTATCAAGCACCAACCATGTTCTCACAACAGAGTTTACAATTACTGGATGCTAACCCATGGATCTGTATTCTGCAGGAAGGATGAGCTTCGTGTTATTTGTTCATTTGTTGACTGTGACACCCTCAATGCTTTGTTGGAACCGAATACACTGTTAGAAACTAACATCATCTACAACTACTTCGAATACATGAGGAACGCCTACGGTGAAGCCTATCTAGCAAACCCAAGCCTTTACGTAAGTATTTAGGAATCATTCAGCTACTGATGGTAATAGTTGAAAATCAAACAACTAATGCAAATTAAATTTTCCTTTCTAGAGCTTTTGGCAGAAGAAGCACAAGGCTGGAGATGATTGTGCATTTGGGGTCAACGGAGCACGAGTGTGGGATGCAAATGCATGTAAGATGCTCGTATACATTTTACACCAGCATAATCATTTCACCTTGCTCGTTGGGAACACAGGTTAGAACCATTGGGAGTTCTGCAATAGCTCTAAAAGTGATAAATATGGATTAGTCGTCTGCGAAGGTTTTGTGAGTATCCATTTAATTCTTGTTGATTTTTTACCTTTCATTTACATGAACTCACCATCTAACTTCACTTCTCTACAGAAACTGTGGTTAACCGAACGGTTTTACGATTACGGGTGGACGGAGCCATGGGTGTGGTCGATGGACATGAAAGCGGACATTCCTCGTCAACAGAATGGAAGTGACTGCAGTGTCTTTGTGTGTGCGTTTGTAGAGCATTGTATTTTCCGCCGCCCAGTTCGGTTCACCCAAGCCAACATGCCATATTTTCGCCATAGGATTTTCATCGAGATATTCAAGAGAAGTTGGGAATTAAATGGAAACCGATTCCATCTCCCTGACCTTTAGTGACAAGGCAGTTGTGTGTCCCAATGTATTTTGATTGACAGGAAAGCAATAGAAATTTTAACTCTCATGTCTAATGGTTGTAAAGTTTTTGAATTTGAATTTTATTTGTCTTTTATATATTTGAAGGTTGCATGTAAATGGATTAAGGTGGTTGTCTTTGTTAATGGTTGTATTTGGATTTTGGAAGGTTTTATTGAATGGTTGTTTTTTAATTTACAGCTTTGTTAGAATGAAATTTTTTTTACTACTTTCTTCCCAGCATCAAATTTGACCTTCGTATGTCACTTTCCGACGTCGAATGCGACTTGTGCTGACAGTTGTATTTGGGATGATTTCCTCCCAGCATCGCATTTGACTTGTCAAATAGCTCTTTGTGGTCGAATTCGATGTAGAGGTTTGTTTCCAATTTAGAGAGCACCCTCCCATTAACTAAGTCAGAAAAATCCAAGTTCAATACCAATCGAATTCAACCTTAGGATGTCACTCTCCTGCATCGAATGTGACGCAGATAAGTCATTTGTATTTCGGATGATCTCCTCCCAGTAAGTCAGTCAGAAAAATCCATGTAGCATTCGACGCAGGTGTTTAATCTCATACAAAATACCACCCTCCCAGTAACTAAGGGCCCGTTTGGCATGTCTACTTTTCAAGTCTATATCTCTTAAAACTTATTGAAAAAGACATTCTGAGATATTAGACTGTTTGGATATCACCTGTGGTATGTCTGTTTGAATCAGATAATAGGCATTTTTTGTCTATTTCAAAATGGCCCAAAAACTGTGTTGTTTTGGACAGACAAAAAAGTCTGAAGCGGGTAGCCCATTTTTTATAATTTTCGGACAAGTTTGCCCCCACTTTTTTTCTGAGCTTGACAAGTTTACCCATATTTCTCTCTTTGCAACGAAGAAGGCTCTCTCATTCACATTCGAAACAAAAAACCATAGCAGAGCTTGGTGTTTCCTTCCTTCCTCCACCTTTTCTCCATTCCTCACAAGGTACTTCTCTCCTAATATGCTTTTTGTTTATGTGATTTTCTCTGTTTCTCTTTCCATTCCTCTCTTCTTCTTTGTTATTGGTTTGGAGGGTTTTTTTTTTGCGTTCAGAAGATTGACGGTCATGATAGAGAAGAACTTGGGTTTGATTTTGTGAATTGGGGTTTTTTCTTTTGTGGGTTTTATGATTTGGTGTTTTCTCTTTAATGGATTTTGTGATTTGGATAGTTTGTTTTATTGTTGGAGGCATATCGCCCCTATGGGTGTTCCATTCTCATGAGGATATGATGTTTTAATTTCTTCCAAGACCCACCAAGATATGAAATAGTTGTTTACTTTCAAGCTCAGTTGGTTTCAATGTTTGCTTGAAGGTCCAGATGGATTAAACATTAGATATTCCCTGATTATATTATTATATAAATGATCTAGGCTTCTCTCCATGATTTATTAATCTTTTTGGTATGTTTGAATGGATGGAAGCCATTGATTTCTACAATTAAAATGTATATAGAGGTTTCTCGGAGGTTTAAAATGTATCTTAGTTTATCCAAATAATTTCTTCCAACTTGATGTTCTTATGCTTTGGGGAAAATTCAATGACCACTTTTTCTAAGGAATACAGTGGTTTGTTTCAAGTTGGATTTTCAAGTTTTTATTTTGGAGTTTACATCATTTACAAAGAATCCTGCTAGGTTGAGAATTGTACAGGACAACCTGATGGCCATTCAAAAAATAGAACAATTTTCATGTTGGTTGGCTCACTAGTCCAGATCAGTGGTGAATATTTTATTGAAAATAAAATGAAGTGAGAAACAAAATACCCTGAGAATCTTAGTTTCATACCCCATGAAAACCACACATCAAGATTGCCAAGTGGGCTTTGCCATGGAGTGGCCAAAGTTGACAAACAAAAGGCAATAGTATCTACCAAAATGTTTGACCTGTGTGGCACATATAGTAGACTTAGGGCCTTTCAAAGGCCACAGTTGTCTAGATGAGAATAATCTAGTTCCTAACGCAATACTAAAATATAAGCTTAACTTACGTTAAAATGGATCTCAATTTATCCAAATGATTTCTTAGAACTTGATGGTCTTATGCCTAGGGGAAAATTCAATGGCCACTATTTCTAAGGAATATAGAGGTTTGTTTCAAGTTGGATTTTTCTGATTAGAAGGGCCACTATTGAACTCATTTGCATTTTTTTTTATGATTGATTCGATATTGATTTATTATTTGTTGTCTTGAGAAAATATTTTAGATGCACTCTTTATACAGTACGAGAAAGAAGACATATCTTTAAAGGTGAGTAATAATGATTATAGTGGCATCTCTGACACCGATACAGTGGTGAATATTGCAGAACAGATGTAGATGTCAGAAGTTAGAAATGCAATAGTAGACGCCCTCTTTCATTCATGATGATAGTGGCATCTCTTTCGTTATCTCCAATTCACTATTCAAAAAACAGAAGACGAGAGAAAAATGAGGACATCTTGTTTGGTTTTTTCTCTAGCAATGATTCTCTTAATGTTGATGATGCTGGGTGATTTTCCAATAGCTGTGGAAGCCCATATTCCTACTCTAGCTCTTGCTCCTCCTCACATGGGTCTTAGAGGTCTTAAGAGTTGGCAGAGCAGGAGGTGCAATTTCCATCACTACCTCCACCTGCACTTCTATTCCCTCTATAACTCCATCTGTCTCCTTTGTCTCTCTTATCTTTCTATTTCCCTTCTTCCTCTCCGCCATGTAGATGGGCTTGTATTTTTCTTGGTAAAAGATAAGAGGAGCTTGTATTATTTGATTGTTTGGAAGGAAACATGTTGCATTTGTATTTGTATTTGTGTTTTTTAGGGAAAAGTTTTTTATTTTGCTTTTGTATTTATGGGTCTGGATCTTTGGTGCTTGGAACCATGAGAAACTTTGGTGATAAATAATCTTCAGATGGGTCTATTTCTTATAGTTGAACCATTCAAATTGAAGTTTATTTTCTATGTTGGAGTGATCATGTGTAAAACAGGCCAGGCCTAGACTGGTCGAGGCCCATTTCTATGCCCAATACAAGAAGGTTGAGGCAAAGGCTCCTAACTAAAGGCTTGACCTGGCCCAATAAAATTAACACTTATGGCTCAATATTTTGCAAGGCACTGAACCCAAAACATACTTTAGGAACTAAATCCAAGTTTTAATATTTGGCCAACTACTAACCAGTTGGACTTCAAACTTGGGCAAGCTTTTCCTTAGCCTAGCCCAACACATATGATCAAGTAATTCATTGGATAGTGTACACAAACTATGGTTCCTAGTGTAAGTTAGAAGAGGAGATTAATATGGATAAGTTTAAATGTTGTAATCCCGGGGGCTCATCTTTTGATACCTAAAACATGGCTAGATTGAATTTAAAAATAATTTATAATGGATGTCATTGAATTTCTATCATAAATTGACTTTTTTAAAAAAAGGACAAGAAATGCCCCTCTAATAAGCCCTTCTTTATATGTTTACAAACTAGTTTTATCAAATAGATCTACTTAAATTACGTATTCTCCAAGTGTTACCAAACGCTCTATTTGTAAAATAGTCTATTTGAAATAGATCTATTTCACACAGACTATTTGAGCCAGATCTATTTCAAGTAGATAAGATTTCCCAAACAAACCCTAAGTCATAAAAATTCATGTAAAATATTGGTCGAATTCGACCTTTGGATGTCACCTGCGTAGAATTCAGATGTCACTTACCTGCGTCGAATTCGACATTGGGAGGAGATTAGCCTGAAGAGGATTTCACTGACCTGTGTCGAATTTGACCGAAATTGTACATAATATTTTCCTTACTTAGGTACTGGAAGGGCAATTTTTAAATTAGAAACAAACACTTGCGTCGAATTTGACCAAGATGTATTCATAACAGGTTGAATGCAACACTAGGAGGAAATCAAGCCAAATACAAGTAACTTTCCTTCGTCGCATTCGACGCAGGAAAGTGACATACGAATGTCAAATTCGACCAAAATTGTTCATGATTTTTTCCTAACTTGGGTACTTGAAGAGCGGTTTTTTATATAGGAACAAACACCTGCGTCGAGTGCGACCATGAAGAGTACCTTCTTAGGTCGAATGCGACGCTAGGAGGAATCAGTACAAATACAAATAACTTACCTGCATCGAATGCGACCTGTGCTTGTCTATTTCCAGGTCGAATTCGACGTAGATGTTATACAGTAAAAAAAAATTGCATTCTAACAAAACTGTCTGTCACGAAAATATACAACCATTCAAAACCTATATTCTGTCCAACAAATTTACATACATTAATGAAAAGTTACATTAACAAAAACATATGAGAATTACATCCATTAAAAAGATGGGAATTACATCCATTCATGGAGAATTACATGAACAAAAAAGATGGGAATGGATCATGGAGAATTACATTAACAAAAAGGATGGGAATTACATCCATTCATGGAGAATTACATTAACAAAAAATATGGGAATTACATTCATTCATGGAGAATTACATTAACAAAAAATATGAGCATTGCATCCATTAATGAAGAATTACATTAATAAATAAAATGGACTTCATGAAGACACTAATTTTGAGCCAGTGGATTTTTGCAGCTGCACTTGTTGTGTCACATTCTCTATACAGTTGGAGTAAGTGACCACTCTGCGCTGTCTGTTCCTATCCTCCACACGGGTTCTATTTTTCTTAGGCCTTCTCAGCTGTTTGTTGGCCAACTAAGGGCGTATCTGCTCAATTGATCTTTTCTCCCACTGTTTTACATCACGCGATGCCTGAATTATATCATCATATGTCCTTTGATACATGCTCCTAGTGTACCAATGCTCACAAAAATCATACGGATTGACATTCCCCACTTTCATTGAAGCCAAAGCATGGCAGCATAGGAAGCCAATCACTTCCCACTTGCGACATGTGCATGACTTCTTTTCAAGATCAATAACATCCACGTACTCAACTGATTGAACCTGGAACTCAACCAAACTGGCGACACGAACCTAGAGCCTATGTGCTTCTTCCATTTCATTGTTGAGGTACTTCTCTGCATATGGAGTAAGACGTGTTGTTATGTTTTGTGTTTGGCTGCAATGCTTTTGGTAGAACTCCATCAATTTTGCGCGGATTTCTTCGACTTGCTTTGTGATAGGGAGAACCCTTGTGTCCTTTAGAAGACTATTGGTGCACTCAGCAGCATTACTCGTTAGCATGTTGTACCTCCGTCCATGCACATGCGTCGTAGCCCAGTACTGACGCCCAATAGCCGCAATGTATTCAAAAGCACATTTGTCTACGGAACGTATGTCGCTCATGTAAACATCGAACTCGTTTGGTCTATATGCCCGGGCAGCTTTCCAAAACATCCTGACCATACTACGATCATTGAAAGATGCTTTGATATTCTCAGCTATGTGATGACAACAAAAATAGTAGCAGGCACTTGGGAGCATGGATTTCAATGCAGGAATGAGACCCTTTTAACAGTCAGACACAATTGTCAAGTTCTTTGGCTCGCCCAATGCAATCGATAAGTTTGCTAGCAACCACTCCCAACTATCACGGCATTCTGCCTCGGGCAAAGGGGAATGCTATTGGAAACAACTAATGATTGGCATCATGTGTGACAACGAGTAATAGTACTCAAGGATATGTTTCGCGAAGGTGTGAACCATCCACTGCTAGCAGAGGCTTTAAAGAAGTTTGAAATGAACGTATGCAAGGCTCGAAGGCCCAGAAGAACCTCCTAAATCGGTCATCTGAGGTGATGTCAATGTTTGTTGCTGTGCCAGGATTGGTCCTTTGTAGCTCAAAACAAAAAAGTGGTAATATCTGGAATGACTCTTCATATGAGCCTCGAATTTTACACAATGCCATCTTCCTTGCCATATGTGCTTTCCTGTATGTGATTTTGATTCGAAACTCCGTTTCATATTCTTTCATTTTCTCTTTTGGTTTAAAATCATTATTGCAACGTATCTTCCCTTCATCGAACTTAGCTATTAACTGCGCTGATGCTTGCCTATGCGTTGTCCCCATCATTGGTTTGGAGCAAGAATGGTTTGGCTTGTACTTCCGAACTTTGAATTATGGGCCAGAATCCACTATAGAGCAACATATTCGCCAAGAATAGTTATCATCTTTGCAACATGCGGTGACCATTTTCATGCTCGTCTTTAAGTGCTTCAAAGTGAAATTGTTGTAAACTGCATGCTTGGTTATGCATTTTTGGAACGCTTTACGGTCGGAAACTCACGACCCAGCCACATCTCCCTGACAGAACCATCGACTCCTTCGGCAATGACCGCTTCAGGGACCATCGTGTTCACAATCGTGTTGTCCTGCATACTATGTGATCCATCTAACCAGTACTTCCAAATCTGTTGCACCCTTCTAACGGAAACAATTCCATGGTACCTCGCTCCATAGGCCTAATCTTGTGGCGGGGACAAGCAAATATGCGAGTTGACTCAGATGTAATGTTCACCCTCACGTCATCCAACTTCTCAAGCATAGGTTGGGCCTCAGCTGTTACACCATTGACTACCACCTCATTTGACTCATGAGACAAATGTTGGACCACATTCGTGACATCATTCATGAAAGATGAGAAGTCACATCAACATCCTCTCTTAAGTTGATGGTAGGTTTGTCTTTGATGGGAGACGTAAATGTTGATCCTTTTACTTTAGACTCCATATTCTTGATAATCTCATCAGTGGGATGACTAGTGCTCGTGCAATCAAACATGCACAGAAAAAACTTACACAATTATATTGTATAGATATCTTGAATACAACAACATTAATTACAAGTATGTATAAGACAAACTATGTATTAACAAAAACCACAAACCTTTCTTGGTATAGGTGTACGGTGCCATCTTCTTTGCCTATTATTCTTGTTACAAATATAAATATCCCGAAAGAATCAGACTTTGAGGTTTTGAAAAGTCCATTGATATCACTGTCATCATCAATGTTTATTATCGAAAAGAAGCTTTCATTGTGCAGTAAATACTTTATACTAAGATCTTCGGCCATTACATCTTAGTTCGAGGCTTCAAGTACTATATTTTTCAGCTCACTGATAGTTATGGTACTCAACAGATACCCCAACTTCTGTTTGCCCCCCTCATATTTTGGGTCGATTTAGATCAAAATTAAAAGTTCCATCGCAATGAAAAATAGCTAAATGTTGGACATTTGACATGCTATTGCAAAAGGAATGATAGCTTAAATTAGTGGAAAATGTGAGTCAACCTTATACTACCAATTCATGGTAAATCTGTTTTTAGAGCCTATTTACTTCCCCGCATTTTTTCAGCTCTTTGTATGAAATGCAAATGCATAAAACAATAAACTAGTGCTTGAATGGCCAAGGAAGCTCGAGCAAACTGTTGAGACCATGGATACAAGAATTGCAGCTTCTAAACCTTAAGAGGAAGATACCCAAAAGAGCAAATAAATTCATTTAAAATCCATGAGAAGTTCAGCCCTGCTCATATTCTTACTCATTCATTGAATATGTACCTTAGATCAGAGGGAAGATGCCCAATGAAGGTGGAAGCAGACAAAGAATGCATTTAACGTATTTTCCATCTTCTGCAATGCGATTCGTAAGGGTAGGACATGAACGGAAGATGGGATTGGATATATAATGAATCATATCTAAAGGTCGAATTCGACATCCAGCATTGCAACTGAAGGTCGAATTCGACCATAAAAAAAAATGGTAAAAAAAAAATTAAGAATCCTGTACGGATTCCCTGTTAGGTTTACGTTTGGCTAATGTTCATGTTTAGTGTACTGACCACATAAAGTGTATTTTCTGGTAAAAACCCCTTATTCTTTTATGTTGGGATTGATGTAATTAATCAGTTTTGTACTTGGTTCATTTGAGAATGTTTTTGGTGATGTCATTTATGGTTATGTGCTTTGCTTACCTAACATGTGAATAGCTAATGTTGGTTTATACATGATTGTTGTTTAAAAGAAAAAAAATTGGCCCACCATTTAAACTGTTGAGTGGCCTTAGATGGCTAGATCATCTGGAATCACGTCAGGTCCATCTTATCAGATTTTGGGGCATGACAGTAAGCATTGTTAGGGATTTTGTGTATTGCAATTTGATGGATGCATTATCATGTCAGCATCATTCGAATTTTCACATGAGCATTGATTTTGAAAAACTTTAAATCTTGATTCTCACATGCATTGTTTTAGAATTTTTAAAACTTGTGTTTCATGCAAGTTTTGGTTCTTAAACTTGGACACATTAATCTTTGAAAAGAAGATTTTCGAATCATGCAAGCCTATGGCCCTAGATTTTCAAATCATCTTAGGAATTTTAGGTTCATGTTTTGAAAACACCTTTAGATTGATTTAAATATTATTCTAAGTATGATTTCATGGCCTAGAAGTTCCCACATCAGAAATCTTTCAAAATAATAAAAATCGAGAAAGTGGCCATGACTAACCCAGAGTGGCTGGTTGACCTGCCACACAGGGGGTTCAACCGGATACATGATCGTTGGGTCACAAACAACTATATTTTTTACCATTTTGTGCACGATCGACCAGGCAAAGTAGGGGGTCGATCAAGGACTAGCCGTTGGGCATTTTTTTGCTATAAATACAAGTTCATTTTAAGACCATTGGCAACCAACTTTGAGGCATTCTTTGAGGCGATTTAAAGCCAAAGAAAGGGGGATGAGCTAAGGAAGGCTAGTGGGTCATTTGGAAAGCTAAAGCTTGGATTCATTTAGTTAAATATCTAAGTAAGCTCTGCTTTTCCACATCATACGTTACATGTCTTGTTTAAATTATTAGTAAATCAATCTTAAGCTTGCTAACTATGATTCGTTGAATCCATTACATATATTTTACTTTGAGTTGCCAACTAAGTTAGTTTTGACTTACATATCATAATGGTTTCATGCTTTGTTTAAAAACTTTGATTTCTCTCAAAGCATGAATCTTATACTTGGTTGAATATCTAGCTAATTGTTTTCATGACATAAACACATATGTAAACTATTTTTTTAAAATAACTATGCCCATACATCACATGTTTTAGATTTGGGATTTCAATACAACTTGCATAACTTGATAAGTCATATCTTTATAAGTTGTTTATTTAAAGAGCATCTGATTAACATTTTCACTTCAATCAAAGCATTTGTGATTTAAACATTCATAAGCTCTAAGGTTACATTTATTGAGCAATCATTTTCGAACTTGATTAAAGTTCTCTTATATACACATAGAGCATTCATCTTTGCATTTATATAATGTATGTATTGAGTTAGATTTTCACTTTCATATCATGTAAGAACCCGATTTTTTTAATTATTATGATTAAGGCTAATTAATTATGTTTAGTGGCTAATGACGCTTGATTAGAGGTTAATCATGAGTTTCTTTGGATTAGAGCTAAGGTGGGATTAGTTCTGAAGAGTTTCGTGAGAATTCGACCCTGTTCGAGTCAAGTAAGAATTTTAAGGTTTTTCAGGGGTATCTTGAGAATTTTATAAAAATTGCTTCTTGGGCTCAAAAGTTCAGTCTCGACCTGCCCAACAACTTTCATGTTCAGCCTGAACTCATCCAAAGTCCAGAAAGTCCAATTTGACCTTGAAAGTCCAATTTGACCTTGACACACTTTTCAAGGTATTAACCGTAGTTTGGGAAATCACATATTTTGCCACTGATTTCAGAAAATTCTGATTCTTGGCTTGCTGGAAAGCCCTTTTCTGGACCTATAATTTATCTTCTTTGACCAAGTTCGTCCGAGGTCCCTAAGATTTTGGTTTGCGCGTCCCAAGTTTAGCTAGAATGGTAGCAAACTCACAGAGTTAACTTTGGCAAAATATCCCACGAACCTATCCTTTCTCATTTATGGCTCTCTCTTCCTTTTCTCCTTCTCCTCTCCTTCCATTGTTTCTCGAAGAGCAACTGTTTGAAGGCTTCCTTTGCAAGATCTGGTCCGACCAGTCGATCCCCCATCATCCTCTAAGCGACATACTTTGTTTTGGTGTGAACCCAGCAGTGGTAACCCCTCCTTCATCACTTTCTCTTTTTCTCGAGCTTCAAAGAGGTAGGCCCTCTTTCCTCTTGGTTTAGAACTCATCTTTTGCACCATTGTGTTTACCGCTTTTGGGTTGGGTTTCGGCAGTGAATGATTTTTGTTGTTAATTGTGATTTTCTTAGTGAGTTGTTTGGAAGAGGAAGCCCCTAGGTTGTAGCTTGGATTGACCATTGGTGAAGGTTGAATTGATTCTCGGTCTGCGGCAAGTGTCCAAGTTAATTAACAAATGTTTGGTAGTCAATCCCTTTTATGTTAATTATTTGTGATTACTTTGTTAATTTTTCTATTGGAAAATCTATTAATACACCTGCTATGAATCTGTTTATCAACTTGTTCACTAAACATGGTAATCAATCTATCACTATGCTACGGCTAATCTGTGTCAACTTATAACTAAATTGATTTTTTTCTCTATTATTAGTTGTCCCTTAATCTGAATTGAAACTCAGCTTCATTGGGCCCCATTGTGGGACCCGGCCCTTGATCAAGGATGCAAAAGTGTTGCAGGCTAGCAGCCAGCCCGAACAGCTGGCAGCCAGCTAGCAGTAGGAGGCCAGCGGTTAGTTGCAGTAACTGCTGCCCCAAACACCCCAGCAGCCAGTTCTCTTTTCCATTCTTGTTGCTGCTGCCACCTGCACATTAGAACCAGCAATTGCTGCCCCAAACTTCCCCAGCGGCAGCTGTTTTTCCCCTTCCAGCGGTCAAGACTCCCTTTCTGAACACCCAGTCCACTTGCACCCTCTAGCGGCCAGAATTCTGAAACTCCCAGCGGCCAGGAGCTGTAGCTGATGACAGCTGCCCCAACACCTCAGCGACCAGGATCTTGTTTCCAGCGGCCAGTCCCAAGCTCCCTGCTAGCAACTCGTTCCCAGCCCCTTCCAACGGTCATAATCCATGGGATTCACCGCTTCAACACAGCAACCAGCTGCCATTTTTGGAGATTTATTTTTGAAAAGTCAATTATTTTTCGGGCATCAAGTAAGATCCCAAGCATCATCCGTTTAAATTCCTTACATAGAATTATTCTTGAATCTATAGAATTATTCTTGAATCTATTTATTTTAATTTGTGCAGGAGAAATCAAGAATGGGACCAATATTGGTGAAATTTGAGAGAGATCAAGGGTATGACATCTTTCATGCTGGACCCACATATCTTGGTATTTTTGAAGAGTTTGAAGAGTCAACAATGGAAAGCTAGATTTATAATTCCAAGATCAAGAAAGGAACTTTCAGATTTAGTAAGATCTAATTCTTACTAAGTTTGAAAACTCAAAAATCAAGAAAGAAATTTAAGAAAGGAAAGTGTGCTAAAAGAGTTGACTAGTCAATCAAAGAAGTTTGGAAGCAAACCAAAGATGGAAGAGGAGTCAAGAAACAAGAAACGAAAGATCCCAAGATCCCTTTGGACGTCCATATGGGTCCCACACACCCCATTGCACAACTACCATTCCATATGTGCACAATTATTTTTGGATTTTTCAGGGACAGTAAAATTAAAATGGGCATAACTCTTAATCCAGCCGTCGGATTGGTGCAATCCATATACCGTTGAAAATCTCTTTTCAAGTAGATATCTTTAGAATCTAAGATTGTGTAAATCGGAGCTAAAACAAGGAAGATATGGCCTCTGGAAGTTGGTGCTATAATTTCTACTCGGGATTGTAATTTTGCACATGGAAAAAACCAAAAATCTCTCACTCACCTTGCTATTTCTTTGAAGACTTATTGGCCAAGGAAGGGACTTGCCATACAAAGAAGATTGCATGCTACAAACTTGGAACAAAGAAGGAAAGGAAGAGTAAAAATCTATAAATTGAAGGCATAAGCATCGCTCTCCTCTAATGGTTGAAATCGTCCACCTCTCCCTCTAGCTTAATTTCATTCCATCTCTCCCTCTCTTCCCTTTCATCTCAAGCCATCAAGGGGGTTCTTCTCAAAGGCCACACCACCACCCTTGTTTTCTCAACTAGAAAGAGGGATTCCCAATCATCCTAGAATGTATTTTTGTTTTTAATTCTCAATCTTATGTACTCAATTGCATACTAGTATTAACAAAATTGTTTCTTTTTAATTCTTGTATTGATTTCTTGTGAATCTTTATATTAGTTGAATAGGACCCTAGGTTTGCACCTCTAATTTTCTTGGACCCTCAATTGAGAAGAATTAAAAGAAGCAATTTACCACTTTTATATTTCAGTTTTGTTTACCATCTTTGATTTATGCACACTACCCTTATTTTCTGTACTTCACTTTTAATTGCTGCACCTTTTACAATTCTATGTCACACAATTTTGTTTAAATTTGTTAATTGCTGGGAAGTGCATTAGATTCATGCATTCATTTATTTATTTATTTTATTTTATTTTATTTTCTTTGCATAACATTAGGAGTGGCATTCACATAAAATTCTGAAATCAGATTCTCATGCTTTGTTTCATGTGGCAAAAACAGTCCATAAACAAGCCCACTTCCTGCACAGTTTCATACAAAAAAAAAAAAAAACTGCATAAACAGTTTTTTTGCAAAACGTTCGAGGTGGGTAGACTAGTCAAATCATGGTATTTTTATGTGAAATTTGGGGAAATTGAAGTTCAGCATGTGGCCTATCACGTCCCAAAATTTCAGATCAAAAAGATTTCAGGAGGTTGGTGAACTAGTGGCCTGAACATGGCATGTTAGGCTACCTGTGTGCAGAATTTCTGCACAGTTTCAGTTTTTTTTTTTTTTTAGGTCATCTATATGCATTCATATTTCATTCATTTTAATTCTTTTTTTACTTCCGTTTTTTATTAGATTCATGCATCATGGTAGTTCAAAACCCAGCCATCAAAATAACCCTGCATACTAGTTTTCCAGCTTACGTTAAAATTAGATTTTATTTAGGGTAGGTGACAAAGTTGGAAAGCCTTATTTCTAAAGCTCTCTGTGGATCGACCTGGTCGTACCAGTTATTACTGCAATCGAAGCTCTGCACTTGGAGCCGCGATCACAAGGCCCATTAATAAAGTAACTACCTGCTCGGGCTCGATATAGGTTTCCTCGTGGTAGAGTTATCGGCTCCAGGACGAATCCTATGGTACTATTTGTTTGACTATTAGGAAACAATGGATTGTTCCCCTTTTTAAATGATTAATTATTGTTTTTGCTTCCAATAATCATACTTTATGCACTACTCTGCACTACTTAAAGATACTGTAAATATATTCAATTACCTGCAAGCTATGTCTTTTTATCTCGAGTACTTGCCAAATTCCTGTCTGATCTACGCTTGATGTCAAAGGTAACGAGCTCATCTACGCTCTCGAACTGGACCTTGTGGCGGTCCAATAGGAGCATCCGCTACAGTGCTATCATCTTTTTGGGTTTTTTCTATTTTGAGAGATCATTGTAATGATTGGCAGTGTTTTTGTACGGCCTGACGACATAGAGTAGCATCTGAAAATGGTATTATACTATGATTCTATGCTTGTTTCCTAAAATGGCTCCTGCAAGCTTCCGCCATGATGACCATCGTGGATCGAGGACCCTACAAAATCTCACATAGCGGAATCCTGTGGGTGAAATTACTTGGTGCGCGAAATGGGGTTACACCAATCCTCATCTTCCGTGCACCGTCACGGCTCCATTAGTCCTAATCGCATCTTAATCTAGATTAGGGATAAGGGGTCGTGACATATCAACCTAATTAAGATGCATTGTAATTGAGCTTAATTTGTATCTCTTCAAGTGTATTGTGGACACGGCTTAGAGATAACCAATCTTAGGGTTATAAGTTAGTGCTTAGCCTTAGAAAAACATAAGTGTAAAGGTTAGGAGTGAACCATATAACCAAGAGGTTATTGCTTAGCCTTGGAAAGCATATTGTAAGGTTATTGCTTTGCCTTGAAAATGATTTTTTAAAGGTTATTGCTTAACCTATTGAAAAGCATAGATAGTGGAAATCCTGTGAGGTGTAGGATCATAAGCCGTTAGTGGATGTAGGCACTGAGGCCGAACCACTATACATCGTTGTATTGGGTGGATGCTTTGTGGTGGTTCATTTTGATAGCTTCCATATTTTATATTAAAATCATCACTTGTGATTAATTGATCTAAAAAAGTTCAAATTTGACATAATTGGTCACTAATTCAAGCTCACCATATTCACCCCCCCTAGGGTTCGGATCATAGACTTTCAAGCCTATCGGGTGATGGCACTTGTTTTCCTCTTCCCTCTATCGAGATACTGCTCCCAACAATCGAGAGGAATATGTTTTTTTATGTTCTCTCTCTTCTTACAAACACTAGTAGAACATAAAAGAGGCAACAGTCTACCGTGGTTTGGCTCTGAGCCTACGTCTACGGCGGTAAATCTTCCACATTTGGCTTTAGTGGGGTTTTCTCTTACTTAAAGTAGTTTATGTTACAGAGAATGGATCACAAGGATTTGTTTATACATGTTACAATTGGAATGACATAGATTCAGTGAGTTGTAGATGGAGAGGGATTTTAGGAGAGACAGATTGCACGTGACTCCAGTGTATCCATCATGATCTGTATGATTCAGGAATATTGTCTTTGACTCCAGCGTATCCATCATGATCTATTATGATCTATTCGCCAATACCCCCCTTTAAGAGGTTGATTAACCTTCAGATTGCTTGTAAGTAGGGTTACCAATCCGGCTCAACCCACAAAGTGTGAGCGTAGGGTAGGACCCAATTTTGAAGAGCTCATAACCTTGAGGGCTGAGTTAGGGCTTGACTTAGCTAGCCAGAAGGGGCCCATCCCGACCCTTTGTTTATTAATTTTTTTGTTATAAATTCCAATGTTAATGTTGCAAAGAATTACAAGTTATGGTTAATGCTAATTCAAAGTGGCCTTATGTCTATTTGAACCACACATACTAAATAATTTATTTAGAAAATTCCTAATGTATTTTTTAATAAATAAATCTAATTGAAATAGATGAGACTTGTCAAACAGGCTCTGATGGTCCGTATTATTTCTTTATAAAAAAGATGTAGCATATTAACTAGTAAAAAGACCACAACTAACTGAACTTCATTGCAAGAATCTTACTAATAGTCTAACAACAAATAAAATTTGGCACATTACTGAAACTATGTAACGGCAACTAGTGGCTAAGGGCTTTAATAGTATCATCCATAATTTCATATCACAATATTATCAAATTAGCTTATTTTATTTAATCCTAAATTTAATTTTGAATTTTTTACAAAAAGGCCCCTATATTTTCAAACAATTTCAAAAAAGCTCCTATATTTTATATTTTTACTAAACCCACCCTTGACTAACAATTTTACTGTACAGAACGTAACTGACCCTCCAATTATTCATTTTGACCTATTTACCCCTGAGAACTCGCGTGAGTTATCCCTATGAGTTAAGAGATAATATAAAGAAATCATATGGTAGTTGAATCGACCAACTTATGTGGACTCACATGAGTTGTGAAGCTCTACACAAACAGAGCTCACATTCCATCATTAGATCCACTATCATGGGCCTCAAGATTTATAAAAATTTGCCTTTGAAAGGCATGTATAAGCATTTGGTGGTAGCTCGCGACCCAAGATTAGGTGAAGCTTGTCGAAAAAATGAGAAATTGTTAAAATGAAGTGTTTAATTCACAACATTCAAACATAGAAAAAAAGAAAAACTTTTGTTCATTTCTCAAATTTGTATTACATGGGTTCATGCTTTAGCCTTGTGGGTGCAAGTTGTTTACGAGTTTTACTCTACAACCGCTCCATTTGGCCTTAGATGATCTCTATTTCCGAGTTTTATTCTACGATGATATTCGAGACTATACGCACTAAGGGTTCGATATCATAATTGGTTCTACACTTGGTGAATTCTGAAGGTCGGGATATTCAAATCCTAAGTCCGAATAGAACGATAATCATTGTACTTCACATGCCTCTGGGTAATCCGAAGAGTGTAAAAAAATTAAATTCATATTAGACAGTGTTTGGGTACCATGTACATCCTAATTTTTGGTTTACGGTCCCCTTTGTTAATGGTAACCATGTTCAATGGGTTCCAAAGAGGTTAGGGATCTCAAATACCCTCAACTAGGCTTATCGACGATCATTTTGAATCTATGTTTTTGTAACTCATTTTTCTACTTTCTCGATTGGCCGTTGGAGAATAATGGGCCATTATTTGCATTGATTCTTCATGATGGGAGGAGTTACATGATTTAATACTATAATTAATTGATTTGTAACTCTTATTTCTTGGATTTTGATTGTATTGTCCATAATAATGATCAATTAACTGCATTAAGTGGTCGTTAAAGCATTTGGAATTCTACCCGCGACGTAGGGAGCCTTGATCGCTGACGAATTCCTAACATCAATTGTTATCGAATGATCATGCAATTTAAGATATTGATTGTTGCCGGTTGGCCGATACCATCCATCTTGTCGATTTCTCAATTGGTCGGCTAGAAGGTATGCTTTCTTGGTTGATCGGCTGACGATTTTGAGGTGTTCGATGACGAACCCATGACTCCAACAGCGAATCCGTGATTTTGTAAAAAAAACAGCGGATTTCGTGCCCCAAAAATAATATTTTCAGAAAGTTACAAAGGCCATACGACTTTCAAATGCGAAAATGACCCAAAACTGGGTTTTCTCTGAAATCCAGCGACTGGGATTTGCAGGGTCAACGGTGACCATGGGGCATGTTTTGCTCAATTGATTGTTTTTTCGGCCTTTTTCTGATTTTTCTTTTACATATTTTCCTTGTATTTTTGTAAATTTTTTTGCATGATTTTCCTACAGAAAACTTGATGAGAAGCCGTACAAAATGAGGGGCAAAGTTTCTGATTTTTTGGTAAAGCCGAAGACTTTGTCGCGCAAGGGTACCGATTTGTCGCCATAAGCCAAAACTGGGTCAAACGATGTCGAAATGACCTAAAATTTGAGGTGAATCTCCGTGGCCAAGAAGTAAGACCAACCATAGGCTTATGTTTGGATTTTGAAGCCTTTCTGGGTCCTATCGCCAGCAGACTTGATTTTATCGCGAGGAAGATGTCGCGCTTTGATGTACAACCAAACAATGTCCGATTGATTTGGAATTTGACAGGGAACCTCATGGGATCATTCTAAGATGATCCATCAACTCTGATTTGAAAATCATTATCCTAAGGGGTTCCGTCGCCGGGAGACATGGTTTAGCTACAGGGGGTCAAAGTTGGGTCAAATGATGTCGAAATGACCCGAAACTTGATATGTAGCCCCTTGGCAGTATCATGGGACCATCGAAATGCTTTGTTTGAAGAGTGATGGTTTTGGTAGACTCCTTCGCCAGGAGGCCTGATTTTGATGCTTGGTTGTTGATGTTAAGTTAAACGTTGTCAGAGAGCCTCTTGGATGTATTTTACGACCATCCGCATGCTCTGATTGAAGATTTGATGTCTCTGATGATGATGTCACCGGAAGTGCTGACTTTGTCGTGTAGAGAATCTGACTTTTGCACTTCGGGCAAATGGTGTCGAAATGACCTGAAATTTGATGTAATGCCTGCTCAGTGGCGTTTTGAGGTCAACTGTGTGCTCTACTTTGTGAACTAAGGTTCCCGACTTCACCGTCGTTTGGAGCTCCCGTTTGGCTACTAAAGGAGCAAAGTTAAGCCAAATTATGTTGAGATGACCCAAAACTTGACGTATACACTCCTACTCCTTTGGGCTATATTGAAAGATTTTGAAGTTTTCAGATGGTTTTGACAAGACCTGATGCTTTAAAGCAGCTTCACCTATTGTGGCTTGGTGCAACTTCATGCTTCTTCTTTGATGTTGTTGTTAGGATTTTTGTGTTGCTAATTTAATGGAATGCACTATCATCGTCACTCATCTGATCACACACACGTTCAGCTTAGTCTGGACCTTGATATCTTGATCTCAGACTTGAAAATGCTTTTGATTTTCAAAGACTTCATCCTGCATGTTTTTAGAACTTAAATTGTATTTTCGAAAACCTAAGTTCTTCGTGCATGATTTTGAAAAATCAAGTTTGAAATCGAGGTTCTTATTTTGCATACATATTCCATTTTTAGAATCCTTTTATTATGCATAAATCATATTGGCTAAGAGTTCATTTTTCAATAAATCACTTTTTCAAAAATTCAACTGAACTCAGCTCTGGCCTGTGTAGCCGGTCGACCGCGCCACCCTCCAGGTCGACGGCGCATACTAAAAAACAGGTTCTGAAATTTCTGGATTTTTGTCTCAGAACCTGTGTACCCGGTCGATCGCGCAGGAGGGCCGGTCGACCGCGTATATAGCCGTTGGGCCAATATGACCGTTGGACCCGGTCGACCGCATGGGCATGAGGTCGACCGGGCCAACTAGCCGTTGGGCTGTCTTTTTGTATAAAAACCATTTCTTTTCCTTTCTTTCTTAAGGCTGTTGGGATGCAATCTTTGAACAACTTTGAAGCCTAAAGAAGAGGAATAAGCTAGGATAGCTAGAGGCAAAATGGAAATCAAATGTTTGAGATTTAAAGAGGTATATCTTTTAAGTTAAATTTAATTTTCATTCCATTTTAAATTCATGCATGTTCAAATCTTTGTAATTTCATATTTGCATGATTTCTAGCTTTAGTTGAGATGTTTTGCAAACACAATATAACCTTGGAATACTAGTTTGTTTTGCCAACATCCTCATCCCAATTACATGTGTTTTTAATTTTTAAAACTTCATACAACTTGTGTAGCATGTCTTTCCAAGTTGTTTGAATTCTTCATGTGATTGGTTTATAACTTCAATCATCATTTTCAGTGCTTTGATTTTCAAATGCATCAAGCATTCATTTGTAAGCTTCCTTTTAGAAAATGATTGAAGTAAACATTCATACACTTTGAGCACACACCTTTGCTAATTGTTTGTGTATGTTTGTAACTTGATTTAAACTTTCATATCAGCCTATTTGAGAGGCAAATGTATTGAGCTTAAATTGTATCTCTTTGAGTGTTTGTATAGACACTTCTTTGAGAAGAAATCATTATCTTGTTAAGGTTATTGCTTAGCCTAAGAAAAGCACATTGTAGAGGTTATTGCTTAGCCTTTGAAAAGCATCTTGTAAAGGTTATTACTTAGCCTAGAAAAGTACATTGATAGGTTGTTGTTTAACCTAGAAAAACATCATTGTAAAGGTTATTGCTTAGCCTTTTGAAAAGCATAAATAGTGGAAATCCGGTGGGGTGTTGGAACACAAGCCGGTAGTGGATGTAGGCATTGAGGCCGAACCACTATAAATCTTTGTGTGAGATTGTATGCTTGTGGTGATTTCTCTTGTTAGCTTCCGCATCTTGTTTGGTAAATCATCATATGTGACTAGTTGTTTTTAATAAAGTTAAAATTGGCCTTGATTAGTCATTAAGTGTAGATCACCCTATTCACCCCCCCTCTAGGGTTAGGATCCCGGACTTTCAGTTGTAAGTATATGAAGAGGCAAAGTTAGATTTTTTGTGTCAAAAGCCACCTTAATCACCTTCTAATCAGCCCTAAACCAGCTGGAAACATTTTTTAAAATTCCTCAAAAATCAACTCCAAAAATCTTCTAAAAATCAAAACTCAAGTTACACTTAAAACCACCTCATGCATGTCACATATGTGAAATAAATGGACCTCTAGATAATGAAAACAAGCTAAGGAGGAGGAGTTCTTACCTTTAAGAAGCTCAAACAACTCAAACAAGAAGGAGAAAAGAGATGAGGGGGCTGCCAGTTGATTTAATCGCTGGTCCCTAAGTGCAAGACCATAAATATTGTAGTTTTACCCAGTGAGTCGGGATCGTATCCATATGGAGTTATTTACTCGAATATGTCCTAATAAAAACTAAAACTAGCCTAAATAAAACCCATACATCTATTGAACTACTGAAATAAAAGTCTAAAAATAAAATTAATTACATCCCCTTGAAATAATTACAACTTTGAATGAAAAGACCTAATCTAAAAATAAACTAGACTATATTATTGCTAAAGACTGCAAAAGAATAGATTCATTAGACCATCAATATCATCAAAAATAGAAAATAAATCAGATTTAATAAAAATAAAAGAGAAGAAGATATGGATTTAGATTTCTAATTTTCAATACTCAAACTCCATGCTTAGGGCCAAGAAATTAAATTAGAAACACGACACCAAGCATAATCTCTTACGTTATGCAAACACGTTTTGTTGATCCATTAACATTAGTAATGCGACTCACAAATCTTATTTATTCCATGAGAATCTCTAAGAATACATGAACATGGATTTGAAAATCAGAAAGTCTAAATAGACTCACGTGTTACTCTAGCTACGTGAAAACCAAGTCAAGGGAGCAATCAACGTGGAATACACCATCTTTTGAATTCTTGACCGACACTAACTAGGCTTAGGGAGGAGGATTGGGTGGTGGTGGTGGTGGGGGGGGGGGGGGGGGGGGGGGTTGGGGGGGGGTTCCTATGTGGGATTTGGCTCCCCTTTTATACTTTTTTTAGGACTTTTTCCTTTGGTGAGAAACTTCTTCTTCTACTTGGACTCTGTGGCTTGACTTGTACTCCAAGTTATCTCCCTTATCCTTAGCACTACTTTGAAGCAAAAGATTTGTTGCTTATCTTGGAGTCCTGATGAACAATAATTACTATCTTGGGCTTCTCTAGATTTGCTAGCCTCAAACAAAACATGTACTTGTCGGAGTCTGCCGACCGTCTAATCATAGTTCATCATAATGGCCGCATCCACAAATATTAGCTCCCACCAAGAATGATCAGTCCAAGGCCAGGCTTATAACAACTGAGTGAATGTTTAATGTCGACTCAAGAAACCAAGTAAAGGTCTGCGTTTGTCTAGGTTATCCTTGCACGAGCAAGGTTATAACATATCCAAACAAGGTTCGGTATCCAAATTCATTCCATACATTATCGAAACCACGACTATGATCCACCATATCATGGTTTTAGTCCATTGCAATCCAAGTACACCATTGTCCAAGTATATTGTCATCTAAGTTCAGCATTGTTCATTCATTGCCCATTCATAGATGGGTTTATGAAGGATGTAGATGTCGCGGAAGCACGGATCTCACTGAGCTGGCTGCTACAAACGCGATAAAGATTGCATCAGCTTGAATCAGGCACTAGTTGTGGAGATCTATGACTGTCTACGAGAGATCAGTCACATGTGATTCACTCTTCAAGATCCAAGGGCAAGGATGAACACCTTAGATGTAGAAGATGATAATAGAAGATAGTAGATCCAGTGGAAGATGTATTATTGAAAGTTGGTGCTAACTATTATTCTCATGTCCATATATAGCCTTTTGGGGCATGAGTGATAAGATCTCTATTCAAATTTGAATTGAGAGATGATAAGGATAATAGTTTGGATTAAACTCTCTCTCAATTTGAATTTGAATTGAGATATGATAAGGATAAAGAGTTGGATAAAACTCAAACTATTCTTATCCATATCACCATGAGATTCCTTGTGAATGGTGTCTTTTTGTGAGTGGGGTCCACCCACATGTAAACACAAGTGGGCCCTATCACATGTGCCAACATCTCCCACTCGCACCGAACAAGTTTCATCCCATTAGATCACTAAATTCAATCATCAAATTCCACAAAGTAAAAATGGACCTAAAGAGTGGGACCTCCACGATGCCTATTCACGAAGAGAATGTATACTAAGTCGCCATCTGATTAGAACACACCAAGTCACCGACACATCAGTCTGCCCTAGACACTCGCATGACCACACCGGATTGGATATTGACTCATACCCTTGAGTCATGTTCAACCCACATACGTGCTTATTCAACTTATCGAGTAAAAAAAAAAAACTCTTTACAAACATTTATTTTTATAAAATAAGATATTTATACATATATATAATTTAAAAAATTGTTTGTCTTAAAATTTTCAAAATACTCGATATGGCCCGGGCTGATAAGTATCGTAAGCACGTATAAACTAGAGTGTGATGTCAAGGGGTCTTCTCATGGACTTACGAGAGTCAAAATCAACCATGCAGCTTTCTTAGCACGGCGGCTCGTAGGCTCCTATGTTGCCGTGGCACAACCGCAACTAAAGTAGCAACATTGATCTCATCTTTCCAACATAGAGGTTGGTATAAGGGCACAAAAACCTCAAGAATTGGTTCACATAATAACCAACTCCAAGCTTAAGAGTCACCTACGGGACTAACTCTCGCACAACAAATAGGATTCTAGGGTATTATCCCGTCGCTCATAGGTAGGTCTTTAAACACGCATGTTTGTAGACACGCGTCGCAATGCGAAAATGCATTAGCTCCATAACTGAGCCCATGCTTGTAAGACCCCGACCCGAGTGATCTCGATTAGTGCTTAGTTAGTTGCGTGTTAGTCTTGATTTGTCTTGTGGAGTTTGGTTTAGTGGTTTAGAATAGCTTTGAAATAGCTTTGGGGATTTTGAGTACTTTGGTATTAGTGGGGCCCTTTGGGGGTTCCTTGTTTATGGTTTTTTGTGTACTTGAGGTTTTATATTGATTTTATTGATTTGTATTTTATCCCGTTTTATTTATCTCGTTATTGCTTTCAACTTTCATGTTGATCCCGTTCTCATTCGAAACCCCGAAACTTGACTTTTCTAGCTTCAAGGGCATAACAGTACTTTTACACTAAATCTGTACCAAATTAGTGTTAATCCCGAAACCCGCGAAACATAAACTTTTTAGAAACTAGATATTTCGACGATCATTTCTTCCTTCTTCGTCGATTTCATCCGGAGCCCCGAAAACCACTATTTCAGCCCAACTAGGTTACTAGATGGTGGAGCCCACTTGTGTAGCTTATAAAAGGGAACCCATCTCCTTCATTCTCTCTTTTCCAGCAACTTTTACTTGAGCCTAGGGTTTCCCTTTCTCTCCTTGCTTCTCCATCATCAAGCATCACCCAAGCTTGCACCATCATCTCAAAAGATTACATGATCTTCTTCTCCACTTCAAGGGCTCTCCATTGACACTATTTTTGAAGGAATCCCATCTCTCCAAGATCTTCTTCTAGCTTGCTTTACTCATTTGAGGAACCTATTGGTAACATCTTTTCCTAATCTTCTAGATTAGTGTTCTTCTAGCCTTAGAGAAGCTACATTTTCAATATTGAAAGCTCTCTCCTCTTCTTCATTGTTTTGACCCATTTTAGGGTTTGTTTTAGGGGTTTTTGGTAGAGCTTGTTTCCTTGTCTTGCAAGAGTGCTAAGAGCTTGTTTTTCATTGATTGAAGACTTAAGGCAAGTGGATGTTTTGACTCTTTTATCTTTGAATGAGTTTTTGATGAAATGCATTTATGTCTTTACCTAACCTTTGGAGATATTAATGACTTGTTTAGATTGGTAATACATGCTCATTTTAGTTCTTGAAAGCTTGTTTTAATCACATATGAGATTGCTAATCAGGTTTGGAGACAATGTAGAAAAGATAGAAAAAAATGGGAAGATCACTGAACAGCTGTAACAGAACCTGGGTTCTGTTTCGCCGTTCACGCGGTCGACCGGCCAAGGGGCGCGGTCGACCGGCGACACTGGAACAAGCCCCCAGTTAGCAAACCTGCTGCATTGCGGGATTCCCTGTTCCACAGTGCACGCGGTCGACCGGCCTAGGGCGCGGTCGACCGGCGACACAGAGGTCAGGCTCTCTGGAGCCTGACCAAAACACTATTCCCCATTTAAAGTTACAACTCCCGGTCGACCTGACCCATGGGCGGTTGACCGAGCCCCTGTGTACGCGGTCGACCGGCCATGGGCCAGGTCGACCGGCCCAACTGGAAACCCTACAGAAAAATGGACTTTTACCCTATGTTTAGGTGGACCTTGAATGTAACTTAGTGACCCTTTTGTGGACCCGTTGGACTTCTTTTGAGGATGGTTGAACCGTCATTTCCTCACGGTTAATCCGGTTGTATCGGTACTTAATCTAGTTCAATCTTGAACGGTACGGAACGACGGGATATCCTTTCTTTTATCTAAACGCGAAATTGGTTTGTTTGGATATCGCGAATCCGTTTTCCCTTCGATGAATGAGTAGGTTGTAAGGTACTACTAGATTAACATTGTGCCTAGGATCCCATCCCTTTTATGTTTTGTTTAATTAAAACTCGATTAGGGTTTGAATCCCTAAGGTGCATAAAGAGCCCGGAATGTCTCTAAACTCAAGGAGTACCAAGTGATCATCACAATAGACATACGGGGTCCTTATTCACTTGATTTATATCGAATCCCGATACTTGTCCCGAATTTCAAGAAATGTGATTTATCATTCCCGAAAACATTGAATTTGAAACTAAAGCTTTTGCTAGCCCCAACATGCACTTCCCGTTTGAAAATGAAATTAGTGCTTTTGAGCACCCCGTCCCGCCCGTTTATTAAAGTGCATTACATATGATTTGTACATGACTTGTTTTACATGATTTGACCTATGAGTCGGCACCACTAAGCTTGGCTTTCCTTGCCGGTTTGATCGACCGACTTGGAGACCCTTTCCCGTCCCGCCAGCTGCAGTCTTGGATCCCGCTACCCGGTTATTACCATGGTCTTGTCCCGATACCCAGTTCACTACCGTGGTCCCGTCCCGTATTGTATTATATTATGTATATGTTACTTACGTTGCATCTCCTCACTTCGGTGACTGAGACAACATCCCGATATACTCATGTCACTTCGGTGATAGAGGACTTAGCTATGTGTGGTTGTCATCTTGTCTGTTTCCCGTTTCCTTGGATACCTTACATGTTTTATATTGCATATGTATTTGATCAAATGATTCTCTTGTTTTATGAGATTAATGCTTGACAGGTTTAAATGATTTTCAAGGTATTTTCTATATTGTTATGTCTTTGCACCCGTTTGTCAAACCGTCGTGTTTGACCCTTGTTTTTGGTACTCAGGTCCCGTTGTTGGTCTCCCCGAGGAGGAGCTCGAGGTTGCGGTTGGCGAAACCGCAACAATTAGTTGAGTGGCACGCCGATGATGTCGTCTAGACATTCGGGTGCTTGAGTTGCGTAACACATTTTGGGTTGTGTCTAACCATTCTTTTGGGAACTTGTCACTTTATTCATATTGGCCTTTGTTGGCCTCTATTTTTGGGATCAATGTAATTAAACTACTTTGTTGTAAACCTTAACTTTATTCTGGGGTTATAGCTTTAATGATCATTGCTCATTTTGATACTAGTATGAAACATGCTTTAATCTTGTATCGTGGACATGAATGTATGAAATATAGATTTGCTACACGCTTCCGCACATAAAAGAAATATTCATGTTGATCTGTTATCCTCACCGCGGACACCTGTGGGAAATCGCGTGTACAAGTGGCATCCTTCTTGATGGACTCGTATACGTTTTGAGTTTTGGTTTGGAGATTGGATTTAATTTATGCACAATCATACATCATATTATTATATAATGAGTCCCGATCCCGGATCACCGGTCCGGGGTCGCGACAATGCTAATATTGCACCGATTCACTACTGCGCAAGCAGATCGTCACAAAACACAACCACGCTTGGTTTTTTAAACAGGCTATCGGACTTATTAGGGTGTGATTTGTCCGACGACTAATGCTAAGTCTCATTCAGTCTTGTGATCCACATCACCCCAAATGCACACAAGACTGAGTCGGCATTCTATACATCTGTACACACCAATAAGATCCATATTGGCCGAATCAACATATCATACAAATGCATGCACCTCATCCTATCGGTCACTAAGACATCAAAGGCGGTCTTTATCCATGCGACCTCACCTGTTTGGTGCCACATGTGCATCTAACACACACGCTTAATGTGTATGTTGCCAATGTAAAGTATATGTACATGCATGAATGAAAAGAATATAACACGCATATAACCACAAAACAATAAAAAAAACTTTTATTAAAAATAAATCCAGTACACTCCCACTAAATAAAAGGATTACATATATTGCATTCCCATACGTCTAACATGAATAGCAAATAGTTCTTGCGCCAAGGGTTTGGTCATCGGGTGTCAGCAATCATTTCCAAAGATGGCACATGAGATATTGCTATCTCTTTTGCTTCTACTTGTTCATGGATAAATTGCCACTTTCATTTGATATGTTTTGCTCTCTGATGAAGCTGGGGGTCTTTTGCCAAGCATATAGCAGTTGTACTATCTGTTCTCAATGGAATGGGATCACGGGCAATGGATACAAGTCCCAAATCCAACAGAAAACGACAAATCCATACAGCCTCCATGCTGCAAGTGCGCAAGCAGCATATTCAGCCTCCGTGGTTGACATGACCATACACTCATGCTTCTTACTGGACCATGAAATGGCTCCCCCACCCAATAAGAACACATATCCCGATGTGGATTTGCCGTCGTCGGGACCATCGAAAAAGGATGAGTCACTGTATGCTAATAAACTCAAGCCACCACCGAGATAGCAAAGCATCATATCTTTTGTGCCTTTTAAATATCGGAAGATTCGTTTGACGGCATTCCAATGAGCAATACCCGGGTTACTTTGAAATCGACTAACCAACCCAATTGCATAGCAAATATCGGGGCTTGTGCACAACATAGCATTCATTAAACTTCCTACAGCGCTGGCATAGGGTATGGAAGCCATTCCCTTTTGTTTCGGCATCGGTTTGAGGACATTGTATTACACTTAACTTGCAGCCCTTATCAATTTGGGTCTCAACGGGACTAGCATTAGCCATTCTAAATTTCTCTAAAATTTTCTCAATGTAAGTTGTTTAGGACAAGCCAAGAATGCGTTTTGTACGATTTTAAGTAATTTTAACCCCAAAAATGAACTCAGCCTCACCCAAATCTTTCATTTCAAAAATAGTTAACAACCAAGCTTTGGTCTCAATTAAAAATCCAATATCATTGTAAGCCAAAAGAATATCATCAACGTAAAGGGATAGCAATACAAATTTATGTTTAGATCGCTTAATGTAAACACAATGATCTTCGTAACACATGGAGAAACCAGTTGACATGATTGTATTATGAAACTTTTTGTACCATTGTCTCGAGAATTGTTTAAGGCTATAAATAGATTTATGGAGTTTACAAACTTTATCCTCATGCCTTTTTCCATATATCATATTGGGTGTTTCATGTATATTTCCTCCTCAAGATCACCGTTTAAAAAAACGGTCTTAACATCCATCTTGTGTAGTTCTAAATCTATGTGGGCCACAATAGATAAGATCATGCGGACGGAAGAAAATCGCACTAAAGGGGAGAAAGTTTCTTCATAATCCACACCTTCTTTCTGTGTGAACCCCTTAGCCACAAGCCTAGCTTTAAATTTGTCAATGGAACCGTCGGCTTTTCGCTTAATTTTCAAAACCCATTTATTGGTAATGGCTTTCCCATCCTTAGGAAGATCCACAAGATCCCATACATGGTTCTTACGCATAGAGTTGATCTCATCATTCATCGCAAGCATCCATTCCTTTGAGTTTACCAATTCCATTGCTTCTTGATAAAAACGTGGTTCGTCCTCGTCAGTTGCAATATATGCATAAGAAGTTCCTTCAATTTCGAAATACTTCTTTGGACTTAATTCACAAGAAGAATGACGAAGGGCATCATGATCACTCCCACTTGCCTGTGACTCCATAGGATCTCTCCCACTAAGACCAGTAAGTGATGTTGGCTCTCCTTGGTAGGAGAAGTCATCCATTTCAAATAGTTCAATGGACACCCTTGTCTTCTTCTTTTCAGGATATTGAAACTCGAAGAAATCTACGTCACGAGATTCTGTCTCAATTAATCTGCCGTTGACATCCTCATGAACTAGAACGTATCCTTTTGACAATTCAAAGTATCTCACAAAGATACTTGGAATTGTCTTATGCTCCAATTTATTAGGATGCGGGATAAGGACATGCCCAAAGAACCCCACGGGCGTAGGTCTCCCAAAGAAGGTTTTCTACCAATCCACAACTCATACGGAGTCTTTGGAACAGACTTGGAAGGAACTTTATTTAATATATAAGCTGCAGTTAATAACGCATCTCCCCAAAAGAAGACAGGTAAGTTCGCATGAGCCATCATTGATCTAACCATGTCTAACAGGGTCCTATTTCGTCTTTCAGCAACTCCCTTTTGTTGTGGGGTGTAGGCCATAGTCAGTTGACGAGAACTTCCATTTTCCATGCAAAAACTTTTAAAAATCTCCGAAGTGTATTTTTCACCTCGATCGGTCCGAAGGGTCTTGATGTTTTTGTCAAACTTATATTGAACTTCTTTTGTAAAAATTTTGAAAAAATCAATTGCCTCATTTTTGTGGGAAATCAAACACACACGACCATAACAAGAGTAATCATTAATGAAAGTAATCAAATATCGAGTCCTTGTCTATTATCCACGTTCATTGGTCCACAAATGTCAGAGTGGATGATTTCAAGGGTGGCCTTGGATCTTTCTGCATTTGGAAAATATTTTCTTGTTGCTTTACCTGTTACACAAGATTCACATGTGGGCAACTGTACTTGTGTGAGAGATCCAAGCAGTCCTTCCCTAGACAATCGGATCATCTGATATTTTCCTATGTGGCCCAATTGAGCATGTCACTTAATAGATTCGGAACTTATGTCTGCACCATAAATGAATCAGAAAATCCAATCATAGAATTATTGAAATCTAAAACATATAAGTTTCCTACAATAAAACCTCATGCATAAATATAACTATTTTTTCTGATGGAAACTCTATCCCTAGTAAAACGAAAATCAAAACCGTCCCTCGCGAGCCGACAAACAGAGAGGAGATTTTGCCTCATGCCAGGTACAAAAAGCGTCTCATGGAGCACCATATTTTTTCCAGTAGACGTAGGAAGAAAATAATCACCGATTCCCAATACGTCTTTTAAAGAATTATTTCCCATGTAGAGCTTGTTGCAACCGACATCTATTGACTGGAAACCCCGAAAACCACTCCTATCCTTTGTCACGTGCTTGGTTGCCCTTGAATCAATTATCCATCCATTAGAACTTTCATCCACATAAAGTGCTTCGGAGCAAACCAAAGAGAGTGACAAAGTTGGGGTGTTTACCGTATTTCGCTTGGGGCAAGTTTTAGCGATGTGGTCAAGTTCCTGACATTTATAACATTTGGTTTTGGCTAAGTCTCTGGGCTTGTTACGCTTCCGATGCTTCTTTTGGTCATGTTTGGGTGCATGCTGGGCTTCTTCTGGCGGTCTGCCCCTTTTGGAAAAGTCTCATTTTGAAACTTACGTTTACGTTTCATCCTCTTAGTCGCCGACCTTGATACAGGCTACTGTTTTGCAAAAAATGCTTGTCCAGCGATCTCTACTTGAACTCTTTGGGCTTCGAGCTCGAGATGGCGACACAGATCCTTAAAAGTTTTGACTGCCTCAGAGTGGGTTAGAATTTGTTTTATTGTGCGCCAAGAATCAGGAAAAGATCGCAGGATTACAATGATCTTTTGGTCCTTAGTTAGTACATTTCCTGCCCTTGCAAGATCCGCAATCATTTGACTCATATTGCGGAGGTGGTCCCTGAGGTTTACACCTGGGGCCATCCTATACCTATCGAATTCCATGGTCATTACACAGGTCTTACCGGCTATAATTTCACCATATTCTTCTTTCAAGGCATCCCACATCTCCTTAGCCGTACCGTAGGTTTCATAAGTGGGAACCAATTCAAAATGCATACTACTCAGCATGATGTTGTGAGCAATCCGATTATCTTTATCCCATTTCTCAAAATCATTCAATGCAGGCATGGGTGCATAATCATTTGCTAATTCGGGTCGGGTTTTAATTGTTTCCAAGGTATACGTGACCTCTTGTTCATCAAACAAGTAAATCATGGTTCAGTACCACTTATCATGTTAGGCGTATGATGTGTCGGTGAGTTGGTGTGTTCTAGTCCGATGGCGACTTAGTATGCATTCTCTCTCCATGAATAGGCATCGTGGAGGTCCCACTCTTCAGGTCCATTTTTACTTTGTGGAATTTGATGATGGAATTTAGTGATCTAATGGGATGAATCTTGTTTGGTGCGAGTGGGGGATGTTGGCATTTGTGATGGGGCCCACTTGTGTTTACACGTGGGTGGACCCCACTCACAAAGAGACACCCCTCATAAGGAATCTCATGGTGATATGGATAAGAATAGTTTGAGTTTTATCTAACTCTCTATCCTTATCATATCTCCATTTAAATTCAAATTGAGAGAATTTGATCCAACCTATTATCCTTATCATCTCTCAATTCGAATTTGAATAGAGATATTATCACTCATGCCCCAAAATGCTATATATATATAGACATGAGATCTTACCACTTTCCTCAAACATATATTGTCTCCCCTTAGTGGGACAAGGCTTTTCTTAGAATCGACTTGATCAAAGAGTGCAATTGGTGCAACTCGGTGGTCTTCGTCCTATTAAGCTTGAAAAATAAGGGACTACCCATAAACATTATAATATGGCTCATAAAAAAAATGTGGATCCAAATAATGCTATGTAAAATGAAGAAATCTGATCATGAACACATAACATGATACATAGATTTATTGCACAAAACATAGGTTGGAGTAAGTATAGGCACCATAGCTACTCAATCCATCATAGCATATTTGATTAATAAATTATTAACATGGAAATACCAAAAAATAAAAATAAATTTAATCAAGGTATTGTCTACTTGGCCTTAATACCATTTGGGCCAGCGGTCAGGACATCTTGTTTTCTCCAATATAGTTCATTCTATATAAAAAAAAATCAGAGATAGAACTAGCAAGTAGGTCCCTTTTAAGGCAATAAATCTTATTGAAAATAGTCTCAAATCCATATTCATAAAAGGTACAAGATTAATAGTAATGCTAATCATGGTTTCTTGCCGATTTGAGTAATGCCATCCAGGCAGCATGCATAGGACATTTACACAGTAGTATATTTAAATCATGACTATTAAAAAAAAAAAATGAAAGTATGTGGTGTATGTGACAACCTTTTGTTACCAACGGACCTCTGCATAGGACACAGTGATGCACATGCTTACACACGTGGCTGGACCGTGCGAACTATTAACATATTTATCTCCACAACTAGTGTAGATATCCAATACAACTCGTGCCCAGATACAGCTAGTGCCAAATTCAAAAAACTCCTGCTTTTTAATATGACATCCTTTTAATAGTTATTATACAGTCCTGCGATCTCATCTAATATCATCTTCTTTCTGGATGTCATATTAAAAAAAAAAATGATTGCAACTATTATGACATAGCAACTATTTGCATCCAAAAATATGATGGCATAGTAACTAGTTGTTATCATCACAAAACTATTAATAAATATATATATATATATATGTGGATGGCATAGCAACTAGTTAGGATTTGATAAATGATCGCAGAATTTATCTCCATGAGCGTGCCAATAAAGGCTCTGATGCCAATAAATGATGTAGATGCTATGGAAGCACGGATCTCAATGAGCTGGTTACTACAAATGCGATAAAGACTGCATCAGCTTGAATCAGGCACTAGTTGTGGAGATCTATGATTGTCTACGAGAGATCAGTCACATGTGATTCACTCTTCAAGATCCAAGGGCAAGGATAGACACCCTAGATGTAGAAGATGATAATAGAGAATAGTAGATCTAGTGGAAGAATTGAAAGTTTGTGCTAACTATTATTCTCATGTATATATATATATATATATATATATATAGCCTTTTGGGGCATGAGTGATAAGATCTCTATTCAAATTCAAATTGAGAGATGATAAGACTAATAGTTTGGATCAAACTCTTTCTCAATTTGAATTTGAATGGAGATATGATAAGGATAGAGAGTTGGATAAAACTCAAATTATTCTTATCCATATCACCATGAGATTCCTTGTGAGGGATGTCTCTTTGTGAGTGGGGTCCACCCACATGTAAACACAAGTGGACCCCATCACAGATGCCAACAATTTCTGAATCATAATAACAATCTTCTCCATCTAGAGTAATAACATCCATCCATCATTAGACCATATGATTTGCCTGCCTACCACAGACGCGAGTCAAATGATATCCATCCATAATTCCAAGTCACCACTAGGAAGTCCTAGGTTCAGGTCCTCCAATTTCAGTTTATTTAACAGGTTTAAACAGTACATAAATAGAAGAGGTCATGGCCCCCTTTTCAGGTTCAGGTCTATGTTAGCCAATTCAATTCTTAAATGAGGTTTCAGATGCCATGGAAAGTGTATTTGGTGTTCTGGGAGTTACGGGCATCTTCGACGACGTTTAAGAATTGACTCAAAATCTAAATCAATACACTAGACCCTACTTTAGTGGCCCTATGAGTCAAGGTTAAGCTCAACACTTAACTCAGGCTTGGCTCATTAATGGAAGTCCACATGGAAGGTCAATGGGCCCCACAATAGATTACATCATCAAAATACACAAATAAGGAATTTACTCTCTGCAGTGTATCTTGTCGACATCCTCCAAGGGTGGTCGATCGAGTATACTAGAAAAGACATGATTCTGACTCCCAAGTCGACATCCCGCCTAGTGTATCCGGTTGACATCATATGCGCCTAGTCGACTGCATACATATGGACTTATGGACATAAATCTGATGGGCATATTTCAAACTCTGGATTTTTGCAGTGTGTCCGGTCAACATCCTCCAAGGGTGGTCGACTGGATACCCGAGTTATTGGGACCTAACTTGCCTCTTAGGGAATACTGCGTAATGTACCTAGTTGACATCCTGGCCAGGGCGATCGACCGTATCCACTGATTTTATGAGACTAAGAGACATTTCAACTCTCAGTTCATCTCCTGAGTCTCCTATGTATCTCGGTCGACATCCACCAAAGGTGGTCGACCGGATACACACAAAACTCAAATTCCAGAATTTCTGTAGCTTCCCCATTTCAACCTAGTTTTCAGCAAAACCAATCCAAATCGCCTCCAATCATCATAAAACCATCCACATACATCAAAATCACACCAACTATCACAAATCCATCATCAACCGAGCCATTGATCTTCTAAATGAGAAAACCCATCCATCAATAGCAAAAAAATCCATGAAAATAAGGCTTAAAGATGAATTTAGCAATCAACCATCCCATATGAATTAAAATTACAGAATCAAGGAAAACATACATTCTATGCTAAATAGCTATATTGTACATACCTATTCCCCAATTGCTAGGTTTTTTGGCTAGAAAATAGAAATCCAAGCTCTAATCCAATATCCAAAGCTCTAATGGCTTCCAAACTCTCAAATAATGCCCAAATCTCATATCTAAGAAGGCGTATAACTCCTAAACCCGGATCCACAAGATAATTACATAAGAGAAAGGAAATTCTAAAGAGTGAAAGAGAATTCCATGGAAATCGAGATAGAGAGAGAATTACCTTGTTTTATAGAGAGAGGAGATCTAAGAGACGAGAGAGATCCTCTAGCAAGAAAATAGCTGTAGCTTGTAGGAATTCCTTCTTCTTAGTTGTAGGAAACCCTAGATCTAGGATTCTAGAGAGATAATTGCAGGGAACTCTAGGAGGGAAAATAGATAAATGAGAGGGAAAGGAGAGAAATGAAGGGAAATGAGGGAGAGAAGAGAGAGGGGGAAGAGATCGTTTGGCATGGAGAGTGGGTTTGCATATATAGATTTGTGTTGAAAAGGAAATGACGAAGTTGCCCTCCCTTGGTTAATTATAAATTTGGATAAGTACATGGGCAATTGAGGTATTTTAAGTGTAGTTTAAAAATTCTCATGTAGAAACCCCTCCCATTGTTTTTAATTAATAGTAAGGGCCTTTAACCAACTAACGAACCTATTAAAGTCAATTAAGACTCTATAGGTTCTACTAATCACAAAAGAGACTAATTGCTAGAAAATAGACTAAAATCCTAGAAAAATACGAATCTACCGTTGCCTACCCCTATTATTTAGTATAATACATATACTATAATAAGAGCAATTCAAATATAAGTGAGGGTCCACAAAGGGTGGGGCCTCACAGGATTGGTGAGATATTTTTGAGTTTGGTAAGTTATGAGTTTGTCATACTTTAGCTGAACTTGTAATGCGTAAACGGAGATCTTCGAGACCTCAATTGGACTTGGTCAAAGAAGATTAGTTGTAGGTCACGAGGATAGCTTTCCAACAAGCTTAATATCAGAATCTTTGGAGATCTTTGGCAGAAATTGTGATTTTCAGAATTATGGGTAAACATCTCGAAAAGAGTGTCGAGGGTAAAACTAGGCTCTTAGGGCCTCATATGAGTTTGTGTTGAAAACTAAAGTTGTTGGGTAGGTTAAGATCTAACTTCTGAGCTCGAGAATGATACATTTTGATGTTCCGAGAGAGAAGTCAACTGTTTGGTCAAAATCCATCAATTTATGACGGAATTGGTCAATTGAAAGGTTTTAGGACCTCAAATTGATTTGAATTGAATATGAAAGTTATTCGGAATGATAATTTCGATCTAAAGAGCTCGGAATAACTAATTCACAGAATTTATGGATAACCCTCAAGTCTTTCTCGAAATTATAAACATGCTATAAAAGGGTTAAACTAGACTCGTAAGCTCTCAAAACTTCCCAAAGGTAGTAAAAAACTATTTTAACACACAAAACACCGTGATTGGCCTCTAATCTCACTTAATAACCCTAATCACATAATTGATTAGTGCTAAACCAAAAGATGAATGGTTAGGTCCTTACACACCATAAGAAAATCTTTAATTAAGCCCGCTACGATAACGTCATTGGCTGAGGGTGAGGCCCTTTTGAGATGCCAAATTAACAAAAAATACAAAACCTATTCCATCAGCAAAGGAAACTAAGGGATATATAGAAAATCATAAATTGACAAAAGCTTACATATACCTAGATTTCAACCAAACAAAGGAACGGAGCATCTCAATAGCAAAAACACTAATTACTTGGTGAGTTCAGAAAATTATATCAAGTTGGAGATGAGTCTCTAAAATAGACGTTCAAACTAAAGGAAAGTCAATAATTAAAGAGAAAATGTGAGACTCTAAAATAGATATTTAAATCTCAAAGTAAAAGAAAATTAATAAACAAAGAGAAAACATTGATGGTTTTTGTAAAAGATGCAATGGTAACTAATTTTTTTGTTTAACAGAGAGTATTCAAAATAGCATCAATTGATCGAGCATGAGTTAGGGATTAATGATCTGGGATTGAGTTTTGAGATTTAGGGATTGAGGATTAAAGAAATGCCAAAAGGGTTCCGAATTTGGGATTGAGTTTTTGATATTTAGATGCAGGAAAAGGGAATTGTGGTTGGGGTTTTGGGATTTAGGGATTGGGGTTTTTTTTATTTAGGAGTTTAGGACTCGATTTGGTTTGTGTGTGTGTGTGTGTGTGTGAGAGAGAGAGAGAGAGAGAGAGAGAGAGAGAGATAAGATGAAAGAGAGATGTCGAGTGAGAGAAAGAGGGAGGAATACTTAGTTGCCGCATTGTAGGGGGAGGGAGAGACCGATGCGAAGGGGAAGCAAGATATGATAGAGAAGTTGAGATGCCCGAAAGGAGTTTTATTTGCAAGAGTTGGAGTGATGATTATTAAATACATGGGGCGAATGGCTGCTGACCCTTTGCACTTTGCACTTATTAGCCATTTCCAAAATCTCCCAATACGTGGTTCCGCCCCTGCAATTGATAATGCCGCTAGTAATCACATATGACATGCATTTAAAATTGATCTTATGATGCATTCATTAATGCCTCCAAGAAGCAAGGCGCCACCAAATGCTATCACTCTTGGAGGGGTCTTCAGTTTTCCATAAGCTAGTCATGCTACTAATTCAAAATTTACGAGGATCGTGAATGAGGCCTTTGTATGAAAATGCAAAATAAATGGGCCCTACCGTGTGGGTTTTTCAAAATTTCACTATAATTTATACCATAGGCTCATCATAAAATTGATCACTTTATTAACATGTTAATAATTATAAATTCAAGCATTTCTTTATTGATCAAAATCGACGACTACACCATCTTCATCTCTTTTATGGTCTTAATTAATACCTAAGAAAATTTATACTACTTCCAAGTGAAAAAATAATTTTATCATGCGGAATTGCAGCTGCACAAAGCCATAAACATCCATTGGGAACTAAAATGCCCCACGGACGTTATAGGCTGCTCTCGTTGAAAAAACATGTGTCGTTTTGTGCGAGTAGGCGATTGCTGGTGAGCCTGAAGACTCATCAGACGATCCAGACTCTATGGCTGGACCTGGATCAGATTTAAGTTCTCCTTATTTTTTTTTTGGTTGGGTTTCCGTGAGTTCCCAATCCTTTCAGATTAATCCCTTTGGGCCTATAAGAAAATCGGATAAACTCTATTTAATTTTAACGTGATAGTGCAACTTCAAATCCACAGCCTCCAAATATAAAATGTGGTATTTGAACAATTGAACTCCCCCGGACCTAAACCGTGGTCCGAGACACCTGCAGCAGGCCCAAGACACTTTTCAGATCTAGGTGCATATTACGCGAACATTTCATCTCCTTGTTTTTCCATGTCCCAACATCTTCTCTACAACTCTCCTTTCTTCCCTCTCCATCATCATCACCCGTTGATTCCCTTTCTAGCAAACCCTAATCTCTAACCCGAATCCTTAACGCTCTCGTCTCGTCGTTACGTTCTCCAGGTAAATGCAATTTCCAATTTTCATTGTTTCTATCTTTCCTTCTCCATTTATTCATCTCCTCACGCTCTTTCTTTCGTCTCTCATTTCTGTTTGCTCACTGTTTCGCGATCGAGGCCATTGATGCATTGACGCTGCCTTGATTTTTACCCTATACTTCACAATAAGTTGATCCAGGCCGTTGACCATATAAAACGACCCATCAGATCTCGCAACTTGGTTAGCTTTTCCAGTGATCTGGACCATTTACTAATGGGCCATTCAGCCAAATCTCCCTATGGATCCTAGGGTTTAGTATCCCTGACCATTGAGCGGTTATGCCAGATCTGCAATTCTCATAGATAAAGAATGCCCTGTCAAGGCTGTTGGCTTCTGATTGCATTTGATTTTGCAATTCTCATAGATACAGAATGCCCTGTCAAGACAGTTGGCTTCTGATTGCATTTGATTTTGCAAGTGTGTAGATGAAATGTGCTGATTAGGGAGTGACTATAATTTTTTTAATTAAGGGTTTCTAGAGACTTATGCTGTATGCGTAAATAAATGACTGAAGAAGATATTATAGTAACTATCTATGTTTAAATGAATGAAGAATAGCACAGTTAGAAGGTGCTCATTGCTGCAGCCATAAGTATGTGGGTTTATTGAGCTTACCTCTAAAAGAAAGAAGATGATCTTTGCTGTTGTTTTTCGAGTGCGTGAAGGAGAATATGGAAATTTTCAGTGACAGGTTTAGAAAGGTTTAGGGTGTTTTCCGCATGAATATGACCGTGGATTGTGTATTTTGTGTTTTGTTTTAGCATAGTAATTTTTGATATGGTGAGCTTCTCTACTGGTTTTGAATATTTTCTTAACTATTTGCATATGGTATTTCTTTGCTTAAGTTGCTGTAGTTCTTCCTTTTTGCCCCCCATCAGGTATGAAACAAGAGATTTGAAAGGGTATTTGCTTGAAGATTTCAATTTACAATGGCTGGGGCCGCGGGTGGTTTTGTCACTCGCTCCTTCGAATCTATGCTGAAGGAGTGTTCTGGAAAGAAGTATGGAGAACTTCAGAAAGCTATTCAGACTTATTTAGGTTAGTCTGCTGCTCTGAGCATATCAATTTTGTTATGGAATTTTCTCTTTTGTTTAACAGAACTCTATCAGTTGTGGCAAGTTTAGAGTAGAGGTTCCTATCTATTGCAGAGTTACCACTTCCTTTATGTTTGTATTCTTGAATGTATAATTTCATATGGATCTAGTATTTTATGGTTCATTTGATGTTTCTCATGATTCTTATGATATGGAACTATCACAATTCACAAGAAGGGCCAAAGTAAAGGAAGTGTTAAACGAATAAATCAAGCCAACATGCAGAATAGTTATAACATGAAAGGATTGCTTCTGGATTGCTAGCCTCAAGTTGAGGCAGCGGGTGTCTTGGTTCTTTGGGTCGAATTGACTTTCCCTTCTTGCTTCCAAAACAAACCTATGCGATTATGTAAAATATGCATGAAGAATATGAAAAACAATACATAAATTTGCACAACTATAGAACTTAAAGGCCGCATTGTTATTAATTAATTACAGTGAAGGGGGTTTTTGAATTAATGAGGATAATGGGGATGATGATCTTGGGAATGATAGTGGTCTGTCTGGTGAGGATGGTGTTAAATGAGGGGATAGTAGATCATACAATGGATGTTGGAAAATTTTTAGGCATTTGTTTTGGTAAAAGCTATGATGATTTCATTTTTTTGTTTAGGGATATTTGGATAAGGACCATGAGGGGAAGGATTCTATATTAACAATCAGGGGAAAGAGAAGTGTTGCTTATGGAAACTTCATAGTTTGAACTATGACCAGCTTGGTGCAATCCTAGGGTTAGGATCGCAAGTGCCGGAGCACAATTAGGGTTCGCACACGAACAATCACACGATGCAGACACTCTCCAACGATAAACCCACAAAGGAAATATTTTATTAACTCTAAATCTATGAGATTACCAATCTCTACAATGCTGTATATATAATAAAAGAAACTTAGCCCTAGAAACAATCCTAATTAAACTAGGAAACAAAATAATAATCTAATTTAAATTAGAAACTAATCCTAATTATACTCTTTGCTAAAAATAAAACTAATAGGAATTAAAACCAGAATTTCATGGGTCCCACATGTGGCCTACGAGCCTTGTTGCAACGATGTGGTATTGCTGCTGCATCATAATAACTTGCCTTTGATTTTCTTCATCTTGTAGAAGGGCAAAGACTGTTCCAAGAGGTTGAAGAGGGTCTTGGCATAACACTTGTGGCCTTGCATATTCATATTCAGAATTAACACCTCCTAGAAGTTCATATATATGTTGAACTTCTACTTATTTTTCTTTTCCAATTGACTTGGGTCTGTACAATGCTAACTTACGCCATGTACCTCTTACTATAGCATAATGACTCCTAAGGACAAGTCTCCTTGTTTAAACTGAGTCAATTCCTGGTCACCTTATAGATTCAAGCTTTGTTCCTGTTATGTGCATATGACACAGAAATTGAATCTCATAGTTCTTCAGCATTCCTAAAATTGTGGAAGCTTGAGGCAATTTTTCTTTCCATGGAGTTTAAATTCTTCACCAACATATTTTCTGACTCCTGTGGATCATCCATAGGTGGTTCAGTTATGCAATCATCTACATATCCATGTCATTTGGCTCCACCAATAGCCATCCGAGCGGAATAGTACCACTCCTGATAATTCTTCTTATTGACCAAGTTAAGAATAATATGAGCATTAGGGTTAACATTCCCTAATTATGTGGCACCTATGGATCTCTACCCCTACTTTAGATTCCATGATCACGCAAAAAAAAAAAAAAAAAATCACATGCAAATCTATTTGGAAAAAATAATAGGTCTTCACACTAGTCCACCAGGCTTTCTACCAGTTTCAACTTCAGATATAGTAAAAACACAGTCAATTGAAACACCCAATATTTCTGTATTCAACTTCTGACATTCTTGCTATCAATCATTGAAAAAGAGTTGTCTCATTTTTTTAGATTGATTTGTCACATGGATATTCAGATCATCAAGTCTACCAAACTACTTCAATTTGTTGTAAAAGTGACTGGTTAAGGACTGAAAAAAAACTAACAATAATACAGTATGTGGCTGAATGGATCGATAATAAAAAAAAAACCTTATTCTCACAGCAACACTTCTGTAGCTTCCTAGCACAGTTGTACATTGAACTGATTTTCTGCCACTCAGTGCTTGATATACATCAAGATGCTAGGGAAAACAAGTAAAAGAAAAACTCACCAATTTTTCACCATAAAATCCGTCTTAATCTTTCATACCAAACTACTCAAACTACTGTCCTCCAAATATGCCACAAAAGAGCACCGTTTAACCAGAGACTGCATGATGGCATCAGCAGATGGGTGCTGACAGTAGCCTTAAAACTTCTGTAGATCCTTTATCTTTTCAGAAACTTTCTCCTTTACTCTTGTGCAATGAGTCTTCTTCGATCCAATAGGCTCTTCTACCAAGTTGGATTCCTGGATTTTTAATTATTTCAAGAATAAAGAAAAGAGGAGGGGGTTGAGAGTAAAAGGCACCAAAATGACAAAAAGTTACTCCTACCCAAGTTATAGCTTTTTGTAATTTAGTGCCTTCTAAGAGTAGCTTTTTGTCATTAGTTCCTTTTACTCTCAACATGATCGTGTTTCCTTTTCTCTTGATTTTACCCTTTATTTTACTCCCCTCCCCACCTCATGCAATCAAACATGCCCAAACATTTTTAAATTCATTGATAGTATTGCCATTTACATTCCTTCCAAAGATTCTTATGTTAGAAGTAAGAAAATTAATAGAATCCTATGAAATACTAATGCAAAAGTAAAAGGGCCTTATGAAAAAATTAATCTAAGGATAAGTTCCAAGCATACATCCAGTGGAACAGCACTCGACAAGAGCCAGTAGCACAGTGAAAGGTGCTCACTATTGCAACCTTGATGTTGTGGGTTCCAGTCATATGAAAAATAGAAATAAAAAGTATACTTCCAGCACTCGTGTTGTCATCATATCCTACGGTTATCTCTATGTTTGGCATTTACAATTATTTGGATATTATAGGTCCTTTCAGAATAAAAATACCAATCTCCAAGGATTTCCCCCAGCTCTGGAAGCCAAAACAATGGCATTAGCAGAATCTCTCTTCAAGGAGCCTTCCTCTATTTAGCGATATCCCTTTCGACATCATTGTGAGGAATTGGATGGAGCTGGACCTCCCTAATATGAGAGCTGCTCCGTAAGGGTCTGTTTCGGTGTTTCTGTTTTAGTGTCTTCAAGCAGATCCGGCTTGTGGATCATGTCTTTTTTCTTCCGGCCTTTTCTTTTCTCCTTTCACTTTCAGTATATTTCTCTTGTACTGTGAGGCCTTTTCTTTTTTTTCTTTTTTTAATTTTTTTATGTTAATATTAACAACAAAAAGAAAAATGATTACTTACTTAATACTATTACAGATTTCCAAAGTATGTTTTTGGCTTTGAAAACTGAGAAATCGGCTCACACTTGTTGTGGTTCCTAACATCCACACTGGGCCAAATGCACAGTGGAACTGATAGCTATCTGTTTTGGCAAATCATTTAATACTAGTTTTTGGCTATGCACAATTTTGAATCGCCAAACTCAGTGATATATGATATTTGCAGGCAAACCTTCTATTTGGTTTGACATTTTAGGTCTGCTTCAGTATAGTTTTCTGATGAGACCTCATATTAATATTTTCTCCCAACTTTGGGTTTATTTATTGATTTGTAAGAGGTTCATTTTTTTATGCAGATAGCACAAAGGAGATCAATTCTCAATCCATTCCGGTTGAAAAAAATGAGACAGCATCTTCGGCCGGGGATGAAAGGTTTGTATCCTTACATTACTTTTATTAGAGTTCTTATTGTCAAAAGAAACCATCTGCAATGCATATGAATGTGGAGGAGACTCAGCATGTGTAATTTGCTCAGCAATGGGCAGCAGTGCTTCTCCATGGTGGTTGGCTGACTTGGTTGAGGAGATCCATGACTTGGTGGTGAAATAAAAGTTTCCTTTGTGCATGTCCTGAGTGGGGCAAATGGGGAAGTGGATGCAAGATCAAAATAGCGGTTGCGGCTGGCTTAGTGGCTAGTGGCAGCGATTTGTTGTGGCATAGCGGTGTGAATTTTTTAAGTAATCAAAAGAATTCAAATCTTGTAGCAGCCAATTTTTTTTTAGTGATTTGGAACCATATACAAATAAAGAAAACTGTAGAGAAGGTTATTGAGGAGAAGAAATAGGAAAACCAGTGTTTTAAATTAAAACTTTTTTTTTTTTTTTTTTTGAATGGTTGTTTTAAATTAAAACTACTTGAGTCTACTAGCTGTTAGACCTCAACTGCTACGGCCTATAATGCGGCCACTACGCTACTTAGTACTTAGCGCCCGCTATTTTGAATCATGAGTGGATGTATTGGCCAAGTAGGGTGTTCCACGAACCACTATGTTTGTGGGAAATGCAGTGCCCTTACCAGAGAGGCTCGTTTGTGTCTTTCTCCTATTTTGGAGGGTTTTTGGTATCTGGATTTGCAATCCTCTGTATTTTGACGATGGCTTTTGGCTTTGCTGTGTGTTTTCTGGTCTGTATTCCTTGCCATATTTATGTATATATACAGTACAGTCTTCATCTCTTGTTCTATCTTCATGCTTTTGTATGCTTCTTCAAATAATGAACTGGCACCTGTTACCACTAATAAAAGAACTGGCACCTGTTACCACTAATAAAAGTTCTTGGTGTTACTATCATGTTTTAGATATTGTTTTTGTGATCATATGGGGTTTGGTATTGTTATTGTTATATTTGTTACTCCACCTTCCTCATCTTGTGCAATGTCTGGATTTGTATTATTTGACATTAGCTCTTTTCAGTGATGGAAGTTTGTTTACAAAGTGTCATTTTTGCTTGTTTAAATGAATAATGATTTGCTAAAACTATTTTATTGTTTATGTTGAAAAACATCAGCACTGTCGGGGCTGAAACATCGAAAGATGGAGTAAGTTCAGATGCTTCCAACTCAGTTTCAGCTACAGATGGAGCTATGGGTAAATCAGCAGGCATGAGTACATCTATCACTGCAGCCTTAGCAAGTGCTGGACACACTATAGAAGGGGCTGAGTCAGAGCTTGTTCTACAGCCACTTCGTCTTGCCTTCGAGACAAAGAATATAAAACTTGTAGAGCCTGCTCTGGACTGTCTTCATGTATGTGTTCCTTTCATTTAATGTTGCTTAATTCTCATTGTGAATGAACTTATTGTCCAGTTTCCAAATCCTTCATATAATTTGCTTAATTCTCTCTCTCTCTCTCTCTCTCTCTCTCTCTCTCTCACACACACACACACACACACACACACACACACACACACACACACACACACACACAGAGAGAGAGAGAGAGAGAGAGAGAGACACACACACACACACACAGAGTCGGAGAGGCAAACACACGAGGATAAATGTGGATCATTAAAAAGAGTTAATATAACTGTACAATTTATGATGCTTCTAGCACTTTCTCTGGCTAACTTAAGTTGATGCAATGCCATAAGAACAGAAACTCATTGCATATGACCATTTAGAAGGAGATCCTGGTCTAGAGGGTGGCAAAAGTGATCCATTATTTACTGACATTCTCAGCATGGTCTGTGGGTGTGTCGATAATTCATCTTCTGATAGGTATTCATTATTTTGTTTCTTCTATATTTTCCCCACATTTTCCCCACACAGTTAGCTTGTAATTGCTTTTAATTTTTGGAATATACACGTGGAATTTGCAGTACTATTCTTCAGGTATTGAAGGTGCTCCTTACTGCTGTTGCATCGACAAAGTTTAGAGGTGAGTTAGACTTTTGGGCATGAAGAAAGTGCAGTTTAGCATATCTTATCTCTTGTATTCTTTGGGTTAACTTAGCTCACATTTTCACGTATTTCCATGTAAGTTGGAAATATGCATGGAGTGATTGGCATGCCCAAAAATTTGGACATAGGTCCCATTGGTGTATAATATGAGTATAAAATAGTTTTGTTACCTTAGTCCACAAATGTAAAAAGGAAGAAAGAAAAGGAACTGGATAGGGATGGAAGCTAATTGGTTTCTGTAAAAGAAAAGGCGTGTATAAATTCTTGATGGTTGGACTAACTATTCTAGCAGTATGTTTTTGAGGCCTTTGATATGATGGTTAATATCGTTTAGTAGGGGTGAGATTTCATCCATCCCCAATCTGTTATGTCCAATTCACATCCTTCTTTCATGTGAATTGACATGCGTCCAGATGGGCTGACAAATGGGTTCTGCGCCATTTTAATGACCCACTCTTATGTATGGGCTAAAACTTTCAATCAACACCATGATTTTAATTCAGAAAAGTGCAGTGTTTCATTTCTGTACAATGGAGCCCACCTCCAAATTGTCACATACACTTGCCCCTTGTGAATTGGCATCGATTCCAAATTCACATTGATTGAATTTTTACTCGATTGTTTTATTCAATCACACAAGGGGGAAAAAAGAAATCATAGTTATAAAACCATTAAAATTTGGGCCCTTAGAATTATGCTCATCTAGTGGAGATATTTTGTCCCACAACGAATCCACAATGAGACCTTCCTTTGCCCCCTCTTGGCCTTCGATGATTAGTTTTGGGAATCTAATGTAAATGGTCCCACTTTTATTTTGCATGTAAAGGACCATAGGGGATAAAGAGTCCATTTACAATTAGGATTTAGAAGTACTTTAGTTGTTATTCTTTCTGTATTACAATACCTTTTGAATACTTAATATAAAAGACGGGGGGACGTGTGCAACTGCACATTCCTCCTCTTTCCTCCAAAATCTCCTCATCGGTTACTCTCTTTCCACGTAGAACCTTGTTTCTTTCTCTCTCATCTTTCCCTAAATCTCAATTTGGTATAAGAGCAGGAGATTCCTAGGACAAAGGAAAACCTTTAGGGCCCGTTTGGCACTTTACTAGAATAGTAAAAGTCAAGTGAAGCCTCCATTTTTCAGACAAGAGGTCACATCAAAAGCACTTTAATTCAAAATTCCCTCCATCTATTTCAAAAAAAGTAAAATACCAACTACCTTTATCCACTAAAAAACAAAAAAACTCCACTTTTCTATACAAAAAGTCAAAAAGGTTCCATACCAAACAACTAAAAATAAAATACCATCATAACCCACTTATATTTTATTCCCTCTTGATTTGATGCTTCACTTCATTTCACTTTATTTTAAAAGTAAAATTACCAAATGGGCCCTTAAGGGTTATGTAAACCCAATACCATATGAATTACCTGCTTTTGCTTCTATCAATCATCCATCGATTGGAACAATTACTCAACATTCTCCTTTGACCACATTTTGTGGTTTAAATCTGTATCCATCTTCTATCAACCAAAATCACATTTAAATAGTTAACTACTCGATGAACTTCGGCCTCTGTTTTGTACTTGCCAAATCTGGAACCACTTCCACCACTTACGTATTCCTGTGCATAGAACTCTTCTAGTTACTTAGTAGAAGATCTTGGATGTTGATAATTATTTTTTGTTTAATTGTCTATTCGTCTTCCAAGTACCAATTTACTGGACTACAGACATTTGATGATTTGAAGTTGACTCTTGTAAGGAGGGTGCCATTATCTTTGAATGCTCGAGGGAGGATAACTCTAGTGGAGACTCTAGAAAATCCCATACTGGAGTTTATCATCATCATCAAAGCCTTTTCCCAAATATATTGGGGTCAGCTATATGAATTTTGTTTCTCCATTCTGATCTAGCTTGAGCCAAATCCACATTAGAAACTCTATAACACATCCTCCACATTGCCAATTTTTTTATGAATTAGGAGTTATATCGACGTAGAAGTCCTGATTTGAATTGTGAATACATATGATGGATAGGTGCCTCGTAGATCTAATGCACTACTTGGGCATATCGTAAACTATTCCATAAGTGTGATTTTTATCGCACCTAAGCGCGAATTGGAGAACAGTCTTGATCGAGCTAAGGAACTATGTCAACATTGGATAACTCCAGAGTGATGATAAATCAAGACCTTTTGAGAGATAAGGTTGAATCTTTCTGATTGTGGAGATCTATAAAGCTTCATCTTGATTATGTATGATGACAGAGGTTTATTAACTTTGGTATGATCAATTCCTTTTGTATCCAAAATTTTTATAACGGAAGTCAGGATTTTTCACTTTTCTTCTATTGATTGGTAATGAGAACTATTTTTAAAAGGAAAAGCATACAAGAATGGGGTGCTATAAGAGCAGTATATCATGCCTCAAGAAAACAGTACCAAACATAGTGATATAACTATGTTGATGGCCCAATAAAAAAGTGCCCCTATCAACCCCTCATTTGACAACTGTATTTGCCATGCCATTGGCTCCCCTACCTGTATGATGGATCATGGAATATCACCTGAAGAGATGAAGATAAGGCTCTGTTTCATTCAAAATGAATTGAAATTTTGGAGGACCCACAACAGAGGGTGTAACCTGACCAACTGATTGGAGGAATTGCTTTCCATGTCCTCCCTGTCGAGGAATGCGAAAACATTTTCAAAGCTTCGTTAATATCTAACACCGTGGCTTTGTTAGAAACATCCACTTCAATAGGCAAATTAAATGCCATCAGCACATCCCATTAGACTTATGAAAGACACCACCAATCCCTTCCAGCCTGGCGTGCCTATAACTTCTCTATTAATGTTAAATCTCAAGAAACTTAAATCAGACCAAAGCTTAATCCTTTCCTTCTTGCATTACTGTCCATTCGTGCCTCCCAACTATGCGTCATGTCATTTAACTTGATACTTTTTATTTGAATGACAGACTTGAAATTTTCGTTCTCATCTTTCTCTATATCCTGCTTGTCACCCTCAATTTCACACTGGATATTATATCATCCATTAATTTTTTTCAGGAATTATTTTCCCATTCCAAATTGACGATATGATAGTGAACGGAAGAATCCTCCACAGAAAAAAACGTCAAACTTTCCCCCCTCTATTTTTTGTGTGTGTGTGAAAGGAGGCACAAATAAGAAATAGCATTTGAGTCTATGCTCCTCTTGAGATTATCAACCATGGACACACCTTGCCAGCCACTACCTGAAATCCTCTACCTTGGGAGGCACCAAGACAATACAGATGCATGGATAGAGATTAAGGGATGGGGGAGCTATGGACTTAGAGAAAGCCTTTTGAGCAGGGCTTCCGGAAGGGCATGGCTTCCAATTCTACACATCACCCTTGTCCTTCAAATGAAAACTTTAGATAAAAGACCCAATAGTTACTCGTACTCCAACTTTTAAAACTAAGCCGGCTCCTAGCGATACCCTGTGAGGCTTTTTTTTTTTTTTTTGCTAGACCGAGAGTATGAAACATCTATTTTCTATGTAGGAAATCTCTATTTCCAACCTCTATTTGTCTAAATGTCTGAAGCGGGTAGAGCTTTGGAAAATAAGAGCATTTGGCACACAATTCTATCCTCTACTTGCTTTAGCAATGTAGAGGCAATTCCTCTTAAAATGAAAGGCCCCATTTATGGGCTTGTGAAAGTAAGGGCTTTAGCCTTTCTCTCTCTCTCTGGCTCTATTTTGGATGGCTCTGTGGGAATAAGAGTATAGATACCAAACAAGGCCTTATTCATGCAGGCTATCTGAGGATTTGGCTCAGGATAGATTGGAATGGAGAAGCTGAATTTAAAATCTCGTTACAATTCAAAGAATAAAAAAGAAGAAAAAGGAGAAATGAAATTTATGTAGCTGACCCCAACATAGTTGGGACAAGGCTTTGATGATGATGCTACTTATTCACATAACTTTTTGGCATAGCTCATCATCTTTTGGAACATAGTATGATAGAATCCTTATTTAAGTGGCATCTAGGCATCAGTCTATTCTTCCATGAGTGTATGTCATCCATTTATCTGTCCTTCTACCCCTCCATTTGTCCATGCATCCTTCATACATGCACACACATACAAGTATGCCTATTCTCTACTTATCCTTTTGTACATCCATCCACTCTTGTTGATCTATTGTTCCATCTATTTAATTCCTTCATCTAGTTATTGATTCATCAGTGTGTTCTATAGATCCGTCTATTTTGATCAGTCTATCTGGCAAGTCTTATCTTTATGAAATAGATCTGCATGAAATAAATCTGTTTCAAATGGCCCCATTTGAAATGGATATTTTAAAAATAGTCTGTTTGGTAACACAAAAAAGTTGATTGAAATAGATCTTTTTAAAGCAATGGTTGAAAGTTTTTCATATATATCTCGAGATCCATAAGGAATCAAGCATTGAGATTTGACGCCATAGCCGTGCTTAGTCTTACAAAGAGAATTACCGGTTTGGATCTTTCATTTGGGGCCCATGGATTTTTAAAAAATAGATAAAAATGTTTGGGTTTGTTTACAAATATCTCAAAATCCATGATGATCCAACGGCTAGAATTTGGACCCATAGTCATGCCTGGTCTTCTTAATATATCCAATGGTTTAGATCATGATTTATGGTCCCAAAACTTATATTAAAAAATACAAAAAACCCGACTGCCCGTGGACCCTTTCAAAACTCAGCCATCAATTTTTTTTTTAAACCAACGGTCCACGATGATTCTTAAATTTCTTGAGATCTGTGAGGAATCAAGTTTTAAGATTTGGCAGCATAGTAGTGACTGACTTTACAAAGGGAACTAACGGTTCAGATCTGACGTTTGGGGACCACAAATATAAAAAAAGTAGATGAAAGGACCTGGTTTTTTTTGCAAATATCTCAAAATATTGGAACATCAAACGGCTTAAATTTGGACATGTGGCCGTTGTGGAACTTCTGAATATATCTAACTGTCCGGATCATGATTTAGATTCCCAAAAAGTAAATAATAAAAATAAAAACCGGACTGCCATGGAGGACGTCCAAAGCATTGTTGCTCTCTGTGTCTTTCCGCTTAAGACATGTTTCTCTTATTCAAATCTCTTCCTTTTGCTGACAACTTGAAAAAGACATGCCATGTCTAAATACCATTCCAAATGGACACAGTAAAAGCTGTTGTTAAACCCTCTAAAAGTGGATTGAATTGATTTTAAGACAATAAGACCCTCATAGTAGAGATGCCAAACGGCCATTTAGACCATTGGTCGATGCCTTTGAGGGCATTTTAGTTAGCAAACTCCATTCAAAAGAGAGGTCTAACATTTTGTGAAACCCTTTTTTATTTATTTAAAAGGGTAAGACCCTCTACTTGTTGAAGGAATAGACTGTTAATCTTAATTTCATAAAAAAATTGCATGGCTTCTATGAAATGGAAAACCAAAGTGGTTGAAACACTGAAATGTTCGCTCAGATAGAATTCAATTGAAATGGAACTGGTTGTTGAGCAATATGCTGTATAAATAGAGGATTGCGTTAGAAATTAGCATAGATCAATGAGAACCTACAAAGCTCTCGAAAAAGAAACTCTTATTAAAGATGTCACAATATGTGAAAATGAGTGGCTAATAAGCTTATCAAGGATCATCTCATGTGAAAATGAGTAGCTAAGAAGTCCTCTAGTATCTTCTTCTTTCTCACTTACCAGATTAATAATAATAATAATAAAAAAACAGAATATGTAGTTTGAAGATTAGCGAGCGTTATTTATGTTGAAATTTTAGCCAAAAGCTCCAATGACTCTAGTTTATACTGCAGTACATGGAGAGCCTTTCCTGGGTATTATTAGAATTTGCTACAACATTGCTCTGAACAGGTATATGGTTCTCTCTCATAGTTTTAACTGTTCTTTTCTTTTTTTTCTTTTTTCTTTTATTTATTGTTGTAATCCAAAATTAGAAGTATAACCTTTATTTATTTATTTTTATTTTGGCTATTACAGCAAGAGCCCTATAAACCAGGCAACATCAAAGGCAATGTTGACCCAGATGATCAGCATCATATTTAGGCGTATGGAATCTGATCATGTATGCAAACCTGTGTGCTAAATTTGTGTGACTGGTTAGTCCTTTTTTCACTGGAATAAAGGCAATAGGATCATTAATCACCTCCTCTTCTTCCAGAACTCAGGCAATGTCCCACAAGGTGCCCAAGCTTCTCATTTGTCAACTAGTAGCAATGTGAATGTGGATTCCACTCCAGGAGAAACCTTAAATTCAGGAGTTGGAGACGTTCCCTTGGTAGAACAAGACGAGAAGAAACTAACTCTGGGGGATGCTCTGTCTATGAACCGTGCAAAAGATACGTCTCTCACATCTCTTGAGGAACTCCATAATCTAGCAGGCGGTGCTGATATTAAGGTGCCTTTATCTCTAAACTGCAACCCCATATATATATTTAATTTGATGCTGTGTTCATCTGTTGTTATCATCATCTCATTTTTTGGTTTAACTGGTGATTGAGTTGACAGTTGTATAACAATATGCTTTTATTCAGGGTTTAGAAGCTGTGCTAGAAAAGGCTGTGAATCTTGAGGATGGGAAAAAGATATCAAGGTATGCTAATTTCATGAATACCGATATATCTTTTTCGTTTTGTTTCTTTTCCATTTCTTTGCTTTTGTGCATTTTCTTGATGTATTTCTGTGATTCTGTTGGATGCTTGGAACCATAATGATTTATATTTCTTCAGAGGGATCGATCTTGAGAGCATGAGTATAGGACAACGTGATGCCTTGCTGCTATTCCGCACGCTATGCAAGGTCTGCTTTGCTATAATCATCCTTTTCATATGATGTAACCCTTTTCATTTGAAGTTGTTCACTCATCTTTGATCTTCAGTAATTCCTCAATTGAACAACATTTTCAGATGGGCATGAAGGAAGATAATGATGAAGTTACTACCAAGACTAGACTTTTGTCTCTTGAGCTTCTGCAGGTCAGTTCTTGGTTTGTGTTTTTGTGTAGCATACCTAATGAAGATCAAATTGACTACAATCTACAGCGTGCTTACCTAATGTTCGGTTGACTATCTCTTTTTTTGTTGTCTTTTTACATCTAAGTTAGGGGAATATATCTGAACATATTATTTTGCAGGGTTTATTGGAAGGTGTGAGTGTATCCTTTACCAAGAACTTCCATTTTATAGACTCTGTTAAAGCATATCTTTCTTATGCTTTGTTGCGGGCATCGGTTTCTTCCTCACCAGTTGTTTTTCAGGTTATAGTCCACCTTTCCCCACTCTTAGCATTAATTTTAATAATAATAATAATAATAATAATAATAATAATAATAATATTATTATTATTATTATTATTTTCTGTTTATTTTATATTATATTTCTGACAAATGAAATCTATCTTTGCTCTTCTAAATCGTTCATGTAATTGTTTGGATGCCTGCATTTGGAACTTCTTTTGTAACATGGCAGCATACTTGTTTATTCTGACTGTTGTCTATGATTGCTTCTCCATTTGATGACAGTATGCAACTGGAATCTTCACAGTGCTTTTACTGCGTCTTAGGGAAAGTCTGAAGGTGCATGAACTATGATAGTACTTTCCTGTGCTCCAAATGAATTCTGATTTGCGATTCTGCCTCAATTTTTCTTTTTAGTTTTTTATTATTAGAATTCATTTGTAGGGTGAGATTGGCATATTTTTTCCGGTGATAATTTTACGATCCTTGGATAGCTCTGATAGTCCACTTATCCAAAGAACAAGTGTTCTCAGGTAAAACAATTTTTTTTTTTTGGTCCTATTATGATTGACCAGAATCACCCTTTGGTGTATACATCTTGCATTTGTTTTGTATCATTGCTTTATTGGGCTTCAGAACGACTTCCTCAGTAGCTTTATTTGTATATAATGTTTACCACCTAAAATCTCTAGTCATCTTCCTGTGGAACAATTTGTCTGGTGCTGCTTGCAGAATGCTTGAGAAAGTTTGCAAAGACCCTCAAATGCTTGTGGACATATTTGTTAACTATGATTGTGATCTTGAGGCACCAAACCTGTTTGAACGCATGGTAAATTTGAACAAAATAATCACAGATTTCTTGTTGATGACTCTGTATACCTGTAACATAAACTCTTGTATATTGATCTGAAATGAAGGTTAATGCTCTGTCAAGGATAGCACAAGGGACTCTTGGTGAAGATCCAAACTCAATTACTTTGTCCCAAACTACGACCATCAAAGGTTCATCTCTTCAGGTTATTCACTCAGTCCTCCGTGACATGGAAGAGCTTCTGATGCACTTATGATGTATTTCTTATTTTTTCTTAAGTATTTGTGGCACTTCTTTTTTGGTCTTACCAGTGTCTTGTGAGTGTACTTAAATCATTGGTTGATTGGGAGAAAAGTCAGAGAGATTCCAAAAAGCAGACCAGTGGCATTCAGTCCCTAGAAGACGATGCTTTGGCTAGGGGTTCTACTGTTCCCGATACATCAAAAAACGAGGATGTACCTAGTCAGTTTGAGAAGGCCAAGGCTCACAAGTCCACAATGGAAGCTGCCATATCTGAGGTAATTGATGAAAGAAGTTTCTGCTCTTATCCAATAAGTAAAATATTAGAGCAGCAAATTAGCTGCAACATGTACATTTTCTTTAGAGGTTCCTGTGTTTATAGTGTAATTTCAACTATAAATAATAAAATATAGTTGTGTCATGTTGTTAGTCTTGATCACTTATAACATATTATTAGAATGTATCCAGGGATTTATTCAGTTTATTTCTTGTTCAGTTTAACAGGAATCCTGCAAAGGGAATAGAGTACTTGATCTCGAATAAGTTAGTTGAAAACTCACCTGCTTCTGTGGCCCAGTTCCTGAAAAACGCTTCTAGTTTGGATAAGGTGGTATTTTCCTTACTTGATACAAGGTTAGTTTTACATTGAAACAGACGTTTTGATGATTTTCTTCTCTTTTGTAATCAAAATTTTGCAGGCTATGATTGGTGACTACTTGGGTCAACACGAGGAGTTTCCCCTTGCTGTTATGCATTCTTATGTCGATTCTATGAAGTTTACGGGACTGAAGTTCGATGCTGCAATTCGTGAATTTCTAAGAGGTTTTCGGTTGCCAGGAGAAGCTCAAAAGATAGATAGAATCATGGAAAAGTTTGCTGAGCGGTATGTGATAGATTTAAATTCTTTGATCATAAACTTGTTATCTATTTGATGAATTTTAGCCATTCACAGTTTCACTAGCTGATATCTTACTATTACTGTTGTAACCAAGTCTTGACTGTGGTGAATTTCTTGCAGCTATTGTGCTGACAATCCTGAACTTTTCAAGAATGCAGACACTGCATACGTTCTTGCATATGCAGTCATCATGTTAAATACTGATGCACACAATCCAATGGTGTGGCCCAAAATGTCAAAGTCCGATTTCATTCGACTGAATTCAGTGAGTGATACAGAGGAATGCGCTCCTAAGGAGCTCCTGGATGAGATTTATGATTCTATTGTTAAAGAAGAGATAAAGATGAAAAATGACATAACTAGTGTAGGTAAGAGCAACAGACAAACAGAAGAGGGAGGCCGTCTTGTCAGTATTCTTAATTTGGCCCTCCCTAGAAGGAAGTCAGCTACTGATACCAAGAAAGAGAGTGAAGATATCATTAGGAAAACTCAAGCTTTTTTCAAAAGTCAAGGGGAAAAAAAGGGCATTTTCTATAGTGCCAAGCAGATTGAACTTGTTAGGCCTATGCTTGAGGCTGTAGGATGGCCATTACTAGCTGCATTCTCTGTTACCATGGAGGAAGGTGATAATAAGCCAAGGGTGGTTCTTTGTATGGAGGGTTTCAGATCTGGTATACATATAACACGTGTTCTGGGAATGGATACAATGCGTTATGCTTTTTTGACATCTCTAGTACGGTAAGCGGTTCATTTGCCTGTCTTTTTATTTATTTATATCAAAATCAATATTTAACAAGAAGGAGTATTAATTTCTTTGCATAACCATTTGCTTATGAAATTTACATGCAGATTTACATTTTTACATGCTCCAAAGGAAATGCGTAGTAAAAATGTGGAGGCATTGCGAACTCTTCTAGCTCTATGTGATGTGGAGACAGACACTCTACAGGACACTTGGAACGCTGTCCTGGAATGTGTTTCAAGGCTAGAGTACATCACTTCGACGCCAGCGATTGCTGCAACTGTTATGCATGGATCAAATCAAATATCAAGGGATTCTGTTCTTCTATCTCTCAGAGAATTGGCTGGGAAACCAGCTGAACAAGTGTTTGTTAACAGTGTTAAGTTGCCTAGTGATTCAATTGTGGAGTTCTTTACAGCTCTCTGTGGTGTATCAGCTGAAGAACTGAAGCAAACACCAGCACGCGTTTTCAGCTTGCAGAAACTTGTTGAGATCAGCTATTACAATATGGCTCGAATACGATTGGTAACTCTTTCAATTTGCATATATGTGTGCGGATGTATGTAGTTTTAGCTTACTTGCATCCGCGGACTTATTTGTATGAATGCACATGAATCAGTGTCTATATTCAACTACCGAATGGCTGGGGCTCAGTTAAGTCTTCTCTTGTGAATCAGCGAAGGCTCAGTGCATATTGGCTGAATTGTAATGGACATTGTGTTTAGCAAGTCTTTGACCAAAACTGAGTTTTAAAACCATGGTTTATCTATGCTTTTATACAAGTGTATGGATGTTGTGATAAACGTGTATTTTATATCGGAAAATGTTGCATTCATTTTTGTTCATATTCTGTGTATGCAATTCACTTACATGTGCGGGTATGTACATATTTATGAAAATGCTTCTTTTGTGCTGATCATCTATTTGAGCTTAACAACCATCCATAAAATACTATGTCTTTGTGAAAATATGTATACTTCTTATTTTTAACTTCACATGTGATGTGGAACCGACAGGAGATGTGGGGCGGGCAAGGATAGAATATGAATGGTAGTGGGGGATAAGGTCAGTGTTTACCTAAGAATTGGCCTCACACCAAACTTAAATCCAGGAGTCAAAAGAAAACTCGAAGAGAACTCAAAGGAAGATCCCAAAAGCTTCAATTTTCATTATCATCAACCATTGTTTAGCCAATTACATCAATATATAGGAAAAGTAATACCTTAGAACTAATCTTGATCATCCAAATACATTGATGGCCAGGATTAAAACGGCTAACTTAAAACATAAATAAATAAATAAATAAATAGAGTAACGACCAAACATAAATAAGTAAATGAAACTCTAAATAGAGTAAAGATAGATGGGTTGGACCCAAAGACTGGTCGAGACAGATGGGCTAGTCCATTGGTTGGTCGACCCATGGGGACCTGATGCAGTACGGACAAGGCCAACCATTGACCCTTAGGCCAACCCTGGTCAATTGGGTTCGGCCCATAGGCCCACTTGTGACCTATAGCTACTATGGGATTCTAATTTTATCCCTGATTCTATTTTCTGATTATTAGTTAAGTAGGATTTCTATTTCCTATATTATTTAAACTACATGATTAGGAAAGTCTTGTGTCGAAGCTACAGAGAGGACTGATCCTACTCTATAGATGTGGATAGACATCCTTATTGTAATTCATGCTTATTATCAATTAATTTAAGATTTCTGAGTTTTATCTCCAATTGTGGTTAGTTTCCTTATCATGGGTATTTTCTTGTATGGAATCCCTTTGTTGGATTCGATTAACCCCATCTGAGGCGTTGATCTACTCGATTGCGGATCTGGGCTGTGCCAATTTGTTATCAAAACCGAAGATCAATCGATTGCCGGGCAGGCATCAATCTTTCCCAGATCCTATCCTCAGCCCTCTCTCTTACCGAAACACTCACTGCCTAAAACTATTCCAAAAGCTCCAATCCACTTCCCAATTCCCCTTAGCCACACCTCAACTGCCACCATACCGAACCCAATCCAAAACACAATCGAACGTAACCCACCTGAACTGATCCCTAACATTGATGTCACCCCCACATCATCCCAGCGATACAAAAGCTCCTGAACCAACATCCTTTTTGGCCAAACTCCATTCCTAGAACACCTTCACTAAATCTCCAATTCCCCATCACCGTAGCCCAAAAGCCCAAAATCGCAATCAACCAAAACCAAATTCCTAACTTTCCCCAAACCATTTGAAAAACCTAAAACTCTGAATCCAAAATCCTCTCGAACCCCACGCCTAAACCCCACTCTGTCGGGGAAAAAAATGAGGAAAAAAGAGAGATCGAGAAAAAAAGAAGATTTGAGTTCGAGCAACATACCTGACACTTGTCCGAACTGGCAGCTCTTCATTACAACACCTTGTCTGAACTGCACAGTCGTCAATGAATCACCACACTGCCAACAGCATGTTGTCTCACCTCTTCCAGTCTAGTTCAATAAGTTGCAGTTATGTCCAGTAAGCTAAAATCGATCTCTTCCTTTGTATTCTCTTCTCTGCACAAAACCTCAAAGCAGAATGAAAAGAGAAAGCCCTCTTTTCACACGTGTTGAGCCACTATTGGGCTTGCATTCAGGTTTGATCCAAACCAAAAAAATAAAAAAAAAGAAGCTCTGGTCAATGGCCGGTGGACCAAATTAGACAGCCCATATTAATTTTGCTGAAATCGAAGCCATCAAAACTCCAATCGACGATCCATCTTCATGAACGTACTCCAATCAACAAGATCTACACAGCAGGTAAATCCGTTCTTCAAAAAGAGCTAAACTTTGATGTTCTTACATCCAAATCAATATGAGAATTTTTAGGTATTCTATGGAAACTCAAAGATGTTTGGGTTGGTACAAATATAGAGATTGGTATTTTGGTAATGAGTTCTACATTGAACAATTTCTTAATTTAAAGAAAAAAGACTTGACAGTTGATGAATATACCTGTCAATTTCAAGAGTTGCAAGACATGTGAACTAGAGGGGGACAAGATGCATGATTTGATTTGTTATATCAGAGGATTGCAGCCAGACATATTAGAGTATATGAATCACTGTCGTACCTTTCAAGAAGCATACTTCTAAGCCTGTGTTAGAGCGTATGCGTAGGCGGTTGCAAGACATGTGAACTAGAGGGGGACAAGATGCATGATTTGGTTTGTTACATCAGAGGATTGCAGCCGGACATATTAGAGTATATGAATCACTGTCGTACCTTTCAAGAGGCATACTTCTAAGCCCGTGTTAGAGCGTATGCTTAGACGGTCTCACACACAACAATCTCAGTTCCAAGTACATGTGGAACCTATTCTCCAAAGTGACTCTTCCGGTGATCTGCCAATAATTGATACTTACCCCAAAAGAGAAGGAGAACTATTAGATATCGACTCTGTGCTATTTATGGATTATCAGCAAGGAGAGTCAAAGGAGCAAAAGGGAAAAAAACTAAAAGTTCTGCCTACACTCATAGAATTGAAATTCATTTGTAGAGGACATCAAAGATGGCACTCCTATGCAAGATTAAAGCATTCTTCAGAGATAAGGGTACCGGATTGATCTCTGCAGATAATATTGATGAAGGTAGTGTTAATCACAAGCCACAAGAGGTTGAGGAAGAACAAGGACCAGCAAACATTGAAGGCTGTGATCTGATGGTTTTGATTATAATGTCACATTCAGAAAAGTCAATTAAATCATCGGAGAAGAATTATATTATTCAGAACGCATCAAAAGAAGAACCAATAGTTGAAGTCCCCCACAAAATATTATAACTTTGAGGATTGACGATGGGAACTTGAAGATTGCACTCATATATTGTAGATTCTACGGTTGAAGTATATAATGAGCAAATCACACATCCGAGCTAAATGAAGACATCAGAAGAAGCGGCACTTCCAATCTACTTTTAAGTGGAGGAAAAGCTGCATCAAACTTTCAAGACATGTAAAGAAAATGAAGATCGAAATAAAAATCAGAAGTTTTTGTGATTAAGTTTTGATCCAAGTGGATATTCACCGAACTTAGATGTTGAGTTCTCTCCACGACTGGGAGAATTAATGCAGGCCAAACCATAGGTCGACTTTGATAGAAGAACCGTACGCTCTCCAATGCTGCATGGATTACTGCTTTTGACTTCTAGCACATGACTCCATATCTCTATGAGCATCACCACAATACTAACTTGCCAGAATCGAGTTTTTGTAAGCTGGGGAGAATTGATGCAATACAGGCTAGGCCCAAGAAGTCAACTGGGCCAACCATTGACCTATTTGGTTCAGTTCATAGGCCCAATTGTGAGTTGTGACTGATAGCTACTATGGGATTGTAACTTTATCCTTATTTCTATTTTCTAATTAGTAGTTAATTAGGATTGCTGTTTTCCTATTTTATTTTAAATCCATGTTTAGGAAAGTTTTGGTGTCTAAGCTACCTAGAGAACTGATCCTACTCTATATATATGGATGGACATCCTTATTGTAATTCATGCTTATTATCAATTAATCAAGACTTCTGAGTTTTCTCTCCAGTTGTGGTGTTTTCCCTTATCATGGGTATTTTCTTGTTTGGAATCCCCTTGTTAGATTCGATCAACCCCAACTGAGGCATTGATCTACTCGATTGCGGATCCGGGCTGCGCCAGGACCATGGGTCTGTCCTGCATCAACATGTTGTCAATGAAAACATCCGTAGAAAATAGAATTTCCGAAGAATGGAGTGATCCTCTATTGTCTTTGGATCCTGCTTTTACAATACCTCTTTCATGTATTATTTAGTTATGGCAATCCCTAAATAAGGGAATTACAATCGATCTCCATAAATACAATCAATCAATAATCCTAACAATTCTCTAGGATAATTGCAGGTATTCCTATGGTGTATTTGGAATGGCACATATATTTTACAATATGGTGATCAATAAGATATACTTGAAATTATGTTTCTTCAAACTCCCCCCTCAAATGGTTGCGGATCGTAGAGCATCAATTCGGATACTAGAAAGTGATCTCTATAATAATTCATAGCCTTTGTAATATATCTGCAAGTTGATGTGAGGATGAGACGCAAGGAAGTTATTGAAGCTTGTTTGGTAAGTTTTCTCGAATAATATGACACTTAACCTCAATATATTTCGTGCGCTCATGATAGGTAGGATTGAGAGCAAATTGATTAGCACCAGTATAATTGGCATAAAGGGGAACAAGAGTGGGAACTCTGATGCCAATTTCTTCAAGGATTGCTAATTCAAATGATTTCGGAGCAAGCAGAAGACATTGCATAGTATTTGGCCTTTGTTTAAGATTTGGATATCTCGTCATGTTTCTTATGTTTCCATAAATTAATAGAATTTTCTCGAAATATACACCAACCAGTGGTGGAGGAACGAGCGTTTGGACAACCAGCCCAATCAGCATAAGGAGGCAGTTGAAGACTTAGAGTGGGGATGTTGATGAAACGAACAAGCCACGTCCTTGTGTGCCTTAAAGATATTAGGTATTGAGAAAGAGAACTGTCAAAATGATGATGTCGGGGGGCAGTCATGAACTGGCTGACAGTATTCACCACATAGGAAATATCAGGACATGTTATAGTCAAGTTTATGAGGCTACCAATCAATCTCTGGTACAATGTAGGATTACAAAACAGATTACCATAATCTCTGTGATATTTAACATTTACTTCCATAGGAATGCCAACATGTTTTGAATCCGTGAGTCATGCCAAATCAATTAACCTTTTTTTTTTTTTGGTGGGTATTTGCCCTATCAAAATCCTATGTTTGGAATGTGTGACTTTAAGCCCAAGAAAGTAGGTCATAGGACCCATGTCCTTCATATGAAAATGTGATTGGAGATTTTGTTGGAGCCATTTAATTCCAATAAGATCATTAATAGAATTGAGCATGCCTGTAGATGTCGTCCAAAAGAAAGAGAGAATGATCAAGGATGAAAATAGCGGTAGCGGCGGCGGGCGTAGCGGCCCTCCGCCAAAACGCTACGTAGCGGTGCGATTTGAAAAAATCGTCAAGAAAATCTGAAAATTTTTGTAGAAAATCTAGAATATTGGAAAGTGAGAGAAAATGTTCTTTTTTTACAAAAGTAACTGAGGTAAGGGGGCGTAACGGTCCCCTCATTGTATGAGGTCTTGTATATCTGTGAAACCTTGAGAAGAACTCTCCATATCCATTATAATTCGGCGAGATCGTGTGCTTTTGGTGTTCTTTTAAACATAAAAGGGTAGAAGAGTTGTATAAAAATGTTATTTGGAGAGAAAAAGAAAAGAAATAAGCATCATTATACATTTTGAATTTTTTTGAAAAGTGGAAAATTTCACATCCTGTGGCGGCCCCGTAGTGGGCGTAGCAGCTCCATAGCGGATTGTAGTGGCCGCTACGGATGTGAACGGCGCTAAATGCCATTTAGACCGCTACGCCCGATATAGCGGCCGCTACGTTGCTATTTTGATCCATGAGAATGATTGAGGTAACTCTGTTTGAACCCAGAGTTGATGAGAGTAGTGCGAAACTTCTCGAGCTCGGCATTGGGGGCTGCTTTGAGACTTTGAGTCCATAAAGAGACTTGCGAAAGTGATAGACAGAGGATGAGGAGACGTCAAGTCTCTTTTGGCGGATGCATATAAAATGTTTTCTTACGATCATCGTGTAAGAAGGTGTTTTTGGCATCCATTTGAAGAATGGGCCATGATTGATTCGCTGCTACAACAATAAGAGTGAGAACCTTAGTCATCTTTGCTACAAGTCCATAGACCATAGTCCAAGAAAACACACTTTGATGTTTATGATGAAAGTTTGGTATGCTTGTGAGGTGGTAAGAGAACATAATATATGCACCCCAATGTACGTAACATGTAATTGGGTTGAGAATCAAAGAGACAAAAATAAAAAGAGAATTTTTCAAAACAGAAGTGAATTGCCAATTATCCAAGTAAATAACTGTTTTAATTGCTTCTTTCATGAAACAATGGAATCAAGGAAAAATGCATGAATAGTTGCCAAAATCTGTTGATTTTTTTGTTTGGCCACGGCATTTTGTTGTTGGGTGTGAGGACGAGATCGGTAAGACTCAATTCCTTGTCTTCCAAAATTTTTTGAAATTGGGTGGACACGTACTCTTCCCTGAATCTGGATGTAAAGTCTGTCTCAATAAGGGCACAAAATTCTTTAAATATGCTCAAGACATCGACCTGATTATTAAAAAAATAAACCCAATTATAATGACTAAAAGCCTCAATAAGAAATAATGAAGTATTTATATCACAAAAGGGATACAAAACAATACCTTGGCTTGATAATTAGCAAGGATAGAGAGGCCAAGGAATATAGTGAACACAGGATAATAGTAAAATGCTTGAAGTGGAGATTTACTTTTGGAGTGCTTTGTGATTGGTGTGTACCAACAGATTGAAGGAAATTTTTTATATGACAACGATTAGACCAGCTATGACTTATGAAGCAGAGTATTGGCCAATCAAGAAGCAACACATGCATAAAATGAGTGTAATAGAGATGAGAATGTTGATGTCGATGTGTGGTAAACTAGGAAAGATAGAATTAGAAATGAGTGGTTTAGGGAACATTTTAGGGGTAGCATCAATAGGTGATAAAATAAGAGAAACTCGTTTGACTGTTTTTTGGACATGTCCAACATAGGCCAGCTGCAATGCCATTGAGGAAAAGTTTTTGCATATAGGTTGATGGCCGACCAAGGGCAGGGGGTAGGCCGAAGAGGACATGGATGGAAGTAGTAACAATAGATCTGAAGAAGTGCAACCTATCCAAGGATTTACTCAAGATAGGATGGAGCGGAGAAAGAGAATTCTTGTAGCTGACCCTAACATAGTTGTGACAAGGCTTTGATGATGATAATGATGATGATGATGATGATGGTGAGAATAGGCGTAGGAACCTAGACATCGGTGTGTACCAAGTCAAAACAGGTATGTGAAGCAATATCACCAAGAAGAAATGAAAGAGTTTTTTGTTTAATTGTACAACAATTACCACAGTAGCATTATGAAAAGAAAAAGAGTGTTTGTTATTAATCACACCAAATCATATCAATCAACTTATTGAAATAAAAATGTCCTAATTTTCGACGCCACAAACAAGGATAGTGTCGTTTGGAATCAGAAAAATTAGAAAGAAAGGTCTTTAAAGAAACTTCCAATTTCAAAGCAAATAATTGTCAATCCTCACCATTGGCTTCCCAATTCCTGGTCTTTTATAAGACATTCATTATGAGTAAAAGAAATATGATACTTATTACTTAATACTTATCATCAACCAAGCCACTGATGGAAAGAAGATTTGCAGTAAGTTTAGGAGATTTTTTTTTTCTTTCAATATAAGTGATGTAGGAGGTTAGCAATGGCGAAAACTGGGATATGACACACCCCCCCCCCCCCCCCCCCCCCGTCTGCTGTATGAATATGATGATTGCCAGACACATGTTTGATATTTTGTAAATTTGCAGATGAGTTGGTGATATGATGACTGGCACTGGAATCCACATACCAATAGATGGAAATGTTGTAGGTTTACCCGGGGAGCCCATGGTGGTAAAAGTAGAGGCATTTGAATTTTGGACAATTTCTTGCACCATTTCTAGAGTGAATTGTTGGAATCACCAGTGTCGGAAAATGTAGATGTAGTGGCTGATTAGCTTTATATGCATTTGCCTGTCAATTCTGAGGGCGTTTTCAACATTCTGAAATTACATGTCAGTGGTTACACATCTTCCTTTTTTTGCAGTTATTAGTCAAATGTCCAAATTCCTTGCAGCAAAAACATTGGACCTTAGTGATGCCCCATTTATCTTTTGCTGTAAAGGCATTAGATTGATAGATTCTGCAAGAGCATTGGACTGGTGGGAATCTAGAAAATCTTGTGACTTGCAATGTTGTTCTTCATGAAGTTATTCTTTTAAACAGGGTCACAGTAATCCAGTGAGGGCTTTGGACTTCATTTCAACAAATTTGCACAAATAGGTTCATGTTTACGATGCAACTTTATCAATAATTAATGATGTTCGGCAGTCACATAAATTAGTTGAATAATGCCAAGTGAGCCTTTTGGCATAGTACATAGATTAGCGATGCATATCCTAACTATATACTCATATACCCACAGTAATAGTCATGTATGTTCTTTTCTCCTTGATTATATTCTGCAATTTTATATTCCAACTGAAATCGATGGGCATCATTTTCTTGATTATAAACTCGCCGTAGATGCTACCACATCTCAGCTGCAGATTTGTAGGGTCAGAGATTAAGATCAATGGAAGGGTCAACAGAGTTCAATATCCAACTAATCATCCGAGCCTTTTTAGTGGTCCATTGGCCAGACTATATGTGTCTGTAGTGCAGGCCTTTTTATAGACCCAACCCCAAAGTCAACAGAGACCCAACCACAACGTTCCAAAGTTGAAACTCACATATGGGCTAGTTGATCGAATGTTGTGAAGAAGTAACAAGCAAGAGAGGAATTGATCTTTGAGAAGTAGAAATGTGAGCCACCTTCTGAGAAACAATCAATTGTTGACTGAAACCTTAGATCTCTGATACCATGATAACACCCATAGAAAATAAGAGAAATTCAGAAGAATGGAGTGGTCCTGATGCAGGATGAGATGCAATCTAGCCTAATATGGAATGATGAGATCAATCTGAGAAGTAATAATTAATGCTAATTATAAATCACACCACTTACACCATCTAGCATTGAGAATTAAGTGGGTAATTTGTAATGATCTAAGGCTATGTCACAAGTCCTAAAATAGAGGCCCCTCTAGTAGTGAGAGGGAGGGTTCCTAGTGGAAGTTAGAACTTCCACTTGCTTAGGAAATTGCCAATTCACGTGAGATTATTTATTCTCGTTTGCGAGGATTTGGACTAGGGCTTGGTTCAACTTAGTTGCAAGAGGTTCTTTGTGTAATACGGGCTTAGTGAACAAAATTCTGATCTGAAATAACTATCCCACAACAATGTAAGTCCCAAAATAAATTCAGATGTGATGTTTAATCATTATTTAGGGATGTTGATGTTAAAAGGTGGAAACTAACATAAATTATGCTAGTCTAGGATGTGGCCAATGGCTAATATGGTTGGGATCGGGGTCGGATGGGGCTGTTCAAGGCTATACTTGGTTCAGTTGAACTGTTGTAGGCTAGTAAGGGGATCAGCCAAGGTGTTGGATGGTTCAGATTGGGTCGGATGGGTTGGATGATGGGTTTTGGTGGGCTTGGAAGGATCGACCAAAGGCATCTTAGTATTTGGGTAGTTAAGTGGCTGATAGATGTTAAGGATGGCTTGGATATATAGTTTTGTTGGTTGGATTTGGGGGTTTGATGATGGGATGAAGAGATCTAGGGGCTGGTGGTATGGATCTAGTGGTTTGGAGGCGATCTAATGGTGGAGATGGTGTAGAGCTACAATTTCTAGTGGCTGGTGGTTGGTGGGATATGTAGATCTAGGGTTTTTTTATCCAAAGACAACTCAAAGGAAGAGAAAAAAAGGAGAAGAAGATGATACCTTTACTTGGGCTCTTACCAAAATCTGATCTAGGAGGTGTTACCTTACTTCGGCTCCTACCAAACTCTGATCTAGGAGGCGAGTACAACAATGGATACTCAAGGAGAACTTGAAAAGTAGTTTTTTTTTTTTTAATCATCACATATATAGCATAATGAAAGAGAAGACAGAAAAATGTCCTTTTAACATAAATCTAACGACTTGATAACATCATCAAACAATAAAATGATAGAAGAAAAGAAAAGAAAAGAAAAGAAAAGAAGTGGAAAAAAGAGGTCTTGACGTTGGGATTCGTGCGCAATGGGATATGCACACAAATCCCAATGTCTTGGACGACTTAATTTGTGGACCCCTCCTCCTTTACTATTTTCTTTAAGTTATTGGCCCACCACTTGTTTCTTCTTTGAAATTCTCTTGGGCCCCTCCAAACTTCAATAATTCTTTTATTACCTCCCATGTGGCACTTCCCAATGTGGGGCTTCAACACAACTGCACTGATGGGGCCTTCATTCCATCAAACGCTTGATCCAAAGAGATTCAATCGTTGAATGTTGCCAGAATAGTAATCCAACGGTGGATTCTCAACATTTCATCGATCAAAGTTGGGATACACATCAGCCATCCATGGATTAGCTTGCAATTCTACGCCTCTGTCATTGGTAGATTTTGAAAGAATTGGGGGAATTAGGGTTGATGTCCCCATCAGGTCCTCTATAGTTGTTGCATCCCACTTTTATAATTCCTTATCTTGTATATTTAGTAATAACAATTCCTATATCAGGGAACTAAAATCAATCTCACTAATTACAATCAGTCATCCCGACAAATCTTTAGGAATCTCCCTAATTACCATATATCATCCCAGCAAATCTCTAGGATAATTACAGGTATTCCTATAATCCTATGGTGTATTTGGAATGATACACATTTTATAATATGGTGATCCAAAAGATATACTTGAAATTATGTTCCTTAGTCTGCAACATGGAGTAAGCCCTAACATGTAGATCCAACTCATTAAACTCATTAGACATGAGGTCAAGCCTTTGACTTATTTATTTATTTTTTGTTCTTGTTTTTGTCTGATTTTCATAATCTGTAATTTTCAGGTTTGGGCCAGGATATGGTCTGTCTTGGCTCACCATTTTATTACTGCTGGGAGCCACCATGATGAAAAAATTGCAATGTATGCCATTGACTCCTTAAGGCAGCTTGGTATGAAGTATCTGGAGCGTGCGGAGCTCACAAATTTCACATTCCAGAATGACATTTTGAAACCATTTGTCATTCTTATACGGAATAGCCAAAGTGAACCAATTCGGGGTTTAATTGTTGACTGCATTGTGCAGGTATATCTATGCTGCTTGAATTTTCTCATCACGATTATTAGTTCACTTATCAAACTGATTTTTTTTTATGAAAAATTATATTTAGTAATATCAAATATGGAAATATGTAGTTAGTTGAGTCTATTCTGCTTTTCAGATGATAAAATCGAAGGTTGGAAGTATAAAATCTGGATGGCGAAGTGTATTTATGATCTTCACAGCAGCTGCTGATGATGAATTGGAGTCAATTGTCGAAAGTGCATTTGAAAATGTAGAACAGGGTATGAAGTCTCTGTTTCTTTTCCATTTACTCTATCTAATCAAACAGGTAATTATTACAATTTTGTACTATCTTCGTTTTGTTTTGGTGGACATTTGGCATTGCTTGTGATTTCTAGAGAGAGGTGCTTTGATCAACATCGTGAATGTTGTAGGGTCAAAAGGTGGAGATCATGATCACTAATTTTTTTCATTCCATGCTGGCATTCATTGAAATAGTGTATTACTGGTGGAGAGTCACTCTACGAAGAATTTACTATCTACTTCGTGAATATGGAATGCTCTAACCTTCAATGGCGCTGTTTTTCTTGCTAAGATTTCCTTGCCCTCCCCTTTACTTGAAACTTCTTTGAAATTGCCAAACATGCCCTTAAGATGTTAACATGACTCACTGTAACTAATATGTGATGAGTTGCATTTACTAGCCTTGATTGGGTTCTCTATTCCTTCAACCTTTTGACTTATTCACCAGAACTAATACAAGATAAACTCCAGTTATCTTGGAGCACTTTGATCAAGTTGTTGGAGACTGCTTTATGGATTGTGTAAACTGTCTCATTGGTTTTGCCAATAATAAAAGCTCTCCCCGAATAAGTTTGAAGGCTATTGCTCTCCTACGCATTTGTGAAGATCGACTTGCAGAGGTAAGCAGAATGACTTTTTCACCTTCTCACATGATTCATTTACTTTTTCCCTCATGATTACCAAGCGGAAAATCATGTAAAATTTCCATAGTATCATATTTTTATCCATGCGCTAAGCACAACCTTAGGATAATTGGATAGGGTTGAGACTTCACCCACCCGCTATCCATTTTTTATTCTTTTACATCGCACTCACTTCAATGTATTGGCACTTACCTAAGCTAGCACTACAGAAATCTACAGACCATCACAGATGGTGTGTGCCTGCACACTTGTTTGTGCCTATGCATGTATTACAATTGATTTCTTCTTGCTTTATTGAGTGATTTCTCAACTTATTTAGTGCTATGTGCTAAATTTATCTATATGATACTGTGACACTAACCATTTTCCATGCGTGCCATATGTGTGCTTATGCATGCTTCAAGGGGTGATCCTTCAACCCACTGGGTGCAATATGCTAAATTGATCTATGTGATATTGAGACATAATGTTTCACTTGATTATAAACCTGCATTTTCTCCCCATCTAACATTTTAAACCATCTGTCTCATCTCTTACCTACTTTTTACTCTAGTACTACTAAACGTGGAAGCAATATAGGACATGGTAGTGAGCTATTTTTCTTTTTGCCTGATGATCTGTCTGTATAATTAAGCTATTTGCATGTTGACATAGGTTGACTGACTTAATTCAGTGATTGATCTAAAGTTCTGAAAATCGGAATCATATCGGAAATTGTTTTAGGGTTGAATCGAATTGTATCCTGAATCGTATCGGAATGTTAATCATACAATGTTTTTTTTTTTTAAATTTCTTTCTTGTTTAAAAATGAAAGAAAACATATAATTTTTAAAAAAAAGAAAAGGTAGTATTCATAATCCTTCCATTTTTCATCAATAGCAGCATCAGCATAGTGACGAATAAGACTATGATACAATCGTATGAAGAGCATTATTGATATATATATATATATATAAATATATCATAAATAACATGTGTGAATAGTTGGATATGGGCAATGTTCTCCTAAGAGCAGACTGCATATAAGGCTTGTGGTGCCCATTAGATGCAAGTTTATCAATAGGAGGAGGGCAGATGGAAAGGTCTCCTCATGGATGAGGGGGATCCAAACAAAACCAGCCCCACTAGATTAGCCCTTGAATGCGGCAATTGAGGCGTTGCAATTGCTAGATCCCTTGTCTTGGAACCTCATATATAGTTGGAAGAAAGTACTCTAGGCCATAGTTTTAAAAATTGGAATCGTATCGCAAATCGTTCATACCCATGAATTGAATTGAATCACGAATTGTATGATTTTTTTATTTTTCTAATAAAAATGAAAAATAATTAAAAATTAAAAAAAAATGTAATTATTCATAACCATCCGTTTTTCCCATTTATAGCAGTATAAATATAATAATAAGTTAGTCATTCATACAATCATATCAACAACAACATAGGATGGATTGGAGGTTTTGGTTTGACTGATAGATTTTAGCTCTAAGTGGGTCAGCCCCAATGCAAAGACCGGTTCAATTTGGGCTCTAAGTAGGTTAGCCTTGATTCAGAGAGCATTTTGTTTGAGCTGGAAGGAAGAAAAGGGGCTTTCTTTCTTTTCGATAATATATATATATATATATATGAAATAAATGATGTGTAAATAGTTAAATTAGTTAAAAATATCAATATATATATATATTTATTAACTTCAATTCAAAATATAAATATTAAAATAAAATCCAAACCATTAATCTTACAAAGTAGGGTATCTCTTGAAGTTAAGAAAGTGTTTATGAAGAACAAAACCAAAATGGATTTATAAAAAAGAATAATAAAGAAAGAAAACCTTATCAAAGCCACAAAAAATTCTTAGGAGGTTTAGTTAACTACTAAATAAGCCTTTAAAAATAAAAGCGTTAAAGGAAATAAAGAATAAAGAAAGAAAAAAGGTAAAAGATTATTAATATTAACTTATTGGTTGTAGCTATTCTTGTTTAGCCGAATCGCTTGAATCATAAGATTCGATGAAACAAGTATCGAATTGTAGGATTCACCACCCGAATTCTAATATAAATTTGTAAATGGGATTCCTTGCATTGATACGAATCGTTTTATTTAATATTCGGGATACGAATCGGAGGATCCTAATAACTATGCTCCGGGCACTTGACTCAATCCGACATTGACAAGTCTGGTTTTGTCATCGTAAAACAAATGAGGTTGCCGACCTCCTGGCAAAACTAGGCCCACCAAGGCTTACTATATTCTACTCAATATCATGGTTCAAAATAGCAGTGGCCGTAGCAGATGAGTCCGCTGCACTATTTTGAAAATAGTGGCACTACGGTCTAAAACCTAGTAGAGCCAAGCATTTTTAATTTAAAACTTTGTTTTCCTGTTTCTTCTCTTCAATAACCTTTCCTAAAGTTGTCTCTTACCCGTATATGGTTCCAAATCGCTGAAATAACACAAGATTGGTTGCTACAAAAGATTTGAATTCTTTTGACCACTTGAAAAATTTATGCCGCTACTCTGCTATATATCACCACAACCGCTATGTATCGCCTGCTATGTGGTGTTTTGGCCACTGGTTGCTACGCTCGCCGCAACCGCTATTTTGGTCCTTGCTCACTATTGCCAATACATATTTGGTTTAGCCATTTGTAGCATATTGGTTTGTAGGTTACTAGGAGGATGGACGAATGGCAGAATCAACTTCAGGGACAAACCTTTTGAGCAATGAATACATTCACCATTAAAAAAAACCTTCAGGGACAAACCAGCTAAATGTTTTGTTTTTGTTTTGATGTACTTTTGAACTACTGTTAATTAATAAATCATCTGTTTCGCCAAAAAGAAAAGAAAAAAAGAAAAAGAAAAATTGTAAAGGGATCCATAGAGAATTGCTGGTCTGCAATTAACCGAACTACTTCAAGAGGTTACTATCATTGCTTCACATTCTCCTCTCTCTCTCTCTCTCTCTCTCTCTCTCTCTCTCTCTCCATATTATATATATATTGTTTTGCTTGACATCCTTATATGTGTACTTCAAATTCATTGCACATGGAGGGGACTCACTTGTACTTAATTTGTTTCAGGGCCTCATTCCAGGTGGTGCTCTAAAACCTGTAGATGCTGGCACCGACACAAATTTTGATGTCACTGAACATTACTGGTTTCCAATGCTGGCGGGATTGTCTGACCTAACATCGGATCCTAGATTGGAGGTCAGAAACTGTGCACTTGAGGTGCTGTTTGATTTGTTGAATGAGAGAGGTCACAAATTCTCATCAGCATTTTGGGAAAGCATATTTCATCGTGTTCTTTTTCCAATTTTTGATCATGTAAGACATGCTGGTAAGGAAGGCTTTGTCCTTTCTGGTGATGAGTGGCTTCGGGAAAATAGCATTCATTCACTTCAGTTGCTTTGCAACCTTTTCAATACTTTTTACAAGGTAACTACGATCTTAGTATTGTTTTGTTTGCTGTTTCCACTTTCCATTCCAACTTTTCCCACTTCAACCCAGCAAACTACTATCTTTACCATCACTTCTAGATTGTCAATTTACAGAGTACTAAATTGAACTTGTTTGCACAGGGGATGAACATTTAACTCTATCAAGATTGTGGTCTCATTCTTTTGCCTTAATCTTGTGCAGGAGGTGTCGTTTATGCTGCCACCACTACTAGGGCTGCTGTTGGACTGTGCCAAGAAGACAGACCAGTCTGTGGTTTCAATCTCCTTGGGTGCTTTAGTGCATCTCATAGAAGTCGGAGGTCATCAATTCAATGAGAATGACTGGGATACTCTCCTGAAAAGCATACGGTATAGATTTCACATGCAAAGATCCATTGTGTGTTCTGGGGTTGGTCTTGTTTGTTTGTTTGTTTTGCTTTTTTTTTTTTTTTTTTGGGGTTGGGTGGGGGGGTTATGTTTAATTGATCATTTTTGATTGGTGATTGTTTTAGGGATGCTTCATACACAACTCAACCCCTGGAGCTGCTTAATTCTTTGGGCTTTGAAAATTCAAAAAGCCTTGTGCCGTCCAAAGATTCGGCAGGCAGTAGACCAGACAGTCCTTCTGCAGGGAATGGAAAACTAGACGGCCATCAATTTGATATAAATGAGAATAGGAAGGCCTTTGATACATCCCTTGGTATTTCTGGTGAAAGTTCAGGAAAGAATCTCAGTGCTTCAAGCTCACAGGTTGATAATGAAGAAATGGGTTTCCCAGCAAACATGACAGAATCTGAAGGTTTGCGATATGATACTCTAATAGCTCTTACATGGAAGATGCCAGTTATTATATGCATGAATTACAGACTTCAGCCTGTACATTAAGTTTCTAAAAACAGAAGTGCAATCTTTGTAGGTCCATTATCTGTGTCTGAAAAAGCACAGAAATCTGGTGAAGATCTCCGACGAAGTCAAACATTCGGTCAAAGGTTTATGGGGAATATGATGGACAACCTCTTGCTCAGAAGTTTCACTTCCAAAAGCAGGAGCCGCCCGGTTGAGGCTCTGTTGCCATCTTCTCCAATGAAGGTAAATATGAACTTCCCCATCCTGCCAATATGTACTCTGGCAATGGTAAACTTCTTTATAGGATGACAACAATTTAGGTTTTGGTACGGGATGTCCTAAACCCGTCCCAATCCGAATGTATTCTTTACTATACCTTACCTGGTTCGTGAAGGGTTTATGGTTTGTGATACCATACCAAAATTACTAGATCTATGAAAAATTCGGAACCCACGAGCAATTCTAACACGTTTTAAACACATTTGGCAAACTAATTTGAGAAAATTTAAAAGATTTCAAGAAAAAGCCCCAAATTTGAAGAAAAAAAAAAAAAAAAACTAGATCTACACTCAAAATCACTATATCTAAGAAAAACTAAGAGTGTACAACCAAATCTAGCTTAAGTGAAGGCTTGGTTAATGTACTAGTCAATTTTTTGAATTTCTTTTTTTCAAAATTCGGGTGTAAATAATGAAAACCACAAAAGAAAAAGAAAAACCTGAAGTGCTCAAAGCTACAAAGTTTTGCCCCAAAATTCTATATCTAACATGCTTCAATCATTTCTTAGCTATTTTGATGAAAAAATCTTATAAAAAAAAATTCAAAAAATAAACTCAAAATGCTTACCAATAAGGCCTTCATTGAGTTGCTTGGTTTTGCTGCAAATAAATCCGTCAAAAGCTTGTAATTCGGCTTAGTTTTACTGCAAAGAGTGGTTAGGGGAGCTCAAGCAGCCTCTCACCTTGCTTTGGTTGTGTTTGGAAGATGATGAGTAGTAGAAATAGGAATTCTTAGAAAAAGCAAAGCTGTTGGCTGCTATTTTGAAATTATAGGCTGATATATCGGTTTTGTCATCCAGAGAGGGTTTATGATTTTGGAGAGAGATGGAAATGGGGGTGTGGGTTTTTATTTATATATTTTTTAGGGTTTTTAGGGAAGATTCTTTGAAAAAGTTTAAGGGCCCCCTTTTTTTTTTGTGCTTTGGCTCGGAGGAAGGAGGTTCAAACTTCCCTTGTTTGGTTGGAGACAACGTGAGAGGAATGATATGAGGTGCAGTTGCAGATGAATGATTTTTTAGGATTTAATTCAGGAAGTTGATGGCTGGGTATTCATTTTACCATGAATTTCTTAGGAACTCAATTCCATGAAACAAGCGGGCATTTTTTTGAATTTTGCATATTGGGAATAATTTTTAGAAAATGCTGCCAAACGAGTTTTTCATAATTCATTTTCAAAAAAGAATATTTTCAAAACAATCAGTTCTCATCCTAAGAGAGAATATTCTCGACACAAGGATGATGCCAAGTAGTGCCTCAAAATCTGAGACCAAAATCTTGATTGCCATTAGTGTAAGTAATTGCTTTATTGTTTATTTTTTCCTTTTTTTGATGGATTCTTTAACATTTATGGGTTCTTTAATTTGATTAGGGTTGAGCTTGTGTGGAAATATTTTTGCTAGTTAGCGAAGCTGCTTTTTTGTTCTTCCAATATTATCTACTGTTACATGACAACTTAATTTCTTTTCTTTATGGAATGTCATTGTAGATTCCCGATGCCATTGAGCCTGACCCCGAGGTTGATGCTGAAAATCCTTTATTGGGAACAATTAGAGGCAAATGTATCACTCAACTATTACTGTTAGGTGCCATAGATAGTATTCAAGTAAGAGACTACTTTTCTTTTATTCTATAATAATCTTACATTCCTCGTTGATTCTTTGATAAAAATTTAATGATTTCCTGAACGATGTGATTTTCTAACCATGCTTTTTTTTTTTTCCTTTAGCAATGAGATGGTGTTTAGATTGGTAAAAAAATAGTACATCTCATAGAAATTTTTTGTTTGTTTATTTTTTCTGTTGTATTCTTATGTCATTTTTATCAATAAACTAATTGCTAATCAAGAAAGATGTAATGTCTGATACATCCCAGTTAATCACTCCTGAGAAATAAAATGAATGCTTCTGCCATAAAATGTTATACCTTCAACATTTAGATCGTCTTTATTCAAAGCATTTTCCCGTAAATCTCAGATTGGCTTAAAGAGTTATTGTAATTATGTAGAAAAGAACTATGTTCATGATTTGTCTCTTCCTAGGTGTGACGAAGTGATATTTTGTGTGTGTACGAACATGCAGTAACAAACCCTACAACATGCATATTCTAACAAGAATGACAAGATATGGGTTGACTAACTAATATGCATTAAGCATTGGTTAGGTTACCCTCAGTGACGCATTCCTTGATGATCCAGATATGAAGGATCTTGTAGCAGCCCAAGCACTTGCATGTTTGGAGTTGTTTGACCATGCCAATACCCATCTTCAAAGCCCCCAGAGCCACCTGGGAGTAATCCCATTAGCTAAGGTCTGCGGAAGTGGCCTGCACAAGCCAAAGGCACAGTCCATGGGCATACCCAACAACCAAATCAATAATATGGGTCACCTTCATGACTGATGTGCACCATTCATTTGTTAGGTTTCCTTCACATGGCATTTCTTGTTGATCCAAATATGAAAGGCCACGTAGGCGTAGCAGCCCAAGCACTTACATTTTTTCAAAGGTTTGACAGTGCCAATGAGTACAGATGCATGTGCGAAGGCACCTGGGCATCTAGGGCCCAACTCCATGAGCTATGGTCTGTGAAAGTGGACTGCACATGCCAAACGTCCAGCCACTGTCAGTCCAACTGTGGACCTTTAGGTCTGCATGGTCCACACATGCACCGCACATCCAGCATAGGCTGGGATGACCTGACTCACGCAAGGACTTTTTCATCGGTTTTTGGCATGCTTTTGTCATTATAACTTCGTAATTTTATCTTATTTATCTGTTAATGATGGAGATTGAAACATACATATGGAGATTCGTGACTTGGATTGTCTCTAGGGTTGTAACCCTATGTAACCTATATAAATTCAATCTATACGGGACAAACAGCATAGCTGGTAGAACATTTTCTTTCTAATTGCTATTTACACAAGTTGACTGTTGGGTCTGGCATGTTTTGGTAGTGATGTCTGCCACATGGGAGGTTTTTCTTGATTTTCCCGAGAAAACAGTGGCTTTCCTCTTGATTGCTCTTGGGAGTTTAATGATTGATGATTTTCCAAGGATTGATCTTGGGATTCTTGCATATACTATTCATTTATTGCCATCTAGATGGTGTGATCCTACATCTTGCATCAATTGAGAGGCAGATTGGGAATTGTAGTGGTGACTAAGAATTTGACGGGATTCATGCCAATCCATTCGATAGAGGAGCTGTGCGTGTTGGGCAGTGTAGTGCAGCTGTGCAGGTACACAGGAAGACTGAGGAGAACAGTGTAGAGATCTCATTCTCGACATCAAAATTGAAATCCTCGAGTATCATTGTTGTATGAGGGGTGATGTTTACTTGATTGTATTGATGTCATTTAGAGATTGATGACGATAATGATTGACGTCGTTTCGAGAGTCTTTGATTACTAGAAGTTCCAGTAGATTGGAAACTGAAGCCTTTTGTGTTGAGACTCAAGGAGAGAGCTGCATGGTGAGAACAAGCAAAATATTTTGGAGAAAGAGGCCAAGCCAATGGTGAGAACAAGTCTTATGAAAAAGGCATTCCTGCCAACAGATTGCATGCAGTCATTTCTTCAGTGCCTATTGAGGCAAGGGGACCATAGGGTCATATAGTGATGTGGACAGTGGGTTGAGATGCCAGGTGGGTAGATGTAGATGGAAGGTGGATGGGGGTAGGTCAGGGAACCCTCAAAATCTTGGCCTCACGCCAAACTCCCTTTCACAAGCGAGGTGAGCTTCCCATTGAGGAGAGTAGAGAGGACAAAACACTCACAATCTTTTTTTTATTAATCAATGTCCTGTCTTTTGAGCCAAAGAGGCTTTACATCATTATATAGGAAAATAAGAAAACCTAAAACTAATCTAGACCATCCAAACACATTGATGGCCAGGATTAAAACATCCACTTAAACAACTAAACATAACCCATAAAATAAATCAAAACAAAACAAAGAAAATAATATAAATGGGTTGGGCTCAAAGATTTGGTCGAGATAGATGGGCTGGGCCCATGACTGGTCGATTCATGGGGACCATGGGTCTGTCCTACATCTTATATAGTCCTTGAGGATTTTAATCAATTAGTTCTTGGAATAATTTAAATGATACTGAAGCAGCTGGTTTATTACCTACAATTGCGGATATTAATTGGGGGTGCATTCCATCTTTGTGATTGTTGAGGTTGTAGACTAGCCAAGGATGAAAATAGCAGCCGATACGTAGTTTATCGGCCGCTAAATTGGGTGTAGCGGTGGACACCGCTACGCTTTATAGAAAATATCGCTGCTCACAACCGGGCCGCCACACATGCGTAGCGGCCGATATGGCCGCCACATTCACATAGCGCCGCCACCTATCCCCCCACCCCCCTTCTTCGTCTTTTTTCTTCACTGCTCTGCTTTTTTTTTTATTTTTTTTTATTTTATGGCATTCACTGCTTCTTTCCTTTTCATGAAGAACTAAAGAACAAAAAAGGAAAAAAATGGAAGAGAGAGAGAGAGAGAGAGAGAGAGAGAGAGGAGTTTGTAGATGACATACCTGGATCGGTAGCGCCAGCGGCAGTAGCAGCAGCAGCAGCATCATCGGCGGCGACAGTAGTAACGGGTTGCACCGCTCCAGACGACGACGACTCCAATTTCTACTTCTTCTCCTCCTCCTTTCCCTCTTCTTCTTTTGTTTCTCCTTTCCCTCTTCTCATTCTCTCTCAACACTTTTGATTTGGGCGAAATAGGGCAGCACGATGGCCCTCTTTCATCTTATTTAAAGGTCAGCTATGGGCCCCATGATGGGCCCACCTGATGAAAGGCATATATATAAACTAAATGGGCCATTAAAATAACATTTAAAAAACCAGTAAGAAAATGATTTAAAAACCATTGAAAATCCAATCCATTAAAAAAAAAAAACAACCATTAAAAAGTCATTAAAAATTTATTAAGAAAAAATCGTCCAAATTTTTTTTTTTTTTAAAACCACTAATAAAGACCATTCAAAAGATCATTCAAAAATATTAACCGGGCCCATCCAAAAGAAGAAAAGTTGAAGAACTTTTTAATCTTTTTAACCACTGATGGGCTCCATCATGAGGCCAGGATTTCAAAATAAGAAAGTCATGCCTTAGCCAAATATTACTTAATATGTCAAAATTCACTCTAATTGGAAATAGGGGCATATCCAACTTTCACACAGTCACATTAACTGAAAATATTACTAGTGGCACTACAAATGATCACGCTGATGGGATTAGAATGGTGATGTCATATATCCTAATTCTTAAGTCTTAAGTCTTAACTTCATGACATGGTTCTTTTTGTTATGAGCCTTTCACATTAATTGGAAATAGGTTTTAGCCAAATTTCAATCTAATAGGAAATACTTAAATAAGGCCTTGACCAAAGTACACTTTAATAGAAAATGAGCCCTTTTCATTTTATTAGGAAATAGGCTCTAATCAAATTTAATTATTAACAGAAAAATCTTTTTGAGCTTTTCATTACTTTCTAAGTTAGCATGACTAAGAAACATGAATACATGTGAAAAAACTAACAATTACTATTATTTTCTATTTATACAGCGATACAGGACCACATATATTGAGGGCACTGCTACACCCCCTTTTCTTACTTACTTTTGGAAAAAAACACATTTTCTTTCATTTTACAATTTTATAGATTTTCTGGAATTTTTTTCAGATTTTTTTGCCGATTTTTTTAAATCGCAACGCTACGCTGCTACGTAGCCCCACTATGCTACGTAGCGCCTGCTTCGTAGTGGTTTGGTTGCGGGCCGCTACGCTCACCGCCACCGCTATTTTCATCCTTGAGACTAGCTACTATGGTGGAGAAGAGTTTGAGTTCTCTACTGGGCCAAGAACACTATTCAAGTTTTGTACTCTAGGTTTGGTGCGAAAAAACCTCCAGATTGCTGTAGTTTTCAGCTAGATTCAGTGTGATTCTTGGATTTATCTGTTTGTGGGCCACCACCGACTTCATATTTGGCCTTCCGTAAACTTTTGTAGAAGGCATCCTCATGACTCTCTCTCTCTCTCTTCAAAGAATGAGGAAGCAGAAGGCAGAAGACAATATCTTTCCAATTATTCTTTTGTTTCTTTGCCAATTTTCAGCTCTATTGAATGAATCAGGTCTAACTGCCTTTTAAAAAAGACTTTTTAGTCATACTGTCATTATATGGTTACACAACACTTTGCTTGCTTGGTTTAACTTTGTCCACCTTGTGGTGACCCTATTCACTATATCCAACTCAAACCATCCTTGTTCTGGAATGGGATATGGAAATCTATAACATTGTGCAGTAAATTATTTTGAATTTTTACCTACTTATTTTTGCCATTCTCATAATCAGATATTCAGATAAAAGAATACAAGAACTTTGTGGAATTGGTGTCCTTCCTTGACGATCGACCATTGTATATATAGAATTGAGAGACCCAATTTGGGCTTCAATCAAGTAAAATTACAAGCAATAAAATCTTCTATTTTGGTATGTTTGTGCTATACAAGATTCGGCAGTTTGACCAGCCTGTTTTAGCATACACATAAATTGGGCTTTTATAGATGGGCCATTGGGTGATGGGCTTTATACTGATGGGTCGTTAACTCTCCCCTCAAATTGATGTTGGAGAATCCACAAGCATCAATTTGCTAACAATGAATTGATGGCATGGTCGCGGTAGTCCTTTCGTGAATATATCCTCAATTTGGAGACTTGTGGAGATCTAAGGAAGGCTGATGGTGTCGCGGACATATTCATCATGATTAAAATGACTAGTCTACCTCAACGTGTTTAGTACGTTCATGAAACACTGGATCGGCAGTAATTCGGATCACACTTGTATTATTTGCATTGAGAGGTGTTAGTAGACCTTGAGGAAATCCAAGTTCGGAAAGCAGGCCCCGGAGCCAAACTATTTTAGAACATGCAATGAGCATGGCATGATATTCAGCCTCGGTAGAGGATTTAGATACTTTGTCCTGGTTCTTACATTTCCATGAAATTAAGGAGTCTCCCAAATACATGCACCATCTAGTTGTAGAATGCCTGGTATCTAGACATCCGACCCAATCAACATTAGAATATGCCGTGAGGGATAGCGAGATCCCAGCTGGAAAAAATAAACGACGAGTGGAGGTGCCGAGAATGTAGCATATAATACGCCGAACAACAGCTAAATGAAGATGGCAGGGATACATCATGAACTGGCTGACCAAATTGACTGCATAGGAAATGTCTGGTCGAGTAATGGTTAAGTAAACCAAGCTACCAACCTGGATCTGGAAGAGGATCACATGTGTCTTGACTCAGTTTGACATTCACTTCTAAAGGTGTGTCAACTAGAGTGGAGTTCTAAAGGCTAGCCATGTCAATGAGATCTATTGCATACTTGTGCTAATTAAGGATTGATCCTTTGTTCGACTGGTGAACTTCAAGACCTAAAAAATAGGTTAGAGGGCCTAAGTCTTTCATAGGAAAAGAGTCATGAAGGTGCTGAATTATAGTTGTATCAGTAACTGATATGATAATGTTATCAACATAAACAAGCAGCACAGTTATCCCTCCTGCTGTATTACGAAGAAACATTGAAGGATCATATGGACTCGAACCAAAATTCAGCTGAGGGAGAGCTTCCTGAAATTTCACAAACCAAGCCCGATGACTTTGTTTGAGATCATGTAGAGACCGACGTAAGTTAGTGACATCACCATAGGTGGCATCAGAAAAACCTTGTGGAAGACACATATATACTTTTTCCTTTAGATCACATTTCAAAAATTCCTCCTTCTGTTAAAATCCCCCCACCCCAACCTCGAATCGGTCCATAAAATTTTGACTCGAGTAGACAATTGATTTTCTACATAAGCCAAATATTTTTTAAATGCATCAAAAACTTCTCATTTGGATCGTAACAGATAAAAGCCCATGTGAACCGACTATGGTCATCAATAAAGGTGACAAAAATACTTATGCTAAGTATGGGAGATTACAGGAGTAATGCCCCATACATCACTATGAATAATATCTAAACATTTTGAAGCTGAAGTGTCATTCATAAGAAATGGAAGAATTTTACTTTTTCCTAGCTTACAAGTGGAACAAACTATCGCAATATCATGAGAAGAAGCAATATTTTTATTAAGCAAACCAGTACTGAAAAAAAATAACAAAGTTTTTGAATTTGGATGGCCTAATCTATTGTGCCAAAGTTTCCAATTATTCTAAGAAGGAACACAAAGTAAAGCAAACTCAGGATTATTCCGAATATTTGATAGTTGCAGCAGAAAAAGATGTCCACACTTAGGCCCCTTCACGATCACCTTCCCCGACACCTGATCGTGTACAATGCAACCAAATTGAGAGAATGAAACATGACATTTATTATCCACAAGCTGACCAACCGATAAAAGATTTGCTGATAAGGAAGGAGAAAGAAAGACATTTTTCAAGGGTAATGGGTGGGAAACATCACCAACATCGATTATTGGAAGTTTTTCATCATCAGCAGTATGAACTTGTAGATTACCAGGATACTTACGAGTATGATAAAGAAGTTCAGGTGAAAAGGTCATATGATTAGATGCACTAGAATCAAGGTACCAAAGAGAAGTTGAAGAGTGACGCTTAACTGAAATACCCAATGCTGAAAAGGCATTCATAATCATGTTGGACCATGTCAAGAATATTAGGAGGATTTGTGCGTGGTGTGGTTGGATGGGAGGATATAGAAGATGAAGCGGCAGCAGGAAGAGCATCCGATGATGCAGTTTCCGTTGCAGCATGATAGGCATGAGGATTGCGGTTCTGAGGCCTTTTTCTACATTCACTTATGATATGGCCATTAGCTGTGCAGTTAAATCGAGAAGCAAATCCATAATTCTTGCAACTGTAACACTGAAAAGTACTCATGTCTCATCCTAGGAATTTGCCCTTATCACCCATAGGGCGAGCAGGTGCATGAGAGGTACTACTTGTCGCATATGCAACCTCAAGAGAGCCATTGGTAGTTTGCTGTGTTAAAACCACTTGAGTTAGCTGTCATTGTTCCTTGCGCAATAGTTTATTGAGACATTCATCTAAAGATGGCGACGGAACCCTACCCAGCAGACTGGATCTTATAGTTTCGTACTCTGGTCGTAATTTCACGAGAAAACCTACCTAGGAGATTCTATGTCTGAGTTACTGAAGTTTTTGTATTTCAGAAAGAGCTGTGTCAGAGACATTGGCATACTTAATTTCATCATATTCAGTCCACAAATTAAGAAATCCAGAATAATAATCTTGGATAGAGGAGGTTCCTTGTGTATATTTAGCAATCTCAAATTCCAATTGATATTGGCGTGCAGAGTTACTCTTATGATATACTTTCTTTGAATATGCCCACATGTCCTTCGCTGTCTTGTAGGGTTTTAGATTCAAAATGAGACGAGGTTTCCACTGTTCCAAGGATCCAAGATTTGATTTTGGCATCCTTCGTTGTCCAAGAGAAAATTTGTTTCTCATCCTCCGTTGGTTTACCCTGGAGATGAAGTTCAAATTGGAAAGACCAGGATGGGTAATCTTTCCCATTAAAGTGAATGATAGGAATTTCAGAATTTTCCATCACTGATAGTATTGACAATAAGACTGACAGTAAATCCAAAAATGAAAAATCACAAATAATATTCCTAATGCAGCTGGATTCCATTTTGCGAAGGACATCAATAAGGCAGCAACAACATATGGAGGACTTCTTTCTCGGCTACTATTTGGGTAATTTGGCAAGAGAGGAACAATAGATGTTTTAAAGATAAATCCTTAGCTGAGGATCGTCTTAGATATAAGATTAAATACCTTACTGCTTCTTGGGTCTCTCCTCTTCATTCATTGAAAGGGATCTCGGTCAATGTGGTGTTGAGGAATTGGAAAGAAGTGGCTTTCTCTTCGACGGCCGCTCCTCCCACTGTTCAAAGATGGAGTCCTCCTCCCCCTCAGGGTTTCAAGTTAAACTTTGACGGTAGTGCCTTGGGTAATCCGGGCCTGGCTGGGGTGGGTGGAATCATCTGTAATAGTTATGGGCGACCTGTTCTTTCTTTCTTTTCTTTCTCAGGGCTTGCTGGGGTTTGCTCCGCCAATGAGGCAGAATTATTGGCAATCAGAACTGGCCTTAGAGAAGCGCTTCGTTTGAATCTCACTAACTTTATTGTGGAAGGGGACTCTTTTTGTGTAATCCAATGGGTCAAAGCTTCTCCTAAACCCCCTTGGAAGCAGGCAGGTGTGGTGGATGAGATTTTGGATCTTGTTAGAAGCCTCCAAGTTACCGTTTCTCACATTCTTCGTAGTGCTAATTCAGAAGCTGATCATATTGCTAAGGAGGGTGCCTCTCATCATATTCTTTTTGTTAACATGTTCCCCTTATAGTTTTGTCTTGTTTCTGTGTTGGGGTTGCGGTCCTTTGTTTTGGTGGGGCCTGGCTTCGTGCCTTTTTTGTTACAGTATACCTCTCCTATACTTTATAAATACAGTCACCTTTCTCTCTTTTTTTTTTTATTTTTATTTATTTATTTATTTATTTTAAAGGACAGCAACAACACATACAAAACCAGTAAGTTACTGTGCAGAAGGGTATAAAAGAAATAAAAAAAAAACTGTGAACAGATCACAGTTGAAAAGAACAGGTCTGACGACCTTGTTTCGAACAACTGATAGTGGAAGTGGGGCCCAGGTGATGATCGGATGAGGGATCAGATCAGTTAACAATCCGGAATTCCCTATTTCCTTTCAGGCAGTTCAAGTTTCATCTCAATCAGTTGTAAATCCATGACTCAGTGATCATTTGATGAAAACTAGTGCACCAAAACAAAAAACCACCGAATCGATCAGATAGCCTACCTGCTAAATAGTCCAAATTCCCAGGATAAGTAGTTGACCAAGATGAGATGGTTCTTGATGCTGCTGTGTTGAATGGAGGTGGGCCACAGAAGACCTGCTACCAGATACTGATGATATAGTTGTCCAGCGATGCACAAACAGCCGAAATCAGATTGTTAACGACGGTTATATAGCCAAGAATCGACTTAGTAGTCGAAGTGAAATGCTTTGAGCAAAGAGATCTATCAGAAAGAAAATCCTTTTTTTGGCTCTGATACCATGTCATTCTCATGATCAGATAAAAGAATACTAGAAGAACTTTGTGGAATTGGTGTCCTTCCTTGAGGATTGACCATTGTACATATATAGAATTGAGAGACCCAATCTGGGCTACAATCAAGTAAAATTACAATAAATAAAATCTCCTATTTTGGTATGCTTCTGCTGTACAAGATTCGGCAGTTTGACCAGCCTGTTTTAGTATACACCAAAGTTTGAGGGTCGACCATTGTATATATAGAATTGAGAGACCCAATCTGGCCTACGATCAAGTAAAATTACAAGAAATAAAATATCCTATTTTATTATGTTTGTGCTGTACAAGATTCGGCAGTTTGACTACCCTGTTTTATAGTATACACTAAAGTTGGGCTTTTACAGATGGGCCATTGGATCATGGGCTTTATACAGATAGGCCATTGGGCCATGGGCTTTATACAGATGGGTCGTTAACAATCTTCTCTACTAGTGAATTACTAAACTTGTACGACATGTTTAGCATTTTATCTTCTAGATTTTCAAGTGTTTTTCATTTTTTTGGGATGTTGGTATCTATTTTTCTTATTTCCTGATTTTTGTTGCAATTTTTACTAAAATACTCTTAAAATTGAGGATGCTTGATTTTGAAAATGTATTTCATTACTTTTCTCTGAAACTTGCAGAGGAAATACTGGTGCAAATTGAAGGCCCCTCAGAAGATTGCAATTATGGACATTCTGCTATCAATTTTGGAGTTTTCTGCTTCATACAATTCTTATGGTAGTCTTAGAATGCGCATGCAGCATATACCTTCAGAAAGGTAATACTCTCTCTCTCTCTCTCTCTCTCTCTCTCTCTCTCTCTCTCTCTCTCATCTTCTTTCTTCTTCCCCAGAGCCTTATTTTTAAACTAATTATGGTTGCACAGGCCACCTTTGAATCTTCTTCGCCAGGAAATAGCAGGCACTTCCATTTATTTAGATATTTTACAGAAGACAACTGTTATAGATAAAACTGATAATGAGAAACCAGTAGATGCATCTTCGGACATTGATACGAGCAATGACGAAGTTGCTAATGCGGATGAAAAGCTCAAGGGAATAGCAGAAGAAAAACTGGTATCGTTCTGTGAACAAATATTGAAGGAGGCATCCGAGATCCAGCCTAGCACAGGGGAGTCTGCTAGTGTCGATATTCATCGTGTGCTTGAGCTACGCTCTCCAGTTATTGTTAAGGTAAATATTATGTTTGGCCCTCTATTACAAGAATTCCAGCCCCTCCCTCAGGGATTGAGGCTATATACATGATTTTAGTATTATTTGAATGATTACACTTTATTTAGTTCTTGTTGCTGGACGTACATTCAACTCATTCAGTCAGTGAACATTTATACAAGAGCCTGTGGCACAATGAAAGGTCCTTACTGTTGCAACCTTGAGGTGTTGGGTTCAAGTCATGTTAACAATAAAAAAAAAAAAAAAAAAAAAAACGACTAACAGATATTGAACCTTTATGTGACCGAAGAGTTTGTTCTTGCCATTGTTTCATTTTAAGATGGTGTCATATCTGTATCTGACTCTTTAGTGTTCAGCGTGAAAACAAAGCGTGAAAACAATATTCATTATGTGGCCTTTCTGCACACTTGCGCGACAATATCCGTTGCCTTATCCTTGTGAATTTAGAAATTACAGAATATCTTCTCATGTTTTATATATTTACCAAGAAGTCCAAAATTCTGTAAAATTACAAATTAGTCCTTCTACATCTCTCAGCACAAGCAAGATATTGTTTCTTTGGACTTGTATTCCTCTTCGTTATCATTTAAATAAAAATTAACATGTACTTCACATTGATTGTTTTTAATCATGGCCAGAAAAATTTTTTAAAAATACACGAGCCACTTCATTTCTAGACTTGATCAAATAAACCCAAGTATCATGAGAAAACAGTTATCAATAAATGAAATGAAATACTTAAGCCTTAAAACATTATGAAATAGGTCCCAAAAATCAGAATGAGTCAAAATAAAAATGTTTATACAATACATCATTCATTACGAGGAAAAATGGGCTAAGCATGTTTAGCCAACTGACATGCACCACACTTGATTTTATGTACTTGATTGAAAACTTGGAGAACTAATTTTAAACTACTAACACAGTTTGTTTGAGACGAAAATGTCATTTCATAGCTTGACTATGATTAATTTGAAGTAGTAAAGTATGGGCAGCTTTGGACGAGGCCTCAAGATTGTACAATCCTCTACTCTTTTGCTATGATGCACAGATACCGCATGGATACGGCAAGGACAGGCCATAGACACGGTAAGGACATGGATTTTACACATAAAAAGTGAAGTATCGGATACGATACGACATGATACGTTGCCCATTTTGAAATTTCCGTGCATCATAGCTCTTTTGTCCACAACCAATCATCTTCCTTGTTTCCAGGTCTTGGATGACAAATTGTGTTGGAAAGTAATGGAGAAATTCATGGTTTTTTTTTTCTGAACTACTGAGAATATTTGTACATAATTAAAAAATATGTAAAACTGATAATGGTGCCAAATGTGGTTCTTTCTCAACAGAAAGATAAAAGAGATATTTAACTACTCACATGTAACATTTTTGATATATTAATTTATGTCAATGATGTTCTTTATATGCTTGTGTCGTAGTCTTGTCATTGTATTGATATTGCTATGCATAGAAAAAATGGATTGATTACAAGTGATAGAAGAGCATACCAAGAGTAATAGATGAATGTTTTAGTGAAACACTGGATGGATCCCTTGGTCGATCCCTTGCTCCATTTAAAATATGTTTTCAGCCTTAATCAAGGAAGTTACAACCTATTACAATCTATGTACATGGAAAGTAGATATATTACAATGCTGTAATCTAACCAACATAGAAAGTGAATATTTTACAGTAAGACTAGTCGACTAAAGTATCCCACGTGATGGGTTAGTATACATATGGATTGGACCTATCGTACATGGGCCTTGTGGGCCATCTGGTGTTAACCCCTCCACCCCCCAAAATTGACGCTGGTCAAACAATAGCAATTTGCGAACTAAGAACTCATGATGGGGCCGAGGTAACCCTTTTGTGAAGATGTCTGCAAGTTGGAGTTCATTGGAAACATGTGGAAGATTGATGACCCGGCGATCATATTCATTTTGGATGAAGTTACAATCCACCTCGATATGGTTTTGTGTGCTCATGAAAAACCGGATTCTCAGTGATATGGGTGGTACTGGTATAGTCCGCATGAAGAGGTGTGGCTGAGGTCTCAGGAAAACCAAAATTTGAAACTGTCACCGCCCCGCCCAACTCAGCATGAGATTATCCGCTTTGGCTCCCAGGAGGTCACCCATCCTAGTATTGCTCTTGACCGAGCACGCTTAACACTAGAGTTCTTACTGTTTCCGGGGCCCCACGGTTTTAAAAGGTCTCATGTTGAGTTAAGATGGAGTTTGACTTATAAGCGCAGGGTTGGGACTTGGATATTTCTGATGCGGGCTAGCAGAGACTCACCATTTGAAGCCTGTGGTTGACACGCTACGCCCCATGGTTAAGGGCGCCGCCTGGACCATGTTCTCACATTCTCCCCCACCATGGTTAAAGTAAATCACGAAGCCATAGTCTCGGAACAAGCAGAGAACATAACACGATATTCAAATTCCGTGGAAGATTTGTAGGCCTTATCTTGCTTTTTGCATTTCCAAGAAATTAGTGCATTGCCCAAATAAACACACAAGCCAGTAGTGGATTTACTAGTATCTGGGCATCTTGCCCAGTTTGCATCAAAATATGCATTAAGTGTAAGCGGTGTGCTAATTGGGAAAAACAATCATCGCGTCGGAGAACCAAGAATGTATTGAATGATCCTTTTGAAAGCCGCCAAATGATGATGCCGTGGTGCTGTTATGAATTGACTAACAACGTTCACCGCATAGGAGATGTTAGGCCTAGTGATGGTCAAGTAGACAAGACTGCCGACTAAACTTCTGTAAGAGGTGGGATCAGAAAGGAGATCCCCATCATCTTTTCAGAGCTTCACATTGACCTCTAATGGTGTGTCCATAGGTGTGGCACCATGTAGTCCATCAAGTTCAATGAGATGAGTAACATACTTACGTTGATGGAGGAAAAGCCCTTGGACTATTGTACCACAAGTCCCAAGAAATATGTTAATGGGCCCAGATCTTTCGTATGGAATGCAGCTTGAGGTGAGGATTGAAGATTGTGGATCATGTTACTATGAGCGCCCATGATGATGATATCATCCACGTAAATTAGAAGTTAGGTGGTACCTTGAGCAGTAATATTTGTGAACAACGAAGGATCATAGGGACTTTGAGCAAATCCAAAGTGAAGCAGGGTAGACTGAATTTTCTCAAACCAAGCTCTGGGTGCTTGTTTAAGACCCATATGAGGAGCGGCGGAGCCGAGCCACTTCATTCTTAGAAGTAGAATCATGACCTTGAGGAAGACGCATGTACACCTCTTGTTTAAGATCTCCATAGAAGAAGGCATTCTTCACGTCCATTTGATGGGAGGCCATGAGTGTGATATATCAATAACAAGAATGGTACGCACTGTTGTCATCTTGGAAACCAGAGCATATGTCTCCTCATATAATCAATACCATACTGTTGACGGTTGCCAAGGGCCACTAAGCGAGCATTATAACGAGCCAAAGTACCATTAGGATTTAACTTGATAGAGTAGACCCACTTACATCTAATGGTTTTGACTGACGGAGGACATTGAACAACATCCCATGTATGATTTTTTTTTTTAGTGCATCAAGTTCTTCCTGTATAGCCTGTCCTAACAATCATGTTGCATTGCTCGGGAAAAATTGGTGGGTATATGAACATAAGAAAGAGTGGTGAGGATGTATGGCTGAAACCGAACTGATCAGGGGGGCTGGAGATGCGAGATGATCGGTGAAGGGGGACTGACTGATTTATATATGGCGTAGGAGCTGGGTCAAGTGCAGAGGAAGTTGACGTGTCATGATGCTTAGGTGTAGTAGCATTTTCCCATTTATGCCTCTCAAGAATAGGCTTAGTATTTTCCATAGGTGGAACAAGAAAAGTCGGGAACAAATGAAATCACAGGAGATTTAGATGATGTTGGAAAAAATATTGATTTTCAAAAAACACAACATTGTAAGAAATCCTGATGCGTTTTACCTTGAGATCATGACATAAAAATCCTTTTTGGTCATTTGCATAACCTAAAAAGGCAGACTTAGAGGATTGAGAAGACAGTTTTATTCGTTTAGCTGGGGGAAGGAGAACAAGACATGCACACCCAAAAGTATAGAGATGAGAATAAGGAGGCTTCTGAAACAAAAGAGAATAAGGTGTTTCATTCTGAATATGAGGAGAAGGTAACCTATTTGTAACATGAGTAGCCGAGGATAGTGCTTTGGGCCAAAATCTTGGAGGAACAAAAGATTCTAAGAGAATTGAATGAACAATGTCCAATAGGTATCTATTTTTCCACTTGGACATTCCATTTTGTTGGGGAGTATAAGGACATGTTTTTTGAGAAATTATTCTTTTGTGTTGCAAAAACTCTGAAAATCTTTAGAAACATATTCACCACTAAGACCTGTGCGAATTGTTTTAATGGAAGTAGAGAAACGATTTTCAACATAAGCTAAGAAAATTTTGAAAGTAGCAGACGCCTCAGATTTTGAATGTAAGAAATAAATCCATGTAAAGTGACTATAATCATCAATAAATGTAACAAAATACTTAAAATGGAAATATGATATCATAGGTGCTATACCCCATACATCGCTGTGAACAAGATCAAAACATTTCAATGATAAAGAGGCACTTATGGGAAAAGGAAGAATCTTGCTCTTGCAGTCTTGCTCATTTTACAACTAGAACAATTAAAAGAAACATCTTTAAGAGACACTTTATGATCATGTAGCAAACCAGAATTAAATAAAGACAACAAAGTTTGAGAATGGGGATGGCCTAATCTATTGTGCCACAATTGGCACTTAATTGAACTTGTCGCAGAAAACAAGGTAGAAGTAGACATTCCTATTTTGTATTGACAGTTGCAACGGAAAAGACGTCCACACTTAGGACCCTTTGCTATTACCTTCCCCGACGCTTGATCCTGCACGACACAACCAGAACGGAAAAAAGAGATAGAGCAATTATGATTAACTAGTTTCCAAACCGATAATAAATTGGTAGATAACCGTGGAGAAAGAAACACACTACTCAAAGGTAAAGGATGCAAGATCTCACCGATGGCGGTAATGGGTATATACTGCCACCATCTGCAGTATTGATTCGGAGATTACCATCACAAGGCTTCAAATGAGATAAATGATCAGAAGAGTATGTCATATGATTAAAACCCTCCGAACCTAGATACTAGGTGGAGGTTGAAGTTTGGGTTTTACCTCAGAGACCAAGGGGAGAGAAGGCATTTACTATCATTCGTTGAACCATTTAGGGGTATGAGAAGAGGATGATGAAACAGGCTAAGCAAGCATCAATGTGTTGGCAACAAGATTCAATGCAGAAGAAGACACATCAAGGGTTGCCAGAGCGTAACGTTGTCGACATTCGGGAAGAACATGGCCCTTGTGTTTGCAGTAAGTGCAAAACTTTTGATTGCTTTGAGTGGCAACATGTCCATACTTCTAGTAACAATAACATTGGACTTTGGTCATATCTCGTGTCCGCGGTTTGTCTTGTGCAACATATGCGGTAGTCATTGGACCTCTGGTAGTAGCTTGCTGAATAGCAGCCTGTGTTGCGAGACGTTCTTCTTCACGAAGAAGTTCACTTAAGCATGTATCAATAGAAGAGGAATGCACATTGCTCAGCAGATTAGAACAGACTTGTTCAAATTCAGATCGTAGTTTCATTAAAATCTGATCATTTTGACTAGTGGAATGAATGTCTTTCATGATCTGTGCATCTTTGACCTCCCATTTGGTGACTGCTTTAGTATCAGTCGTGTCATCGTTGGGTTTGGGGATCAGACCCATCCACTTGACCCCCTAATTCTTTACCTTTATATTAAGGTAGCCCACTATGTATGATTAGCCCCATTAAATTTAACTAGAGAGATTTCACTCTTTTCCATGACATCACAGTGTATAAAATCTTGAAAGCAAATCCAGAAGAAACAAACAACAGAAACAGTGACGGTCTTCACACAAACACAATTCAGAAGCTCAAGGCTAGATGAAATCGAGATAATATGTAAAATGCTCCAAGACAAATCACTAAGTCTTGCTTAAGAGCAAATATGGTTGACGATGTGAAGAAGAAACAACCAGATTTGTTACTAATATGCAACCAGATTGAAGAAAATTGAAAAATTGGCCCCGGCGACCTTGAAGATGGGGATAAGATGGGCACAGGGGCCCCACTTTTTGATCGGAATTCTTGATGAGATGAAGACTCAAATTATCTTCCTTCTAGAACAGAAATTTCTGAGAAACAGAATGTGTCAACAGTTTTGTATGTTTTTGATGAAAATTGTTCAAGAAAATTGGATGAGCACATAAATGGTCAGAAGGCCTACCATTGAGCCACCAAAAATCTGAAAAAATCTCCAAAAAACTTAAGAAATCCTGGCGACCAGATCTGGGTTGATTTCTGTTGCTGAGATGATGATTCTGAGTGGGCCACGGTTGATCACAACAGCCTATACACCACGATTTGGGGCCAAATTGTCATGAAGATGATCGGAGATACCGAGATTCTGAGATCTTCTAGTGATGAGAAGGTGAAACCTAGAGATTGGGCTCTGATCCCAAAACCAATTGGTGATAGGAAATTAAACAAACAACTACTTAACACTCCCCTCTGGTGGGACACCGCCCGGATCCTAAGCACACGTCTGCACAATATTGCAACGCGGGATTGGCCCTTCTTGCCTTGCGCACTTGCGCCTGTACAAACACACAATGCGGCATGGGGCATTTTTGTCCTGCGTGGTTTCGAACCCGGGACGTGTCGGCTCTTATATCATGACAGAAGTGCATACCAAGAGTAATAGATGAATGTTTTGGTGAAAAACTGGATGGATCCCTTGCTCCATTTATAATATCTTCTCAACCTTAATCAAGGCAATTACAACCTATTACAATCTATGTGCATGGAAAGTAGATATATTACAATGTTGTAATGTAACCAACATAGAAAGTGAGTATTTTACAGTAAGAGTAGTCAACTAAAGTATCCCACGTGATGGGTCAGTATGCATATGGACTGGGCCTATCGTACATGGGCCTTGAGGGCCAGCTGGTGTTAACAAGAAGTTATTACTATGTTTTCCTTTTAATTTTAGAAAAATCCTATGATTAAAATACGATTCTATTCAATCCGTTGGGCGTTTTGTGATATGACTTGGATTTTCAGAATAATGGTTACAGTAACTCACCTATCCCTATCTAGATATTATAATGGATTCATGGGCCGCTTGTCCCATGGGCCATGACAGGCCCATGGGCCAAATTTGACCCATTTTCCATCCAATCACAAGTCTGAACAAGATTTGTTTCTTGCTATATTTTATACTATGAGGCCAAACCAATCTATTGGAGCTGATTGAGGGCTAAAACTAAATGATGGGATAACTCACAATTTATCTAATCGCTAAGATCATTACCAAGGTGCTGATACCATGTGCATTTTAGAGAAATACTCCGTAAAACAATTTTATATATTGCATTGATCAAAGCACCTTTATATGCAATATTATCAAATGAGATAAGAAGCAAGCAAGTTTAATGTAGATAAAACCTACTCCTATGGAGTGTTTGTGTGTTGAGAGGATTCTACCCCCTGTGGATTTCCATTTCTATGATAGAGAGGAATCCTCTGTTCCTACCTCTAACATAGTAAATTGTAATCCTCTCTAACAAAGAAAATCAGTTTAGTTTTTCTTTTTTTTCGCGAGGAAATTAGGCTGCATGGAAAACCAGAACAATTTTCCTCGTTCCATTTCTGTAATAGAGAGGAATCCTCTGTTCCTACCTCTAACATAGTAAATTGTAATCCTCTCTAACAAAGAAAATCAGTTAAGTTTTTCTTCTTTTTCGCGAGGAAATTAGGCTGCATAGAAAACCAGAACAATTTTCCTCTATCGCGGATTCCTCTAATCACACAAACACATCCCTACCAATCAAAGAAAGGATACTTAATAGGCAACGCACTCATAACTGAGTGTTGTTGGCAACTTAGTTTCATACACATGCTTAGGGATTGATTCCTGGGTCCTCAAGTTAATGTTTCACTCTTAGATCAGTAGCCCCACAGATACTTGCTATCCTGTCACAATGATCTTAACATTTCTGAATAGGGTTCACTAATTTTTTTTCACTAAGCTCATCTCCCTAGATGGGCCTGCTCCTCGAGCCCAGCATACACCTCTATTGGTGGATCTCACTACACATCTCCATGGGAGGGTTGCATCATACACGTCCCTATGGTTGGGCCTACTACATATCCCACTACCTGCATTTACATGGATGGGTTTCACCATACATGTCATAGGTGCAGTCACTCTCCCACCATATATTACCGATAATGAATAAATAAATAAAATTTCCCACCATATATATATGACTCTAGGTTTGTCCTGCCATACACTTCTCCATGGTTAGCTCCACTTTTTTGGTGGGGATGTTCATGGGCCGGGCTGATACATATCCAGACCTGGCCCGATCTTAGAAACACAGGCCCTTATCCAGCCCAAGCTTGACACGGGATATAAGTGTCGGGCCCATGGCCACCCATTTTGTCAATCAGGCCAGGGTGAACTAGGCTTTTTTATCACATGTTCAGGCTTTCTAGCAAATAGCAATAGTTTGCCCAAATTATCACTAAATTACAAGCACTCCCTATTCAGGCTGGGCTTTGGGCTTTCTATCAATTCATCGAAGCCCAGCCCAAATTTTAAATGGCCCCATATTATATATCCAAACCCATCCCAAAGTGAGTTGGGCCCGGCCCATGAGCACCTCTACATTTTGGGTCCCACCATACATCTATTTGGTTGGATCCACTGTATGTCTGTCCTTATGTGGGGCTTACTATTTGGGTCCCCACCACATGCACATGAAGGTTGAGTGAGGGAGATAATGGGAAAATGTTGCTTTTCCTAGAAAAGTAATGCAGATATATGAAGTTTTCCTTAAAAATATGATATCCAATTTTCTTACTGTGGAAAAAAAAAAAACATCATACATATCTGGTGTTTTTCTAGGAAAAGGAAAATGCCAATTGTTCCCTTAGGTTATGTGCTGTGTATGACAAAGTTGACTTGACATTTGAAGTGACGTAGGACCGACTCATGATCCATGGGTTGACCAAGTTCTTTGGGCCCAGCTCACTTATATTATTTTGTGTGTTTTTATTTGAATTTATTTTATGGGTTATGTCTTTGAGTTAATTGAGGGGTTGGTTTAATCTCGACCATCAATGTGTTCAGTGGGTCGAGATTAGTTTTAGAGATTTTTTATTTTGCTTATATATTGATGTAATGCCTCCTTTTGTCTTACACTATGATTACTGAAAGACAATTTGAGTGGGCTCTCATCTGCAATCTCTTCTGTGATGGGAATGGCATGAAGCCTGAGACTCTGGGTGTGAAGCCCCTTATCCCTCCATCTCCCCTACCCACCCCACATCTATCTCCGTTCCGCATCATGAAGGATCTTAGCATGTTTCTAGTTGCTTCTCTATTTTAACTGTGTTGTACATGCAGTGGTACTACCATCCTGATTCTCCACCACAATTGGTCAAGGCATACCAATAATTTGCAGTCCTATTATATATTTATATCCCGTTTATTTACTACTTAGCTCTTTTTGTCTCTGTGTCATCAATGCTATACTATTAACATTTCTGCCGAATTATATTCTTCTTGTTTCTATGGATGTTTTGTTGTTTGCTTGGTTTTTCCTGCCATGAGAAAAGAAGAAATAATTGCATTGATGTTTCAGGTGCTCAATGGGATGTGCCTGATGGATGCTCACATTTTCAGAAGACATCTTCGAGAGTTTTATCCGTGGATTACGAAACTAGTGTGCTGTGATCAGGTGGACCTCCATCTCTTCTTAACCTCCTTAATACCTTCCAGTTGCAGCCCAAAATTTCTTATTCTCTGAACTTGATTTGAATAACTAGACTGCACAGGATATGATTATCGATTAAAGCAATGGTTTTAAAAATCGCCTGAGTCTAAGTCAATTCAGATGGGTGCTGATCAGGGGCAGACCATGGGGAGCCACTATATAAAATAAAAATCTTTGGGGAGCCACTATATAATTGGCATCAACTCAATCATATGTCATAAAAAATATGTGATCTGTCCTGTAGCTATATTGTCCTCCTCTTAACTTGATGGAGAATGTTCTTCGAGTGAGCTGCATTTGTAGTCCAGCTCTATATGCCCACTTTGGGCCCACCTTTGATCAGTTCAGCGCCTTGATAATCTTGTCATCCCATGATCCGGCATTGGAACTAATTTTACTCATTGAACTTTTAGTTTCGATTGGATTGAATCTAAAAAAGAAAATCTATAGTTAAGATGCCATTAAAGATTAAGGCTCTCAATGAAGGGCGATAATCTGGTGGGGCTAGTTTTTTTTTTGGGGCTTCCACTTGTCCATAAGGAGACTTTTCCATCTGCCCTCCTCCCATTGATAGACATGTATCTGAGTGGGCCCTGTGAGCTAGACTTTATATTAGTAATGTGCACTCTGCTCGTAGGAGAGATTTGTCCCTAACTTTATACTAATTTGACTCTAGTTATTATAGTTGCTCTTTTTACTAGATTAGACTTGTGACTCTAGTTATTTAGTTGCTCTTTTAACTATAATTAGAGTATGTAATAATTGCTTGATTCATATATAAATGACCACGAATATGAATTGCCTTTGTTATTATTGTTTCTATGGATGTTAATAAAAATCTTCATGATTAAACATCTAAGTAAATATATTCCTCTTTTTATGTAATTGGTAGTATATTTTATTATTTTCATCTCATAGAGCACAAAGCTCACTCAAGTTCTTTTTAGGTAGATAAAGGTTCAAATTAGTGTTACTCTAAATATTGTGGTACCATTAATGACTTGAGAACATCCAAGATCTTGTAAAAACGTGGTTGTCCTCTGTGGTGTTTGTTTAAGTTACTTAGTAGTAAAGGTAACTGGAGATGTGAACTAAGAGACAGAAACTTTTACTCTCTCTTCTCCATACAACAGTGATAGAATATCAATGAAAATAAGCTCTTTGGATGACATGACGCCGTCATCCATCTCTTCTTCTGCTATCTGTGTCCTTGGATTCCTTAAACAACCCAATTCTTCAACCTTTATCTTTTCATCACCCACCCAATTGACAGTGCTGATTCCCCCTCCCTATCTCTGCCTTACCTTCCTACTGCAAAAACTCTGCCTCGCCATCGCTCTAAACCCTTATTCCATCTCCGCCACCATAGTCTGGCCAGTCCATCGCTCCGGCTCTGTCAAGTCAGCTGGATCGATTTTTGGAAGGTTCCACTAGTCCATGCCAGTCTAGCCTAAGGTGATTTTGGGGAAGGGATGACAGAAGTTAGGAGTTCTTTAAAGAGGACAATGAGAGAGCAGAGCATGAGCTGTTGCCACCTCAACAGATCGTTTTGAGGTTGCAAATGGCAATGCTTGCAATCCCGGAATGCTGTTTGGCAGAAAACAAGTTTCTTGGACTAGAACCCTTTTGTTTTGCTCCTCTTTCTCTTGTAATCCTAGAATTGTAATTCTCTTCACCATTGCTATTTCCAAGTTTTTGGTATTAGAATTTTTGTAGATATTTCTTCTTATTTGTGGTTGGGTTGCAGTGTTCAGATTTGTTTGATTCACCTTGGCCCTGCTCCTCTGAGATTGATTAAGCGACTGGGGATTGGGTGACTGGGGATGTGTAAAACATCTGAATGCAGATTTTGATCTTATTTGATGGGACCTACTCAAGTTATTTGATGGTGTGTTTTTTTTTTTTTTTTGGGTAAGAAATTTATTTGATGGCTGAGTGTAATCTTGGAAACACTGACCTGCATAAATGTCTATGATACATGATCTTGGGCTTTTTTTCTAGAACCTCCCAAAAAAAAAAAGTTTGAGTTTGTCCAACTCCAGTGGTGTACGATATCCGTACTATATCATACAAAAATAAAAAAAGAAAGAAAGAAAGAAAAAGAAAGCTTCTTGGACCACCAAGATTGCAAATATTTTTTGGTTAACACCATAGCCTAGCCACTACTGTGTAATTTTGAGAATTTACCTTGTTCCATTTTATTTTTCACTTTTACCGCTCCCTAGTTATCCAGACAGGATAAAGTAAGGTTCAATTTCCTTTACCACAACCATCCAAACGCCCTTTTCATTTCACACTAAGTCTACTTCAGTTTCAAATCACCATCAATACCCACTGATGTGACGTTTCACTATTCTTCACCATGCTAGTAAATTTACCAAACAACCTATGGGATTGGGCGGATGGTTCCTTAGCATACATCATCGTGATTTTTTTTTTTTTTTTTGGTTGCTCTGATACATACTCAGACACCCCACACAGTCACACTACCCATGCTCCACCATCTTGATTATTTTTGTTTTTAGGCATCTGCAAAGAATCAAGTCCAGTAGATGTTGCTAGCTGTTAGATCCAATGCCATGAAATGGACAATTTACATAAACTTCTTGTCTGTTGGCCTTCCATTTGATAGCCTTAGGAAATGGAGTTAACTAATGGGCTTTTTTTTTTTCTCTTTCTAAAGATGGATAGATCCCAAAGTCTCTGTATCTGATAGGGCCAATGGGCCCCTAAAACTCTACTATGTGACCTATTTAAAGAAGCCACAATGTGTTAAACTGCAGAGGTTAGAGGATTTGGATCCCTTTCAGAAAGGTATCGGGTTTTACATACAAGAAGGGATTTTGGTTTTGTTGAGGGCTCGTCCTAAAGAAGTTCCATTCCCATTCTTATAAATCCATCCCTAGACCTCATGAAAAATCCATTCTGCTCAAGATCACTCACTCCTATTATCTTTCCTCTCTACTACACAATTGTCTGTCAGTGTTTGGGATTGACTTCCAAATAACTTGTCCTTGTAATTGCCAAAAAATGGGCTAGAAAAATGGAAAAATAGACCCCAGGCTCAAATGCTTCTATGAATATTCCAGAAAATTCTGGTATGACTTAGTTTTCATTCCTATATATCACATTAGTTGATTGCTATTTCAAGTTTTATATTGTAAAACCCATGATTTGCAATAACAACTGGTACGCTACATTGGCAATGCATTATGGCTGCTAGTTATTCACATTAGGCAGCTAAATTGGCCCATATCACCTGTATCCTCTGATGTAACCCATCCCTAGGGGACCACATTAAAAATAAAATTGTTCTAGATTACTCTCACTCCTTTCCTTTAGCTACTCAAATATCTGTTAGTGATTGCAATTCACTTCCAAATAACTTGTCCTTATAATTGACAAAAAAATGACATAAGGAAAAATAGCCTTTGCTCCAAATATGCAGGCTCTAATGTTTGGCATGAATATTCCAAAAAAATCTGGCCTAAATCACTTTTAACTCATTTTTCTCATTAGTTGACTGCTATCTCAAGTTTTATATTGTAAAACCCATGATTTGCATTCATGACCAGTATGCTACATTGGTTGCAATGCAATATGGCTGCTACCTTTTCTTTTTAGGTTAGATAGCTAAATCAGCTCTTATCACCCTTATCTGGTGATATGTCTGGTATGTATTGTTTGCTACGGTCACTTAGAGCTTTAAAACTCCAATCCTTGTCTTTTCACTCTTTTCATTTAGACTTGTATCAAAGGATTGCTAATCCCTGCAATAGTTCCCCTGAAATGACTGAATTTAGCTTGTATACAGAGGTTAATTGGGTTGAGTTTAGGATTGATATATGCTGGTATTAAAGGGATGGTTAGAGAAGCATGATGGGTTCTGAAATTCAGTGGGCTTATAATTTTTAGGCCCTGACCCTACCCTCAAGGGCCAGGGCCAGGCTAGAGTCAGGCCAGGAAAATAAATCTTTCCTACGCCACCTCTGACTTCCAACTTAATGCTAACTTTCCTTTGTCCAGGTTAGGGACCGACAATGCAAAGGTAGTTAAGGCTTCTATTGTTTCAGATTTCAAACAACTCCTATATTGGCAAGTACTCTTCCTCCTGTACTAAAGGCCGATTCAAAAGCAACTGTAGAAACTGAAATTGCTAAAATGTCAATAGCCATTATTCAAATAACTTGATATTTTACTAAATTAACTTTCCACCAATCTAATATATTGAAATTTATAGATTTGTCCCTTAGCTCCTCCAAATAATAATCTAATTCAGATTTTTCTTCTAAAGCAATTGTCTGAGTCATTTGTTCCTCAAATATTAAAAAATCATCTTCAAACTTAGTAACTTTTAGTAAATTAACTTTATCCCATTTGACAATGTCGTGGTTGGTGTCAAGGATGAAAGTGGAGGGTGTAGCGGCCCGCCGCCAAACCGCTATGAAGCGGGCGATACATAGCGTAGCGGGAATACGTAGCGGCGTAGCGGTGCGATCTGAAAAAATCGCCAAAAAAATCTGAAAAAATTCCAGAAAATCTAGAAAATTATAAAATGAAAGAATATGCGGTTCTTTTGCAAAAGTAAGTAAGAAAAGTGGGCGTAGCGGTGCCCTCAATATATGAGGTCCTGTATCGCTGTATAAATAGAAAATAATAGTAATGATTAGTTTTTTCACATGTATTCATGTTTCTTAGTCATGCTAACATAAAAAATAATGGAAAGCTCATAAAAAAAAAAAAAAAAAGAAAAAGCCTAGAACATGAAATAAAAGCATAAGAATTAAGAAGAGTTAGGTCATTACTCATTAGTGAACATTGAACAATAAAATATCAATACTTCAACATTCAAGGTTCAAATTCAATCTAGTGAATGAACTATGAGGTGATCAACAATCAACATTCAACACCAATTTAGAAATGAGTAAATGCCAGAGTAGAGACTAGAGAGTTAGTGAAGGAAATAGGAATACCTTAATCACCACCAAAAGGAATGTCTACCAAGATTAAAGGGGCTATGGTTATCCTCATTCCCATCAGTGTTATCATTTCTATTGGCACCATATTGAATTTGATATTAATGAGCACTGGGATCTACAAATCCAAAGAAGGCAGCCGCACCCGCATCATAGGAACTTGGAGGAGGTGGAGGTGGATATCTACCATATTGCGTTTCACCATAGTCACCATATGAATAGGACCCCGAAGCTGAAGACTGTTCTTCTCCTTGTTGTACTTGACCATATGGAAACTAGTCAAAATACTGTAAGGGTCCTTGTCCACTGTAACTAGGGTTCTACGAATCAGTCCATGATGCCGCTTGTTGTCCTCCAACATCTCCACCCATATTTCCTTGCTCATTACTACCTCCTGCCCCAGGTGGTGAATTTCTTTGGCGCCGTTGATAACCACGGCTTGGATCAAATCTTCCAGATGGAGGTAACTCCTGTACTTCCTCTATAGGAATGACATCGTCTTGATCATGTTGATAGTATTCACTAGTACCACCTGTCCCACTGTCTCCTCCTCCATCTCCACTATGGCTACTCGAAGAGACGGTGGTGGAACTAGCTTTCTCAGAAGCAGGTTCTTTCCCACTCCTCCTAGTCCTACTGGACCTGGTACCTTCTCCCTGAGGTGGCTGACCTTCTGCAAGTGCCTCACCCATATCCTCATCTATCAACTCTTGAACTGTTTCCTGAAACTCCGGATCTGAATCTAGCAGTGGATCTTCTATCTCGGCTAGCCATGGGAGTAAGGGATCGTCCTCTCTGAATATGTTATCCAAATTAATAGGACAATAAATAGGATCATCCCTTGCCCTTCTCACCCTAATTCTGTTTCTCGACTTCAGATTGTAATTACAATATATAAGCTTGTTGAGTTTCTGCATGGTAAGCCGATTCTTGGCCTTCGTGTGGATCAAAGAGAAAGTGCTCCAATTTCTTTCACAATTGGAAGATGTAGTAGTTTGACTAAGGATGCGAACAGCCGCGCTCCTTAGATGTAGAGCACTCTCTCCAAAATTCATCCACCAATCAGCTGAAATGCAAAAAATAAATAAAGAAAATTAGATATTCGTAACCCTCAAGTCCTTCTAATCAATTAAGATAAATAAATCAAGATTCAAGACTATTGGGTGGGGTCTTTCGTTCATAGTCATACCAAGTGGCATCCTTCCAATCGATCGTATCACAAGAGGGTCAGCAAAGGTTCCTCTCCTTTGTGTATACATAGATATTTACAATGTGAAAATTAAATATAAGTCAGTAAACCCCTTTAGCATGTATGGCAATTGACACTTGGCAGCATAATTAAATTCTCTTAAGTAACCACCCACTCACCTCTTGTATGGCATCAATTTGATCATATGCATTTAACAATCTCTTCAATACCTCTCGTAATCCTACCCGCAAGTTCGTATCTATTGCTTCGGTGTGTAGTTTGACATTGCGGTAATAGAATTCGAGATTCAAAAAATAACCTACATTATAAATATGTTGAATGTACTGTGAGCAAATAAGATAATAAACACATTAGTTAGGAAAACAAAAGAGTATCAAATTCAAAGATATATATTAATTACCTGCAGCATGCAATGGATGGTGCAACTGATCGTTCCAACGGGCATAAATAATCTTTATATATTTCTCGTGATATCTAACATTTTCCATAATGGATTGCTTTGCCCGATCCATTGCTTCATATAGAAAGCCTATTGTCGGCTTGTCATCACCATCTACAAGCCGCAACACTTAAACTAAAGGCTCAAAAAACTTTAATATCTTCCTCACTTTCTTCCAAAATTTATTGTCCCTCATCAGGTTTGGGACTTCAAACTCCGGACCACTAGTTGCATTGCCCCATTTCGAACAAAGCCATTCTTCTGATGCAAATATCTGAATGAGCTCCGTTCTAAACCTTACAAGGCTTTCCATAGCCAGAAAATGGGTTGCAAACCTAGTTAATCCTGGGCGCATTAAGGCATGGTTATTTGTGTATCTTTTCATCAAGCATAACACCCATGAATGATCATATATAAATCTTGTAATTCCTCTACATGCCTTGATCAATGAAGCTACTTTTGTCTTTCTTCCAATCTCTTCCAAGATAAGATCTATGCAGTGTGCTGCACATGGGGTCTAGAATAAATGGGTCCTCTTGTCCATTAATTTCAAACCTGCTGCCTTGAAATTGGCGCCATTATCTGTAACAATCTGTATAATATACTCCTTTTCCACACTCTCTAAAACTTTATCCATAAGAGTGTATATATGTGGCTGTTCATCTATGTTCAGTTGCATCAATGGACTTCACAAAGACGGTCCCAGCGATTAAATACACCAAAACATTTATTAATTGTGTTTGGGTGCCGTTGGTCCACCCGTCACACATGATGGTAACACCATTCTGTTGCCACATGGGCCTAAATTTTTCCACCCAAGCCTTTATTTCTGTATATTCTTCTTTAAGATATTTAGTGCCCACATCATATATGGAGGACGCCTGTATACCTCGTCCAATTTCGGCAGCAACATCAAGAATAGTCTGGAAATATGGGGAATCTACTGCTGTAGGTGGTATGTTCTTGTGAATTAGTCATTTTGCTGTAGCACTGGCCAATCTATCTCTTGCAACCTTCATTACCCCTTTCATAACACTAGATATTTTTGGTTGGTTATCTCCCTCTTTTCTATGTGCTAGATGATCAACAGGTGGAGGAACTGTTTTTTTCGTAGTGATAATTTCTATATCAACATCCCGTTCCTAGGTGCTAAATGCCCTATGCATGGATCCCGCAATGTCCTTACCCCTGCTTGCACAGTAGTAGATGAGCCCCCTACATCATAATATTTGCTTCCAGCAAATGCACGATGTTCATGTTCTTCTTATTGACTTAACAAAGACTCTCGGCGTGCAGCCTCCATCTGTGCATCTTCCTCATCAAAGTATTCATCTCCAAATACATCATAATGGGCAGTATCAACATCTTACTGCCTCTTTTCTTGTTTCTAATTTTCTAGCTTTGTTTTGGCCAACCAAAGCTTTCATTTGTTCCCTGACTTCCCTTGGTACTTCGGTACAACCAGCAACATTGCCAGAAATGTGGGTCCAAGTGGTGCTTGAATCTTGTAATGTCCCCATTGGTCACTTTCCCACAAAACTGGCATTTGATTTTTAACCTATTATTCTCAACTGCCTCACCAAAGCTCCATGCGGGATCAATATCATGAGGCATTTTAACTTATCAATTGACAAAGACCGATAGACTGAATACTTGGCTGGCTATAAATATAAACTAGTATGTTAAAAAAAAAAAAAAGGAATATGTTAGAGGAAACATATATCACAAATCTAAGAACCATTTTCAAGACATTTGATTGGTATTCAAATATTAAAAATTATTATTTTTTTTAAAAATAAATAAATCCGAAAATAAAAAAATAAAGAAAAATAAATAAACATTCAAAATGTGATGGATTGATCTATAGGAAACATAGATCTATCATTTAGAATGCATTTCCAAGTAGTTTCATGAGTTGTCCATGAGTATTCACATTTTTTTTTTCAAAAAATAAATAAATCCGAAAATAAAAAATAGATAAAAATCAATAAACATTCAAAATGTGATGGATTGATCTATGGGAAACATAGATCTATCATTTAGAATGCATTTCCAAGTGGTTTCATGGGTTGTCCATGAGTATTCACTTTTTTTTTTTCAAAAAATAAATAAATCCGAAAATAAAAAATAGAGAAAAATGAATAAACATTCAAGTATTGTTGGAATGATCTATGGGAAACATAGATCTAACAATATGAAGCTGTTTTCAAGTTGTTTCATGAGTTTTCCCTGAGTGAGAATGTTTTTCTTTTTAAATAACATAAATCCGAAAATAAAAATAACAATATATAAAAAAAACAACAAAAGATATGCATGCCAGATCAAAAGGATGCATGTATCTACAATAAAACAAGACAATGATGCCATTATGTTGTGATTCATAGTAGTTAGAGAGTGTTAATCTCAAAAGTTGAAAAAAAATCACATACCTAGATGATAAATCTTGTTTAGAATCTTTAGATTCCTTTGAATAGTTGAATGTTGGTGATTCCATGTTTGGTAAACAACTAAGATTCCCAAGGACAGCATGTTTTTTTTTTTTTACTAATTTCTCTCAATCTGTGATGAACTGAGCCCTAAAATTCATCCCCAAATCACTTTTGTCATTCTAGAGATTTTGAACGGTTCAGATCATGCAAGTATGGCCCACAGAAATAAAAAATTTACTTTTTATGATCTGGACATTTTCACAAATATCTAAAAATCCATGAAGAATCTATGGGTGAAAATTGACCCCATAGCCCATAGCCCTCTTTGGCCTTTTGGAGATTCTGAACCGTTCGGATCATATTTATAGGGCCCACAGGAAGAAGAAAATTGAAAATAACGGATTGTCCTTAAATCTTGTTTTTTGGCACTGTGACATACCAATGGTTCTGAGTTTTTAGCAATTTTTTCATGATCGAGGAGTTAGGACCCCAAATTTGAGCCTCTAACCGCTTGTGGCCTTCTGAAGAGGTTTAACGGTTCAGATTATTCAAATGGGGCCCACAAAAGTTGAAATAACGCCATCATTGGTCTTGACGTTTTTGAAAATATCTCCAAATCTGTGACAAGTCAACGGCCAATATTGGTTTTGATGGCCCTTTTTAGCTGTGTGAAGTTGATAAATGGTTTAGATCGTCATTTTTGGTCCCATAGCATCAAAAAATTTGAAAAACATGGTCTGTTGCAAAAGACCGTCTTATTCACTATAGCTCCGCAAATCCTTGCGTGGGATGATTTGCGGAGTCAGACGGGGGAGTGTCGGACGTGCATTTTCCCTCAATTGGGTGATAGTTGCATTCAACTGATTTTTAATTATAGACTTGCCAAAAGTGGGTAGTTTGTGCTTGCATGGAAAATGGCAACAGAATCCGCTGTGAGGACTGTTGCCAAACATGCCCTAAGGGTTAATAGACTAGGGATTGCGGAAAGTTCAAGCTGGCATAGTTGGGTGTGATTTGGATCAAACGGGTTTCTGTACAGGATGACAAAAGTTGCATAGAAATGGAAAGAAAATTTGGTGGGAAATCTTGAATTAGTCTCTGATAGGGATTTGTGTCAAGTAATCTGGATGGGTATTAGGGATTCGTGTGAGTGAATTAGGGGTTTTCTGAATGGGGTTTGAATGGGTTCTAATTGAGGTATAGTTTTTAGCTTCTGTTTGCAGAATAGTACTTCATCCAAGAGTGTTTCCATCTTCATCTAATTGGCCAGACCTTACATTTTCCATTCCTCAAGTGAGCAATGATAACCTATGACTTTTAGCTGAATCTAAATGTAGGCATCCTTGTACTTACTTTCACTATGTATCTGGAAGTCCCGCAAATTTACTACACATTGTAGCCCTGCATTTTCAAATTTAAAAGGAGATGGGGACCTCTCTGGTCAACCGGTGTCTAGAGCAATCGATCGCGATCCAAGGATATATTGTTGGCAATATTTTGGGCAGTGCACTTGGATGTTGGTTCGAAGTTCCAACCATTTGAATGTAAAATCCTATCCAACTAACATTTTATTGGTGGTAGTTGCTTATTTGATCAAGTAAATCTTCTTCCTTACATTGTCGCTTCCACTAACTGGCATTTGGAAATTATCTCTAGCTTTCGCTACCTGCCTGTCTTTGGTCTACTTCATTCAATTTTCCTCACAATAATCTGATTGTATTTAAATCTATTGTCCATAGATTCCCCGTCTCCTTGATTCCTTAATATCATTTCAGGTTTTCCTTCAAACTGTTACGGATTTGCTCATAAATATTGATGCATTATATCTCAAGCCCATTTCTATTTATTTCTGTTTTTTTTTTTAATGGGCAACAAGTAATTTTATTAAAAACCGAGGAAGATCTTAAGCCCCTCTGGAGGTCCTTTGATTAACATGTATTTGCTAGCTATTTTCTTGTGAATTTTCTGTTTTACCTTGGTGAAGTTTGCCTATAAGAAAAGAAACTTGAATTTGGGAAATTGCATTAAAAATCACAAACAATACGAAGAGAAAAGTGATAGCTGTGGTACCCTCCACTCCGTTCTTCCAAAATTTGATAAACCCCATTTATTTTAATGGAAATTTTATCAAATTTGTAAATTGGCCCCTCCAAGAATTTCATTTTTTCGAAGTGGCCCCTCCTAAGCACATTTTCTGGTTCCGCTCCTGCATGTGACTGCCACTGTTACTAGGGCCCCCTTTTGTCTTGCATGAAATTTAATTTGTAGGAATTCATGGTAAATGGGTTCAAACGTGGGGATTTATTAATGAGGTGAAAGGTAAGGGATGTCAGGTAGAGAAGTAGACTGGAACCCGACTCTCCTAGGATTAATTTACTAGGTTGATGGTTGGGTATTCATTTTCAAACTCCCCTTAATTCATTTTTCATTAAAGGGGAAACTATTTGATGGCCATTAATGGATTTTCACCTTTTTTCTTCAATTTTAGTCGCTTTGATGATTACATTTCTTAGAATTGTGAGGAATTCATTTACATGTAAACATATTGGCCCTTAAGGATGTTTCCACATTTCCTCATGCAATCATGATATATTCTGTAATCTGTGTGCTTCATTTCAGATGGATGTCCGTGGTGCTCTGGGCGATCTCTTCAGCTCACAATTAACTGCTCTTTTGCCGCAGTCAGTGTCCTTGCATGCAGCATAGCAAGTGGTTTATTTATTTATTTATTTTTTTATGGGATGTTTTCATCACAGTTCCTCAGGTTGAATCTAAGCTTTGCATGCTTTTGATAGCATGGTGCAGAGTGACATCAAATGAGCCCTTCTCCCTGATCTGAGCTAAAAATTTTCTTTTGCCATGAAATTTGAAATGCCTGTATTTCTCCATGTAAGGAATTTTGATTGAATGGTTTGAGAAGAAAATGTCATCAAGAGTAGTGATAAAAATGTGCTCTCTCTTGGGCAAATGCGCGCTTGTAGCTTTGAGAGGTTACCCTAGTCTATACAAAGGATGTCAATGGACCTCCACTCACCTGGTTGCCCAAAGGGTTGATCTGTTATTCATTGACCTGGGCTATATCTATATGAAGTATATTATTATTGAATAGAACATTTATACAGGAATGGATCAGTATCGCATGAGCACCATAGTAAAGGCTTGATGGGCCTCACTTGTTATAGTCCTGGTGAAGCATTGTAAATAGAAGTTTGAGTTGGTCTCAGTGCAGCTGGGTCCATCCGAGTCAGATGCAGATCCAGATATTTCTATCAAGTCCAATGACAGTGACATCAGTAGAGAGGGCATTGTGGCAAATTAGCAATAAGCCATGCTTTTATTCTTGAGTAAAAAAACTTTGGGCACATCAATGCATTGTCCAGATCTTCTGCAATGGAATGGTGTGATGAAAAATCTCTGGAGCCAACATGGAAAGGGTAGGAACTTGGACCACTCATCCAATCTTTCTGGATTAAGATTTAAACTTAAATGTTTTTTGCCCATCTCAAAGTTAAAAGGCTGAGTATGACGCAATGGAGATGAGACTTTCTACTTATTCTCCTTCCATATGGGCCAGTTTCTGTACATAAACCGAACTGGCACATAGATAAGTGGATGGGATTGGCACCAATTCAACTGGAAACCAGTGTTAATGCATGGTCATCTCATCGCACTTGATCTGAACTTTATAAATGTGTTACTTTTAAGGGGTTTCTGTAGTCTAGATTGATCCAGCCAATGGGCATGATTCACTTGTGCAGTTAACATAGAGATTTTGATTAGCAAAATAGATTATGACCCATGGTTTCGACTTCATTTTGTTTCATAATGACCAAGAAAGTCACCAACTCAATGAAACCATAATGGCTCCACCGTGATAAGATCCCATGTTATTGTGATTTTAATGCTAATTAAATAATACCGCAATGAAAAAAATAAGATGGGCCCCCACTAGATTAGTGACATTGGCTAAGTCCGTTTGGAATTGCCAAAAGATGGTGATCTATTATTTTTCGACATTGGATGGTTCTCATAGGTCACGTTTGGCAACCAATTTTTAGGGAAATGGCTTTTGGTTTCCCTAAAGTTGTGGTGCATCAATGTTTGGCAATTGTAAATTCCTGAGGATTTGGGCGAATGAAAATCTTCATCTGTTAGGATTTTTAGATCCGATTAATCCCCATAAGATTTGAAAATCCTCACTTAAGTGGATTTGCACAATGAATATTATTTTTCTTAGCTATATGCATTGATACATCAATATCAATGTGAAAATCTCAACTACATAAATATCCAGTGATGAATCTTTATTCCAGTGGTAGTGAAGAATCATCAGAGTTATGGATTCCTTGCTTGTTTTCAAACATGCTCAGAGTGTCCTATTGTCTATTTGATTTAAGTTGGAAGGCCTACCTTATAAAAAGAAGAAAATATAGGGAAGATAGGTAATCACATTTAAGAAACAAAACTGTTCAAGTAATTTAAAGAGAGAGAAAGAGAAAGTAGGAAACACATTCAAATGTCATGTATGACAACTGCATGTTTTATTTGTTGAAAGAGGGGGTGTTTTTAACTTCAGAAAAAGGCCAAGTATTTTGCAGTGCTCCTTCTAAATTATGATGAGCTTGCTTACACTACTATATGATGATTCTTTTATATAATTTTAATAATATGATAAGTTTGTATTTGTTAATTAAATGAGACATACCAAATGGTCTATTTACTATCAGGTCTAATAGGAACAGGAGCAGTTCTATTTCAAACATATGTAATTGAATCAGTTATATTTCAATCAGATCAGGCTTGCCAGACCTGCTCTTAATCTATTCTCCATGCATTGATTCATCTAATAGATTTATCATGTTCATTAGAGTGAAATTTTGGTCAAAATTCTGGTCAATACCTATTCACTGGATGGCCTACCTCACATAAATTAACATAAACATTGGACCATGCTTCTCATTAATATTGTTTGAAATTGGGTGTTTTGACATAAGATGGGAACATTTAGGCAGGAAAAAGATTGGTCCATGTGTTTGTCATGGTAGATAGAGCAAAACCATTGTGTTGGCATAGGATCAGATTTGCCCTCAGTTCTTGCATTCTCGAGACAAGACAGCCAGCCATGGGCACAACAAGCTTATGACCCACCAACCAACTTCCTTATTTAGAATAAAAAAAATATTATCTAGGCAAGCTTTTGGTTTGTTTTAGTTGAATTGCCCCCTTATTAGAGTTCCTGGGGGCCCTTGAGGAGATTTCAATTTCAACACCTAAAATAATGGAGATTACAGAAGAGCATGAAGAACTGCAAGAGATGGCATTGACCCTCCCAACCACTGGTATAATGCAAATTGATGGGAGGGATCGCTTAGACCACAGGATAGAATTCATGTCTCATCCATGCAACATGATAACCAGAGATTCAGAAATTGATGTTGAGAGTCTCCCTCAAACAAGGAATGATGTTCCACTTCCTATATTCCTCAAGGTATATGGTATAGCTTTTCTTTTGGTTACCATATGAAATTTTATCCAATAAGCACTTCCATCATACAAGGGAGTAACCATTTTAGTGACGGTTCATACGGTTTTCCCTGAAATGGAACATAAATTGCACTAGTAAATTAAAGTAACAGTTTGAGTTAAATTTGTCACTTGTATAATCCTGACTGTTCTCACTTTTGGTGTTAAGAGGTCATTGGTTTGCACTCATTTACGTAGGTAAATGATGCACATGAGAAACATTACATATCATTATGTTTGTTTGCGTACATTTATACATGTAATGTGTAAATGAGGTGTGAACAACTGATGTAAATGAGGCTCTTACTCTCTTTTGCATACATGAAGACAAGTTGCGAGTTTGAACCCCATCAACTACTTTTGTTTTCCACTTTTGTGGGACCCAAGTTCATGATATGAGCCGTCCATATTCTTTATGTGATTGAGAAACCCTAAAATATTTAACTTTACAGATTTTGAGAAATCTGTGGAAAAGACCCAAAAAAATCCCAACATATAGATCTAGTTTCCTACACTGTCCTGGACCCTCAATTCGTGATCCGAGCCGTTCAATATCCTCATATTGATGATAATTATTAAAACGTTGAATTTCATATCTTAAATATTAATAGATTTTGACAAATTTCTAGAAAACATCAAATAAGTCCAAAAACATTTAAAACCGTTGAATGTACTCATTTTGCTCATATGAAAATGGCGATTTTGTTAAACATAGCAATATGTTTCATATATGTAACATTTATATACATAAAACCCATTGTTTGTGCCTAACAAGACACTCAGAGAGATACAATGGAGTACAATAATGTGCCTCTTACATAGGCTGATGTGAAAGTGATTTTTCACCCAATGCATACACATGAAGATGATTTCAAAGATTGAAACTCAATGAATATATGTATGCATGATACCTCTATTCATTTTAAAATGACGATTCATGAAAGATGAGTCAAATAAGATCACTTTCTAAAGTGATAATCCATGATAATGAGATAGAGGAATAAAATGTTGAACACATGTTTGAAGAAGAAACAAACTTGATATTTGAAAAATGAAAATCAAAGACTAGCAAGTTTGATCGTAGAATGAAAATCATAAGATGTGTAAAAAGGATAATGTCAAATCTAGAATGATAAGCATGTTGAAGGTGTAAATCATGTTATGAAAAACAACATTTGAAAACAGCATCAATTCATTACAAAAATCATGCTATAAAAGAAAATCAAAGGTTTTGGCCAAGCATGAGATATTAGTAAAGGAAAAGGCACTAATTTGATATGAATTTAAGGTTGAAATTCAAGCTTTAGTTTTCCCTTCTCCATTAAGCTTCCTTTGCTCTTCTCCTTCATTTGTTCCCCAAAAAATCACCCAAACCCTTGACACTAGCTTTCAATTTATTAAAAAACATTTCAAAGTTACTGTATCAACAGTACCGTAGAAAAAAAATGATTTTTCAAAAATGGCCGCTTCAAAGAGATTCACACATCTTAAAATTAATACGATGATAAAAATAATTTTTAAATCATGATCCTAAGATGCCTACAAAGATATGAAAACGAGATCATAAAAATGCACGAAGAATCAAGACTAAAAGTCATAAAACCATGCATGAGGAATTTCCAAAACTTCAAGATTTGAAAGTTAAAGACCATGCATGAAGATTTTCAAGCCTTGAAGGTTAAAAGCATGTATGTGTGAATGAGAAATCAAGCTATGCAACAATATGAATGCATCCAATTAAATTACAACATATAAAGTCCCTAACAATTTTCACACCAAAACTTTTTGTGAAACGCTTCCAAATCTCCCACTTACAAATTGGAGTAGTACACGCTTCACATGGTGATCATATTAGGTTATTAAATTTGTCACTGAATAAAATGCTACCAACTTATTAATTTGACTTTTTTTTCAATCTTGTAAGCCCCATATTTGTATTTTAAACACCAATAAACTGCAAGACCTTTATGTTTATTAATTTAAATCTTCATAAATTTTGAGGAGTTCGTGAAAAACACAAAGAATCCCAGCCTTAATATCTAATTTCTTGCACTTCTGTGGGCCCCCAGCTCACGATCCAAAGCATTCAATATTTTCTTATTAACTACAACCATCAAGGTGTGTAGTTTCATATCTTATAATGGTTTTTGAGAAATATTTTAAGAAGATCCAAAAAATATAAATACATCTCACATCATTGGATGTACTCATTTACTCATGTGAAAATACTAATTTTGACTAACATGGTAATGCATTTTACACTGTAATATTTGAATATATATGATATTTTCATATATGTAACATTTACATATATAGAACCCATTTTCCTATCTCGTGTTGAAGGCAAATGACCCTAACTATTCAAATCATTTATATATCTTTCTATTTATTTATTTAAATTTTAATTATTTTAATTTGAGGTATGCTACAAAACTCCCTTGGCATTTTTTACAAAAAAAAAAAGGCCTATTTTTTAGCTAATGAAAGTGTAACACATGTCATCAATGACACACATATCATATTCTTTCTTCTATACATTCTCCTACAAAGGTGAATGGATCTCTTATAGATACTATTGAAATATTAACAAATCATTAGCTATTAGATAACACTCCTTTGGAGATAGGGAGTTCTTGACAGTTTATCTCTTTAGTTTTCCTCATAAAAGCACAATTACACTAATCCTGGGGATGCTATCCCAATAACCATATTTGCACCATTGTCGGCCGGAATGGTTCTATTCCAACATATCACACCCTGTGTACAAAGGGGGCTTAAAAACACCCCCGATCGTTTTCTCCTTCACATGGTTATCTATGTTTATTAAGACGAGCGAAGTTTTTATAATATGGTCACGCATCTTTTGTCAAGCATTCCTTTCCTCTAAGACTTTTTCCCCCCATTGCTTTTTAATGGTGCAGTTTGAGGATGTGCAATGTAAGGTGAGGACCACCAAAGCTGGGAACCCTGTGAGAGCTATGATGACAAAGGTAGCCTCAAAGTTGAAAATTGAGCATCCAAATTACAAGCATATCTTAAAGGGAATAACTGGAAGTGTAAGCCCAGGAGAGATACTTGCATTGATGGGGCCGTCCGGGAGTGGGAAGACAACATTCCTTAGGATATTGGGGGGTAGAATGCAAGAGAATGTGAAGGGGACCATCACTTACAATGACATTCCTTACAATCCAGCTCTCAAAAGAAGGTATGGTGGCAAAGACGAGAGAATGTTTGTTATATGTGTTTGGCTTGGAATAAAGTGTTGAGCCATTAGGTGGCTTTGACAATTGACATTGATTTTTATTGAACCCAAGAAGAAAGCAGATCTAAGTTCACTTTGTGGCAAGTGGCCCAATTTGTAGCTGGGTGAGCCAGATGTGAACTTCGGTGTGTTAATAAAAGGGTTTTTTCTTGGGCTGACGTTTAAGTTGTCTCACACCAGATTTCAATGCTAGAGTGAGCAATAGTTGGATGAGTGTCAAATGTAGGCTTGTGGCAGTTCAAGGAGGATTGACTTGACCTGGGCAAGATTAAGTGGCCCAAAAAATATGGTAGACCACACGATTGTTCTGCGTGGATGATTGTTACCTGAATGCTTCTGTTCTTATAATAATTAAAATGCATCCCCAACCCCTTCTTTATTTATTTATTTATTTATTTTTTTGCAGGATTGGATTTGTAACACAAGATGATGTCCTCCTTCCTCAATTAACAGTGGAAGAAACTCTTGTCTTCGCTGCCTTCCTTAGACTTCCTAATAACATGAGTCGCCAAGAAAAATACTCGCGAACGGAGATAATCATGAAGGAATTGGGTCTAGAAAGGTCTGTATAATTCATGTTAGTGCTAAGATGACTTAAAATTAAATAATACAAAGTCACAAATTTGTCACTCTGCAAGGGTAAATGAGTGTTTTAATTCTTTTTTATAATTTTTATGAAGTGATACCAGTTAATGCATGTGATTAAGACAAGATTTTCGAACTAAATCTATGATCGTCATTATAACTAATCTTTAAAATGAGTTGCAGCTGTCGCCACACAAGAATTGGAGGAGCATTTGTTAGAGGAATATCTGGTGGTGAAAGGAAAAGAACTAGTATAGCCTATGAGATCCTTGTAGATCCTTCATTGCTTTTGCTGGATGAGCCTACATCAGGGCTCGACTCCACCACTGCGAATAGGCTCATAGAAGCCCTCCAAGGGATCGCGAAGGTAACCGTGTTTTTATAGTTGTAAGCTCACTTCTAACATAGCCAATAACCCACTTCTGAAAGAAGTGGAAAGAAAGTTACTAAAGAAGGTAAGAAAATTATCAAGATGGTAATTATTATGTATTATTTACAAAAGAAAGGAAACTTATATTACAAGAGACCCAACCTTTTAACACAGTTAAATGCTGGACCATTTCCCACTAGTACATCAATAAGAGTTACAAAACATATCAAGTGACAACTCTTACAAACTACTACTTCCTTTTTTTAACTAGTTTGGCCTCCCGGCGAGGAGTGATTCAACTGACCTGAAGGCCTGAGATCGATCCTTAGACATAAGTGTGATACCGTGCCAACACTACTCAACCATGAGTGTGTTTATTGGCCTTAAAAACTACTACTTATCTCTAAGGAGAGAAATATTTCCATGCGGGTGTCTGCAAGGAGAGGTGTGTGTGAAATTAGATGTATACATTTAATAATCCCTAGGGCTTTTTGAATCCTAACATGGTGTCGCCTTAGTGGTGTCTTATGTAGCTCAGGCTCTTTAATTAGTTGCTACAATAAAATCCTGGCAATCATGAAATTCTTCAAATTTAAGCTCTATTTCATCATGTCAAACTTGGGCTTGGACTCTTTATAAGCTTTGAACTGGCCTCCTTTTGCTAGACGACTTGGGCTGACGTTGGCTGTAGGACTTGGACTATATATAGTATTTTCGATCGCCCCACCTTGCACTTTAGAAGTTTTGTTCACCCTATGACTTATTGCAAATTATTAGCGCTATCACTCCCCTTGAGAATGAAGACAGTGAGAAGTTGCTATTGCCAATTAAAATATATTAAGCTACAAGGTTTTGGATCCAATTTTGAGTGTACTTTTTATTTTTACTTAAAGTTGCTTTCAGTTTTTACAACTGCTAAGATACTCTCCATTCACTTTCCACTAGTATACTTTCCCCATCTATGGACTCCCATTTTCTCCGTTTCTAACATACATAGAATCCTACCTCTTCTTGCATACCTGTGATTAGTACAGGTTTTTGTGCTAGTACTTTAGTAAAGATGTCAGCCGCTGATTTGAAGAAGAAACAAAACGAGCAACAAGCTTATTAAAAGCAACATTCTCACATAAAGATTGATAGTCGAGCTCAATATAGTTTTTGTAGGCATGCAATAATGAATTAACTAACACATAAGGAGGGCTGACATTATCACAGAATAATGTAAGCACTCAAGGAATATGATGACCAAAGGCACGAAACAGATATCTAGTCCAAGTTAATTCAGAGTATCCATCCAATGAAACACTCGGCCTCTGAACAAGCGTGAGACAGTGTATAGATTATTTCTTTGAGCGCATTGATATGCAATTAGCACAAAGGTATATACAAAATTCAATGGTACAGCAGTGAGTACTAAAGCATCTAGCCCAGTCAGCATCAGAAAACTCATATATATGAAGATCAAAATAGGTGGTGTCCTTAATATATCGAAGAAACATTAATGACTTAAAAATGGGAGTGCAGGAGCATGCATACATAAATTGACCAAAAAGGGTTAACTGAATGACATAAGGTGGGATCAACAAGGGATGATGGTTAGTAAATATTATCAGAAAAGAGCTTCCAAAATCAACTCAATAGACAATGCAAAACAAGGAAAAAGTACAGCATAATTAAGTTGATGAAAGCAGAGGGGGATTGGATAAAACATGGCAAAGTACGGAGGAGAAAAAAAAAAAAAAAAACATACTTCTCAACAAGTGAGTTCTTGATTTCTTACACGTTCAGATATGACTATTTCTCATGCATTATAAAGAAACAAGACATACTTCACAAATCCACCAAAAAAACTAAAAAAAGAAGACATACTTCACAATTATCTAACACGTTCATCATTTGCAACATTGTGATCAGTAGAGAATTTTCAGGTGTATTAATGGTTGCCTATGGTTGTATTTGTCTCTTTCTATAGGCAGGAAGGACTATCATTACAACAATCCACCAACCTTCGAGTAGAATGTTCCATGTCTTCAACAAAATCTTACTAATATCTGATGGTTATCCAGTTTACTATGGAAAAGCTAGAGATGCCATGGACTACTTTATGTCGTTGATGTTTGTACCTGAGCTAGCCATGAACCCAGCAGAGTTCCTACTCGATTTAGCATCGGGTAATGTAAATGACATTAAAATCCCAGAAGATTTACAGGTGCCCTCAGGACCCGGCCACCAAGAGTTAGAGGCAGATGTGATCAAGGTGAGAGATCCCTGGATTATAATATATTAAACCCAAGCATTCTCTACTTCAGTTTGACCAATTCCATTAATTTTGACTGTTAAACATGGATGGCAACAGGTTGCACTAAAATACATGAAGTGAGTTTAAAATTTGTGACACCAAACGTGCACTGTGACTTGTACCAATCAGGTTTTAATGCTGTTATCTCCTATTAGAGCAAAGCATTCACTCTATAATTTTGACTAATTGTATCAGTGTTGGCTATCAAGAAGGATGCCAAGCCAAACCCGACCTGACCAATAGCTGGCTTTTTTTTTTTTTTTTTCTAATTTTATAGTAACAATTAGATTTTGTAGAAAATTAGAAAAAAAAAAAACTCTACCATTATAATTAGTAAAAATTAGAATTATAAGTCACTTACATATAATTTTTTTCAAAATAGCATTATAGTAATTATAGTAAAATTAGAATTATAAAAATTATAAAAATAGCAGAATTATAAGTCTCTTACATAAAAATTAGAATTATAAGTCTCTTACATAAAAAAGATTAGTAAAAATTCTTTCAAAATAGCAGGGCCTACATTACTTAGACAAGAAGCTATGTCTTGAGAAGGGAATAAAATTTATTGGGCTATATTCATTTGATAGCTCTTAAATTGGGTTTATTCTTGTTTAGGCCCGTTTGATTGTTCGGTATCGAATTCCTAATAATTCCAAGTAGTGCCTTCCTATCAAACTAGCTAAAATTGAAGAAGTGAAGATCAACAAATGGGTATAACAAAAGTCTCCTTTGGTAGAAAATAAATACCCTACTATACCCTAATAAATCAAATTCTAAGAAAGTGAGAGTCTCATCTACATCTTCACTTTATATTGATCCTTCACTTGCACCTCTTTAATAGTTTCGTTAGAACCTACTTTCCTATAGATTCCTAGGAATTTAATACAAAGTAAGCACCTGAGGCCTCAAGATTTGGGCTATACAAAATATTGGAAAAAAAAAAAAACTTCCATGAAAATTGATTGTCGGTATCTAAGTATACATCTATATGTTCTCTTAGTCATTTAATATTGTTAATACTGAGTTGGTTTACATACAGTTTTTACATAGGAAGTATAAAGCCGAAATTGAGAGCAAAGTGAAAGAAGAGAATCATCAATCAGGTGAAGTCTCGACACATCTTCAAGTGGCAGTTCAAGTTAAAAAGGAGTGGACAATGACTTGGTGGGAGCAATTCATGATATTATCAAGGAGAACATTCAAGGAAAGATGTCAAGATTACTTTGACAAGCTCAGACTGATACAATCCATTGGAGTGGCACTCTTATTAGGTCTCCTTTGGTGGAAATCTCAAAGACAAACTGAGGCCCAACTCAGAGATCAGGTTCTAACATGTTTTCTTTTTTTTTTTTCAAAATCCAAGAATTATCTTTTTTCCTCTTCTTTCAATATATTAATTTGGTGGATAAGTCAAGGCTTTTGATAATAGAGGACCACAGTGGCCATCTTCCATTATTCTTACCATAGTCAAAATAGTTAATTATGTCGCATTATCTTGTTGCATTTGTTGATAAAGAATAATTAAATCAACAAGAACTAAGAAATTGACAGGCAAGGGGGTCTGCCAATGGTTATCAATTGAAGTATGAAGCACAGTGGCATAGTTTATAATTTGAAAAATCCACATTTGAGTTTGCAATTTGTAATTCAAGAATTTATCTTGATTCAGAAATTACTTGATGGGATAGGTTCATTTTATTTCCCTCTTGTTTCATCTTATTGGGAGTTTGATTTCAATGAGTTTGATGAACAATTCTTCCAAGTTCATGCTATACAATCTTCACAAGGGTCCACAGTTAAAAACTCAACTAAAAATAAATGTACTTCTTGTATTAAGTCTAGGCCAGATTTTATTTCAATAAGAGTTGGATCCACCATGAACACTTGATTTTAATAAAACAGAGGAAGTAAAGTCCCATGTTTTTCTGTCTATTTTCCCCCTAATTAAATGAATAAATTGTTGGCCGTGCCTTGTTTTGGGTTACAAATTATCCTGAATAATTCTTCTTTACTATTGTAGATTGGGCTAATGTTCTACATCTGTATCTTTTGGACATCTTCATCTATCTTTGCATCAGTATATACCTTCCCATATGAGAAGACGTACTTGGTGAAAGAGAGAAAAGCAGACATGTACAGGTTAAGTGTGTACTATGTTTGTAGCACCCTATGTGACATGCTAGCCCATATATGCTACAGCACCATTTTCATGCTCATAATATACTTCATGGCTGACTTCAAGAGAACCACTCCTTGCTTTTTCTTGACATTGTTAGCAGTGTTACTTATTGTCATCACAGGCCAAGTAAGTTTCAAAATACTGATCCAACTGGGTTTCCATCCAATATGATGAATTTCATGAAATGAATTCAGTACTGAAAGTAACATGATTTTGTGTGCTTTATCCAGGGTGCAGGAGAGCTTCTAGGAGCTTCAGTTATGAGTGTAAAGAGGGTTGGGATAATTGCTTCCCTGGTGCTTCTGGTGTTTCTCCTAACGGGAGGATATTATATTCAGGTATTCTTTTGTCTATTCTTGCAATGCTTTAATTGTTTGATTACAACTACTAAGTATCCTGGACTCAACATTTATTTTTCCTGGTAAAAGATATCATTACCTATAATAAAAAACGAAGACTTACACAAGAGTAGAACCCAGAAAGCCAAACCAGAAAACCTCCAAACCGCATTACATCATCCTTACAAGAATGACCAAATGTAGCCATCCAAAGGGTCCCATCATTCAACGCTTTAATAACTAAAACAGACTTCATTAAAAAGAGTGACCAAGTCCATAATATCCAAAATGAAGGAATTGATATCCCAATCCTCGTTTTCATTGATGGCATTGATCACCTCAAGTTTAGACATGAACTCCAGAAAATTCTCTCTGGCCTTGCTCAACGCAAATAATTTCACCCTAAGTTCAGACTCCTTGGACTAGAACATCTGTAGCCCCTTTAAACACTCTAAAGAAAGTGAAATTCAAACGCTAGATTCAACAATGTCGGAAGGTGCCCTCTGGAATGATTCAATCCAAAGTTGAATGCAACTTAGCTTTAGAGGAATATTTATGTCCCTTGCTGAGGAGAGAACACACAATTCAACAGTTCACCACCATGAAAAAGAGAACTACATCCTAAAATGCATAGCTTATTATTTGGGTGGGCCAATGTTTAAAATTCATTCACCATCGGATAGACACAATGTTCCAGTGAAAAACTCAATAGTCGATGGTCTGAATCAATCATAGGTAATCATCATCAAAAGTATATTATTGTTGCTTAGTTCTTATATGATCATCATCAAAAGTATCTCATGGTTTCTTAGTATGGCTCCCATTATTAGCATGCATCCAAGTAGGTGCTACATGTGGCTGATATCAATTCCTCTCAGAAACCGTTGTGTATGCAATATGCAACTTGAAATTGCATTGTTTCTATTAAGATCCTTTGAAATGACAAAATTCCAATCTGTCAAATTTCCCAATCCAAAACAAAAAAAAAAAAAAAAAAAAAAAACAGAAAAAGAGAAAGGAGGAAATGTAGGAAGAAGAATTGCCACAATGTATAACAATTATGAAAGTAGCTCAGAATGTAGTTTTTGGGGCAACAACAACCAGTGTGGATTCTCCATCATTATATGAAAAGTAAAAGAAGGAAAAATCTATAAACTAGATGTTCCCACTAACCACCACCATCACCACAAATAAAATAAGGCAAGCGTGCACACCCATGAAGCAAAAGATAGTAATTGGATGGTTACAAATTGAGACTTCTGTGGTGAAAAGGCTTGCATTTTTTGCACAATTTGGCAAGAGACTAGACCATTTGAACACCAGGTGTAGGCCCCTTCTGACATAAATGATAGAGAATAAAGATCAGGAATGTTATGATTGTACCTAAGTTTAATCACAATTCTTGGTCATTCTGCAAAGCTTAAATCAATTCTACCATATTCATGTACTGAAAAGGGATATATCATCTATTTGACAGTTCTAACTACCAAGTATTTCTATTTCGCAGCACATACCTAGTTTTATGCGATGGTTGAAGTACACATCATTCCTGTATTATGGGTATAGGCTCTTGTTGAAGGTGCAATACTCTGGAGAGCAGTTCTATGAGTGCGAGAGCAAAGGTGGCTGTAGAAGTCTACAAAATTCACCTTCTTTTGGCACAGTAAACTTGAATGGTGATCTAAGAGAAGTCTGGATTTTAATGTTCATGGCTGTAACATATCGTTTGAGCGCATATCTCTGCTTGCGAAAGAGAATCAGCATATCTCTGTTCTGATTGTTATCAATACCAGTTACAAAAGCATTCATGTAATGTTAAAGACTACAGAAGTTTTTTCGTTTCTTTATTTTAATAGAGCGATAAAACATGCCTGGTTTATATTGATACCAAAAGGCCAAGTACATTTCCCTTTTACAAGGGACATGAAATCAGATTATTAAAGACTTTTAGAAGCTGTTTGTTTCCTTGGTATTGCCTTCCTAGGAATTAACAGTGAAATGGATTCTATAGTAAGGAATTTATATTAAAGTGAGTGCAGACACAAAAATTTGTCAAACTGTAAATGTAACAAAATAATGTGTCAGGAAAATAAAGAGACCATGGAAACAAGAAGAAAAGAGTGTGATGAAATGTTAGGATCGGAAACACACGCACGATCTACGAGACAATTTATCCACCAATCACACAATCAATGCACGAGACACAGATTTACGTGGTTCGGCAAGATTGCCTATGTCTACGGGAGATTCACGCCGTTCACTATTATTGGAGATTCCCACAAGAGTATAAGCACTTACTGTCTCTCTTGTTCTCTCTCAATATCACCTTTAGAACAATGCTCTCACCACCCAGTATAAATATATGAAGCCCTAAACCTCTAGACACCCACAACAATCGGATCTGGCCTTATAACAGATGATCCAGATTAAACCGACAAATTACAGATAAACCCCTGTAATAGAATAAAGTCTAAATCAAGCTTCACCAACCCATCAATCTCTCACTTAAAGACTAAACGTATTGAATGGCTTTGACAATAATAGAACACGGCTAAGAATCTCGATACCTCATCTTCATGCTTGAAGACTAGCTGAAGCCGAGCACAACTTCGGCTTCTCTATAGTCACCACTTTTGTGAACATATCTTCAAGATTTTTTCACTTGATAAAATCTTCTCCAGTTTGAAAGTTTTCTCTTCCAAAAGCTATCGTATGAAGTGATATCTGATCCAAATGTGTTTGGTTTTTGGATGAAAGGTTGAATTTTTTGCAAGATGAATGGCACTCTTACTGTAACAGTAAAGCTTGCTGGACTCTTGCTTCTTACCCAACTCTTCCATTAACTCCTGTAACCAAATCATTTTCTTACTGGTTTCTGTAGCGGCAACATACTCTGTTTCTATGGTTGAAAGTACAACAACATCCTGTAGCTGTGACTTCAAACTAATTGCTGCATTGCCCAATGTGAAGACATATCCTTTAGTGCTTCTGCTTCTATCAAGATCTCCTGCCAAGTCCGAATCAATACAACCATGCAATTTGATCTCTGATCCTGCAAAACACAACGATGCATTAGTGGTGCCTCTCAGATATCTGAGAATCCACTTAACTGCCTCTCAATGCACTTTTCCGGGATTACTCATAAATTTGCTTACAACTCCCACTGCATGAGCAATGTCTGGTCTAGTGCAAACCATAGTATACATCAAGCTGCCAACAACCGATGCATATGGGTCCTTGAACATGTTCTCCTTCTCTTGTTCCGTCTTAGGGGACGACTCTTTCGAGAGTTTGAAGTGGCTGGCCAGTGGAGTGCTAACTGGCTTAGCACTCTGCATGTTGAACCTTTTTAGAACCTTTTCAACATATTTTAGCTGAGACAATTTCAACATGCGATTTTTCCTGCCTCTGCTAATTCTCATACAGAGAATTTGATTTGCAACACCCAAATCCTTCATTTCAAATTCCTGTGACAACTGTTTCTTCAAATTGTTTATTTCATGTATATTTGAGCCTACAACAAGCATATCATCTACGTACAAGAGTAGAATAAGGTAACAGTCATCAAAACTTTTGAAATAACAACAATGATTTGCAAGACACCGTTTGTAACCTTGTTGTACATAAACCTGTAAATTTTAAGATACCATTGTCTTGGGGCTTGCTTCAAACCGTATAAACTTTTTTTGAGTTTACACACCATTTCCTCCTTTCGTGGTACAACATATCCCTATGGCTGATGGATATAGATGTCTTCTTCCAAGTCACCATGGAGAAATGCAGTTTTCACATCTAACTGCTTAAGATGTTAATCTTCTGCCGTCATAATGCTCAAAACACTCTTGATTGTGTTCAATTTAACCACAAGAGAAAATAACTCAGAGTAATCAATACCTGCCTTCTGCTGGAAGCCTTTTGCATCTAATCTAGCTTTGTAGTGCTTGTTATCGTAATGTTCTTCCTTCAATTTGTACACCCACTTGTTGTGCAATGCTTTCTTTCCCACAGGCAACTGAACTAAGTCCAATGTCTGATTTGATTACAAAGATTGCATCTCATCTTCCATGGCTTGTTCCCACCTAGCCCGAGTTTCAACCTGTAATGCTTCTTCATAACAATGCTGCTTCATAACATTCTGGCACACCACCATCAGTTAACAACAAGTAAAACAAAGAAGGTGTATAGCTCTGTGTAGGCTTAGGCGTCCTAGATGACCTTCTTACTGGGGCAGGTGTTTGAGGGTCCACCTACGGGTTTTCATTTTCATGTACTTTAGGCACATCATTTTCAGAAGTGTCATCCAATTCTAAGTATTCATTGCTGTCCTCATGCACTTTGTCCTTGTTTTTATGTATCACTTTCTCATTGAATATAACATTTCTGCTTCTAATAAATTTTGTATTTTCATCATCCCAGAAGCGGTAACCAAACTCATCAGAACCATATCCAATGAAAGTGCATTTCCTAGATTTAGAATCTAGTTTATCTCTTTTTTCAGTATCAACATGAATATAAGAGATATAGCCAAATACTTTTAAGTGTGAAAGGTTTACCTCTTTTCCGGTCCAAGCTTCCTCTGGTAGTCCACCATCCAAAGGTACTGAAGGCCCTCGATTGATCAAGTATGCAACAGTATTCACTGCTTTCGCCCAAAACTGCTTGGGCAATCTAGCATGTAGCCTCATACTTTTGGCACTCTTACAATTGTCCTATGCATGCGCTCTACCACACCATTTTGCTGTGGTGTATTGGGAATGGTCTTCTCTCACTTAATGCCATTTTTGGCCAATACTTCTCAAATTCTTTACTGCAGTACTCTCCCCCATTATTAGACCTTAGGCATTTCAGTTTCAAACCTGTTTCATTTTTAACCAAAGCTTTCCACTTTTTGAAAATATCAAACAAGTCAATTTTGTGTTTCATAGGATATACCCATAATTTTCTAGTAGCATCATCAATCAATGTAACAAAGTAAGATGATCCACCAAGAGAAGGTACTTGAGTTTGTCCCCACACATTCGTGTGTACTAGTTCCAACCTTTCTGACTTCGGTGGCATGCCTATTTTAGAGAAAGTAACTTTCTTCTGCTTTCCGAAAACACAACCTTCACAAAACTCTAAGTCCAATGACTTGAGCCTTTCTAGCTTACCTTTAGAATGAAGAATCTTTATCCCTTTCTCACTCATGTGTCCGAGTCTATAGTGTCATGTGTTTGAGTCAATGCCTTTTTTCTGCAACTGCAATGGAACTTGTAGAGCTGTTAGTCAAATAAGGAGTTCCTTCTTTCTTACCGCGAGCAACAACCATAAACCATTTTGTAACTTTCCAGAAATCATTTGCAAAAACAGTTACGTGACCAGAGCTAGCAAGTTGACCAACTGATATGAGGTTCCTCTTCAGGCTGGGTACATGCCTGACATCATTCAATTGCCATATATTGCCATTTGATAATTTAATTTGAACATCTCCCTTGCCAATTATGTCACAAGATTCATCATCACCAAGATAAACTTTTCCAAAGTCACATTGTACATAATTTTTGAGATATTCTCTATGTGTAGTAGCATGAAAGGACACACCAACATCTATAACCCAAGATTCAGATTTATAATCAAAAGTAAGAATTAAAGCATCTCGAACAGTATCACCTGCGACATTTGCGAAAGCTTCGTTGTCCTTATTACCGTTCTTTTTCTTATTTTTCTTTGGTGAAGCTCTGCAGTCCATTTTCAAATGTCTTTTTTTGCCACAGTTCCAGCACTCGATCTTGCCTTTTGATGATCTTGACTTGCTCTTTGATTTTGATCTTCCACGACCTTGCTCTCTCTCGGATGACCTACCTTTGTTTTCCACATTCAATATACTTCCTGATGATTCTCCTGAAGATTTCTTGCGAATTTCCTCATCGATGATAGCACTCACAACATCATCAAATTTCAGTTTGGTTGATCCTGAAGAATTACTTAGTGATGTAACCATACCATTCCAGCTGTCTGGTAAAGAAGATAAAACCAACAAAGCCCGAATTTCACCTCCGAATTGTATGTTAACCGAGGATAACTAGCTCATGACCGTGTTAAACTCGTTCAGGCGTTCAGCAACAACCCCACCTTCAACCATCTTCATGTTAAACAACTTTCTCATCAAGAAAACTTTATTTGAGGCAGAAGGTTTTTCATACATTCGTGATAGGGCATCCATAACATCTTTAGTGGTTTTCTCCTTTGATATATTAAATGTAACAAACTTTGATAGAGAGAGACGAACCGTACCTAAGGCTTTCCTGTTTAACACCTCCCATTCTGCATCTGACATTGTTGCAGGTTTCTTGGCTTTTACCCCAAGTGGCAAGTAGAAATTCTTCTGGTAGAGGAGATCCTCAATCTGCATCTTCTAGTACTCGAAGTTTGTGCCATTAAACTTCTCAATTGTTAGCTTTGTGTCGTCCGTCATAGCTCCCACTTAAACCAAACTCAATCTACTTGACGAATTTCTCTGTCTATCAAACTGTCAATCCATTTCGTCTACCTTGTAGATCTCATCGATACAAATAAAAAAAAAAAAAAAAAAAAAAACGGAATGCAATTCTGAGTCTGGATGGCTTTAGAAATCAATAATCAAATCTGGCCATTCAAACCGTCAAACTTGTTGTTGACAGTACTGCTGGGCTTCTCCTGCGCGAACTGGGCTAGGTCAGACCTGACCTATACTTTTGACTTGCAACTGTGCTATTGGGCTTCATAGGCGGGCGGGCCAAACCTGACCTAGAACTGAACCAAGGCCTTGGTGGACCCAACTGGGTCTTCTTCTTCTTCCTCTTTGGTTTCTGTTACAGAACAGAGTTTGCAACCCTGCCTCCTCCTTCATCTTTCGCGGCAATGATGGACGGGTGGCGGAACTTCGAGCAGTGGCTAATATCTTCATTGAGGGTTGGAGTCCGGCGGCGACAGCAGCGATGCTCCTGGCCTCCTTCTCCGGTGACAGCTACAATCGTGCAGCGATGGGACATAGTCATTTCGGGTTCTCTGCTACTCCTGCTCCGGTGGCGACGACAGCAGATGGCAACCGCGATTCTCCCCTTTCTTGTTCTGGCGATGGCGCAATAGGAGACACCGCTATGCTCTATCTCCTCCGATCAACACAGAACCCTGTGCTTATAGGCATGCAGGGCCCTTCCCACGATCAGGCAGATTCAGTTAGTGCCCCACCATCGATGGATCCGATCTATTGATCTGCAACAGTGCCGAACCCTATGTACGACGAAGTCAAGAGATCTAGGCGATCTCTTCTTTGGAAAATCCAATCTCCATCATGATCACGCGCAACGCCAAGCCTTAGGAAAATCCTTGGCTGTAGCTCTGATACCAGTTGTTAGGATGGAAAACACACGCACGATCTACGAGACAATCAATCCACCAATCACACAATCAATCCATGAGACACGAATTTACATGGTTCAACAAGATTGCCTACGTCCACGGGAGATTCATGCCTTCCACTATTATTGGAGATTCTCACAGGAGTGCAAACACTCATTGTCTCTCTTGTCCTCTCTCAATATAACCCTTAGAACAATGCTCTCCTCACCCAGTATAAATATATGAAGCCTTAAACCTTTAGACGCCCACAACCGTCGGATCTGACCTTATAACAGATGGTCCAGATTAAATCGATAAATTACAGATAAACCCCTGTAATAGAATAAAGTCTAAATCAGGCTTCACCAACCCATCATGAAAGAGGGAATCCCAAGAAATATCAGAGAAAATGAAGAAGAAAAAGAAAAGGAAAGAAAGAAAAGAAAACGTACAGGAGCTAAACTGGACGGTCCTAGCATAGGCTTTCCATGAACCCAGGGACTATGGGCCATAGCTGGTTTTAGTAGGGATTTTTATTCAACAAGTGGGTTTTTTAAAGGAAGAATTTCAAAATGGGGGCTAAGTTTTTGGTAAATTTCAAATCAAGATAAAAAAACTTGAATTTCAAATTAGGGCTTAAGTTTTTCACTTTTCTTACAAATCAGGACAAACTGTGATACTGCTGCTTTCCAACGACTTCCCCCACTCCACCCTTTTTTTTTTTTTTTTTTTATAAACCCAACAACACCCTTAGGGCTTTAAGTGTTGCAATGATTGGGGAAAAAATCAAATCTCCTAGGTTTTGTTTGCTCTTCCTTCCTTCTTCCCACTTCAATCTACCAGCAAACCTCATTGTTTTGGCCATGCATGATTTTGACATCATCTTAGGCATGGATTGGTTAGAAGCATATCATATTTAGATTGAAAGGGGCACAAGCAGAATTGATGATTCAGGGAAACAGGAAGAGAACTCAACCGGTTTTATCTCAGCCTTGAAAGTTAGCAGATTGTACAGAGTGGTTGTGAAGCTTTTATTGCGTTTATTACGGAGGATAAACAGTCCCAAAGGGTGGAGGAAATCCCCTTTGTGTGCGAATTCCCAGATATTTTTTCCTGAAGAAATCTCGGGATCACCACCAATTAGAGAGGTTGAATTTACAATTGAGCTTCTTCCAGGGATAGCCCCGATCTCTATTACACCTTATAGAATGGTTCCAGCATAATTGTGTGAGTTGAAACTCTAGTTGCAAGAATTATTGAACAAAGGCTTCATTAGACTAAGTGTTTCACCTTGGGGAGCACCAGTTTTATTTGTGAAAAAGAAAGATGGAAGTTTGAGAATGTGCATTGACTACAGAAGATTGAACCATGTGACCGTCAAGAACAACTATCCATTGCAAAAAATAGATGAATTGTTTGATCAATTGCAAGGGGCAGCATACTTTTCCAAGATAGACTTGAAGTCAGGGTATCATCGGTTGAGAGTTAGAGACTCAGACGTGGGCACTATGAATTCTTAGTGATGCCTTTTGGTTTGACAAATGCACCAACAGTAGTGTACTCCAAGAGCAAGGAGGATCACAAAAAACATTTGAGGAGTTCATTGCAACTTTTGACGGACAACCAACTTTTTACAAAGCTCAACAAATGTGAATTTTGGTTGGAGCAGGTTGCTTTTCTAGGCCATGTTATCTCCAAGGAAGGCTTAACAGTTGATCCATAAAAAATATAAGCAGTTGTCAGTTAGAAAAGGCCGAACAATGTGATAGAAATCAGAAGCTTTTTGGGACTAGCAAGCTATTACCGAAGATTTGTCCAAGGTTTTTCATCCATTGCAGCACCTTTGACAAAACTGACCTGGAAAAGTGTTCCATTTGTTTGGACTGATCAATGTGAAACAAGTTTTCAAGAGTTGAAAAGAAGATTGACCACAGTACTAATCCTTACATTACTGACGAGAACTGGCGGATTCATTGTGTTTATAGACGCTTCAAATGTGGGAGTAGACTGTGTATTAATGCAAGATGGCAAGGTGTTGTATTTCTGTGATCAGTTGTGTGTGCTTAATGTGGATGATTTAAAGAATGAGATAATGACTGAAGCTCACAATACTAGGTACTTCATGCATCCGGGTAGCACAAAGATGTACCATAATTTGAAGGACAGGTTTTGGTGGAACAACATGAAATGAGAAATTACGGCTTTTGTATCTAGTTGTTTACTTGTCAATTAGTAAAAGCAGAACATTAAAAAACCCCCACGTTTGCTACAACCGTTGGAGATTCCAGAGTGAAAATGGGAGTACATCATGGATTTTGTCTTCGGTTTGTCAAATATTAACAAGGGGAATAATGAAATCTGGATTATTGTGGATCGTCTCACGAAGTCGGCTCACTTTATTCCAATGAAAATAGGGAGTATGATGCATATGGCACCACTTGCAGAGTTGTTCGTTAATAAGATCGTCAGTCGGCATGGTCAGCCCGTTTCCATCACTTCAGACAGAGATAACAAGTTTGTTTCATGATTTTGGAGAACTCTACTTGAGTTCATAGGTACCAAACTTCAGTTCGGCACAACATATCACCCACAGACAGATGGCTAATCAGAATGAACTATACAAACTCTTGAAGATACGCTACGTGCTTGTGTGTTAGACTTCAAGGTACAGTGGAAAGAGTACTTGCCGCTTTGTGAGTTCGCTTACAACAATAGCTATCAATCAAGCATCAGAATGACACATTTTGAGGCACTGTATGGCAGAAGATGTAGAACCACAGTTTGCCGGGAAGAAGTCGGTGTTCATAGCTTTCATGGACTGACTATAGTTGGGGAAACTAGTGACAAGATCAAGTTGATTCATGAACATTTAAAGGTTGCCTGAAGTAGATAGAAGAGCTATGCCGACACTCGTCGAAGGGAATTATAGTTTTGAGAGGGTGACAAAGTGTTCTTGAAGGTATCACCGGTTAGAGGAACTCTGAGGTTCGGACAGAAGGGTAAGCTGGCAAAAAGATTTATCGGGCCATATGAGTTTTGAGCAAAATTGGAGATGTTGCCTATAGATTTGCTTTACCGTCGAAGCTCTCCGTGGTACACAATGTTTTCTACGTCCCCATGCTAAAGAAATATGTTCCTAGTCCTTCACACGTACTACAACATGAGCCGTTGGAAATTCGAGAAGATGCTACGTATGTTGAAAGGCCGATCCGAATTATTGACACCAAGGAACAAGAACAAAGAAATCAAACCATTCATTGGGTCAAGGTGCTTTGGGAAAATCACGAGCTGGAAGAAGCGACATGAGAATTGAGAGATCAAGTTCAGAGGAAGTATCTACAACTATTGCCAGAGGTAAATTCTTTTTATTTGGTGGACCAAATACCCTAACGGGTAGATGATGTAAGACCCCGACCCGAGTTACCTCGATTAGTACTAATTAAGTTAGTGCTTAGGCTTAAGTGGGGTTAGCGATCGTTGGGTTAGTATATGGTTTGACTTAGTCTTAGACATAACTTTGGAAATTTTGAGAGCGTTTGTTTTAGTCAGACACACTTTAGGATGCCTTGAGTACACGTGTGAGCATGGGGGATGATTCTGGATTTTTGATAAAATTATGGTTTTGATGGCTTTTGAAAGGTTTTGTTATTACCCACAACTTTCGTATTCACTCCATCTTTGTTCGAAGCATAGAAACCCGAGTTTTGGCCCAAAATGGTAAAATTGTCTTTTTCACACTCAAATCTGGACACGATTTTTGAAATCTCAAAACCATGTGAAAATTATATTTTTTGGAAACTAGATTTTTCAAGGATGAATTTCTTCCTTCTTCGTCAATCTCGTCTGGGGCCTGTAAAATGATGTTTTAGCCATGTGAAGATTTAGATCATTGGGGCCTACTTTCCACTAAACTTAAACTACCATCTTCCCTCACTCAAGTTTTAGACCAGCACCTCCATTTCAGTTGCAGAACTTAGCACCAAGGGAGAGAACTCTTCTTCCTTTTCACCTTTCTCTCCTTGCATGCTAGCCCATTTGGCATTGGAATAGAAATATGAAAATACCTTCTTCTTCCTCTCCTTACAAGCTTCCCATTGCTATAATTTGTTGGGTGTTTCCAATTGGGCTGCCACCATCTTCTTTTCATTTCTTCTTGTTTGGATAGCTTCATGTAAGAGCTTAATTTCACCTCTTTAATGGAGCTTTATTGGCTCCTCTAGAACCCATTTTCCTTACATGCAAACCCATTTCGAAATGGGATTTTGGTTTTCAAGATTTGTTTGGTTTTGAGGTTCATTTCTTGGGGTTTTGTAGATTTCTTGGTTCAGCTCTTGAGTGGGATCTTTGAGGAAGTCTTTGGATTGCATTTGGGCTAAGGCAAGTGATCTTTTTAGCTTTCCTAGTGCATGTTATGTATGAATACATTTTTATTACAAATTGTTTCAATCTCTTTCACTAGTGTTGCATTTGTCTTGATATCAACTTGTTTGGTGATTTTGCAATCTATTTCTAGTTGCATGTATGTAACTCTTGCATTGCTTTGGAATTCCTCCTTTTGCTAAATTTGAAATCTGTTTTGGTTCCAATGTATTTGTTTGAATGGGTTAATTGTTGGGCATGGTTGTTGAGATGGGAGGTTAATGATGAATTGATTTGAAATGGTGATCTTTGGGAGAGCATGGAGGCTTCGGATGTATATGAAATTATCAAGGAACGAAGGTGGAAGTATATGGAGGAGAGAAGGGATAAGAAAAATGCATTGGGAATGCATTTTCCTTCATTGAACGAGCTCATGCAGAAGCCTGCCCGCTCGAGCGGGCTCAGCTGGGCCATTATCTAGTTAAAAGCAGGCCAGAAGCACTGCCCGCTCGAGCGAGCTAAGCCTCTGTTTAGCAAGGTGCTGGCCAGGGACTCCACCCACTCGAGCGAACTTGGGCCCGCTTGACGCTCGAGTGGATGGCTACCCGCTTGAGCGGACCTGTGTGTTGTCCCTGAGCTGATCGTGTGAAGGGAAAAAAAGGGGTTTTTGGAAGGAATTTTGTGGGAATGAAAAACTAGGATATGTTGAGGGACCTTTAGCTTGATATTGTACATCTAAAACCTGAAATGTTGTTTAACTTCAGGGGCACCAATCCGTCTTTAAATTCTGACATTTGGGTTTCAAATACACAAGGGAAAGTGAAGGGCCTTAGCATATACTTGAGATGTTTGTTTGGAATCTTAGATTTTATACGGTAGATATAGGTTTGCACTTGTTTTGATTTACAAGTAATAGCTTTGTTTTGAATTATTTCAAGAACAAAAAAAAAAAGGGGATCACTTCTTATGTTTCGATATGCTTATAGCTTATTTTATTTCGCTTTGTCCTTCTTTGTCTTGTTTCAATAAGTGATTTACCCCTAATTTTGATTTGCCTTGTATATACATAGCTTTGTTTTGAGCATTCATGAATTTATGTGAATACCACTGAGCTTGGACTGCTCTGTCAATCTGATCCACTATCCGGAGGTTCTTAAACACGTGGACTATCTACAGACTAAAATATATATATTCATCTTGTTTCCGGTTCCGCGATCGGACCCCGTCTACCTCATGTGGCGTGGGATTTTGTTTCGCTTTGTCTTGCTTACTCTTGTCATCTCGTATGATAAATAAATGATGAGCTCAATGTAGATTTATTAATCATGATAGTATATGTATTCATGCTAGATTTGTTTCTTTTACCGTTCATAGACTTTTGTTCTTGATAAGTATATTGTTCATGCATTGTTTTAATCTGTTAAATCATTTTAAATTCGGCAATCCATTTCAAATATTGTTTCTTTCAAACTTTAACTTTGTCTATGCTAATGCCAAAATTGATTACCTGCTAGACCGTCGTGTTTGACCCTTGTGTTTTGGTGCCCAGGTGTAGGCGCCGATGCCTTTGAGGAGGAGCGTCCGGAGGGGGTGGTTGAGCCGTAGCCTGTTCGAGAGTGGTAGCCCGACGACGTCATCTAGACGTCGGGCGAGATCTTGAGATACAGACCACATTGCCAACCATGTTTTTATTTTTCCTTCAAAGAGAAATGGAATAACCTAAAACTTGACTATATGAGTGTGGGGTGATCAATATCTCCATGTACATCCTAGGGGCTTTTTATATTTTTTGCAATTCCTTCTTTTCAAAGAAATTGAGATTTTGGAAGGACTCTTTTCTTGATCTCCAAGTTTGCAACAATTTTTGGCAACTTTGTGTGAGGAAGCTTGATCCCTTGGCTAGCAAGCTCCTTCTAACTTTAGGACTCCTCTTTGTAGCTTGTAGATCTCCATGCTTGGCCCCACATTGAACTTGAGAAACTATTCAAATATGAAATTTGGACTTTTACAAATATGGAATGGGATGGACCCCACTTTTGTAGGTGAAACTCATGGGATGAACCCCTTGGACGTGCCTTCTTCCTTTATTTTTTTTTTCTTTCTTTTTTTATTTATTCTCTCCTTCCTGCTTTATCTTCCTTGCTTCTCAAGTATCTTGAATTTCTTTCTTTCCTTGGACTTCAAATTTGATTTTTTTAATCTTTAAAATCTCTAAACATATAGGGCAAGAAATCTGAATTTTTTCAACCATTTGGAGACCAACCATGGCTGTCCTCCCACCTTGGGATTCACACCCAAGGTGGTGGGTCCTATAGGTATCTCCTTCTTCAAGCTTTCATTTTTTTTCCTTCTTCTCTCTCAATTTTTCTCTATGCGGGCTCCATAATCTAATTTTTCCTGCTCAAATTAAAAATAATAATTTCATGCAGAAAACAAAAATGCTTTGAATGGGGCCTAATTCTACATGTATGCATGCGTATGAATATATCACATTGATCGGTTTTTCATATAGAGTGCGGTGATGCAAAGAAATCATGCTTGTTTACATGTGAATTTTGAGAAAGTTAATATGGAGTAGGATAATTCAAAAAAAAAAAAAGAATAATTTCACTAAAACATGCAATTTTCTTAATCTTCAACTGTTTTGACATGAATTCAAGCTTAGATGCCCAAATACATGTTTTTATGAAATTTGATGCAATTGAATTAATTTAGCCTACATAAGACCATAAAATTCAATGAAATAATGCCAATGGAATGCAGTTTTATGGACTTATCATATTCCATGATGTGAGCTTCCTGATTTTCTTGTAAGGTTTTTATTCAAAAACTTAGCTAATTAACCTAATTTTGTATGATAGATTATTATTAGATTAGTATTGGTGGGATTTTGACCCTAGAAGGACCTATTTGTAATTTGAGGAAAGGCTAGGGGCTATATGTAAATATTAGATTTTTCATTTTCTTTGCTTTGTTGGTTTGGGAAAATTATTTTGAGCATCTTTAGCTCTTGGACTTTGTTGTTTTGGAGTGTCATTCAGTAAAAAAGGATGCATTTTCAAAGAGATGGATTATTCTGTAATTTTTTTTTGAATCTCCACCGAAATAATTTTTCTAGATAGGTGTTTGGAAACGAGATATTTTAAGATATTGTGCTATATTATCTACTAGTTTAGAATGTATTATATTCACCAAAACAGGAGGTGTTTAGGATAACTTAGAAAGTATCTTACAATATCTTACTTTCTTCCAAAAACCTTCATATTACATTATTCAAGGATAAAGGATATGTTGTATAAAATAATCTACTAAAAATATTTTCTAACTACAAATGAGCAACCATAATTATAATAGCCTGCTATAAGTTTTAACATTTTTGGGCCCCACCATTAGATTGGCCCCACAGTGCTTACAAATTTAATGTGGGGTTCTATAATCATATCACGACTACATAGCCCTTGTTAATTATCAATATTAGGTGGGTCCTACAAATGTCACGCTCGGGGCTTTCATTATGGTCACCAGCATTAGGTGGGTCCCATACTACCAAAATTAGCTGGGTCCCATGATTACCAAGATTGAATTGTGTGATTGTAATTATCAGTTTGCCATCATTAAATGGGTTCCATTATTTGATAGCTCTCCTACCGTTAATATGACTACCAACATCAAATGGGTCCCATAATGATTTCACATAAAAAAAGCTAGATATGGAAGTTTGTAATAATCACCATTAGATGTATTATAATATAGTTACCAACGTTTGGTGGACCCATCTTAATTAAACAACATTGCTTAGATCTCATTATTTAAATTTAATCTTATATTTCTTTTTACAATAGATGGGTCTTATCATGATTATTAACACTTGTGATTACTAATTAGTAGGTCCTGTGTTGGGTTAATTGATTATATTCTCTTCATTTCTTATTTGGTAAATCATCTTGTAAGTTTTTTTTATAAATTGCCAAACACTTCAAAGGTATATTAAAATATGTGAAAATTGCCAAACACCAAAAGTGACACAATATAATAATATGACACTATTTTATCCTATGATAATGAAATCTTACAATATTTAAACTTGTTGATATTATATTATGCACTTATCCAAACATCCCCTAATTCGTTTAAATTCTCTGACCTTCTTCATTTCTTTCATTTCTCTCCTTCCTTCCAATGAAGAAACAATTTCCTCTCCAGCGCTTTCCCTCTCTAGTTCTTCTCATTCAATCATGCTGCTTCTTCTGCTTTTGCTTCTTCTACTTTCGTTTCTTCTTCCTTCTTCTTCTTTTGGTTAAACTGGTTGTGCATGGGTTTTTTTTAATTTGAAGAGGAGTTAGTGAAGGTTCATTAAGGTAAGTTATTGATATTTAAACTCATTATCGGTTTTAACTTTAAGGAGTTTTGATGAGTTTCATTTTATACAAAGAATACTTTTTTAGGGATTTTGTGTGTTTCAATTTGATTCAATGTGTTCTTATTTTGTGAAGCTGGGTTTTTCATGCATGATTTATTTATCTTTTAAATATAATTTTTCATGCTTAGCTTTTTAGGCATCATAGGATCATGATTTGCATATCATTGTTATCATCGTGTTGGCATAGCATGATTTCTTCCGCCATTGCTTGATCTTAGGTAGCCTTTGCAGCTTCTTGCAATGGGGACGAATGTGTCCTTTTAATCTACAATTATGATAAGTGGATGTGCGTGCAACGTGTGACACATTCTTTTTCTTAAAACTACTCGACACATTATATGAAAGTGCAGTATGTGGAGTGGCATGTGCAACACTTGAAACAAAAACTGTTTTACCTTTAGCATTTGAAGTGGATCCACTAGGATCATAACCAAGACCGCTTCTGTCTAAGGGAGACTTCTGACTGCACAAGATGTTTGTAAGAGTCTTCGAACTAGTGTTCATCTTGTTTAAAAAAGCTTGCTTGACTTCAAGCTCAGACAGAGTGTTCTTCAATCTTCTTTGCAAGTCTTGATTATCAGCTTTCAATATCACTATCTCTTGCTTCAGGTTCATTATTTCTTTTTCAGCCTTCTCAAGTTTTTGACCATCAGTAGTCAAATTTTCAGCCATGTAATTTTTCTGACTTTCCAAAAGACGAACCTGTTTAAGCACTTGCTCCAATTCATTCTTTAGTGCATAATTTTCTTCTTGAGCAGCCTTATACTTGATAGTGATTTTGTTACCATACTTGGTCATCCTGACACAATCAGCATAGGTAGCATGGTACAACTCTTCCCAATCTTTCTCTTGGTCTAACAACTCTTCTTCATTATCTTCATCACTATCATTGTCAGACATAGACTTAGCCATGAAAGCCACAAACTTGCTATTCACATTGTCAGAAGGATCATTCTTAGGGTCTATTTCCTTTTCTTCTTCAGAAGATTCTTCATCCCAAGTTGTGTTAAGAGCCTTTTGCTTATACCCTTTTTCTTGTTGGCACATTCATTAGCATAGTGACCATAGCCTTGGCACTCAAAACACTTTATCCCTTTAGCAGGATCCTTCTTTTCAGACTTGAAATTCTTTTTCTTGGCTCATTTTGTCTTATTGTATTTTTTGAAACACTTAATAAACTCAGCCATATCCTCTTCATCCTTAGAGTCAGAATCAGATTCAATTTTCTTTACATGCTTCTTTCTTGATTCTAAGATGGCTTTCAAAGCAATATCATTTTCTTTGGATTTTCCTTTATTTAGCTGGTTTGCTTCATACGTCTGAAGATTTCTAGCTAGAACATTCAACTTGAGGGTATTCAGATTTTTATTTTCTTCAATAGCATCAACTTTCAAATCGAACTTCGAAGGTAGAGACCTTAAAATCTTCTTGACAATCTTGTGTTCTAGTATTTCTTCCCCCAGAATGAAAACAGAATTGACAATGTCATTCAATTTGGCATTAAATTGATCAAAGGTCTCATTTTCTTCCATCACGATGGTTTCAAATTCTTTATTCAGTCATTGCAATTTAGCTTGCTTCACTGTGACTATACCCTCATATACTGTTTGTAAGACTTCCCATGCTTCTTTTGCAGTTTTACAAGTGGAAATCCTTTGAAACTCATCAGCAGACACTCCATTATATATGCAATTGACAGCCTTGTTATTGCAATTTGATGCATGCTTTTCATCCTTAGTCCATTGGGCTTTTGGTTTAGGAACAGTTTGTCCATTAACCTCAATTGTTGGTCTAGAGTAAGCCCTCTTCAACAATATCCCAAATATCATCATCAATGGACTTAAGGAACTCAATCATCCTTTACTTCCAATATGCATAATTAGAACCATCAAACAAATAAGGCTTAGCAGTTAATGTCCATTCTCTATTGAGCACCATTATAGAAATCTTATAGAATCAGACACAACACAATAGTGCAACCCGCTCTGATACCAATTGAAAAAAGATTATATTTCAAGGGGTCCGCGATTTCTAGATTGGTTCATTCAAACAATCAACCCAAAAGTGTGCAGAAAATAACAATAAGCAGCGGAAATAAAATCAACAAGCACACACCACAAGGACATCAAATTTAAGGTGGAAAACTCTAACCGGGTGAAAAACCACCGATCCGAACTGGATCAAATCAAGCACTATGAATCTCACAATTACAAGAAACTCAGATCTCTTCCCTAGATATCCCCTACTCAAGGACTGAAGTTACCTTGTGTCGCTTCACACTTCAACAACTTCACACTGTTGATTGCAACAGATTCCAGCCAGCACTTGACTCCTCAAATCTTCTCGTAGGAAGATAATCTTCTACAAAGGATGCAGGAGAACTAACTCTAGAGAACTTGACAACACAACTTCATAAAAACTCTAGAGAAGAATTTTCTCAATAATAATCTCTAACTCAGAACTTTGAGAGGTGAGGTATTTTTTTGCAATAGCCTTTGAGTCCTTTAAATAGCCCTTGGGACATGCTTAAGTTGCCTAACTTGATTAGGATTGAAACAATTAGATTGAGCACAATTAGAATACTAAGTTTCCAAAATTCGTCCAACTCTGCGCCTGGTTCGCTCGAGCGGTCAACATGGTCGCTCGAGCGGACCAGTCTTTGTTTCAGAACTGGGCTAGTCTGACTCTGTTCGCTCGAGTGAATGTGGTGGTCGCTCGAATGGACCCCTCTCTGGATAGATCCGAAATTTCAGCATATTTTCTCTAGTTTCCTTCTTTTAATTCTTTCAGGCTTTTTTCTTTTTAGTCATTCCAACCTTCTAACTTAAGAGTCCTAGTCTAAATAAAAATTACAATCCAAAAGACCCAGAGTTTTGTCCAGCTCATGAATTAGCCAACACTCAAAATCCTAACATAGAATTTCAAATAAATTAAACCAGTGCATTAAATTCACCGTAAACATGAACAGGGGAAATCCTTTCAACTTATACACAGCAATAATAAGATTATTCAAATTCAAGCTCAATCCTAAAATCTTTAACAAATCTCTATTATATCTCTAATAATTAAACCAACCTAATCCTAGAAGATAATTATGTCTAACATCCCCCCTCAATCACATGATTATTTCAGAGAAAGCATCTGCGATTGGTACGTAACATGAAAATAAATCATATACCCTTGATCGCTAAAATAAAAACCGGTAAATATCTTGCAAAATTGTCATCGTGTTTTCTTTGTGATCACTGTCTGTCTGTGAATCCATCACTGTCGCAGCCCGCTATAAAAAGGTGAAAAAGGTGCTAGAATGGACGACGAAAGGGGTGGTTCAGCCACAAAGAGTGGCTGCCCTTGGTGATTGAAGGTGGAAGGGGGGGGGGGGGGGGGGGGGGGGGAAGGGCTTGGGCGTCCCCCCCCTTGTGTTGCTCTTTTATACACTTTTGCAACAATTGTTTCCAAGTTGGGTTGAGTTTCTAGGCTTGGACTCCATGTTTGCTTTTGCTATGAGTTCAGGCCTTAGACATTTCACTCTATGAAAACGATATTATGTGAATTTGAGATTTTTTCTTGCGAAAATACTTTCACACATCTATGAAAGAGAGAAACAATCAAGAATTGGTTTTACCAAAGGTTGTACCATAGTGTGTTTGGAATCGTGCCATTTAGACATTGCCATGTTCCCACAAGATGACACTGCGGAAAACATGTTTGGTAAATATAAATCACCATTCCCAATTTTGATCTCATGAGAATGAGCCCCAATATCTAAACCCGCTGGCATAGGAAAGTTAGAATGAAAGAACTTTATTATTATTATTTTTAAAGAAATAATGTATTGGCACAATGGTTTCTAGTTGATTTTTTGTCTTTTAAAGAAGCCCATTTAAAGAGAACTTCAAATCCTCTCACTCATCCTAAAGGTAGGTCTTTTGGTCACAATCACAAAGAAGTTGACCCCACTTTGTAATTCTTAAAGGCAGGTCACATCGTCACAATCACAAAAGATGGGCCCACATTAAAATTTGTATAAAGGTGGGCACGCATTGTAGCTCCTATAAATATGGCCCCCATGTTCTAATTTCTAAATGTGGGTACCATGTTGTAATTTCTAAAGGTGGGTCCCATGTTCACATTCACAAAAAGATAGACCCATTTTATAATTTCCAAAAATGGGTCGCATGATCACAATCACAAATAGTGGGCACAAAATATAATCTTATAAAGGTGGGCCAACAATGTAAATCATATAAATGTGGGCCCCATGTTTTGATTTCAAAAGATAGTTTAAACATTGTAATTTCTAAAGATGGGTCCCATATTCACAATCATAAAAAAGGTAGCTCCTCATTCTAATTCATACAAAAGGTGGCCCCATATTGTAAATCATATGAATGTGGGCTCCATGTTCTGATTTCTAAAAGGGTATTGCGTTGTAATTTCTAAAGGTGGATCTTGTGTTCACAATTGCAAAAAAATGGCCCAATTCCTAAAAGTGAGTTATATGGTCACAATCACAAAACGTGGGCTCACATATTGTAAACCTGTGAATGTGGGCCAACTTTGTAAAATCATATGAATGTAAGCGCTATGTTCTAATTTCCAAAGGTTGGGGTACCATGTTGTAATTTCTCAAGGTGAGTCCCATGTACAATAATAATAGTGTTGCTAATAATAAAATGTGGGTTCCACATTATAAATTCTATGATTCTCTTACTTCTATTTGTTAGAACAAATTTCAAAAATATTATAATATTCTTAGACAAGTTATGTGCAATACTACTCATCATAGTAGTTTAACATAATGTTGCCAAACAAGTTCTACACAGCATAGTCTTGGCACAACTCGATCTCTACACAACTCAATATGAGCACAAAATTAGGAACAACATAAGAACGATGCCAAATGGGACAAGTGTATCCTAAATTCCATTGCACCTCAATTCCGGTGCACCACTCAAGTCTAGATGTGTATTTGGGGGTCGGCCAAATACTAGTTCAATTAAACAACCACATTATTTGATGTGATTCACTTTCTTGTTTTGTTTTTTTTTTTAATCATATTTATAAATGATCAATTTGAAGGTGAGTCCCACTTCAATTCGAGGTGCTATGGCTATAGAAGCAAAGCCTAAATTTAAATGGATTGCATTAGAAAGATGGACCGGCCCATTGATATATCTTTGTGGGAAAGTTATTGAGGAGAAAAAGATAAGGTGAGAGGCATTTCCGTTTTTAAGGTAATGGAGGGTAAGAAGCATTAGGAAGTGTGTGGATCCCCTGTTTCATTGAAATAGAAAAATACTGTTTCACCCAATCCACACTCGCCACCTATATGAATTGCATTCATTTCTTATTTCATATTTTGTGTATGAAATGATCATTCAGGTGGCGAATGTGGATTGGCTGAAACAATGTTTCCTTATTTCAACAATAATGGCAGAAAATTATGAAAAATAATTTTGGCGTGATCACAAAATTCTAACACAGAAAATAGGAGAAGATTAATATTCTTTCCTCTAATTTATATCACACTGTTTTGCATTTCAAGCTTCGTCCATGCAGGTTGTTTACAATTTCATTTAACAACCACTCCATCCGACCTCAGATGGTTTCGAAGTGAGCAAGAAGAACAAAAATATAGGATTTACACATGATACATGACAAAAACTACAGAAAATGGGTTATGGGAGCCCATGTATGAGAGAATTCCGTTTGCTCGGACATGGCTCTTTGATTTCTTTTTCTCTTCCCTTATTTTCTTCTCCGGACTTTTACAATACCTCTGTCATGGGTTTATGATGCCTTACTAAGTGTATGGATGAGTAAGAAACTAATTTCAATTGACAGTAATCTTTGACAATCATCACTCGTTCATCAAGGACTGCGTTTGTGAAATCCAAGGGAGTTACTGGTTTATGTGCAAGTAGGTGTTTCAAAGTTTTGTCATTCTCGGTCATACCAGTACGGAGAACCTGAATGAAGCCATGAAAAAGGCTTGCACAACTAAGTTTCAAACATAGACACTATTAATCCTTTTAAGTGAGAAAGACAAAGAAGGGAGAATGAACAATTAGTTTGGGTTGAAAAGAGAGGGTAAGGCCATGAATATTAGTCTCTCCCTCTGGAGGAACATCTCCAGAGGTTAAAGACTGAATTTGTGACTAAGGTTCTATCTTGCAAAGGTTTAAAACAAAGTCTCACATTCTTAAATAGAGATCTGAAGAAGGGGAGCAGAACTTTCTTGAAAATTCTAAGTCTGCAGAATTAGAGAGAGGAAGGCTTTGGGAGAGTGTGGAGAGGTATAGAGAGGAGTAGTGGCCATGAATTGTCGTCCAAGGGCCCTATTTACAGAGTGGGAGGGCTGTTGTAGTGGTTTCAGAGAGTTAGAATTCAAAATTGGGCGCCAAAAGTTTACTGGGGTCATGTCCGAGAGCATGGAGTCATGTCCGAGAGACAGACATGGAGTTCCATTCTACGGGAAGTGGGTTCAAATGATGTCCAACTGCTCTAAAATTATGGAGAACCCTTTTAGGGATGATTTTTAGACTTTGAGGAGGGTCCCATCACCATTTAATCTTTAGAAATGGGCTTTGGACTTCATGTTTGTATGCCACTTTTACTTTGAATTTGCATCTTGATCTCAAATGATCCCCAGTGAACTTTAAAATTATAGGAAACTCTCTTAAGACTTGCTATGGATCATCAAGGAAGATTTCATCTTAGTTTGACCTCTAGAAATGGGTTAAAGTGGGTCCCAATGGGTCATGTCCAAAAGCCATTTAGACATGGATGGTCAATATGTGGGAAATGGGTCTAAATGACCCTAATTGCCCTCCAATCTTAGGAAAGCCCCAGTAAAGTCCATCCTTACTTTTTGGAATAGATTTTTTATTGACGGAGCAATTAAAAGTTTGTGTCGGTGAACTCCAGTCTTCCATGTCCGTACATGTTTACTTAGGTTCACTTCAGCTGTTCTTTGCTTGGATCCGAACCCAAATGCTCTTGGTTTGATTTTGAGCTTGTGTTTGACCCTTTAAATTAGCTTTTGACCTCTGAAAATTGATAGAATATGGAATTCCAGTTCATATCTGAGAACTAGGATTTGGAGTCCTTTTGGCCAGATTTTTATCCAAATGACCCTGAATTGTTTTGAGACTTTAGAGAACACCTTGCATATGGACTCCCTAACCTTGTAGTGGGATTTATCTTAATTTGATCCCTCTGAGCTGTTATTGGGTGCCGCATGTCATAGAACTCTGAGAATTCATTGGGTCCCATGTCAAAGCATCAGACATAGAGTTGATTCTCAGTGTTGGGCTCTTCCTTGAGTTTCAAACGACTTCTGAAGCTTTTGTTAATCTTCATTCAGCTGGGTAATGCATAATATGTGAAATATGCGTGTGGGCTAGTCCTATCGTTTGGCTATGTTGTGTGTTTGGTGGTGATATCCAATGAGGGTTGGTTGAGACCCCGAGTGTGTAGTCCTTGATTCTTTGAATCACACACCCCCTAGGTGGATTTGCCGCTTCCCACAGTTTAAGGCACCTCCCCGTGGATTAAGGCTTTGGGATGTGTGTGAGGGGTTACCGTCTGCAAATAAAGAGGTGGTCGTATGCCATCGAGCCAGCCTATATTATGAGCGATGATGTGCAATTGAGTTGTTTGTATGCATTGATTTCCAGGCTTGCCTGGGTTTGTCACAGTTGGGCCTATGAGTGTTACCATGCTCGCATAGTATGTAGCTAGTGATCCATCTCCGTATGATTCATGTGGTTGGCATTTACTCATGCTTTAATGCCTGGTGTTCAGTATGCTGTTATTCTTACGATCTATTGTTGTCTCCATATCACTTGATACATATTATATTGTTACTCCCATTTATTTGCTTGTTAGATTACCGTAATCTAATGATACCATTTTGGTATGAGTGTTACCATTTTGGTGCTTTCCCCTGAGGAGGCGAAGGGTGAGGCAGTTGAGGAGATTCCGTCAGATGGTGGCCATCATGAGTGGTGGAGTGCCAACAATGTAGTGTGTGTGCTGGAGGGCCTTCATTACCCCTTTTGGACTCATTATATTTTGAAGACTTAGACGTTTAAATTGGGCCATGGATATACCCATTGGCTATAAACCTAACAGGAAACTATTTTGTAATTTTATGGAACTTAATGCAGTTCTGGTACTTGCTTCCACTCTATTTTAATCTCACCATATGCAACGATTGTATGTATTGATAATTCCGCGATTTCATTATGGTAATTGATCATCATTCATAACCTCAACCTGAAATTAGGGCCACGAGTGCAATTAAAGGGAAAAGACTTTAAATGGTTCTCGATTATGGTGCCTTGAGAAATCGTTTTAGGATCCAACCTATTCCCGAGGGCATGACAAATGCCATTTAGGAATTTGGAATGACATTGCAACCTGCCATCGGATTGAGGAAGTTGTTGCACCATATCATGTTGCATTGATGCTATACTAAAGTCCGTTCAAATTATGAATGATGGATTTGGAGAATGTTCCAGTGGAATCTACTTGTGGAAAAAAAATCTAATCCCATCAAAATAAATAGAACCTTGCCAAATTTCATATCAAAAGCAGTTGGGCACACCATTTGATTGAGCATCACCTAAAACTTGAAATTCCCATATTTCATATCACGAGCAGTTGGGCGTACCATTTGATTGAGCATCACCGAAAACTTGAAATTACCATAATCGAACAATGTGACCATTCTTAGTAAAGTTAAATTTGACAATGAGCCACAAAAGATAAAACCATTTAATTTGATTGGTTTGGATTGTTGATAAATGACCCCCATGAAAGAGTATTATGTATTTCCTTAAAGAATTTAATTACATGGACCTTAAGATTGAGGGCTTTTCAAGATTGATGCCAACTTGGGCTGTCAGAAAAGAAGCCTTCTTTTGCAGGCTGGATCAGCCGGGACTCCTTGACGGCCCTCATGCATCCCAAGAAAAAGAAAAAGTATATGCAGAATAAGCAGGGCCAAGATCTACTTTCAGCCTAAAAGACGCACTTTCCACCCGGCTAACATAATAATCAAGGTCTTTGATTTCTACTTTCATAATGTGATGGTGCAGAGAGTCAAAAGAGAGAACACTGTAACAAATACAATAAGCATTAAACAACGGTGCGCCGATGGTGCGCCGCTCCCACCTCCACTCCCAAAAATCATTCCAAAGTATCCACCACCATTGGCGCCACCCCCTGACCCAGCACCGGTGAAGCCAGTGCCCGTGCCGTCGTTCCTGTCCACATCCAAAACCACAGTTAAAAGGAAAAAAAACTAAAAAAAGTTCAGCGTCAGCAACCATTCTAACACAATTTAAAGCCCCCAACCACTGAGCTGGAGCCTAATTAAAGCCCCCAACTACTGAGCTGGAGCCTCTTATGATACTTTTTTGGTGATAGACAAGACAGCTTACCATCTCACAATCTGTCATTGTTGTTTATTACAATTATTAAAGTAGACATTTTTTTTAGGGACTACATCAGGGTAAGTTCATCAGAACTTACACCAATACCTTCATTTACAGGTCATAGATTCTACTTACAGGTCATAGATTCTATCTGGAAGATTGCTTCATTTAAGCTGAACGTCATAAAGTAACCATAATCAGCTCTTATCAGAAGCTAAAATACAGCGATCCATATATCCGTCGAAAAGAGCACAGCTATAGGATTCCGGTAGTCAAATCAACAGGCGCCCTAGTGCAGAAAGTAAAGTCGGCTCGCCTTAATTTAGTGGCAGGACACATTTATTCAGAACTCCATGATGAAGGCCAGGACTCCAGCGTGGTATGGATGACCCACACTGTGTGAGAGAGAGACAGAGAGAGGAGTCCTCAAGCTTTGACTTTCAGCAACCCATAGAGTCCGTTTATTCAAAATCGAGACTATTCAGAATGAATGCCTCCCCAAACCAGAGATATTTTAAAATTTTACTCCAACATGGATTGATTGCTTTCCAGTGCATTTTCATTCAATTCAAAATGTGATGAACACAATTTGAATCATATTCAATAATCACGTTTTTGAGAAAGACGTTGAGGTAAAGTGTAAACGGCTAAAAGGCAACTTTTAAGATGAAGATAGGTGGAGGAAACAAAATCGGCATATGCTGTGCTATGTGGAAAAATAGAGACTACATCAGTGTAACTTAATCACACCTTTAAGTTTATCCAATTTAATTATAATTGCATCATCACATAATATATCAAATCAATATCTAACCACATTATAACTTTAATAAATTTTAATTCAAGACGAACTCATTCTCATTGCAATAATGTTACGAGGGCATGTTTCTTTAGCAGAGTTCTTATAATTCAAGTTTGGAGAAATTGAAATCCTCATAATATTATTCTCCATGTGGAATTTCAAATCTGAGTTCAAAGAATTCTTAAGGCCATTTGTAAATTTTCAAGTGGGCTGAAAGAGTTGAGATACAAAATTCCAACAAAAGAAATTGATATTTGAAATGCTAAGTAGACAACCAACGTATCAACATTAGAAATCCCCAATATGGTAAATTCTTCTTCGATGGAAGAAATCTTTTGACATGTGAAATGATTGTGATTGGTTTTCCAATATGTTGATCCTTAATAAGCGCATAAAAAATTACATCAATGATTGAAACTAAAATCATTAAAAAAAAATATGCTAAATCCAAAAAAAAGTCAGGACTTCATACGTGACTAAGCCAGTTTTTCCCATCCTTTCAAATCCAAACTTCCCCAAAGGGACAGAGCCAACCGAAAATCAAATCCAAAGAGGTGGAAGTTCAAGTTCTGTGAGACATGAGGAATCTTCATGGTCCACCAGTCTTATTAAATGCATGATTGATTGGGCATTTTTGGCCATTTAGGCTAAATAAATGTGTCAAAATCATCTAATCAAATGTCTACATACAGAGAGAAAATGACTAATAATACATAAATGCTGTGACTTATAAACATCAAATGCAGACACATTGGGCCCCACTAACAAAAAATTGAGAGAAGATTCCACAACAAAATCTTGCATTCGATTCACTTGGATAAGGGAAAATGAATTATTTTGAATGCCCCGTTTGAATGTTCCTTACCAAACAGACGAAAAAGTGGACCTGCGCGGCTGCGCCTCAAGCTTTCATGCATTCACACATTGAATAGTGACATCTTGTAATAAATACATCTTGATAATAAAGAAATAATGGCAATCCTAAAAATAAAGTAACAATAAACAATCAATGGCTTGAATTTATTCATGTGTCATTTATCTAATAGACAAAAAAAAAAAAAAAATCTAATGGACAAGAAACCGTAGACCCTGCTCCAAAAGTTTCTATGGTATTTAACTTCACTCCTTCCCAATCTTATATGGGTTTTTATGAAAATAATAAGTTCAAAATTTTAATCAATGAAAAAGTCAATAAAAATGAGAATGCATCACAGAGGTAAGATGTGACAGTTTTCACCAAAATATCAAGGATTTGACACTAACCTTCCCCACTCTTCACATGTGTGAATTCCTTTCATCTCGCATGTGTGAGATATCACTCCTTACTGTATGTTTTCATTCCTTATATTTGCGGATTTTCTCCACCTATGTTGGGTCAATGCGACTGGGCCTCCCTTGTCCGGGGAAAAAAATAAAAGTCCTTGCAAATCTATGAATGATAAATCTAACGACGGATCTGAAGGTAGGACCATCTACGGAATACCAAGGGCGTTCGAGGGAACGAATCCTAGGGAGCGGCGAAGAAATTTAAAAACGACTAGTCAAACGGGGACTGACCACTAGAGGCATGCTGGTCATTTCCGCTGTCGAAGATATCAGATGGCTTTTCAGTTTCAGGACGCTTGCCTCGAGATAAACGCTTTCCGCTCCGGCATGTGGCGCGTTCGGCATTGGCTGGATTCTACACGAAATACGCGCCTTGTTGCCTGTTTATCTATTTGAAATATGACGGTTTCACGTTGACATTCTTACCGATAACAATAGATATAGGTTATCCTTGTGTGCAATTCAATTAGGAAAATACATTTATTATTATTATAAAAATCATATAGATAGTTTTTTATTATAATGAAAATAATAATGTAAATTGGTCTTAAAATAAAAATAATATAAGCAAACTTGTCACATTAGTATACTTATCAAGGAAAAAAATTGCAAAAAGTCTTTAATTGCTTTGGACATTCTTGTCCACTCAAAAATCTTTAATTGCTTTGGACATTCTTGTCCACTCAAAAAAATTTTCTTTTAATTATATTCTTTAAGAAGAGAAAAAAAGGCCCCCAAGCAGATCGAATTAGACATCCACATGTACATTGGCAAAAAAACAAAGAGGGTTAAAGGTGCGCTCATGTGTGTACATTTTATAGGCGCTCAACAAATTGCTATGTTGTACCTTTTTTTTTTTTTTTTTAAGTCAACAAACAACACGGCAAGAGTCATCTCGGCATATCCAATGGTCGACATTCATTAAGCACATATTAACATGAGCACATGAGACCCTTAAAATCAAAACCAATGAAAATATTTTTTCGAATCAATTTCATCTTCCAAGTTAGATGGACATATTGTTGGTGGATAATTAAAAAAAAAAAAAAAGCAACAGTGTGAATGCAGTACTCAAGTGATGGTGTAAGGCTTTAAAATCCAAATGCAATACTCATAAGGTAGCATTAATAGGTGATAAAGTAAGAAAAATTCATTTGAGATGGTTTGTGCATGTCCAACACAAGCCGACAACCGCGCCAATAAGAAAAAGTTTGACTATGTAAGTTAATGGCCCACCAAGGAAAAATGATAGGCTGAAGAGGACGTTGATAAAGGTAGCCAAAAAAAAAAAAAAAAATGATACGAAAAAGTGCGATTTATCTGAGAATTTGGCCGAGGTTAGATTGAATTGGAAAAAAAAAAAAAAAATCTCACGTAGCCGACCAAAAAATAGTTGGGATAAGACTTTAAAAGTGATGATGGTGGTAGTTTGGTCTTTATATCAAGGTATATTGCACATATGTATCTTTAATCCTTTGAAGATGGAAGAACAATAGTTGAGAAGTTCTCTTTTCTGTGCACGTAAGGCACGCTTGCTGGACCACGTGAATCTTGATGTGCTCATTTTGTGATTGCTTCATTGGTGTGTGCATCATGTTTTTCGATCGTAAGTTCATTCCACTGAACTACAACAAGTAATATCATGAAGTTTGAGATCCCTCAGCTTCAATTTGTGATCAACATATCATCGAATTTCTTCAAATGTCATGTGGATAGGCATGACGAAGAAATTAGGACGCATTTGTTGGGTACACTACAGAACGAACAACTTGTAATCATCAAGAGACAAACTCACACAATAACAAGCAAATAAACAAAGATGAAGATAGCGATTTACGTGATTAAACAAGTAATGTTACCTCAACTCTGTTTTGGGGTTGACAATTTGGCCTAGTGAGAGCAATTTAGTCTCACTTACAAGACTATCTCATTGCTTAAATTGCTTAAATTTAGTGAGAAGAAAGATGAAGATAGCGATTTACTTCTTGAGATAGAGTTACTAGTGAGACTCACTTACAAGACTCACTCATCGCATAGCAAGCAACTGCAAGACTTGGTAAAGAAAAATCAAATAAAATGGCAGACATATATTCATCTCACTAAATTTAAGATAAGGTTATTAATCAAGACAACAAATAAAAAATTTCTTATGATCAATCAATCTATTTCTTAATTTATTTTCAATGAATTTATGACTAATCTCTAGCTCTTATATTTCTTTTGATTTAGTTTTAACAATAACAAGAAAAGTACTGTTTCGTGTTTTTTCTTTCTTTCTTTTTGAGGGCCTTTGTAATGGATGTTTTCATGCTAGTTGAATTCTAAAGGAAAGAAACTCTTCCTTACTCGAAGAGAGAGGAATTATAACTGTAAAAAGAGGAGAGGATTTGATACCTGCTTCCACCCAAGACACCCGCGTTCATGGTTAGTTGATCGATGAGGGCAGCGGACTTGGGCTCCACACTATAAGCCTTGGCGTACTTGGCCCCCAACCCCTCCCCAGATGGCACAAAGTATGCCCCATTCACCATGATATCTCCATCCGTCCTCCAATCCCATCCGCCCCAATCATTTTCATTCGTCTCTACACGCTTTGTCACCTGCCCCAAAACGTCCAATCCCATTTCATTCCTTGTATAATAATATGAATCCTCTTGGACTCGAAACAAATGAAAAATTTGTAGAGCTCCTCACTTGGGCCTAGTAAAGAAAATTTAAACCACTTTTAAAGATAAATACCCCTATTTACGCTTCTTGCCAAATTTTTCACTAAAGAAAGCCCATCACAAGATTTATCAATTATCAAATATGTTAATAAAACCATCAAGTTTTAGCTCACTTGGTCAAGGACTTTGCGCCTCAAGAAGTGGAGAGGTCTTATGTACGAGGCAATCTTTTTTAATTAATGTGGTAAGTAAATGTATCAATTAAAAGAAAAAACTCCAACATACATGAGATATTCATGAGAGAAAATTTAGTTTCATAGATATTTTACCCTCGGCAATTTATTTCATTTCACTATCAGTTAAAAGCTTTCTAAAATGAGAAAATTGAAGATTGTCTCAAAACAGTAGAATTTAATGGCCAGATCCTATAGTTTGATGAGTAAAGCCTTTGGCTCCTTCACAAACCAACCCAAACCCTATATACTACTTATACACCCCTTCTCAAATAGCATCAAACAAATATAAATATATATACATAATAATATTACTATAAGATATAAGGTGAGGTCCTCACATCTATCTCTTGTAACAAAGTGAGAGATACTCTGGAGCACTTTCAGTGTCTATATATATATATATATATTACTGTACACCCAACTCCCAACTTGCACGGTTTTATCACGCATACCAATGTGCCCAACTGGTTCAACAGACCAAGGACAATTGGAGATGCATCAAAACTCCACTAGATTGGACAAGTGGTACAATGCATGTGGAACAGCCTACCTTCCGAGGCATCCGTCTCTCATGGCAGTGTGAGGTCAATCTCTCTATCCACTTGTGTGTCCTGATTCTCGCACCGACTAAATTTAATTTTCAGTGGAGGTGTGCTGTCAGTCCAATTGCCAATGCAAATTTTGGCGCCAACAGCTAAAAAGCTAGAATTTAGGCAATTTCAGACTTAGAAAATAAAATAGAACCGACTTCAAGTTCCTTTTTTTTTCCCATAGTACCTGCCCTCCGTTTCTTTCTAGGTAGTATGAAAACACATAAAAACATCGTGAGTTTTATACTTTCTTGTGAGTTGTGTCCCTACTGGTGGACCTCTGCCGTTCCTTTACGGTCCGTTTGGGAGGGGAGGGGAGAACAAATTTGAGAGAAATGAAAAATGAAGGGAAGGAGAGGAGAGGAGAGGAAAAATTAATTTTACCTCTTTTTATTTGGAAAATCAAAAAATAGGGAAAAGAAAAGTGAAAAAGTAGGATTTATTTGTAAGATAAAGAGAAACTTACCGTTTTGTCCTTATTTTTGTAAAATCTTTAAAATTATCTTTTACATATAAAAGACAATTTAGTAATTTTGACAACTTTCCCCTCCTCTTCCCCAATTTTCCCCCAAACCCCCCATTTTGGAGGAGAAATTTTTGCACCATTTTCCCCCACCCCTTTCCCTACATTTTCCCTCCCCGCTTTTACAAACACCCTCCAAAAAAATTCCCACCCCCACTCTGTTTTTTTCCTACCCCCCCATTTTCCCACCTTCCAAAACAATGGGTTAGAATGACCCTCTATATGCATTATATATCTCCAAGACTCCAACCACCATATGACCTAAAAAAATGTTCAAGTACCAAACTCGACAACCATTAAATAAGGCCATTATTTAGATAAGCAACTAAATGATGTCAAGTTATTTCTCTTCCTTAATTTTGGGCCCACGTGGATGTTTGGAATCAAGAGAAGCAAAATAAATAAGAAATGTTTCGTACTCTTACTCTTAATTTAAGAGCAAAAGTTGACTAATGTTAAATGAAACAAATTTCTTTACCACTGAAGTAGCAAACCAAGACAAGTTCTAAATAATAATTCAGGAGAGAGGATCCGAAAACTTATAGGCGGGCCATCTCTCGTGCCAAATAAAACACTTTGGGCTATTGCTTTATTAGAATTTCAAAAATTTATATCCGAAGAAATCTCGAGTTCTCCAAAAGCTTTTTCCTTAAGTGGAATTTCAAATCTCTCCTTCTAATGAAGGTTTTGAAATTCCTACAAAATGCAACCAGAGTAGAAATCTAGGTGGCCGAAATTTAAAATTATGAAGAAAAAAAATCTGATTTTTTAAATATTAAAAAAAGAGATGTCGTATCATGTCCAAAAAATACCCCAACACAATAAAATCTTAATAAAATCTTAATAGAAATTCTAATAAACAAACAAGCCCTTTATTTGTTATTTCAGCCCGAATGGCCTGCAACACCGTTTTATGACAAATACGGTCGATCCTAGTTTATACGGTCGATCCTACGCATAGAGAAGAAACCATAGTGGCCCACCAAACGGCCAGACAAATCAAAGGATCGCAAATTGGCGTCTGAAAAGAGAAAAATATGGGCGTCTGAAAAGAAAATCAGTCCCATCATAGCTCGTAACCAGCTAAAACGAAAAACCTTCCCCAACCACCATCATAACAATAAGCTCTCAAAAAGATGAGCAACACGCAAATACCTATTAGGCCCATCTTATGATTGATTCCATTAGAACGAAAAATAGAAGAAACCCCAATAGTCTACGCATCCACCAGTCGAATGGACTGGACAGCGAAAACTCTTTTATTTTACTTATTTTTTTATTTTTTTTCAAACGCTGGTTCACAGTATTCTTTTGGGCCAGGGATTAATAATCCCTATATATATTAGAAAAGAAAGCGGGGTAAAATCTCCACGTGGCCAAAAATAGTTTGGAACCCAATCGCCTTAGGCCAACTAAATTGCCCTTCGGACTGGGGCGACTGTACTCATTCCGAAATCTCACGGTGGAGTAAGAAGGGAAGAATCTCAGGGTGCAATAAGAAAAGAAAGTGGACTCTAGAGAGTCCCCACAAGAAAAGAAAGTGGACGAGTGGGTGGCTACTTGCATCCATAGTAAGAGTGATGATTTCAGAAATTATAGTGAGCCCAATAAGAAATTAAACTGTGCACGTAGAGAGGCCCCAAGTAAAATCTCAGGGCCCGATAATTAGCCGTTACAGGGCACTTCTATAAACAGCAGCTGCCACAGGCCCACAGCAAATTAATAATTGCAGGATCTGAACCTCCACAGAGGTCCCACATCCCAGACAACCTGCCCTCTAAAGTGACAGGATGATTCTTCTTGCTCACATGCTCCAAAAACAAAACGTTACCTCTTTGGCATTCGGATTGAAAGGCGCCGTGTATCGATTACCCTGGCTGTTGATGGTGGGATTAGCACTCCCTCCGATCGCATACATCTCCCATTCCGTGAAATCATTGTTCACAATATGTATATACCCCCTTCGACACCTCGGCATCCTCTGCACAAGCTTCTCCCCAAAATGATTGAACGCAATCGTCACCTGTAACCAACAAACTCAACAATTACAACATCCTAATTCAAAACACACTTCATTAAGAATTGTGAGCAATGTATTCGAGCCCCCCTTTCTCACCTGCATCGCTGAGTCGGGCAGATAGTCATCACTAGCCCCAAGCAGCATCACTTCATCATGGTGCGAGAAATAGTTATTAGAAATAGTAATCCCGGTCGACCCCATGATCGCATCAATCAGCCCATCTGTGCAATCAGAGAGCGAACAATGGTCGATCCAAATGTCCTGCGCCCCAAATAGCGAGATCCCATCCCCATCCGACTTGGTGCGCCAACCATAATGCGTCGGGCTCGACCGCACATTTGCCTCGCCACTCGAAACACAGTGGTGGATGTGAACATTGTTGATGATGACATTGCTAACATACTGTAGCGTGATGCACGCGCCCCCTGCAATGTGTACATTAGCACCCCTGCCATCAATGGTCTTGAAGCTGTTCACAATTAGCTCCTGCTTCAGCCTTATGAGCATGTCCCCAGAGAAGATGATCCACAGGGGCTCTGTTTGAATAACGGCGTACCGTAGCGTGCCGGGGGTCGGGTTAACCGGGTCACGATCCGAGGAGTCCGTGACCACGTAGATCTGCCCGTTTCTCCCTCCGAGGGCATGCGCCCCAAACCCGATTCCGCAGTCCGCGAGGCGCTGGCGGTTCGCCTGCCAGTTCGGGTCGCACCTCCAGCAGTCGTCGATGGGGTTTCCAGTCAGACAGGACGCAGAAGAAGAGGATGACAGTAGCATTCTCCTTTTCCTATGCACTGACTCCTCTAACCTCCTGTTGCAATCTCATCCATATAAAACCAAGTCATCAGATCTGAAGAAAAAGAAGAAAATCATGGGGAAGGAGAAACAGAGAAGAGAAATGAGACTAACTCCTTACCTTTGAACTTCCTGGACAACGGCTTCTGGATCCGGGAGGTTTGGGGGAAAAGTAAAGTTGGAGGTTGCTGAGGCTTGGGAGAGTGAAAAAAGGCCATGGATAAGCCACATTAGCATAATGCAGATGTCAGTGCTCATCTTTAACATTTGCTTCTTGCTTGAGAGGAGCTCTATGGGACTGCAGAATGGGGCAAAGAAGAGGGTTGTGGGGTTTGGGGAGGAACAATTTTGGAAAATGAGATGGGTTGTTTGTAATGATTATAATATTCTACTTGGCCATGTGGGTTTTGGATTTTGTTGGGTGCTTTTTCATCCTATTTTAGGAGAGAAGAATGGGTACATACTACACAATCAAATAGGTTTGGGTTTGGAGCAGCGACGAGGAGTTTGGGGCGGATGGGAGGTGTGGGCAGAGGAGTATCGCTGCTCAGCCCTCTCTCCCAGTCTCCCAGTCCTACCCAGTTGATGCTGCAAAGCCCGATCTACTATCGGCAGTAGGCAAGAAAACGGTAAAAGATATCGTTTTGTAAAGGCTGAAAGAGTCATCGAGTGCTTTATCCTTTTGTCTTTTTTGAGAGTGTATGACAATGCTTTAAAATCGGGATATAGATCGCGGTTACGCGGTTGTCGCATTGTAAATTTTTTTTAATTTAAAAAATTTTATAAAAATATTTAAAAATTTATAATATTAGAAAAATGCTGAAAAATAATACTTTTTTCCATTAGTAACAACAATAAATCAAAATATCGGTCACCTGAAATTATGAGTCATGTCTATGTCGCAGTTCGCTGTATTCACCAATATTTCATATAATGCAACTATTATTTTGGTTCATGGTCAATTTATTAGTGTAAAATATAAGAAAATAAAGATAATATAGTAATTATCTATACACTATTAATAAGCTATTAGTATTTACTATTTAGTATCATAAATACTCCAATTTTTTTTTAAAAAGTAGAAGATTGAAAAAAAAAAATACTTTTCTACACCCAAAATCATGTTCATAAGTAGATCTAGCATGGAAGTGTGTAGATCTAAGTGAAGAATACAACACATACCCAAAAATGACATGCCAATGATCTTTTCATTCATTTCTATACTTTATCTAAAAATAAAAAATAAAAAACACATAATAGTAGAAATAAGGGCGTTAAGTTGATTTTTTCTTACTAAATAAAATAATTTCTTCAAAAAATAGTGTTGGAATTTGGAAATATGTAAGAGAATGAGCTATGGAGACATGGTTGCTCTAAGGAGATGAGGGGAGAGGAAAAGAAAATGGGAAAATAGGGAAAAAGTTATAAAAAATTTGAATTTTTTACCATTACTCCATCTCGATTGATATTTTGAAAATATCAGCCTAGATATCGGTAATATCAGCTGATATATCGATTAAACCGATATTTTGACCATATCGGCCGAAATTGGCCTAAATTTTGGGGATATTTTGCTTGACTCGGTATCGCGGCAAAATATTGTCGCGGTATGGGCCGATACCTGTTCATATCGGCCGATATGAATCGGTATCGGCCGAGATTTTAAAACATGCTTATGACACGGCTCTCAGTTAGTTTTGGGACACTGTACTCTAATGGCTACACAGATGAATATTTTACTCGACCCATGTGGCCATGCTAGCTTTTCAGAGGATTTTAGGTTCTATAAAAATTGAGGAAGATTTCAAAGAAATCCTTCATTTTTTTAGGTTTTTCAAAAAAGGGCTTCATGATTTATTTGTTTCAAAATAGCATCCAAGTTTAATGACTTTCTTTAAGGATGTCAAACCAGTCGTGCTGTGCCACGCCTATTTCATGCTGGGCCAAGCTGTGTCTCCATGCCCACCGTGTTTCCTTTTTCGGTTGGGCCACTAACGTATCTTTGTGTTCGATTTGGTCTTATACTTAAAATTAAAAATTAGAACATACACACTGAGAATAGAATGACACACATATTTAAGTGGTTCGGTCAAACTCGACAGACTTCACTGAGAAGAGAGCCATTTGGATCTTTCCTGCTTGAAGGTTTTTCAATAAGATTGCTTTCAAACCTTTACAATCATTTTAGAGATTAAAAGAAAACTTTTATATTTACAACTTACAATGAAGAAAAAGTAAAAAAATTAAACTTGTAGTCAGCTAATGTATTGGGCTGGATCATAATCTTCAAGTTCTTTCAACTCTAGCTTCCTCTTGTTAGCCAAATACTAGCCTCGTAGGCAAACACAACACTCCACCGTTTCTTTAGATACATTCATTCTTCTATCATCCACCACACGTCCACTTGCACTAAAATTCTATTCTGATGCTACATAAGACATTGGAATAGTTAGTAAATCACGAGTCATGGCGACTAACATGGAAAAAATGTTTTCGTATTGGTTCCACTAGGCTAAAACGCCAAAACTATATGCATCCTACATCTATAATAAACCGAAGTCAAGATACAAAGATAACTCCATCATTGTATTACTTGAGCTGGAGGCTTTGCCCAGCCTGCTATAAAACAGATCCCACTCAACTCCACCTGACTGCAAGACTTATTGAGGGGCCATAGTAACACCTATTGTACCCATTTGCTCACAATAAAATTGAAAAAGAGTTTCTAGTTTTCTCCTCATATTTGAAAAGGTATCTAAATCTTGAAAGTCCATATTATTATTTATTTCTTCAATAAAAAAATTATACACCAGTTAATTTTAACCTAGGATCTAATGCAACAGCTAAACAAAATATCATTGGAGCACCTTTCCAATATTTATTAAACTCTTCTTCCATTATTTTTAACAAAGTCTTTAAATGAAAAATGATTTCTAAATCTTTTAAATTGTAAAATAATTTCCAAAATATAATTTAAAGCTCCATTAGATGTGGGATAATACACCCCGGAGAAAAAAATAATGTTGCAGTATAAAAAAAAAGACTTGTAATAAATCTCTTATGTGGGCACACAACTCCTAATGTTCCTTAGTCATCAAAAAATCTTATGCACTAAAAGCACAATATTCATTCAAAACTATTTTTCTATCAATTGCCTTATTTATCTAATCATACATAGAATTTAATCTTTGTTCAACATCTTTGGGGATTTTTATAGTTGATACATTACGCCTCGCACATATTTCGGAATATAACTGTCTTCTTTGTACAGAGTAGAAAGCATATTTAGCAATTTTCTAATTTTTTCTGCTGCAGTGGAAATATGCTTTAAAGCAACTCCTACAATGAGATTTAAGATGTGACATATACATCTATTTTGGAAGAAAGAACCCTCTATCAAAGATGCAAGTAGCATCTGCAATTTCATTAGTTCAATATCCACTGTATTATTGATCGGACCCAAGTGTAGGGTGCAATTGTAATAATAAAACTGGTAAGACCAGGTCGATCCACAGGGAGCTTTAGAAATAAGACTTTCCAACTTTGTCACCTGCCCTACATAAAATCTGATTTTAGCCTAAAATCTAGAAAAGTACATTCATCATTCTTATTTTAAAATAAAATTAAACACAATCCAATGAAAAAAAAAAACCTAAAACTAGATTCCTAAATCTAAAAAGATCAAGTTGCTGCAAAATAGAAAACATGAGAGGAGATGGAAATTATAGAAATCTAAAAAGATTCCTAAAACGATCAAGTTTTAGGATCAAGTTGCTGCAAAATAGAAATTATAGCACCGACTTCAGAGGTCATATCTTCCTCTTTTAGCTTCGATTGATACAATCTTGAGTTTTAAAGATATCTACTCGAAAAGAGCTTTCGGACGGTGTATAGATTGCACCAATCTGATGGCTGTATTAAGAGTTATGGCCATTTTAATCTTGCTGCCTTTGAAAAAATTCGAAAATAAATATGCACATATGGAATGTTAATTGTGCAATGGGGTGTGTGGGACCCATGTGGACATCCAGAGAGATCTTGGGATCTTTCTTTCCTTGTTTCTTGACTCCCTTTCCATCTTTGGTTTGCTTCTAAGCTTCTTAGATTGACTAGTCAACTCTTTTAGCACACTTTCCGTTCTTGAATATCTCTCTTGATTTTTGAGTTTTCAAACTTAGTAAGAATTAGATCTTACCAAGTCTGAAGTTTCATTTCTTGAATTTGAAATAGCAAATTTAGCTTTCCATTGTTGACTTTTCAAACTCTTCAAAAATACCAAGATATGTGGGTTCACCATGAAAGATGTCATATCCTTGATTTCTCTCAAATTTCACCAATGTGGGTCCCATTCTTAATTTCTCCTACACAAATTAAAACAAATGGATTCAAGAATAATTCTATGTGAGGAATTTAAATGGACGATGCATGGGATAGTACTTGATGCATCCATAATAACCGACTTTCCAAAAATAAATCTCCAAAAATGGCAGGTTTCATGAATTTATGCAAAAGTTGTGATTTTTGAGCAAATTATGCATGAATGCACTACAATGGACTCTAAATACATAAAAACATGATTTGACATTAAATAAAGCTCTTTAATATCAATAAACCCTTAAAATAGTCCAAAATGTGTGTGAAAATGTGCGCTTTTCATGACTCATCACACCCCCCAACTAGCATTTTGCTAGTCCCTAGCAAAAACTGTGAAAAATATGAGGCTTTAATCCTAACTTAATCTAAAACTAATGTAACAGAACTAGCCAAAAATGAATGCAATGCTACTTTCACTGGCACTCTCGACTACATTTAGCATATGCAGTAAGCCTTTAAACCCCTAGGTTCCCCCTAGTGGACAAGTTGTGCCTTGTGAGGGTTTGCAGTGAATTTACCCACAAAATTCATTTTTTTTAAATCAAATGAACTTTTTCAAAAGAAGATTGACAAACACCAGATATTCTCGATTTTCGGAATTTTCAAAGGAAAGGCAAATTTGAAACTCAGTTCACAAATCCTGTCTTTTGGTATGAAATTCTTGAATTCATGCTAATTTGATCGTGCACGGTGAAATAGTGTGTATACGTAAAAACAAATAAGCTTCAAATAATCTGCCAAGATTTCCGTGAAAAAAATCTTCAATCCAAAATTCTGGACCACCTAACCTTAGCAACGAAAAATAATATTCCTCTCAAGGCTACTATGATGGCTTTCGCACTACTGTCTTTTCAAAGGCCGCAATTTTTTTTTCTTTTTTTTTAACACACACATGTGACTGTGCAATGCTTAGGTCCTTTAAGCTTTCTAAGTAACCCATGTAACGAGCATTAGGCCAATGACTCCCAAAACAGATGTCTTTAGGGCACTAGGTGTATATGTAAATACCTCTGTGGGCTTACTGGCTCGGGTTAAAAAGGCTACGAACCCAAACTAGTCACACAACTTTTTATTCTTTTTTCAACATTTTTTTTCTTTTTCTTATTTTTTTTACGGTCCCTAACAATAGGCAGCCCTTACCATGTGCTCGAATTAATTCAATGGCTCTGTGGCCAACAAAACTAGATGAACCAGGAAACTGTAAAACTAAGGGTCAGTTTTCCATCATATTTTCAATCCAATCGTCAAAGAAAATGGAAATCATAGCCTCACATTCAAAAACCTTGAAAACGTATACAGACTGTGTAAAAGTAAGGGATCAAAATTCAACATTTTTCCAAAAACTCTTTCCTTAAACAAAACAGTAAACCATTATTCTCTCTTTGCCCAAAGCACCAAAAATTTCAAAGTTCAAGGTATCTTTGTTTCATAAAAATCCTCTCGAAATTTCCTCTTTTTTTTTTTTTTTTTTCAAGAACCAACAAAATAACAGATTTTTTTTTTTTTTTTTTTTGGAAAAATCAAAAGCAAATTGTGTACAACTTTTGTCTAAAGATGGACAAGTGTGCTTGTTCCCACCCCCCCAACCTATTATGAGCATCGTCCTCGATGTGTGAATGAATAATATGCAATGAACATATAAAACATGAGGAGCATAAAAAATAATGGAGGGTAAAGTATAGAAAGCACCTGGGATATGTTTGAGCTGCCCCCCTATCCAAAGTTAGACAAAACGACAAAAATAACAGGATAAAACCTAAACTACTAAGTATACATAATATACACAGCAATGGGCCACTGTCAGATCCAGGGCCGACTAATCCTGGTAGACAGGATCAGCAAGAGGAATTTCTTCCTCATCAAGTGTGATTTCCAAGAATGGTTTCAATCTTTGGCCATTGACTTTGAACGTCTGGCCATCCTTGAGATCCAAAATCTCGATAGCATCGTATGGAAACACTTGCTTGACAATGTAGGGGCCTGTCCATCGGCTTACCAGGGAAAAAACGAAGCCTGGAATTGTAAAGGATGACTTTTTGCTCAGGGTGAAAAGTTTTCCTGAGGATATGACTGTCATGGAAAACCTTTGTCCTCTCTTTGTAAATTTTGGAATTAATGTAGGCTTCCCTGCGCAACTCTTCCAACTCATTAATTTGCAATTTCCTCTTGGACCCGGCCTTATCCATATCTAGGTTGAGCTGTTTGATGGCCCAATAGGCTTTATGCTCAAGTTCCACCGGAAGGTGGCAAGCTTTTCCTTAGATCAACCGGTATGGAGACATTCCAATTGGGGTTTTGAATGCTATCCTGTAAGCCCACAATACATCAATCAGTCGGTTGGACCAATCTATGCGATTCGGGTTTACTGTTGTCTCCAAAATTCTCTTGATTTCACGATTTGAGACCTCTACTTGCCCACTGGTCTGCGGGTGATAAAGGGTGGCCACTTTATGGGTTATCCCATATTGCTTCATCAGGGCCTCAAAATTTCTATTACAAAAATGCGATCCCCCATCACTTATGATGGCACGAGAGGTTCCAAACTGTGAAAATACATTTTCTTTTAAAAATCTTTGAACAGTCATAGCATCATTATGCCGACAGGGAATAGCTTCGATCCATTTTGAGACATAATCAACAACAACCAAGTTGTAAATAAAGCCAAAACTAGGAGGAAATGGTCCCATAAAATCTATGCCCTAAACATCAAAGAGTTCCACTACCAAAATTGGGTTCAAAGGCATCATGTTTCGTTTTGAAATATTGCCCAATTTTTGGCATCGCTCACAGGTCTTGCAAAATTCATGAACATCCTTAAATAGTGTGGGCCAGTAAAAACTGCATTGCATGATTTTTGCATGATGTCTTTTTAGCGAAAAAATGACCCCACAGGCCTGTGAGTGACAAAAAGAGATGACATTAGGAATCTCATTATCCGGAACACATCTCCTGATAATCTGATTTGGGCAATACTTGAATAAGTATGGATCATCCCAGAAAAAATGTTTAACCTCAGCAAAGAACAAATCTTTATCTTGCTTTGTCCAATGGTTAGGAATGCTGCCCATTGCAAGATAATTTTCTATATCTGCGAACCAAGGGGTTTGGGTTAGTGTAAAAAGGTGTTCATCCGGGAAATTATCCTACATCGGTGTTGGCTCAATAGGATCGGAAATGACAAGTCTAGAAAGATGATCGGCCACGACATTTTCTTCTCCCTTTTTATCTTTGATTTCTAAGTCAAATTCCTAGAGTAGTAGGATCCATCGAATTAATCTAGGCTTAGCATCTTTCTTAGAAAGAAGATACTTTAGTGCAGAATGATCAGTAAACACCACAATCTTGGATTCTATCAAGTAAGAACGAAACTTGTCACGTGCAAAGACCACTGCCAGCAATTCCTTCTCAGTGGTTGAATAATTGATCTGTGCACTATTCAAACTCTTGCTTGCATAATAAATTAAGTAAGGCTTTTTATCCTTACGTTGCCCTAAAACAGCACCAACCGCATAATCACTGGCATCACACATGAGTTCAAAGGGCAAGTTCCAATTCGGAGGTTGCATAATTGGAGCAGACGTCAACATGCCCTTCGATTTTTCAAAAGCCTTGTGGCATGCTTCGGACCATTCGAATTGTGCATCCTAGGATAACAATTCACAGAGAGGTCGAGATATAGAGCTGAAGTCTTTAATAAACCTTTTGTAGAAACCTGCATGCCCTAAGAACGACCTTACATCTCTTACGGTTTTTGGTATGGGCAAGTCGGCGATCAAATCAATTTTTGACTTATCAACTTCCAATCCTCTTTCTGACACAATATGGCCAAGGACAATTCCCTGGCGAACCATGAAATGGCACTTCTCCTAGTTGAGCACTAGGTTCTTTTCTGCACATCTTGTGAGGACTTTTTCAAGGTTGCTCAAACAGTCCTCAAATGAGTCTCCAAATAGAGAGAAGTCGTCCATGAAGACCTCAAGAATTTGCTCCACCATGTCACTGAAGATACTCAACATACATCTTTGGAAGGTGGCGGGAGCGTTACATAACCCAAAAGGCATTCTCCGATAAGCGAAGGTACCGAAAGGGCATGTGAATGTGGTCATTTCCTGGTCTTCTGGGGCGATTTCGATTTGGTTATATCCGGAATACCCGTCTAGAAAACAGTAATACTGGTGGCCAGTTGCCCTTTCCAAAATTTGGTCCAGGAAGGGTAGAGGGAAGTGGTCCTAATGTGTGACTGCATTTAATTTTCTATAGTCTATGCAAACCCTCCACCTTGTGGGTATTCGGGTGGGGACAAGTTCATCACGAGTGTTCTTGACTACAGTAGCGCTGACTTTTTTCAGGACGACTTGGGTAAGGCTGACTCATTAACTATCCGAGATTGGATAAATGATACCCATATCTAGAAGTTTAAGCACCTCAGCCCTTACCACTTCCTGCATGGTAGGATTGAGCCAGCGTTGCATCTGCCTACATGGTTTAGCATCCTCTTCCAGATAGATGTGATGCGTACACACTAAAGGGTCAATTCCCTTAATATCTGTCACATTCCAGGCAATCGCACTTCTGTGATGTTTGAGCACTTTCAACAGTTGGACCTCTTGGTCCTCAGTAAGAAGTGAAGAAATGACTACTGGGTATGTCTCCTCATCCCCAAGGTAAGCATATCTGAGGTTAGATGGGAGGGGCTTTAAGTCAGGTTTAGGTGGTTTAACCTGAGATGGAACAGCAGGGGTAACAGTTGGTACAAGCTCCACAAACTTGGGTCTCCATACAGCAAGGGCCTCTTCCATAGTGTCATCATCCAATTCCTCAAGATAGCCCATATCCTCCCCACCCTCAAGTATTAGCGCCATGTGGGAGTTAACGCACTCCTCTAGATCATCTTCCATTATAGTATCCACACAATCCACATCAAGGAGGTCAGAGTCAATATCCTCTGGATGTTTACATAAGCTAAAAATGTTTAGCTCGATTGTCATGTTCCCAAAAGAAAGTTTTAACATTCCATTCCGGCAATTGATCAGTGCATTTGATGTTGCTAAGAAAGGTCTTCCCAAAATTACCGGAATCTGAGCATTGTTGCTGTGTACTGGTTGAGTGTCCAGTACATAGAAGTCCGCAGGGAAATAGAACTTCTCAATCTGCACAAGTACGTCCTCTATTACCCCCCTTGGTTTCTTTACAGATCGATCAGCGAGTTGCAAAGTAACTTTGGTGGGTTTCAACTTGCCTAGCCCCAGTTGTTGATAAACTGAGTAGGGTAATAGATTAACACTGGCACCCAGATCTAACAAAGCCTGATTAATCCGATGATTTCCAATGCTGCATGATATGGTGGGGCATCCCGGATCTTTATATTTCTGGGGTGTGTGCCATTTAGGAGCGCACTAACTTGCTTAGTGAAGAAAGCTTTCTTTTGTACACTCATCCTACGCTTGACAGTGCAAAGATCCTTAAGGAACTTGGCGTAGGCAGGAACCTGCTTAATTGCGTTCAACAAAGGAATATTGACCTTAACTTCCTTAACAACATCCAAGATCTCTTGGTTCAGGATTTTCTTCTTGGGATGGGTCAATCTTTGTGGAAACGGGGCAACCGGCTTAGAAGTAGTGGGGTCAGGACCTTTTTGTGTCTCAACAGTAGCCTCAGCATCATTACTATCCTTGTCTATTTCAATTTGGGCATTTGAATCCGAGGAGCCATGTTGTTTGTCTTTTTTCGGATTCTCATAAAGTTCTCTGCCACTACAGAGAGTGATAGCTTGAACATGCTCTTAAAAGCTGGGGGTCAGATATGTTGTTAACTTCAAACTGCCCTTTAGGGTTCGGGAGGGGTTGGGCTGGAAAGGTTCCTTTCCCCTGACCTTGGAGGGTACATTTGATTTGTTCAATGGATGTTTCCAGCCTTTGGATAGCTTGCTGGTTGCTCTGAATAGCTTGTTGATTATTTTGCAAATTTTGCATAAACTGTTGTTGAGACTGCATGAATAAATTTAGCGTCTCCTCCAAAGACTTATTCTGGGGTTGTGGGGCATAAGATGTATTCGGCTGTTGAGGCACGTACGCACCCACATTAGATTGTCTTTGGGGATTAAACTCTGAACTTGCACTTGGTCCATTCCTCCAATTGAAATTAGGGTGCATGGTTCCGCCATGAAGGATTATATGTGTTCCCCGTATGGTTGGCATTGAATGGCTTCTGATAAGTATTCAATACATTAGCCTGTTCTTGCAATGCTTCATGTAAAGCTGGGATTGTTGGACAATCCACAGATCTACGTGTATCAGAAGCACACATGCCACAAAACATGACAGTTTCCTTATTCCTCCCAAGTTTTAGGGACTCGACTTCTCTTGTGAGTGCCGCAAGCTTGGCTTGGATGTCGATTTGATTGTTCAATTGATATATACCTCCACCCTTAGGTTGATTCAATTCCCTGGAATGATCTACCCCCTCAAAGGAGGTCCATTTTTGTGCATTTTCTGCCATCAATTCCAAAAATTCTCATGCTTCATCGGGTGTTTTTTTGGTCGAATTAACCATTGCACATCATTTCAATAAATTGACGCGTCTCCAGAGTGAGGTTTTCAATGAAGACTTTAATGAGACGGTGTGTTTCATACCCATGATGTGGACATGCAAGGATCAACTCGTTGAAGCGTTCCCAACATTAAAGTAGGGCTCTTTCTGATTTTACCTGAACATTATGATGTCCCTCTTTAAGTTGTTGGTTTTGTGTTGTGGGAAAAACTTCTTCAGGAATTCAGTGACACAGGCATTCCAGGTATTAATTGAATTAGGCCTAGGTGTGTGGAGCCAAGCCTTAGCCTTTTCCTTCAAAGAGAAAGGAAATAGTTTGAGTTTGATCACATCTGGCACCACGTTTTGAAGTTGAAGTGGAGCACAAACTTCATCGAATTCCCGCAAATGTAAGTATGCGCTTTCAGAGTCTAGCCCGTGAAACTTGGGCAGAAGTTGAATAATACCAGGTTTTATTTCATATTGACCCACAATGGCGGGCAACACAATTCACGATGGTGTGGTATGTCGTGTTGGGTTCAAAAGATCACATAATTTCCTTGGTGGCTGGTTCACCTCCCCACCGTTGTGGTCCCCATTTGGATTTACAGCATGCCCCCCATTGTTGGGGTCGCTACCGGACCCACTCGCCATGTAGATAATCTCGAAGGACTCAAAGATTGAGGAGAGTCGTAGATTCTTATAAGTTCTTTGATTGGGGACTCTCTTCTTTGTAACCGATGCACTGAGTCTCTTTGCCAACTGGACTTCTTGCTCATACACAAATGGTGTGAGCAAGCTGGAGAGGGCTTGTACTTTCTTTTTGGATTTTATTTTTATTTTTATTTTTTTTCTATTTTTGAAAAAAAAAATGAGAAAAACCTAGCCTACACAAGAAACAACTGAGTCAATATCCTAAGGTTGAAAAGTTTACCTAAGTTCACCAACCTGGCCCTATGAAACTAACCTGGCCAGTTCAGCCCCCAGGTAAGGGTAGGATCACGAATGGACCCGTTTGAAGGACCCTTGCCTAGAACAGTCTAGCTGTCTCCACACTTTGGACAAGGCTTTGCTTCGGCACCGAGATGATCAAGGACAACGATTAGGTCACTTTCAGTTTACTTTCTTCCAAAAGGACTTAAACAAGTTGGGAAATAAAGTAACTATGCCAATTCTTAGAAAGTTTGTAAAAATTCAATGATTTGTCCTTTCTAATTAGCAATCCATGCAATTTCCTAATCCAATTTAGGGCGGTTTAACATTCCATGCATGCACCTCCTATATCTAGAAAGATGCCAAAAATATCACACCCATAAAGAAATGTAAATAAAGAAAGTTAGAAAAGTCACCTTATATGGCGCTCCCTGGCAACGGCGCGAAAAACTTGATTGGACCCAATTATAGGGTGCGATTGTAGTAATGCGATTGTAGTAATAAAACTAGTAAGACCAGGTCGATCCATAGGGAGCTTTAGAAATAAGGCTTTCCAACTTTGTCACCTGTCCTAAATAAAATCTAATTTTAGCCTAAAATCTAGAAAAGTACATTCATCATTCTTATTTTAAAATAAAATTAAACACAATCCAATGAAAAAAAAATTCCTAAAACTAGATTCCTAAATCTAAAAAGATCAAGTTGCTACAAAATAGAAAACACATTAGAACATCCAATTAGAAAATACTCTAAAAATATCACTTCCTAAAATTAAAACCAACAATCGAAATTGGAAAATAAAACAAGTTATGAAAAATAATCAAACCTAAAATTTTTTTATCAAATCAAATCAATCGAAATTGGAAACAAATCGCCCATCTAAAATAAAACTCCCTAAGATTAGAAACCTACACTAGATTAAGAACCAATTAACTTTCCTAAGTTAAACACTAGATTAAGATAAGAATCTAAAAGATACACTTTCTAAATGAATGCAAATCTGAGATTTAACTTTCTTGAATTAAATAATCTACAAGAATAATGATGATGCAATCTTAAAAAAAAATTAAAAAAAAATTATGGGAGATAATGCATGGACGTGTAACATGGGACACATGAGACTTTCAAATCTAATTTCAGAACTTCAAATAAATTACACTACCACACATGTTTAAAAGATGGGGGAAAAAATATGCATGAAAACTAATGCACTTTCAGCAGTAACATAATTCTAACATATTGATATAAAGATAGAAAGATAAAGTGCAAAAAAAAAAAGAGATAAAATGCAGAAAATAAAGATGGTGTGCATAAATCAAAGATGGTAAACAAAACTGAAATATAAAGGTGGAAAGTTTCTCTTTAAAATCTCATTCTCAATCTTGGGCCCAAAAAAATTAGAAGTGCAAACCTAGGGTCTCGTTCTTCAACTTGGGTTGTCAATCCAAGTTGAGAATGATAAATCCTCACTTTTTAATAAATAAATTTCAGACTCGGATTATTAAACTTTTCTTGGTCAAACCTCTTTACCTTCACATTGTATTGCCTCCAAAAATACCATATATCCGTAGAAAACAAGGTATATTGTGAGGATGCTAAGGTGAGTTGTTAGTAATTATTCCAAGCCAATTAAAAATATTTAACCAAAAGTAAGAACTAACCCTATTGCAAAACTAATATCAAGATTCACAAGAAATCAATACAAGAATTAAAAAGAAACAATTTTATTAATACTAGTATGCAATTGAGTACATAAGATTGAGAATTAAAAACAAAAATACATACTAGGATGTTGAGAATCCCTCTTTCAAGTAAAAACTACAAGGTTGGTGGTATGGCCTTTGGAAAAAAACCCCTTGGTGAATTAAATGGAAGGGCAAGAAAGGGAGAGATGGTATGAAATTCTCTAAAGTGAGAGGTGAGCAATTCTCAAGCATGAGAGAACATGGATGCTTATGCCTTCAATTTATAGATTTTGCTCTCTTTCTTTCCTTCTTTGCTCCAAGTTTGTAGCATGCAATCTTCTTTGTATGCAAGTCCCTTCCTTGGCCAACAAGTCTTCAAAGAAATAGCAAGGTGAGTGAGAGATTTTTTTGTGCTTTCCATGTGCAAAATTGCAATCCCGAGTAGAAATTATAGTACCAACTTCGAGAGGCCATATCTTCCTCTTTTTAGCTCCGATTGACACAATCTTGGGTTCTAAAAATATCTACTCGAAAAGAGCTTTCCAACGGTGTATAGATTACACCAATTTGATGGCTGGATTAAGAGTTATGACCATTTTAATCTTGCTGCCTCTAAAAAAATCCGAAAATAAATATGCACATATGGGATGTTAATTGTGCTGTGGAGTGTGTGGGACCTATGTGGACATCCAGAGAGATCTTGGGATCTTTCTTTCCTTGTTTCTTGACTCTCTTTCCATCTTTGGTTTGCTTCTAAGCTTCTTAGATTGACTAGTCAACTCTTTTAGCACACTTTCCGTTCTTGAATCTCTCTCTTGATTTTTGAGTTTTAAAACTTAGTAAGAATTAGATCTTACCAAGTCTGAAGTTTCCTTTCTTGAATTTGAAATCGCAAATTTAGCTTTCCATTGTTGACTTTTCAAACTCTTCAAAAATACCAAGATATGTGGGTCCACCATGAAAGATGTCATACCTTTGATTTCTCTCAAATTTCACCAATGTGGGCCCCATTCTTGATTTCTCCTACACAAATTAAAACAAATGGATTCAAGAATAATTCTGTGTGAGGAATTTAAATGGACGATGCATGGGACCCTACTTGATGCACCCATAATAAGCGACTTTCCAAAAATAAATTTCCAAAAATGGCAGGTTTCATGAATTTATGCAAAAGTTGTGATTCTTGAGCAAATTATGCATGAATGCACTACAATGGACTCTAAATGCATAAAAACATGATTTGACATTAAATAAAGCTCTTTAATATCAATAAACCCTTAAAATAGTCCAAAATGTGTATGAAAATGTGCGCTTTTCATGACTCATCAATTATTTGTTGCATTATCTAAAATTACAGCTATAACTTTATCCTTAATATTATATTCATCTAATTATTTCAAAATAGTGGCACTTATTTTATTGCCACTATGTGGCCATTCCAGTTTGGCAAAATTAATCACTCGTTTATTAAAAACTCATTTTATATCTATGTTATGGGTAGTAATACAAAAATAACTATCATCCCCTCCAGATGATCATATATCTATAGTTATAGTTATTCTACCAGGAATATTTGCAAAGTAATTTTTAATATTTTCCTTCTCACTTAACCAATTCGCTCTCACTACTGATGACTTTTTCAATTTTTTTAATTTTAATGACAATAATACCCTTTCTTTTAGAAGAAGGGTTGGGCCTTTTTCATTACTAGTAAATAGCCAATCAGCAAGATGAAAGTCAAAATTCAATCAACTTTAAAAGTCAAAACTGAGATCAAAGCTCATCCACAAAACAAAGAAACATTCAAGAAGGCCTTCTCAAAGTTTTTAGAGAAATGAAGTCCAAATCCAGCTCAAAATGATCCAAGTATAGCCAGTAGTTCCAAATCGCCAGTGGATAGAAATAAAGTCAATCATTCTAACTACTAACTGTACGAAATAGTCGGACATCCAGACTACCAATTGAACAATTTCAAACTGCCAAAAGCGGTTCATGCATTTTCAAGCAGTTTCTATCAGTTCAATCTGCCAACTAGTCAAAATTTTCCATTGGCCATCCAATGAAAAAAGTGACTTTTGGTGCCCGTTTTGAATTTAAATATTCTCCAATTGTTGCAACCACTTTAGAGGCTATAAATAGACCCACTTGGTAGCATTCCAAGCATCAAGCTCTCATTGATCATCAAGCACTCCGCAAATACTCTCCTACTTCGAAAATCCTTCACTTCTAAGAGGAGACTTTGCCCAAAACCCCTCACAACTCTTCAAACAACAACTCCATGGCACTTAGCCTCTAAAAATGAATTTATAAAACTGAACTTAGTACACTAACTATGCTGAATCCTCAAACATTCCAAAGACCCTAAGTATTATAGACCCACTGGGTAGCATTCCAAGCATCAAACTCTCACTGATTATCAAGCACTCTCCAAAAACACTCCAACTTCGGAAATCCTTCACTTCTAAGAGGAAACTTTGCCTAAAACCTTCACAACTCTTCAAACAACCACTCCATGGCACTTAGCCTCTAAAAATGCATTTAGAGAACTAAACTCAGTACCCTAACTATGTCGAATCCTCAAACATTCCAAAAACTCTAAGAGCATGTTTGGTAACAGGCGAGGAATTCATAGATCTAATGATTTTTCACTGCCACTGGAACTAGGATTCCTTGCCGAGGATTTGTATAGTTGAGGATTTCACATTGATATTGGTGTGTATCAATGCATATAACTGAGAAAAATAGGGCTGGGGTACAAATCCACTTAAGTGGGGATATTCAAACCTTATGGGGGGTCCGGATCTAAAAATCCTAACAAATAAAGATTTCGATTCGTCCAAATCCTCGGGAATTTACAATTGCCAAACATGGATTTACCACAATATTAAGGAAACCAAAATTCTTTTCCCTAAAGATTTTGTTGCCAAAGATGACCTAAGTATTCTAGACTTTCTTTGTTTTCTTCACTAAAGGAGTTTTGGATGTCGATGACTCATTGTGTACATCGTTCTAGCTCACCACACATTGGCCCCAGAATGACCCACCCCGCCGCCCCGACAAACAAGTGATAGTTTTCAATGCCTAATTGACATAAAAAAATCACTTACATTCACATCCAGATTTGGCAAACAATATTAAGAGTATTTAACCAGAGTTCTCCCAAAAGAAATCGAGGGAAATAAGAGAAAATCATAACTGTGTAAACTGTTGTTCAGCAGTTCACTATATTTCCGCATATTTTGTATTTTTCTATATTTTTGTTATTATGAGGTTGTCAAAAGGCTAGACGGCGAAGTTGTAAAAATGCAATGTAAACAACTTTCACTGACAAAGCTAGAACATTCGATACCATGTAAAATATATTTGAGAAAAGAATAGAAAACGCAATTCATGTGTAAGTCATTCTTTCTTGTTTTTCCATATTTTGATTATTGTGAATTCCACACAAACTTCTCACAATTTTCATCAAACACTAGCTTATGTGGATGATGTCTGCTTTGTTGGGGTATTTACTTTGTTTAGCTTACCATTTATGATGATTCTCGTTACATTATCTCTCATGCATGATTGCCTAGTTCTTCTACCTTTGATAATCTTTTAAGAGATAATTAGGGAAAGGTCCCTAGAATTGAATCTATCTAGCCTCCGATCCAAGCAAATTCTTTTTAAGGGAAATAGTCCAAGCAGCTAGACTGTTTGCAGCCAGAGGCCTCTGGATACATTTTACATGACTAATTTGCCATCTTTCAACTGTTTAGGCATCTAATTTTGAATTTTAAATTTCAAATCTTTCATTCTCCCACTCATTACTTCAAACCGGACATTGACATTGACGGATTGGATCTCAACAGTTGAGATCGATCTCGGAAGAAGAAAACCCCTGCAACGAAGAAGAAGAAGAAGAAGAAATAGATTGCAACGAAGAAGAAGACCCCGACAAAGAAGATGAAAAATAAGAGGAAGAAGAAGAAGAAGAAGACCCCTGCAAAGAAGAAGAAAAAGAATAAGAAGAAGACCCCTGCAAAGAAGAAGAAGACCCCTACAACGAAGAAGAAGACGACGACTTGCAGAACACGAAACGAAGAAGAAGACGATCTCCTGCGCCATCGCCGGATCTCCTGCGCCACCGTCGTTCCTACCTGTTGCTGGAGAAGGGGAATCGCCACTGGACGCCACGCCATGCCATCGCCGGAATCGAGGAAAAAGGTGAATGGAAGATGGCTCTTGTGTTTCTGATTCCCGAACGAGGAAGAAGAAGAAAGTGGGCTTAGGATATGCAGCAGTTCCGGGTTGGTCCTAGGTCAGGTTTGACCTGACCCATTCCAGAAGTCCATCCACATTCGAGTCAAAGTTAAATTTATTTGAGTTTTGTATTTTTTTATCAAGTTTATTTGTGTTTTGGACAAAATCTATTTGAGTTTTTAGCTATTTATATGACTTCTGACACAAATTTATCTAAGTTCTAGACAAATCTATCTGAGATCTGGATAAATTTATCTTAGTTCTGAACAAATCTATCTGAGTTTTGGATGAATTTATCTGATTTCTGGATGAATTTATCTGAGTTCTGAACAAATCTATCCGAGTTTTAGGCTATTTATTTGAGTTCTAGAACAAATCTATATGAGTTATAAACAAGTCTATATGAGTTTTTGACAGATTTATTTGTGTTTTTGAATTTTATTTGTGTCTTTTGAAATTTATTTGTATTTTTTGAAATAAATTTAACTGATTTTTTGACAAAAAGACTTGAGTTTTTTGTCACATTATTCGTTAATTTCAAAATCCGGCGATGTCTTAGTTTTGGTAAATGTATTTGCATTTTTTTAAATTTATTTGTGTTTTTTAATTTTATTTACTTCTTTTGAAATTTATTTGAGCCTTTTGAAATTTATTTATATCTTTTTTAAAATTTATTTGGATCTTTTGAAATGTATTTGGATCTTTTGAAATTGATTTTCATCTTTTGAAATTTATTTATATTTTTTAAAATTTATTTGTGTGTTTTTCAATTTATCTGTGTTCTTTTGAAATTTATTGCTTTTTTTATATTTATTGTGTTTTTTTTAATTTATTTCATTTTTTGAAATTTATTTGCTTTCTTTTGAAATTTATTTGGGTTTTTTTAAATTCATTTCATTTTTTTGAAATTTATTTGCGTTCTTTTGAATTTTATTTGCATTTTTTAAATTTATTTCATTTTTAGAAATTTATTTGAAATTTGTTTCCTGTTTTTTGAAACTTATTTGTGTTTTTTTGAAATTTATTTGAAAATCTCATTAGTGGAATTTTATTAATCGTGTCTAATTTAATGGTAGTTGACCATTATTAATGGCTTATCCCACTAATCATGGAATATGATTTGAAGAAAAGGTAAATTAGACATTTTAGATTTCCAAATTTGGGAAAATGTCCTATCACATTATAAGAAAAGATTGTAGACCTAAGGCAATAAAGTGAAATATTCAGGGACCCATTGCCGAATCCCCCTAATTATTTCTGAAAAAGATGTAATGCTTAAAAATCAGAGGTAGGCCCCACCTTTAGGATGTTCTTAACGCCAAAGATGGATACTAAACTTTTGATATTGACACCAAAGTCCTTTGTCCTTTTTAATGACTCTTCCCTTTGTGGTTGTCGTACTAAGTATGCCTTGACAGCCAGACTCTGGAGATTTTTATAAGAGATAATTAATGAAAGGTCCCTCATATAGTACTTGTAAGGCCTCCAGTCCATTAACTTTTCCTCTAAGGCCTGTAGTCCATGCAGCTAGACATATTTCGGTGAGAGGTCCCTGGATATAATTCTCATTACTGATTTACCCTTTCAACCATTTTAGGCATAAAATTTTAAATTTTCAAATTTCAAATCTTGGATTGTCCTTCTTTTTCATTTTGCATTATCCCTCTTCTTATGGGGCAACGTTTTCCAGAGATTTGACTGGAGAAGACAACCAGGTTTCTACCGCTGGGATTGCAAGACCAGGTTGCAAATTGGATAGTGACAAGGCGTCCATCTTTGATGGCGTCCCTAAGACGAAACCGTCCATCTCCAAAACCGCACTGCCTCAAATCATCCTTCGTCTTTTCAAACTAGTAGTTATGACGATCAGAATCACATTCCCCTTTTCCGGCTATGTCTTGTATAGCCTTGCCTCCTCCGTCTGAATCCGCCTTGGGAACTGCCGCCTATTACACGACTGCGTAACCCGATCTCGCGTCCTCTTCTCCAACCTGAAGCCTGACACAGATCCGGCGGCCAGGAATTATTAGTCTTCTTCTTTTCTTTCTCCTCCTATTAAATGATTCGTCTCCGAGTTTGAAAGGCGGCAATAGCAGATTCTCCTTCTTCTGAGATCTATAAATCAAAGGGCAACATAGGCGTTTCAGGTTCTATCTCGGAACCCAATTAATGAGGAAACGGATCCAAATCCTGCAATCGTAGATTCCTTATCGCTCTGGATCCCTCGTCGTTCGCTTCCGGAACTGAAGATGGAAGACTTGGGCCGGACTGATTCGCACGTCACCGGATAGGAGTTCAGGCGGCCACCTCCATCCGAGAAGAAAGGCAACAGGGCGGCCTTACAATTCCTATTGCAATTGCTGTGAGATCAATGGAGCAACAGCAACAAAATGCAGAAGAGAAGAGAGAAGAAGCAGCAATGGCAGTTGTCTCTGTTGCAGAAGCAGAAGGAAGAAGAAGAGCAATTTGGCCAGTCCCAGGCCAGTGTCAAGTTCGGGTTAGGTTTGACCCGACCCAGAATGAGACCCCTCTTCTCGACTTGCATGTGTCCAATCGATCTTACAATCAGCAGTAGATTTGTGATGCAGCCTTTTCAAGATCTGATCTGATCTCTTCCGTGTTCCATTGATATTCTGATCTCCTCTGTCATCCATTGATTTATCAAATTTATCTAAGTTTTTATCAAGTTTATCGGAGTTTTGAGTATTTTTTCAAATTCTTTTGATTTTTGCACAAATTTATCTGAGTTCTGAAATAAATTTATCTGAGTTCTGGACAAATTTAGCTGAGTTTTTAGCAAATTTATCTGAATTTTGAGCAAATCTATCTTAGTTTTTGGCCAATTTATCTGAGTTTCTGACAAATTTATCTCCATTTTGAAAAAATTAACTAAGTTTTTAAATAAATCTTTATTTGTTTTTCAAAGATTTAATTAAGTTTTTTGGCAAATTTATTCACATCTTTTGAAATTTATTTACATTTTTTAAAATTTTTTTGGATATTTTGAAATTTATTTACGTCAATTTCTCTGTGTTCTTTTGAAATTTATTGCGTTTTTTGAAAGTTATATGAGTTCTGGACAATTCTATCCGAGTTTTAGGTTATTTATCTGAGTTCTGGAACAAATCTATCTAAGTTATAAACAAATCTATATAAGTTTTTAGCAGATTTATTTGAGTTTTTTAATTTGATTTGTGTCTTTTGAAAATGATTTGTATTTTTTGAAATAAATTTAATTGAGTTTTTGACAAAAAGACTTGAGTTTTTTGCCATATTGTTCGCTAATTTGGAAAATTGGGTTATCTTAGTTTTGACAAATGTATATGCGTTTTTTTAAACCTATTTCCGTTTTTTACTTTTATTTACTTCTTTTGAAATTTATTTGAGTCTTTTGGAATTTATTTATATTTTTTTGAAATTTATCTTGATCTTTTGAAAATTATTTGGATCTTTTGAAATTGATTTTCATCTTTTGAAATTTATTTATATTTTTTGAAATTTATTTGTGTCTTTTTAAATTTATCTACTTTATTTTGAAGTTTATTTCTATTTTTTTAAATTTATTGTGTTTTTTGAATTTTATTGCATTTTTTGAAATTTATTTGCTTTCTTTTGAAATTTATTTGCGTTTTTTAAATTCATTTCATTTTTTGAAATTTATTTGCGCTATTTTGAATTTTATTTGTGTTTTTTAAATTTGTTTCATTGTTAGAAATTTATTTGAAATTTATTTTCTATTTTTTGAAACTTATTTATGTTTTTTTGAAATTGATTTGAAAATCTCATTAGTGGAATGTTGTTAATCGTGACTAATTTAATGGTAGTTGACCATTATTAATGGCTTATCACACTAATCATGGGATATGATTAAAAGAAAGGGTAAATTAGACATTTTTGGGTTTCAAATTTGGAAAAATGACCTATCACACTATAAGAAAAGATTGTGGACCTAAGGCAATAAAGTGAAATGTTCTGGGACCCGTCGCCGAATCCCCCATCTTTTAATCATGTACATTGTCTTCTATTCTATTTGATGCATACATATTGCATTGCTTATATATATATATATATATTATGTCTTGCCAAGTTTTCTAACTTGATGTTCTTTTACCTTGGTGTTGTAGGTATTTGATCTTCTTCCTTGATCTTGGAGAGTGAGGCGCTCTACGAAACGTTAGGCATTGCAGAGTGCGAGTGTGGCGTCGGTGACTTAGCTTTAGTCACTGTGGCTGAGCGAGAGTGACCTATTATGTCTTTGGTTGTTTCTCTTAGTCGTATAGCTTTTGTTGCATAAATGGTTTGTTGTGATAAAATATCTTAATCTTCATTTGAAACTTGAATATAAGTAAATAGAGACTCGTTCTACTCTATTTGATGTATGGACTAATACCTTTGGTGGAGTTTTCTATACATAGCTTTCGCCCATTGATATTATAGCTTCCGCTTAACTATTGTTTATAGAATGTGGAAAAAGTTTTAAATTATCCTCACAAATGGACTACAATCGTGGTTGGATTTATTAGTAGGGGTGCACATGGGCAGTTTGGATCAATTTTAGAGGGGGAACCATCAACCAAACCGAACCCATCGGTTTTCTATTTTCCTAAACCGAACTGAACCGCCCAGGTGCTCAAACCGAACCGAACCGGTTTGGTCCCGTCATGGTTTTTTTTTTTTTTTGTTTTTTATTTATTTATTTTTCATTAAAAAAAACTATAGTTCAAACTTGGTCCATCAAATGGAATGAGGAGAAGCTGTAATGAACACTAAAATATATTTTATAATTCGTTTCAACCAAGAAAGCATACATCAAACGATGGATGAACTCTTTCCATCCATCATCTAGTCGCGTAATTGAAAGGACCAGGCCGTGTTTGGCCAACTTTTCAGGTCCATGAGTTGAAGCAGTTCGAATCTTATGGTAAAATACACCAACAAAATGGTCAAGTACGTACCTATTTCTTTACATAAAATCTGAACTAGACTACATTTCTTGATCCAGACCAATGAATTCAACATAAAAGGAACTAGTTTTTTTTTTCTTAATTTTTTTTGCCAACACGATATGTTCGAGTGGAATGTAGCCCCAATTTTGAACTAACTGAGATGAACCTCTTCATAGTTCACTTTCTCTTAGGTCAGACCAAACCCTGGGCAGCGCTACCAAAAGCCCAATAATGCACACTTCTTGTAGAACTTTCATTAAACATGTAACATGCAAGTAGAGCATTTAAGTACTTCTCCTAAGGTTAAAACAGTCAAAACTCAATTCTCAAGTTAATACATATAGTCAGTTTAGTTTTGCAACGCCCCAATTTTGAATACCGAGATAACCGTCAAGGTACCCGAAGTTGGCACGCTACTTTCCTAAAAATCCAAGAACTTCCAAGATCGTAGGTCTATAGTGAGGTCCAATTTAAAATTTTTTGAACAACATCATAATCAATAGTTGAATTGTGGAATCGTAATTAATATAGTGGAAGCAAATGTAACAATAGCGGACGTATAAGGTATCATATAAACTGAATCAAGTGTAGTAGGGCTGAAGTCCAGCCTATTCTCAAAGTATGATTATTCATAAGTTTGAACATATCATTCTAACTCCATGCTCACAACATAAACACTCAAAATCCAAAAAAAGTACTCTCACACCCCAAGTGTAGGCACTCTGTCATCCAGCTCAACCTCTTGGTCAACTGGTCCGCATCCGTAGTCACTGGCTACGGGCGCCTCGATGAGTGCATTGTCCTCATAATCGGGGTCAATACATAAGCACCAAGAATGGGTAAGATCCAAAGATTTGGCAAGGCACAGTATACAACATAGGATGTATCTATCAAAAGAGTAAAGACGATCATATAATCAATGAGAATACTAATGGTATATAATCTAGGTGATTGAGCAAGATAAGTAGTTAGAATCAAGATAATTAAGTTATCTAATCTAACAGATATCAAAATTGCACATTCACACAAGCTGAACACCGTGGGATATTATGCCGCAGCTCTCTCATACTGAACATAATTGTGGTGGGGAAAAGTAACCTGCGCTAGGGATGACGAGCCCCCGCAAAAAAAACACTCATCAATCTCAACACTCATCACTCAAACACTCAGAAGACCATAGTCGGTATCACACCGTCTGTCTAAACATAGCTCATCATGATAGCTCTCTCAACACTCATAATAGCTCCTACCAGTGATGATCAGTCCAAAGGTTAAGCTTAAGACAACTTGGTGAATGCTAATGTTGACTCCAGGAAACAAATACAGGTCGTGTCTGTCTAGGCTTGCCTTGTGCAAGCAAGGTCCTAACAAGTCCCTAAGAGGTCCACGTACTAGTCAGATCCATGGAACAAAGTCCAAGTCCAAGTCCAACATTGAATCCATACCAAGACCCACCAAACCCATGGCCTTAGTCTAAAATGGTCCAAGTAAGATACAAGTTCATTTACTAATAACAATCGGTCCATTCTCACCCACAATGAGTCACAAGTCCAAACTAACCAACCTCTTCATCCTAGGGTATCACACATCCCAACTTAGGCCATATGAGGCCCCCCTTAGACACAGACACGGGTAATTAATCACCCAATTACATCACCGGACCACCTCTAAGTAATCCTAGGTTTGGGTCATCCATTTTCCATTAATTAATAGGTACATAACAATAATGAGGACATTAAAGTGACAGTGATGTAATAAACCTCCAAATCAGAGAATCAAGGGAAAAATATCGAAAGTCCATCCTAAGTAATGGTCCATTTTTAGGTCCAGGTCTTTATCAGTTAATTTGATTCCTAAATGAAGTTTCAGATGCCAATGGATATTGTGTTTGGTGCTCCAGAAGTTACGAGTATCTTTGACGACGTTTAAGGATCGAATTGATATCAAATCCAAACCCTAAACCCTACTTGGTGGTCCTCATGAGTCAAGGTTGAGCCACATCATTGACCCATGCTTGTTACATCAATGGAAGTTTATTTGGATGGTCAATGGCCCCCACAACAAATCACAACCTTAGAATTGCAAAATTGGAGAATCATTGTACATGGTGTATCCGGTTGACCAAGCGCAGGGTCCGGTGACCGGGTACACTAGAGAGTCAAGATGTTGACTCCCAGGTTGACCCTCAGTGCAGTGTGCCCGGTCGACCTCCTGGCCAGGTCAGTTGACCGTGCACACTGAAAACTGAACATAGGCACTTGGCAGGAAGTGTCTGGACTTGAATTTCCACAGTGTGTCCGGTCGACCTCCTGGCTTGGATGTTGACCGGGAACACTGGAATTCTAAAAACCAGAGACATCCCAGCTCGCAGCTTCCCCTTGAAATTCCTTTGTGCCCGGTCGACCGGGATTAGGGCCCGGTCGACCGCGCACACTGAATTATGGGTCTGAGGTAATAATCCAACTCTTAGTTAATTATTTGGGTTTCTTGTGTATCCAATCGACCGGGTACAGGGTCCGGTTGACCGGGTACACTACACTTGTAATTTTCACAGACTCTTAATTGGGACTTGAATTTCTCATGTTTTAGTGTCGCCGGTCGACCGGACTAAAGGTCGGTCGACTAGGTACGCGCGCTTGCTGTAAACTCCAAAAATCTGAATTTTTTCTCCTTCAATCCAATTTCTATCCAAACCATCTCCAATCTCCTCCATTCATTATGGAAACATCATCAAACATAAAAAAACACTTCAATATACATCCAACCATTCACAATTGGGCGATTGATCTTCCAAATGAGATAAACTCATCCATCAATGGCAAAAGAACCATGAAAACATGCTCAAATGATAGATCTAAGCATTCCCACATCAATTGAATTAAAATTGCAGAATCAAGAGAATGAAAACATGCATTCTATGCTAAATAGGTATATTGCACTTGCCTTAATCTGAATTTGCAAAGGAAATTGATAAAAGAGAAGAAGTCCAAGCTCCTAGTAGCAATCCAAGCCTCTAAGGGTCTTCCAACACTCAAACCAATCCCAACTACTGCTCCTACTACCCAATCCACAAGAGAATTGTAATAAGAAAGAAATCTAGAGAGAGGAAGATAGAATTCTAAGGAAATTGAACTATAGGAAGAGAAGATTACCTTTTCTTGTAGAGGAAGAAGAGACTAATAAGGGAGAAATCCTTAGGAGATTGTAGTTGAAATTGTAGTAGATGGCGTTCTTCTAGATTAGGGTTTAGAGCTAGGGTTTCTAGAGTTAGGGTTCTAGGGAAATGAGAGATAGATGGGAGATGAAAGTGAATTAGGGTTTAGTTTCATTTGAAATGAAAATGTTTAGCTTATATAGGTTAGGGTTAGGGCTGATTACCAAAAGGTCCTTTTTGTTTAAATGGGAATGGGGATAAGGGCATGGGTAAATGGGTCTTTTGTAGAGATTTTAGAAGCTTCTTAAGTGGAAAGCCCCTCCTAAAACAACTTATTTACTAGCTAAGGTCTCTACTAATTAAAAACCTTATATCTTACAATTGACACCCTACAAAACCCATAAATTACACAAAGGCCTAATCCTAGAAAATAGGTTAATGATTTAGGAAAATACCTATCTACCCTTACTAATCCTTATTAATTAATAGCATAATTATACTACAAGTACTATAATTTATAATATTCAAATTCAAATGAGGGTCCACAAGAAATGGAGCCTCACAGGTTTAGGCGGTTAACCATGGGTTCAAACCGATAACCGACCGATGTAAGGCAGTTTCTATTATTTTCAAACCGTTGACTGAACTGATCTACATAAAACCGATCCAAACCACCCGGTTCGGTCGGTTCGATTCGGTTTTGTGGTGATACTGGATTTTTTATGCAACCCTATTATTAACACCGCCTCGAGATTCGAACTTTCATTTTAATTTGGGACTCTAGGTTTTGGGGATGTGATAATGGGCTTGGCTCTACCTCGTAATCTACTCATTCTGGCGAGCATGCTACTTACCAAAGGCTTACTATTGTGCTATCATAACCTTTATGCGCTCGTGGAACCGATAATCTAAGCTTAGGTGACTGGGACCTGTAGGAGTCTGCTCTGCCTACCCTCTCCTCACCATCTCCTATAAAAACAAATAAGGTTAAGACAAACAATAACACACTAAGTAGTTAAGTAACCATCCTCCTAGCATTATCGTTACTCAAATCCTATGATATCCAAATACAACAACTCACCCATGGTACCCGTGCAAACACAGTTTGATGTGGATACAGGTACGGAATACCGCAAGATATGGTAGGGGTATGGCGTCAAAAAATTGTGATACGATTGTCTCATGTTACAAAAAAAAAACAAAAATAGAGGAAATCGTTTGAGCTTTGATGAAACAACAAAAAAATGTTCAAAACCTTCTAATTGCCAATTGTGATTTCATTTTTTTTTTTGTGTTAAACTTTATGTTATTTTGTTATAAATTAAAAGATAAAAAAACCCTAACCATTTCCCTTTTTGTGTGACAGGAGAAAAAAATACGAACAGACGGAAGAAGAGGAAGAAGAACAGGAGGAGGATAACCTCTGTTGTAACACCCCGTCCCTTAACTCCTTATTAATTATAATTAATTACTTGATTAGTTAGTAAGTGTGTTTAGAGTCTTAGCGAGTTGGGTTTGACGTTTGGATCATGTGTGTGAAACCTCGTGTGATTTAGAGTGCGTTTGGGTATAGTAGGAGGTGGTTTGCAATTTCGGAAAGTTTTTAGGGTTTATTTGAGATTATGAGTTTTGTGAGTTTGGGTGCATCAGATAGGTCTCGACATTCTACGAACATTAGTCTTCTGTCACATTTTGATCCGACGAGTCGAAGAGACCCAAAGATCATCCTTAGTGAAACCAAGGACTAAACCCAAATTAGCCCAAAACCTAACCTAATATAAGACCTCACTCATCCCTTCATTTATTCCATCTCTTCTCTCATTTCACTGTACCATCTCCAAGTTCTTTTCTCCCTCATTGCCTCCTCACTAAATCCGACCACCGCAGTTCTGGTGACAATGACCAAGCTCCACTTCATCTTCCCCAAGCTTCCAAGAGCCCAACCATATACTTTTCTAAGTTTTCCATCGACTAACCTTGGCTAGGTAAGCTCCTAAAGTCTTTAAACTTAGACCTTCTTCTTCCTTTGGTTAAGAAATGGATTAGAGAAGCTCATCTCCTCCCTTTGTATTCATTTTGTAGAGAGATTTTGGGTTGAGAAGCCATTTGCACAAGTTTGAGCTCCAAGGAGGATTTTCCCCTAATTTCTTCTTTGTTTTGTTAACCTCTTAATCTAAGGCAAGTTAATATGTATAATTATGCTTTGATATGTTTGTGTCTCCTTGATTTGATAATTGATGATGATTTAGATGACCACATGCTCAGTGATACCTTAGATGTTTGAAAACATGATAAGATGAATTGAATGGTTTGAATGGGATGGATGTGGTTTGAATGGACTTGATGAGAGGGGGTTTGGTTGTATATGGAGAGGGCTAGGCCCTATTTTCTTTGTTTGCAGGTGTGAATAAAGGATGGGAGTGAAACTCCCCATTCTGAACCAATCTCAAAATTCGCTTCAGAATTCTAGGAGCAATTGGTTAATCGAAACTGGGTGTCGGTTAACCGAACTGCGGTTTGGTGACCCTCGGCGACCTGTCGGTTCCAACTCCAGATTGATACATTTTTGCTAAAAGAGTTGGGCACTCGGTCACCTTGTCGGTCAGACGTCGGTAAAAAGTCGTGGACAAAACATTTTACCGACGTAATAATTTTTCATCGGCAAAAATTAGCATTTTACCGACGATTATTTTAATCTTACCAACGTTTTTAAAATGTCGGTAAATTCATTTTATTATTGTAAAAATTTAAATTAACTTTTACCGAAGTTTTATTTTTGTCAGCAAAAGAAAAGGCAAAAAAAATAAAAAATAAAAAATCCTTTTACAGATGTTTTATTTTCGTCGGCAAAAGAAAATGCAAAATAAATAAAAAATAAAAATCCTTTTACCGACGTCTTATTTTCGTCGGTAAAATAAAAAGAAAAATAAATAAAAAAATAAAAGCTTTTACCGACGTTATATTTGCATCAGTAAAATAAAAAGTAAAATAAATAAACCATAAAATTCATTTTACCGATGTTTAATTTTCGTCAGTAAAACAAAAGTAAAAATAAATTAAAAATTAAAAAATGTTTACCAACGTTATTATTTCGTCGGTAAAATAAAACATAAAATAAATAAAACATAAAATTTATTTTACCGACGTTTTATTTTCGTCGGCAAAATAAAAAGATAAGAAAATAAAAAATAATAATACTTTTACCAACGTTTTATTTTCGTCGACAAAAAATAAAACTAAAAAATAAAATACTTTTACCGACGAAACAAAAACATCGGTAAAAGTCTTTTATTTTTTTTCTAAAACTATATTCATTTTTTCAATATAATGTTCTTGCAAACCTGTTTATTTCAATATAATTTTCCTGTAAACCTGTTTATATACTTGTTCATGCACCTATATTCAATATAAAAAATGCATGCAAACAACCATCGCCATTTTTCATCAAATCATTTATCTCATTAAACAAATATTACAATCAATAATGATACAGTCCCATATAAATGTCCAATATACATATACAAATGAACTAAAAAGAATAAAACACATTTAGCTAGTCTGCAATCGACCCCAAAGCATCCATCAATCTGCAATGACAAAAACAACATTAGAATCTTTTCAATGAATTAAATTATAAATGAAAGATAAACATGTATATATATAAGTCTTAAGTGTAAAGATTTAGGCGGTTTTTTCGTTTAATTCGTTAACCGGATATCTGATTCATTAACCGTCAATTCCTATAATTTACTTTGGCCTTGAACAAGATACTCGTCCTGGTTTCTAGGCTGTCCGATGGTCGTTTCTCGTTTTCGACCTCCGACGGCCTATTTTCGAGACTAAGTGTTAAGAATCCAATGTTTTTAGGTCTAATTCGTTAACCGGGAGTCCGATTTACGAACCGTCAATTCCTACAAGTTAATTTCGCCTCGAGCGAGGTGCTCGTGCCGTTTTCCGATTTTTCCAGGGGCCGTTTCCCATTCCAGACCCCCGCGGGCCGTTTTCGAGCCTAAGTGTTGGAAAATCGTCGATTTTCGCTTCTAATTCTCTAACCGGGAATCATATTTGCGAACCGTCATTTCTTATAAGTTACTATACCCTTGAGCGAAGTGCTCGTGCCGGTTTTTGATTTTTCAGGGGGCCGTTTCCCGATCCGGACTCCAGGCGGACCGCTTTCGAGCCTAAGTGTTGGAAAATCCAATGTTTTCGCTTCTAATTCTCTAACCGAGAGTTCTATTTGTGAACCGTCAGTTCCTACAAGTTACTCTACTCTCGAGCGAGGGGATCGTGCCGGTTTCCAATTTTTTCGGGGGCCATTTCCCATTTTAGACCCCCTGCGGCCGTTTTCGAGCCTAAGCATTGGAAAATCGTCGATTTTCGTTTCTAATTCTTTAACCGAGAGTTATATTTGCGAACCGTCAGTTCCTACAAGTTACTATACCCTTGAGCGAAGTGCTCGTGCCGGTTTTCGATTTTTCCAAGGGTCGTTTCCCATGCTGGACCCTCGACGGGCCGTTTGAGCCTAAATGTTGGAAAATCATCGATTTTCACTTGTAATTCTCTAACCGGGAGTTCTATTTATGAGCCGTCACTTCCTACAAGTTACTCCACCCTCCAGTGAAATGCTCGTGCTGGTTTTCGATTTTTCCGAGGGCCGTTTCCCGTTTTGGACCCCCGGCGGGCCTTTTTTGAGCTTAAGTGTTGGAAAATCGTCGATTTTCACTTCTACTTCTCTAATCGGGAGTCCTATTTGCGAACCGTCAGTTCCTACAAGTTACTCTACCCTCGAGCGAAGTGCCTGTGCCGGTTTTCAATTTTTCCGGGGGCCGTTTCCTGATCCGGACTCCCGACGGACCGTTTTCGAGCTTAAGTGTTGGAAAATTCAATGTTTTCGCTTCTAATTCTCTAACCGGGAGTTCTATTTGTGAACTGTCAATTCCTATAAGTTCGTCTACCCTCGAGCGAGGTGATCGTACCGATTTCAGATTTTTCCGAGGGCCGTTCCCCGTTCCGGACCCTCGGCGGGTCCTTTTCGAGCCTGAGTGTTGAAAAATCCAATGTTTTCGCTTCTAATTCTCTAACCGGAAGTCCTATTTGCGAAACGTCAGTTCCTACAAGTTACTCTACCCTCGAGCGAAGTGCTCATGCCATTTTTTGATTTTTCTGGGAGCCGTTTCCCGTTCATGACCCCCAGCGGGCCGTTTTCGAGCCTAAGCGTTTGAAAATTGTCGATTTTCGCTTCTAATTCTCTAAACGGGAGTCCTTTTTACGAACCGTCAGTTCCTACAAGTTACTCTAACCTCGAGCGAGGTGCTCGCACCAGTTTCCAATTTTTCCAAGGGCCGTTTCAAGTGCCGGACCCCCGACGGGCTGTTTTCTAGCCTAAGTGTGGGAAAATCGTCGATTTTCGCTTCTAATTCTCTAACTGGGAGTCCTATTTGCAAACCGTTAGTTCCCACAAGTTACTCTACCCTCGTGTGAGGTGATCGTGCCAGTTTCCAATTTTTCCGGGTGCCGTTCCACGTTCCGAACCCCCGGCGGGCTGTTTTCGAGCATAACTGTTGGAAAATCGTCGATTTTCGCTTCTAATTCTCTAACCGGGTGTCCTATTTGCGAACCGTCAGTTCCTACAAGTTACTCTACCCTCGAGCAAAGTGCTCGTGCCGGTTTTCAATTTTTCCGGGGGTTGTTTCCCTATCTGGACTCCTAGCAGACCGTTTTCGAGCCTAAAGGTTGGGAAATCGTCGATTTTCGCTTCTAATTATCTAACCGGGAGTCCTTTTCGCGAACCGTCAGTTCCTACAAGTTACTCTACCCTCGAGCGAGGTGCTCAATCTAGTTTTCGATTTTTCCAAGGGCCGTTTCCAGTGCCGGACCCCTAGCGGGCCGTTTTCGAGAGTGTGGGAAAATCGTCGATTTTCGATTCTAATTCTCTAACCGGGAGTCCTATTTTCGAACCGTCAGTTCCTACAAGTTACTCTACACTTGTACGAAATGCTCGTGCCGGTTTTCGACTTTTCGAGGGTCGTTTCCCATTTCGGACCCCCGGCGGGCCGTTTTCGAGCCTAAGTGTTGGAAAATCATCGATTTTCACTACTAATTCTCTAACCGGGAGTCCTATTTGCTAACCATCAGTTCCTACAAGTTACTATACCCTTAAGAGAAGTGCTCGTGCCGGTTTTTGATTTTTCCAAGGGTCGTTTCCCATGCCGGACCCCCGGCGGGCCGTTTTCAAGCCTAAGTGTTGGAAAATCATCGATTTTCGCTTCTATTCTCTAACCGGCAGTCCTATTTGCGAATCGGCAGTTCCTACAAGTTACTCTACCCTCAAGCGAAATGCTCGTGCTGGTTTTTGATTTTTCCAGGGGCCGTTTCCCGATTCGGACTCCCGGCGGGCTGTTTTCGAGCCTAAGTGTTGGAAAATCCAATGTTTTCGCTTCTAATTCTCTAACCGGGAGTTCTATTTACGAACCGTCGTTCCTACAAGTTACTCTACCCTCGTGCGAGGTGATCATGCCGGTTTTTTATTTTTCCGGTGGCCGTTCCCCGTTCTGGACCCCCGACGGGCCGTTTTCGAGCCTAAGTGTTGGAAAATCATCAATTTTCGCTTCTATTATCTAACCAAGAGTCCCATTTGCGAACCGTCAGTTCCTACAAGTTACTCTACCCTCAAGCGAAATGCTTGTGCCGGTTTTTAATTTTTCGGAGCGCCGTTTCCCGTTTTGGACCCCCGGGTTTTCGAGCCTAAGTGTTGGAAAATCGTCGATTTTCGCTTCTAATTCTCTAACCGAGAGTCTTATTTGCGAACCGTCAGTTCCTACAAGTTAATCTACCCTCGTGCGAGGTGATCGTGCCGGTTTTCAATTTTTTCGGGGGCTGTTCCCCGTTTCGGACCCCCGGCGGGCCGTTTTCGAGCCTAAGTGTTGGAAAATCGTCGATTTTCGCTTCTAATTCTCTGACCGGGAGTCTTTTTTGCGAACCGTCAGTTCCTACAAGTTACTCTACCCTCGAGCGAGCTGCTCGTGCCGGTTTTCTATTTTTCCGTGGGCCGTTTCCCGTTTCGGACCCCCGGCGGGCCGTTTTCGAGCCTAGGTGTTGGAAAATCGTCGATTTTCGCTTCTAATTCTCTAACCGGGAGTCCTTTTTGCGAACTATCAGTTCCTACAAGTTACTCTACTCTCGAGCGAAGTGCTTGTGCCGGTTTTTGATTTTTCCAAGGGTCGTTTCCTATGCCGGACCCCCAGTGGGCCGTTTTCGAGCCTAAATATTGGAAAATCATAAATTTTCGCTTCATATTAAGACATGATGGATAACTCTTTTATTTGAGAAAAAGAAGAGTTATCCAATTTACAATGTTCAAGTTTATGAAAATACAACATGGTCCAGTGATACTAACATTTTCCAAATTATGTGTTCTCTTACTACCATTTGTCATTTTTGAGAAATTATGTGGTTGATGCTTTCCAAGAATGAGTTACTCGTACCTAAACTTTTCACACAACCTCCACATCAAAGAAGTAAAAGAAGAAATGTGAATGCTGGAATATGGAAAAAATATTAATTTGAATGTTGGATAGGAAATAACCTTCAACTTCTCTAGATGGAAGGCAGGAGATAAAAGCCTCCTGTGATTGGTCCATTTTTTCCTTTCAAATGTACCTAAGAAATGTATTGGATCCTCTCCCAATTCATTTGCTCTTCGAATTATCTATAGTACCCAAGAAATTAGCAGCCAAGGCCAAATTGGATATAAAATGTTGTTTGATTGGAAGTATGTAAAAAACTAATAATGAACATTAAAAATTATTGTGGCATTGCAGCTAAAAATAATAAAAAGTGTGTTAATTTCATGAGAATAATTGTGGCATTCAAGAGAATAATCTACTAACCAAAGGGTCGCATCATGATCTCCAGTACCTGTGCCATCACCAGCAGAAGTGGTCCCTCTCGTGATGTCGAAATAGAAGGTCAGATCCATCCTTGCCGTAGCTGCCAACTGTTGAACAAGGGCCTCAAGTGCACGTGTCCTCCTGTCTTGCTCAGCCTGCCTCCTGTTCTGCTCAGCCTGCCTCCTGTCCTGCTCAGCTGCCTCCTATCCTGCTCAGCTAGCTGCTCCCGCAGTGCGATCACCTCAGGATTTGGTGCCCAAGATTGTGTGGAAGATGAAGAGGTCCTTGTGTATATCCCAAACCCTTTTAAGTATCTCACCTCATCCCAAGCACATCAACAACAATCTGTTCCTCAGTCATCGGAGCTGTGACAGAGGGCTGTGACTAATCCTCAGTCCGCTGCACCAAGGCCTCATGCCATTTAAATCAATAAGGGATTTAGAATGATTTTATGGCATTATTGGTCATAAATGATTTATTAGCAAACATACATGTCTCTGCTGAGCCACCTCATTTACCCACTCATTACTCTTTTGTCTGTAGTGGGTGTCGCGGAAAATTGAGTAATAGGAGGCGCTTGACCGGCATTCTATGCCGTCTGTCATTTGAAACAACTTTGTATTAGATAATGTAATGCAGCTACATATTGATAAATTAATAAACTTAATCAAGTTTCTTCATATGAATATAATTAGTACCATCAGAGACATCCTCGATGCAAATGACCTAGAGCCACTAGTATGATTATATGGCGGCTTGGCTCAACTCTCTTGAGCTGTTTTCAACTTCGCCTACTTAGAAAAACAATAATACATTAGCAGTCATTTATAAAATCATTACTAATAGAATTATGTTGGAATATAATCAATTGTTGTAGATAACATCCCAAAATTACCTTCCATGCTGGTGATTCCCAGCACTGTGAGACTATCAACTACCAGTCAGCTGGATCATAACCCTCTGCCGGGTGGTCCTGGGGTCGGGGAACCCCCTGCTCCAACAGCTCGAGATAGTGACTATACAGCTCATACTTCCAACTCCTGTACAATACCCCGCATTGGCGGTCAATGTCCGCCCTAAGCTGCATATCGCCCTCATAGTCCCCGATATAAAAAAATTGCTGCAATTAGGGGAGAGCCATATAAAGATTACTAGTAACAAAATATAATCAGATATTGTAATGAGGAGCACAACTATAATCAGTTTGGTTGATATTTCTCGTTTCAGTTTACCTTTACTGCAGCAATGACGGCAAGCTTGATCCCACTGTCAAGCTTCTTCCAACCATGGGGCCTGACTGGGGCAACCTCTCTAATGGCTAACCCAAGATGGTTAACAGTGATGGAGCATGTTCCCCTTCTGGCCTATGACTGGAGATGGGGATCGAGACCGAGATGTTATGACCCAGCTGTCTCCTCAGCTTTGTTACATTCTTCCCTCACGTAACACCCCTTACACGGCTCGGAACCTCCGAGACTGGGGCTGATGCTGTTAAGATGACAGTGCTAAATGAGTTAGTGAACAAAAATCATTAAATTCAGGTGAATTTAGGATTTTAAAAGCAAATAATTTTCTCACCTACGCTGCTCCCGACTGTATGAGGACTCGTTGGAGGTTGGGACGGCCGAGGCTGGGTCGGCGAGGGCTATGTGGTCGAAGGTTGAATCGGCGGAGGATGGGGGGCTGCCAAATCAGGGGTGCTCCCTGATCCTCCAGAACGTGTAACTAGAAGAGCATTTGGCGGAGGCTGTGTCGAGGCCTCAGGTGTGCTCTCTACACGAGCTAACTTGAGTGCATCTGCGATCCTCTGGGAACGTTTCACCCTCTTATCTGGTGGCATATCTGCAATCTGGCTTAAAGTAAAGTGACAAGGAAAATAAATAATTATTAGCAGAAATCAATAATATTAGTAAAGTGAATGTCAACAATTTACATTAAATGAAAATAGAAATCAATTTAACATGAATGTCACCATCAAAACTAATATTTTAAAGTACACGTCATAGACATTCACAGAAAGATTACCTCATCTGTTTGAGACCAAGATGTATTGTCATCTACATCATCTTCGGGGGGAATGTAGTTCTCATCCTTATCATTCTCGTTAACATTCCTTTTTCCCTTCTCGTTTGTCCCTTTAGCCGAACCAAATATAGTACGTGCGGTCGGCGGGAGCCCTAGAGATGCAAGTTTTTGTGCATTATGCTTAATTGTCTTTTTTCTCTTTAATAAATAATTGGGTGCTTGCACTTGATGGGACAACTCTCCTGGTTTGACCCATTTTTTCCCTCCGTTTGGCATCTTTTGCAACTATGATATATAGAATTAAGAATAAAATGTGAAATGTAGAAATGTCTTATCCACATATGAACAAATCAGAAGAGAAAATGAAATTGAAGACAATGTCATTATGTAAGACAATATCTTTATTAATTTACTTAATCGTTACATGTGCAAAACCTGAAACAAACATTACATGTCATATTCCATGTCATCATCTTCCTGACTATGAACATCATTTTCTTCTTTATCTTCGTACTCCGTCAGTGTTTCATCCTCGTCTTGGCCATCCTCGTCTGCTGACTCATCACTGAGAACGATCTCAGGATCTATATCATCCCTAGAGTATTGGACACTAGTACCATCGACGAGGACCGGGACAACAAATGTCGTTTCGTCTTGCTGGAATGCATCATTAGGCACATCATGGTCGTCGCCATCCCGCTTAGCGGGTACATCCCATACTCCTCGAGGCTTGACCCGTTCTACGACTCTCCAATTTCTTCCTCTGCTGGTGTCATTGACATAGAAGACTTGTGTCACCTGACTTGGTAGGACAAATGGATCATCCGTACTCCACCGACCCGTGTTATCAATGCTTGTAACACGGTCTTTGATGTTTATCTTGTGCTTGGTACTAGTGTTTTACCATTCACATTCAAATAAGATCACTTTACCCCCGTCCCGATAGGACAATTCCCAGACTTTGCAGATGTAGCCATAGTAGTCATGTTTCACCCCTTCGTATTCCCCTTCCACGACCAAGCCGCTACTCTGGCTCCTACGACATTTCTCACGGTCTATAGTGTGGTATCGAACGCAATTGCAATCACACCCTTGGTAAAGATTCACTAGGGATCTAGGGCCATTTTCTAATGACCACATCTCATCAGAAGCTTCTGGTGACCCTAGAGTTCGCAATTGATTCATCTACATAAGCAAATTAAGACAAATGTATTAGACTAATGTTATTTGAAGTGTAATCCAATAATTATAAACAATTAAAATGATAATATTTTATATGTCTTACACGTTGTTTGAACCATTCTACAAATTCTTTTCATTGTCTCTGCCTGACATCTCCACCTCTTTGATCTTGCACTAAACTCTTGTGTTCCCTACTCAAGATAGCTTTTAATGAATAAGTAAGAGTATAGAATGAATAAAGGAATTAACAAGCAATGCATAAATATGACTAGATTGAAGCACATACTGTAGATACGGCTCCACCTCGGGGCAATTATTCAGCACAAACCAATGAGCCATGTCACGCTCTCTTTGAGAAGGATCATGTGCCCTTGGCATTAGTCCGATGGGACGGACATTTTTGTGTGAAGACCGACATCCCAAGGCCACGTTCGCCACCATCATCATAACGCTCTACTCGAGGAGTCTGCCTTAAATACATTGAACAAAAACTGAGACACTCTTTGACAATGTATGCCTCGGCGATCGAACCTTCAGGCCGAGCTCAGTTGTGAACATACCCTTTTAGGGTCTTCAGAAACCTTTACAACCAATGATAACAATTACGATTTTCAATGCAAGGCAATTGCACTAATACATAAATAATTAATCAATAGTCATCAACTATTACCTTTCTATCGGGTACATCCACCGATATTGCACCGGTCCACCAAGCATGGCCTCGCATGGCAAGTGAACTGATAGATGAACCATCACATCAAAGAAAGCAGGAGGAAAAATCCTCTCCAGCTTGCACAATATTAAAACTATCTGCTCCTCTAATTTTTTCAAATCATCGTCTCTCTGTGTTTTCGAGCAGAGGTCTTTGAAAAAACTGCCTAGCTCAAACAATGTTGTACAAATATCCTTATTCAGAAAGCCGCGCATGCCAACAGGAAGGATTCGTTGGATAAGGATATGGCAATCATGGCACTTTAAACCAACTAATTTATCATTTTTCTAGGTTACACACCTCGAGAGGTTCGCCGCATAGCCATCTGGGTATTTGATAGACTTCAAGAATTCATAAAATTCATCTCTATGTTTTGGTTCCAGAGTGTAAGAGGCACGCAGCTTCAAGCTGGATCCATCGCCCCTCTCCACTAGATGCAACTCTGGCCCGATGCCCATATTTTTCAAATCCTTACGCGCTTTCTCGGTGTCCTTGTTTTTGCCCTTTATGCCCAAAACTATTCCAACCAAAGCCATACAGATGTTCTTCTCAATGTGCATAGGATCAAGGTTGTGTCAGAGTTTTTGCACTTCCAGTAGGGCCATTCAAATATGATGCTTTTCTTTGTCCAATTCAGTTCTCCAGAGTCACGTGGTCTTTTGTTATTCTTGCCAAACTTGACCGGCGCTAGTTCTTCAAGCCGGTCTAGTACCTTTTGCCCCGGTAAATCCAAAGAAATCTTTTCACGCTCAGGCTGACCGTTGAAAGCCTGTACTGTGAGCCTCTGTCATGATGTCATTCCTCAGTTCTTCGATGTTTGGCGCGCACAAACGGTCACAGTAGTACAAAACTCCATCGACAATGCGA
>QPKB01000002.1:24250549-24559413 GCA_003546025.1 Camphora micrantha | reverse complement strand
CCTCTGAGCTGTTATTGGGTGCCGCATGTCATAGAACTCTGAGAATTCATTGGATCCCATGTCAAAGCATCAGACATAGAGTTGATTCTCAGTGTTGGGCTCTTCCTTGAGTTTCAAACGACTTCTGAAGCTTTTGTTAATCTTCATTCAGCTGGGTAATGCATAATATGTGAAATATGTGTGTGGGCTAGTCCTATCGTTTGGCTATGTTGTGTGTTTGGTGGTGATATCCAATGAGGGTTGGTTGAGACCCCGAGTGTGTAGTCCTTGATTCTTTGAATCACACACCCCCTAGGTGGATTTGCCGCTTCCCACAGTTTAAGGCACCTCCCCGTGGATTAAGGCTTTGGGATGTGTGTGAGGAGTTACCGACTGCAAATAGAGAGGTGGTCGTATGCCATCGAGCCAGCCTATATTATGAGCGGTGATGTGCAATTGAGTTGTTTGTATGCATTGATTTCCAGGTTTGCCTGGGTTTGTCACAGTTGGGCCTATGAGTGTTACCATGCTCGCATAGTATGTAGCTAGTGATCCATCTCCGTATGATTCATGTGGTTGGCATTTACTCATGCTTTAATGCCTGGTGTTCAGTATGCTGTTATTCTTACGATCTATTGTTGTCTCCATATCACTATATATTGTTACTCCCATTTATTTGCTTGTTAGATTACCGTAATCTAATGATACCATTTTGGTATGAGTGTTACCATTTTGGTGCTTTCCCCTGAGGAGGCGAAGGGTGAGGCAGTTGAGGAGATTCCGTCAGATGGTGGCCATCATGAGTGGTGGAGTGCCAACAATGTAGTGTGTGTGCTGGAGGGCCTTCATTACCCCTTTTGGACTCATTATATTTTGAAGACTTAGACGTTTAAATTGGGCCATGGATATACCCATTGGCTATAAACCTAACATGAAACTATTTTGTAATTTTATGGAACTTAATGCAGTTCTGGTACTTGCTTCCACTATATTTTAATCTCACCATATGCAACGATTGTATATATTGATAATTCCGCGATTTCATTATGGTAATTGATCATCATTCATAACCTCAACCTGAAATTAGGGCCACGAGTGCAATTAAAGGGAAAAGACTTTAAATGGTTCTCGATTATGGTGCCTTGAGAAATCGTTTTAGGATCCAACCTATTCCCGAGGGCATGACAAATGCCATTTGGGAATTTGGAATGACATTGCAACCTGCCATCGGATTGAGGAAGTTGTTGCACCATATCATGTTGCATTGATGCTATACTAAAGTCCGTTCAAATTATGAATGATGGATTTGGAGAATGTTCTAGTGGAATCTACTTGTGGAAAAAAAATCTAATCCCATCAAAATAAATAGAACCTTGCCAAATTTCATATCAAGAGCAGTTGGGCACACCATTTGATTGAGCATCACCTAAAACTTGAAATTCCCATATTTCATATCAAGAGCAGTTGGGCGTACCATTTGATTGAGCATCACCGAAAACTTGAAATTACCATAATCGAACAATGTGACCATTCTTAGTAAAGTTAAATTTGACAATGAGCCACAAAAGATAAAACCATTTAATTTGATTGGTTTGGATTGTTGATAAATGACCCCCATGAAAGAGTATTATGTATTTCCTTAAAGAATTTAATTACATGGACCTTAAGATTGAGGGCTTTTCAAGATTGGTGCCAACTTGGGCTGTCAGAAAAGAAGCCTTCTTTTGCAGGCTGGATCAGCCGGGACTCCTTGACGGCCCTAATGCATCCCAAGAAAAGGAAAAAGTATATGCAGAATAAGCAGGGCCAAGATCTGCAGGGCCAAGATCTACTTTCAGCCTAAAAGACGCACTTTCCACCCGGCTAACATAATAATCAAGGTCTTTGATTTCTACTTTCATAATGTGATGGTGCAGAGAGTCAAAAGAGAGAACACTGTAACAAATACAATAAGCATTAAACAACGGTGCGCCGATGGTGCGCCGCTCCCACCTCCACTCCCAAAAATCATTCCAAAGTATCCACCACCATTGGCGCCACCCCCTGACCCAGCACCGGTGAAGCCAGTGCCCGTGCTGTCGTCCCTGTCCACATCCAAAACCACAGTTAAAAGGAAAAAAACACTAAAAAAAGTTCAGCGTCAGCAACCATTCTAACACAGTTTAAAGCCCCCAACTACTGAGCTGGAGCCTAATCAAAGCCCCCAACTACTGAGCTGGAGCCTCTTATGATACTTTTTTGGTGATAGACAAGACAGCTTACCATCTCACAATCTGTCATTGTTGTTTATTACAATTATTAAAGTAGACATTTTTTTAGGGACTACATCTGGGCAAGTTCATCAGAACTTACACCAATAACTTCATTTACAGGTCATAGATTCTACTTACAGGTCATAGATTCTATCTGGAAGATTGCTTCATTTAAGCTGAACGTCATAAAGTAACCATAATCAGCTCTTATCAGAAGCTAAAATACAGCGATCCATATGTCCGTGGAAAAGAGCACAGCTATAGGATTCCGGTAGTCAAATCAACAGGCGCCCTAGTGCAGAAAGTAAAGTCGTCTCGCCTTAATTTAGTGGCAGGACACATTTATTCAGAACTCCATGATGAAGGCCAGGACTCCAGCGTGGTATGGATGACCCACACTGTGTGTGAGAGAGAGAGAGAGAGGAGTCCTCAAGCTTTGACTTTCAGCAACCCATAGAGTCCGTTTATTCAAAATCGAGACTATTCAGAATGAATGCCTCCCCAAACCAGAGATATTTTAAAATTTTACTCCAACATGGATTGATTGCTTTCCAGTGCATTTTCATTCAATTCAAAATGTGATGAACACAATTTGAATCATATTCAATAATCACGTTTTTGAGAAAGACGTTGGGGTAAAGTGTAAACGGCTAAAAGGCAACTTTTAAGATGTAGATAGGTGTGGAGGAAACAAAATCGGCATATGCTGTGTTATGTGGAAAAATAGAGACTACATCAGTGTAACTTAATCACACCTTTAAGTTTATCCAATTTAATTATAATTGCATCATCACATAATATATCAAATCAATATCTAACCACATTATAACTTTAATAAATTTTAATTCAAGACAAACTCATTCTCATTGCAATAATGTTACGAGGGCATGTTTCTTTAGCAGAGTTCTTATAATTCAAGTTTGGAGAAATTGAAATCCTCATAATATTATTCTCCATGTGGAATTTCAAATCTGAGTTCAAAGAATTCTTAAGGCCATTTGTAAATTTTCAAGTGGGCTGAAAGAGTTGAGATACAAAATTCCAACAAAAGAAATTGATATTTGAAATGCTAAGTAGACAACCATCGTATCAACATTAGAAATCCCCAATATGGTAAATTCTTCTTCGATGGAAGAAATCTTTTGACATGTGAAATGATTGTGATTGGTTTTCCAATATGTTGATCCTTAATAAGCGCATAAAAAATTACATCAATGATTGAAACTAAAATCATTAAAAAAAAATATGCTAAATCCAAAAAAAGGTCAGGACTTCATACGTGACTAAGCCAGTTTCTCCCATCCTTTCAAATCCAAACTTCCCCAAAGGGACAGAGCCAACCGAAAATCAAATCCAAAGAGGTGGAAGTTCAAGTTCTGCGAGACATGAGGAATCTTCATGGTCCACCAGTCTTATTAAATGCATGATTGATTGGGCATTTTTGGCCATTTAGGCTAAATAAATGTGTCAAAATCATCTAATCAAATGTCTACATACAGAGAGAAAATGACTAATAATACATAAATGCTGTGACTTATAAACATCAAATGCAGACACATTGGGCCCCACTAACAAAAAATTGAGAGAAGATTCCACAACAAAATCTTGCATTCGATTCATTTGGATAAGGGAAAATGAATTATTTTGAATGCCCCGTTTGAATGTTCCTTACCAAACAGACGAAAAAGTGGACCTGCGCGGCTGCGCCTCAAGCTTTCATGCATTCACACATTGAATAGTGACATCTTGTAATAAATACATCTTGATAATAAAGAAATAATGGCAATCCTAATAATAAAGTAACAATAAACAATCAATGGCTTGAATTTATTCATGTGTCATTTATCTAATAGACAAAAAAAAAAAAAAAAATCTAATGGACAAGAAACCGTAGACCCTGCTCCAAAAGTTTCTATGGTATTTAACTTCACTCCTTCCCAATCTTATATGGGTTTTTATGAAAATAATAAGTTCAAAATTTTAATCAATGAAAAAGTCAATAAAAATGAGAATGCATCACAGAGGTAAGATGTGACAGTTTTCACCAAAATATCAAGGATTTGACACTAACCTTCCCCACTCTTCACATGTGTGAATTCCTTTCATCTCGCATGTGTGAGATATCACTCCTTACTGTATGTTTTCATTCCTTATATTTGCGGATTTTCTCCACCTATGTTGGGTCAATGCGACTGGGCCTCCCTTGTCCGGGGAAAAAAATTAAAGTCCTTGCAAATCTATGAATGATAAATCTAACGACGGATCTGAAGGTAGGACCATCTACGGAATACCAAGGGCGTTCAAGGGAACGAATCCCAGGGAGCGGCGAAGAAATTTAAAAACGACGAGTGAAACGGGACTGACCACGAGAGGCACGCTGGTCATTTCCGCTGTCCAAGAAATCAGATGGCTTTTCAGTTTCAGGACGCTTGCCTCGAGATAAACGCCTTCCGCTCCGGCATGTGGCGCGTTCGGCATTGGCTGGATCCTACACGAAATACGCGCCTTGTTGCCTGTTTATCTATTTGAAATATGACGGTTTCACGTTGACATTCTTACCAATAACAATAGATATAGGTTATCCTTGTGTGCAATTCAATTAGGAAAATACATTTATTATTATTATAAAAATCATATAGATAGTTTTTTATTATAATGAAAATAATAATGCAAATTGGTCTTAAAATAAAAATAATATAGAGGATTTAACCAAAAAAATCCCCTTAGACTTGTCAAAGCCAAAAAACGCCATCAATGTTTTATAAAGACCATAATGATCACAGGAGCTCTGTTTGGTTTTTTTTTTTATTTTCCCTCTGAGCGGGGATATCCCTGCTCCTTTTACTTTAAAAAGTCCCAAAACCCTTTTTCCCCTTTTCATTCTTCTCCCATCTTCTTCTCCCTTCCACAACATTCAAAGCTCGACCACCTATGGATCAAAACCTCAATCCTTCTTTTGCCATTACCAACACAAATGAAGAAGAGGAGGCAGAAACTTGTCTGAGCTTCATCAGAAAAAGATAGCGAACCTTCTCCCTAAGCGAACCTTAGCACTAAAACAGAGTGCCCAAAAGAAGATGGTCCAAATCCATCATCCAAGTGAACCAGTCAGCAATTTGTACTCCATAGGGGGGTTAATTTGTACACCACCCTAACCATTTTCCCTCTTTCTTCTCTTCAATGTATATGTACTATTGAAATAGATGATGGTGATTAGATTAGAGAGAGAGAAGTGGATAATGGAAGGGAAAATGAATAAGTTGTAATTGCAACGGTTGCATTCTCCTTCTGATCTGGTCTTTTGGTGTTCTTTTTCTTTGAAGGATCTCAGCTTCAATGTCGTGGAAGGGAGAAGAAGATGGGAGAAGAACGAAAAGGGGAAAAAGGGTTTTGCTACCCCAGTCTTCGTGTGGGCGGGGATATCCCCGCTTCCCTGAGTGCTGACTCTCAGAGTGTTATCAGTTGAGCCGGGGATATCCCCGTCCAAATTAGTGATGTGAACGGGGATATCCCCGCTTGTGTTAGTGTTGTGAGCGGGGATATTCCCGCCCACTAGAGTATTGTGGGTGTTGTCTCTCAGAATTGTATCTCTTAATTGAGGAATTGTGACCAAATGTCCATTCCTTGTTGGGCTAAAGCCCATGTGTATGTAACTGATAGAATTCCAAAACTATTTTCAAAGTTTAATCATTTCTATATTAGTTAATATTTTCAAAGTTTAATCATTTCTATGTTAGTCAATGCCCATGCCCATCCCCATATCCAACCATTTTTATGTAAACAAAATCTGATGTCCAATTCTATCATCTTCTATTACAACCAAAGCCAATGCTCATTTGTATTAGTGAAATATGATCTTTTTATCATAAGAAAGTTAATGTGGACTACCCACCTCTTTAATGGAGTAAATATTAATTATCCATCAAGGAGATGGAAGCTTTAATAAGTAGTTTCAAACATTAACTTTTTGGGTAAAACAGAAACACATGTGGAGATTAATGTTATAGGTATAATCAAATGTAAAAATAGTAAATCTAGACAACCAACCTCTTTAATGGAGCCTAAACCTTCCTACTTAAAAGAGTAATACAAATGTGCATTGGCTTTGGCTGTAATAGAAGATGATAGAATTAGGCATCCACATTTGCTCACAGAAAAATGGACGTGAAGGTGGAAGTTATGTATGAATGTGGATTGACTAATGTGTCTACTATAGAACTGTCCCCGCCCAGCTGGCTGTTTCCATACTTATGAAACTCTATTTGGGCTCAGATGGGCGGGGATATCCTTGCTCATAGCACTAACACAGGCAGGGATGGGCGGGGATATCCCTGCTCCCTGCCCACAACACTAACACAGGCGTGAGAGGATTAGCTATCAAGAAGACGAGTCTCCCCTGCTCTACTTTTCTCTTTGAGAGAAAAAAAAGAAGACATAGTAACAGTAATGAAGAAAAGTACTTAAATGAAAAATACTAAAATGGGTGCATGTTACATATGTTGTATGGAGAAGATAGAGGGGTTTTGGATTTGAACTTGGATATGAATATTTTGTTTTGAGAATGGTAAAGAGGTGAAGCGTCGGTGAAGCACTTTTCATCTCATTGATTTGCCCTTTTCAATCAGGGGATCTGCAAAGTCCAGTTGCTTCCTCTCTTCTTCAGTGAATCCTTGCTCAGAGAAGATGAGTCTTTGCTAAGATAAAATGGGCAAAAGAACGAAAATGGGGAAAATGGTTTTGGGTTTGAGACCATTTAAAATAAAAGGAGCATGGATATCCCTGCTCAAAGAAAAACTAAAAAAAAGTATCAAATAGGGCCTTTGGGACTATTTTGGTCTATATAACACATTGATGGTGTTTTTGGCCTTTAACAAGTCTAAGGGGATTTTTCCAGTTAAATCCTCAATAATATAAGCAAACTTGTCACATTAGTAAACTTATCAAGGAAAAAAATTGCAAAAAGTCTTTAATTGCTTTGGACATTCTTGTCCACTCAAAAAAATTTTCTTTTAATTATATTCTTTAAAAAGAGAAAAAAAAGGCCTCCAAGCAGATCGAATTAGACATCCACATGTACATTGGCAAAAAAACAAAGAGGGTTAAAGGTGCGCTCATGTGTGTACATTTATACGCGCTCAACAAATTGCTATGTTGTACTTTTTGTTTTTTAAGTCAACAAATAACACGGCAAGAGTCATCTCGGCCTATCCAATGGTCGACATTCATTAAGCACATATTAACATGAGCACATGAGACCCTTAAAATCAAAACCAATGAAAATATCTATTCGAATCAATTTCAACTTCCAAGTTAGATGGACATATTGTTGGTGGATAATAATAAAAAAAAAAAAAAAAAGCAACAGTGTGAATGCAGTACTCAAGTGATGGTGTAAGGCTTTAAAATCTAAATGCAATACTCATAAAGGTAGTATTAATAGGTGATAAAGTAAGAAAAATTCATTTGAGATGGTTTGTGCATGTCCAACACAAGCCGACAACCGCGCCGATAAGAAAAAATTTGACTATGTAAGTTAATGGCCCACCAAGGAAAAATGGTAGGCTGAAGAGGACGTTGATAAAGGTAGCAAAAAAAAAAAAAAAAGAATACGAAGAAGTGCGACTTATATGAGAATTTGGCTGAGATTAGATTGAATTGGAAAAAAAAAAAAAATCTTACCTAGCCGACCAAAAAATAGTTGGGATAAGACTTTGAAAGTGATGATGGTGGTAGTTTGGTCTTTATATCAAGGTATATTGCACATATGTATCTTTAATCCTTTGAAGATGGAAGAACAATAGTTGAGAAGTTCTCTTTTCTGTGCACGTAAGGCACGCTTGCTGGACCACGTAAATCTTAGATGTGCTCATTTTGTGATTGCTTTATTGGTGTGTGCATCATGTTTTTTGATCGTAAGTTCATTCCACTGAACTACAACAAGTAATATCATAAAGTTTGAGATCCCTCAGCTTCAATTTGTGATCAACATATCATCGAATTTCTTCAAATGTCATGTGGATAGGCATGACGAAGAAATTAGGACGCATTTGTTGGGTACACTACAGAACGAACAACTTGTAATCATCAAGAGACAAACTCACACAATAACAAGCAAATAAACAAAGATGAAGATAGCGATTTACGTGATTAAACAAGTAATGTTACCTCAACTCTGTTTTGGGGTTGACAATTTGGCCTAGTGAGAGCAATTTAGTCTCACTTACAAGACTATCTCATTGCTTAAATTGCTTAAATTTAGTGAGAAGAAAGATGAAGATAGCGATTTACTTGTTGAGACAGAGTTACTAGTGAGACTCACTTACAATACTCGCTCATCGCATAGCAAGCAACTGCAGGACTTGGTAAAGAAAAATCAAATAAAATGGCAGACCTATATTCCTCACTAAATTTAACATATGATTATTAATCAAGACAACAAATAAAAAATTTCTTATGATCAATCTATCTCTTTCTTAATTTATTTTCAATGAATTTATGACTAATCTCTAGCTCTTAAATTTCTCTTGATTTAGTTTTAACAAGAACTAGAAAAGTACTATTTTGTGTTTTTTCTTTCTTTCTTTTTGAGGGCCTTTGTAATGGATGTTTTCATGCTAGTTGAATTCTAAAGGAAAGAAACTCTTCCTTACTCGAAGAGAGAGGAATTATAACTGTAAAAAGAGGAGAGGATTTGATACCTGCTTCCACCCAAGACACCCGCGTTCATGGTTAGTTGATCGATGAGGGCTGCGGACTTGGGCTCCACACTATAAGCCTTGGCGTACTTGGCCCCCAACCCCTCCCCAGATGGCACAAAGTATGCCCCATTCACCATGATATCTCCATCCGTCCTCCAATCCCATCCGCCCCAATCATTTTCATTCGTCTCTACACGCTTTGTCACCTGCCCCAAAACGTCCAATCCCATTTCATTCCTTGTATAATAATATGAATCCTCTTAGACTCAAACAAATGAAAATTTTGTAGAGCTCCTCACTTGGGCCTAGTAAAGAAAATTTAAACCACTTTTAAAGATAAATACCCCTATTTACGCTTCTTGCCAAATTTTTCACTAGAGAACGCCCATCACAAGATTTATCAATTACAAAATATGTTAATAAAACTATCAAGTTTTAGCTCACTTGGTCAAAGACTATGCGCCTCAAGAAGTAGAAAGGTCTTGTGTACAAGGCAATCTTTTTTAATTAATGTGGTAAGTAAATGTATCAATTAAAAGAAAAAACTCCAACATACAAGAGATATTCATGAGAGAAAATTTAGTTTCATAGATATTTTACCCTCTGGCAATTTATTTCATTTCACTATCAGTTAAAAGCTTTCTAAAATGAGAAAATTGAAGATTGTCTCAAAACAGTCGAACTTAATGGCAAGATCCTATAGTTTGATGAGTAAAGTCTTTGGCTCCTTCACAAACCAACCCAAACCCTATATACTACTCATACACCCCTTCTCAAATAGCATCAAACAAATATAAATATATATATATATATACATAATAATATTACTATAAGATATAAAGTTAGGCACTCACATCATCTATCTCTCGTGATAAGATGTGAGATGTTTCAATTTTAGTATATATATTACCCTTCACCCAACTTGCACGGTTTTATCACGCATACCAATGTGCCCAACTGGTCCAACAGACAAAGGACAATTGGAGATGCATCAAAACTCCACTAGATTGGACAAGTGGTACAATGCATGTGGAACAGCCTACCTTCCGAGGCATCCGTCTCTCATGGCAGTGTGAGGTCAGTCTCTCTATCCCACTTGTGTGTCCTGATTCTCGCACCGACTAAATTTAATTTTCAGTGGAGCTGTGCTGTCAGTCCAATTGCCAATGCAAATTTTGGCGCCAACAGCTAAAAAGCTAGAATTTAGGCAATTTCAGACTTAGAAAATAAAATAGAACCGACTTCAAGTTCCTTTTTTTTTCCCATAGTACCTGCCCTCCGTTTCTTTCCAGGTAGTATGAAAACACATAAAAACATCGTGAGTTTCATACTTTCTTGTGAGTTGTGTCCCCACTGGTGGACCTCTGCCCTTCCTTTACGGTCCGTTTGGGAGGGGGGAGGGGAAGGGAGGGGAGAAAAAATTTGAGGGAAAAAAAAAATGAAGGGAAGGAGAGGAGAGGAAAAATTAATTTTACCTCTTTTTATTTGAAAAATCAGAAAGTAGGGAGAAAAAAAGTAAAAAAATAGGATTTGTTTGTAAGATAGAAAGAACCTTACCGTTTTGTCCTTACTTTTGTAAAAACTTTAAAATTATCTTTTACATATAAAAGGCAATTTAGTAATTTTAGCAACTTTCCCCTCCTCTTCCCCAATTTTCCCCCAAACCCCCCAGTTTTGGAAGGAAAATTTTTGCACCATTTTCCCCCACCTCTTCCCCTCCATTTTCCCTCCCCGCTTTTCCAAACACCCTCAAAAAAAATTCCCACCCCCATTCTTTTTTTTCCTACCCCCCATTTTCCCACCTTCCCAAAACAATGGGTTAGAATGACCCTCTATATGCATTATATATCTCCAAGACTCCAACCACCATATGACCTAAAAAAATGTTCAAGTACCAAACTCGACAACCATTAAATAAGGCCATTATTTAGATAAGCAACTAAATGATGTCAAGTTATTTCTCTTCCTTAATTTTGGGCCCACGTGGATGTTTGGAATCAAGAGAAGCAAAATAAATAAGAAATGTTTCGTACTCTTACTCTTAATTTAAGAGCAAAAGTTGACTAATGTTAAATGAAACAAATTTCTTTACCACTGAAGTAAGTAGCAAACCAAGACAAGTTCTAAATAATAATTCAGGAGAGAAAGAATCCGAATAGTTATAGGTTGGCCATCCCTCGTACCAAATAAAACACTTTAGGCTGTTGCTTTATTAGAATGTCAAAAATTCATATCAGAAGATATCTCGAGTTCTCCAAAAGCTTTTTCCTTAAGTGGAATTCCAAATCTCTCCTTCTAATGAAGGTTTTGAAATTCCCACAAAATGCAACCAGAGTAGAAATCTAGGTGGCCGAAATTTAAAATTATGAAGAAAAAAAATCTGATATTTTAAATATTAAAAAAAAAAAATATCGTATCATGTCCAAAAAATACCCCAACACAATAAAATCTTAATAGAAATTCTAATAAACAAACAAGCCCTTTATTTGTTATTTCAGCCCGAACGGCCTGCAACTCCCTTTTATGACAAATACGGTCGATCCTACGCATAGAGAAGAAACCATAGTGGCCCACCAAACGGCCAGACAAATCAAAGGATCGCCAATTTACGTCTGAAAAGAGAAAAATATGGGCGTCTGAAAAGAAAATCAGTCCCATCATAGCTCGTAACCAGCTAAAACGAAAACCCTTCCCCAACCACCATCATAACAATAAGCTCTCAAAAAGATGAGCAACACGTAAATACCTATTAGGCCCATCTTATGATTGATTCCATTAGAACGAAACATAGAAGAAACCCCAAAAGTCTACGCATCCACCAGTCGAATGGACTGGACAGCGAAAACTCTTTTATTTTATTTATTTTTTTAATTTTTTTAAACGCTGGTTCACAGTATTCTTTTGGGCCAGGGATTAATAATCCCTATATATATTAGGAAAGGAAGCGGGGTAAAATGTCCACGTGGACAATAAGCCAATAAAAGTTTGTCCACGTGGCCAATAATAGTTTGGAACCCAATCGTCTTAGGCCAACTAAATTGCCCTTCGGACTGGGGCGACTGTACTCATTCCGAAATCTCACGGTGGAGTAAGAAGGGAAGAATCTCAGGGTGCAATAAGAAAAGAAAGTGGACTCTAGAGAGTCCCCACAAGAAAAGAAAGTGGACGAGTGGGTGGCTACTTGCATCCATAGTAAGAGTGATGATTTCAGAAATATAGTGAGCCCAATAAGAAATTAAACTGTGCACGTAGAGAGGCCCCAAGTAAAATCTCAGGGCCCGATAATTAGCCGTTACAGGGCACTTCTATAAACAGCAGCTGCCACAGGCCCACAGCAAATTAATAATTGCAGGATCTGAACCTCCACAGAGGTCCCACATCCCAGACAACCTGCCCTCTAAAGTGACAGGATGATTCTTCTTGCTCACATGCTCCAAAAACAAAACGTTACCTCTTTGGCATTCGGATTGAAAGGCGCCGTGTATCGATTACCCTGGCTGTTGATGGTGGGATTAGCACTCCCTCCGATCGCATACATCTCCCATTCCGTGAAATCATTGTTCACAATATGTATATACCCCCTTCGACACCTCGGCATCCTCTGCACAAGCTTCTCCCCAAAATGATTGAACGCAATCGTCACCTGTAACCAAAAAACTCAACAATTACAACATCCTAATTCAAAACACACTTCATTAAGAATTGTGAGCAATGTATTCGAGTCCCCCTTTCTCACCTGCATCGCTGAGTCGGGCAGATAGTCATCACTAGCCCCAAGCAGCATCACTTCATCATGGTGCGAGAAATAGTTATTAGAAATAGTAATCCCGGTCGACCCCATGATCGCATCAATCAGCCCATCTGTGCAATCAGAGAGCGAACAATGGTCGATCCAAATGTCCTGCGCCCCAAATAGCGAGATCCCATCCCCATCCGACTTGGTGCGCCAACCATAATGCGTCGGGCTCGACCGCACATTTGCCTCGCCACTCGAAACACAGTGGTGGATGTGAACATTGTTGATGATGACATTGCTAACATACTGTAGCGTGATGCACGCGCCCCCTGCAATGTGTACATTAGCACCCCTGCCATCAATGGTCTTGAAGCTGTTCACAATCAGCTCCTGCTTCAGCCTTATGAGCATGTCCCCAGAGAAGATGATCCACAGGGGCTCTGTTTGAATAACGGCGTAACGTAGCGTGCCGGGGGTCGGGTTAACCGGGTCACGATCCGAGGAGTCCGTGACCACGTAGATCTGCCCGTTTCTCCCTCCAAGGGCATGCGCCCCGAACCCGATTCCGCAGTCCGCGAGGCGCTGGCGGTTCGCCTGCCAGTTCGGGTCGCACCTCCAGCAGTCGTCGATGGGGTTTCCAGTCAGACAGGACGCAGAAGAAGAGGATGACAGTAGCATTCTCCTTTTCCTATGCACTGACTCCTCTAACCTCCTGTTGCAATCTCATCCATATAAAACCAAGTCATCAGATCTGAAGAAAAAGAAGAAAATCATGGGGAAGCAGAAACAGAGAAGAGAAATGAGACTAACTCCTTACCTTTGAACTTCCTGGACAACGGCTTCTGGATCCGGGAGGTTTGGGGGAAAAGTAAAGTTGGAGGTTGCTGAGACTTGGGAGAGTAAAAAAAGGCCATGGATAAGCCACATTAGCATAATGCAGATGTCAGTGCTCATCTTTAACATTTGCTTCTTGCTTGAGAGGAGTTCTATGGGACTGCAGAATGGGGCAAAGAAGAGGGTTGTGGGGTTTGGGGAGGAACAATTTTGGAAAATGAGATGGGTTGTTTGTAATGATTATAATATTCTACTTGGCCATGTGGGTTTTGGATTTTGTTGGGTGCTTTTTCATCCTATTTTAGGAGAGAAGAATGGGTACATACTACACAATCAAATAGGTTTGGGTTTGGAGCAGCGACGAGGAGTTTGGGGCGGATGGGAGGTGTGGGCAGAGGAGTATCGCTGCTCAGCCCTCTCTCCCAGTCCTACCCAGTTGATGCTGCAAAGCCCGATCTACTATCGGCAGAAGGCAAGAAAACGGTAAAAGATATCGTTTTGTAAAGGCTGAAAAAGTCATCGAGTGCTTTATCCTTTTGTCTTTTTTGAGTCTGTATGACAATGCTTTAAAATCGAGATATCGATCGCGGTTATCGGTTTATCGCGGTTGTCACATTGTAGATTTTTTTTAATCTAAAAAGATTATAAAAATATTTAAAAATTCATAATATTAAAAAATACTGAAAAATAATACTTTTTTCCATTAGTAACAATAATAAATCAAAATATCAGTCACCTGAAATTATGAGTCATGTCTATGTCGCAGTTCGCTGTATTCTCCAATATTTCATATAATGCAACTATTATTTTGGTTCATAGTCAATTTATTAGTGTAAAATATAAGAAAATAAAGATATTATAATAATTATCTATACACTATTAATAAGCTATTAGTATTTATTATTTAGTATCATAAATACTCCAATTTTTTTTAAAAGTAGAAGATTTAAAAAAAAAAAATTTCTACACCCAAAATCTTGTTTATAAGTAGATCTAGCATGAAAGTGTGTAGATCTAAGTAAAGAATACAACACAAACCCAAAAATGACATGCCAATGATCTTTTCATTCATTTCTATACTTTATCTAAAAATAAAAAATAAAAAACACATAATAGTAAAAATAAGGGCGTTAAGTTGATTTTCTCTTACTAAATAAATTAATTTCTTTAAAAAATAGTATTGGAATTTGGAAATATGTAAGAGAATGAGCTATGGAGACATGGTTGCTCTAAGGAGATGAGGGGAGAGGAGAAGAAAATGGGAAAATAGGGAAAACGTTATAAAAAATTAGGATTTTTTACCATTACTCCATCTCGGTCGATATTTTAAAAATATCGGCCGAGATATCGGTAATGTCGGCTGATATATCGGTTAAACTGATATTTTGACCATATCGGTCGAGATTGGCCGAAATTTTGAGGATATTTTGCCTGACTCGGTATCGCGGCAAAATATTGTCGCGGTATGGGCCGATACCGGTTCATATCGGCCGATATGAATCGGTATCGGCCGAGATTTTAAAACATGCTTATGACACGGCTCTCAGTTAGTTTTGGGACACTGTACTCTAATGGCTACACAGATGAATATTTTACTCGACCCATGTGGCCATGCCAGCTTTTTAGAGGATTTTAGGTTCTATAAAAATTGAGGAAGATTTCAAAGAAATCCTTCATTTTTTTAGGTTTTTCAAAAAAGGGCTTCATGATTTATTTGTTTCAAAATAGCATCCAAGTTTAATGACTTTCTTTAAGGATGTCAAACCAGTCGTGCTGTGCCGCGCCTATTTCATGCTGGGCCGAGCTGTGTCTCCATGCCCACCGTGTTTCTTTTTTCGGTTGGGCCACTGACGTATCTTTATGTTCGATTTGGTCTTATACTTAAAATCAAAAATTAGAACATACACACTGAGAATAGAATGACACACATACTTAAGTGGTTCGGTCAAACTCGACAGACTTCACTGAGAAGAGAGCCATTTAGATCTTTCCTGCTTGAAGGTTTTTCAATAAGATTGCTTTCAAACCTTTACAATCATTTTAGAGATTAAAAGAAAACTTTTATATTTACAACTTACAATGAAGAAAAAGTAAAAAAATTAGACTTGTAGTCAGCTAATGTATTGGGCTGGATCATAATCTTCAAGTTCTTTCAACTCTAGCTTTCTCTTGTTAGCCAAATACTAGCCTCGTAGGCAAACACAACACTCCACCGTTTCTTTAGATAGATTCATTCTTCTATCATCCACCACACGTCCACTTGCACTAAAATTCTATTTTGATGCTACATAAGACATTGGAATAGTTAGTAGATCACGAGTCATGGCGGCTAACATGGAAAAAATGTTTTTGTATTGGTTCCACTAGGCTAAAACGCCAAAACTATATGCATCCTACATCTATAATAAACCGAAGTCAAGATACAAAGATAACTCCATCATTGTATTACTTGAGCTGGAGGCTTTGCCCAGCCTGCTATAAAACAGATCCCACTCAACTTCACCTGACTGCAAGACTTATTGAGGGGCCATAGTAACACCTATTGTACCCATTTGCTCACAATAAAATTGAAAAAGAGTTTCTAGTTTTCTCCTCATATTTGAAAAGGTATCTAAATCTTGAAAGTCCATATTATTATTTATTTCTTCAATAAAAAAATTATACACCAGTTAATTTTAACCTAGGATCTAATGCAACAGCTAAACAAAATATCATTGGAGCACCTTTCCAATATTTATTAAACTCTTCTTCCATTATTTTTAACAAAGACTTTAAATGAAAAATGATCTCTAAATCTTTTAAATTGTAAAATAATTTCCAAAATATAATTTAAAGCTCCATTAGATGTGGGATAATACACCCCGGAGAAAAATAATGTTGCAGTATAAAAAAAAAGACTTGTAGTAAATCTCTTATGTGGGCACACAACTCCTAATGTTCCTTAGTCATCAAAAAATCTTATGCACTAAAAGCACAATATTCATTCAAAACTATTTTTCTATCAATTGCCTTAGTTATCTAATCATACATAGAATTTAATCTTTGTTCAACATCTTTGGGGAATTTTATAGTTGATACATTACGCCTCGAACATATTTCGGAATATAATTGTCTTCTTTGTACAGAGTAGAAAGTATATTTAGCAAATTTCTAATTTTTTCTGCTGCAGTGGAAATATGCTTTAAAGCAACTCCTGCAACGAGATTTAAGATGTGACATATACATCTATTTTGGAAGAAAGAACCCTCTATCAAAGATGCAAGTAGCATCTGCAATTTCATTAGTTCAATATCCACTGTATTATTGATCGGACGCAAGTGTAGGGTGCAATTGTAGTAATAAAACTGGTAAGACCAGGTCGATCCACAGGGAGCTTTAGAAATAAGGCTTTCCAACTTTGTCACCTGCCCTACATAAAATCTAATTTTAGCCTAAAATCTAGAAAAGTACATTCATCATTCTTATTTTAAAATAAAATTAAACACAATCCAATGAAAAAAAAAAAAACGTAAAACTAGATTCCTAAATCTAAAAAGATCAAGTTGCTGCAAAATAGAAAACATGAGAGGAGATGGAAATTATAGAAATCTAAAAAGATTCCTAAAACGATCAAGTTTTAGGATCAAGTTGCTGCAAAATAGAAATTACAACACCGACTTCAGAGGCCATATCTTCCTCTTTTTAGCTCCGATTGATACAATCTTGGGTTTTAAAGATATCTACTCGAAAAGATCTTTCCAACGGTGTATAGATTGCACCAATCTGATGGTTGGATTAAGAGTTATGACCATTTTAATCTTGCTACCTCTGAAAAAATCCGAAAATAAATATGCACATATGGAATGTTAATTGTGCAATGGGGTGTGTGGGACCCATGTGGACATCCAGAAAGATCTTGGGATCTTTCTTTCCTTGTTTCTTGACTCCCTTTCCATCTTTGGTTTGTTTCCAAGCTTCTTAGATTGACTAGTCAACTCTTTTAGCACACTTTCCTTTCTTGAATATCTTTCTTGATTTTTGAGTTTCAAACTTAGTAAGAATTAGATCTTACCAAGTCTGAAGTTTCCTTTCTTGAATTTGAAATCACAAATTTAGCTTTCCATTGTTGACTTTTCAAACTCTTCAAAAATACCAAGATTTGTGGGTTCACCATGAAAGATGTCATACCCTTGATTTCTCTCAAATTTCACCAATGTGGGTCTCATTCTTGATTTCTCCTACACAAATTAAAACAAATGGATTCAAGAATAATTCTATGTGAGGAATTTAAATGGACGATGCAAGGGACAGTACTTGATGCATCAATAATAACCGACTTTCCAAAAATAAATCTCCAAAAATGGCAGGTTTCATGAATTTATGCAAAAGTTGTAATTTTTGAGCAAATTATGTATGAATGCACTACAATGGACTCTAAATACATAAAAACATGATTTGACATTAAATAGAGCTCTTTAATATCAATAAACCCTTAAAATAGTCCAAAATGTGTATGAAAATGTGCGTTTTTCAGGACTCATCACACCCCGCAACTAGCATTTTGCTAGTCCCTAGCAAAAACTGTGAAAAATATGAGGCTTTAATCCTAACTTAATCTAAAACTAATGTAACAGAACTAGCCAAAAATGAATGCAGCGCTACTTTCACTGGCACTCTCGACTACATTTAGCGTATGCAGTAAGCCCTTAAACCCCTAGGTTCCCCCTAGTGGACAAGTTGTGCCTTGTGAGGGTTTACAGTGAATTTACCCACAAAATTCATTTTTTTTTAAAATCAAATGAACTTTTTCAAAAGAAGATTTACAAACACCAGATATTCTCGATTTTCGGAATTTTCAAAGCAAAGGCAAATTTGAAACTCAATTCACAAATCCCGTCTTTTGGTATGAAATTCTTGAATTCATGCTAATTTGATTGTGCACGGTGAAATAGTGTGTTTACGTAAAAACAAATAAGCTTCAAATGATCTGCCAAGATTTCCGTGAAAAAAATTTTCAATCCAAAATTTTGGACCACCTAACCTTAGGAACGAAAAACAATATTCCTCTCAAGGCTACTATGATGGCTTTCGCACTACTGCCTTTTCAAAGGCCGTAATTTTTTTTTCTTTTTTTTTAACACACACATGTGACTGTGCAATGCTTAGGTCCTTTAAACTTTCTAAGTAACTCATGTAACGAGCATTAGGCCAATGACTCCCAAAACAGATGTCTTTAGGGCACTAGGTATGTAAATACCCCTGTAGGCTTACTGGCTCGGGTTAAAAAGGCTACGAACCCAAACTAGTCACACAACTTTTTATTCTTTTTTCAACATTTTTTTTATTTTTCTTATTTTTTTACGGTCCCTAACAATAGGCAGCCCTTACCATGTGCCCGAATTAATTCAATGGCTCTATGGCCAACAAAACCAGATGAACCAGGAAACTGTAAAACTAAGGGTCGGTTTTCCATCATATTTTCAATCCAATCGTCAAAGAAAATGGAAATCATAGCCTCACATTCAAAAACCTTGAAAACGTATACAGACTGTGTAAAAGTAAGGGATCAAAATTCAGCACTTTTCCAAAAACTCTTTCCTTAAACAAAACAGTAAACCATTATTCTCTCTTTGCCCAAAGCACCAAAAATTTCAAAGTTCAAGGTATCTTTGTTTCATAAAAATCCTCTCGAAATTTCCTCTTTTTTTTTTTCAAGAACCAACAAAATAACAGATTTTATTTTTTTTGGAAAAATCAAAAGCAAATTGTGTACAACTTTTGTCTAAAGATGGACAAGTGTGCTTGTTCCCACCCCCCAACCTATTATGAGCATCGTCCTCGATGTGTGAATGAATAATATGCAATGAACATATGAAACATGAGGAGCATAAAAAATAATGGAGGGTAAAGTATAGAAAGCACCTGGGATATGTTTGAGCTGCCCCCCTATCCAAAGTTAGACAAAACGACAAAAATAACAGGATAAAACCTAAACTACTAAGTATACATAATATACACAGCAATGGGTCACTGTTAGATCTAGGGCCGACTAATCCTGGTAGACAGGATCAGCAAAAGGAATTTCTTCCTCATCAAGTGTGATTTCCAAGAATGGTTTCAATCTTTGGCCATTGACTTTGAACGTCTGGCCATCCTTGGGATCCAAAATCTCGATAGCATCGTATGGAAACACTTGCTTGACAATGTAGGGGCCTGTCCATCGGCTTACCAGGGAAAAAACGAAGCCTGGAATTGTAAAGGATGACTTTTTGCTCAGGGTGAAAAGTTTTCTTGAGGATATGACTGTCATGGAAAACCTTTGTCCTCTCTTTGTAAATTTTGGAATTAATGTAGGCTTCCCTGCGCAACTCTTCCAACTCATTAATTTGCAATTTCCTCTTGGACCCGACCTTATCCATATCCAGGTTGAACTATTTGATGGCCCAATAGGCTTTATGCTCAAGTTCCACCGGAAGGTGGCAAGCTTTTCCGTAGATCAACAGGTATGGAGACATTCCAATTGGGGTTTTGAATGCTATCCTGTAAGCCCACAATACATCAATCAGTCGGTTGGACCAATCTTTGCGATTCGGGTTTACTGTTGTCTCCAAAATTCTCTTGATTTCACGATTTGAAACCTCTACTTGCCCATTGGTCTGCGGGTGATAAGGGGTGGCCACTTTATGGGTTATCCCATATTGCTTCATCAGGGCCTAAAAATTTCTATTACAAAAATGCGATCCCCCATCACTTATGATGGCACGAGAGGTTCCAAACCGTGAAAAAATATATTTTTTTAAAAATCTTTGAACAGTCTTAGCATCATTATGCCTGCAGGAAATAGCTTCGATCCATTTTGAGACATAATCAACAACAACCAAGTTGTAAATAAAGCCAAAACTAGGAGGAAATGGTCCCATAAAATCTATGCCCTAAACATCAAAGAGTTCCACTACCAAAATTGGGTTCAAAGGCATCATGTTTCGTTTTGAAATATTGCCCAATTTTTGGCATCGCTCACAGGTCTTGCAAAATTCATGAACATCCTTAAATAGTGTGGGCCAGTAAAAACTGCATTGCATGATTTTGCATGATGTCTTTTTAGCGAAAAAATGACCCCACAGGCCTGTGAGTGACAAAAAGAGATGACATTAGGAATCTCATTATCCGGAACACATCTCCTGATAATCTGATCTGGGCAATACTTGAATAAGTATGGATCATCCCAGAAAAAATGTTTAACCTCAGCAAAGAACAAGTCTTTATCTTGCTTTGTCCAATGGTTAGGAATGCTGCCCATTGCAAGATAATTTTCTATATCTGTGAACCAAGGGGTTTGGGTTAGTGCAAAAAGGTGTTCATCCGGGAAATTATCCTGGATCGGTGTTGGCTCAATAGGATCGGAAATGACAAGTCTAGAAAGATTATCGGCCACGACATTTTCTTCTCCCTTTTTATCTTTGATTTCTAAGTCAAATTCCTAGAGTAGTAGGATCCATCGAATTAATCTGGGCTTAGAATCTTTCGTAGAAAGAAGATACTTTAGTGCAGAATGATCAGTAAACACCACAATCTTGGATCCTATCAAGTAAGAACGAAACTTGTCACGTGCAAAGACCACTGCCAGCAATTCCTTCTCAGTGGTTGAATAATTGATCTGTGCACTATTCAAACTCTTACTTGCATAATAAATTAAGTAAGGCTTTTTATCCTTACGTTGCCCTAAAACAGCACCAACCGCATAATCGCTGGCATCACACATGAGTTCAAAGGGCAGGTTCCAATTCGGAGGTTGCATAATTGGAGCAGACGTCAACATGCCCTTCAATTTTTCCAAAGCCATGTGGTATGCTTCGGACCATTCGAATTGTGCATCCTAGGATAACAATTCACAGAGAGGTCGAGATATAGAGCTGAAGTCTTTAATAAACCTTCTGTAGAAACCTGCATGCCCTAAGAACGACCTTACATCTCTTACGGTTTTTGGTATGGGCAAGTCGGCGATCAAATCAATTTTTGACTTATCAACTTCCAATCCTCTTTCTGACACAATATGGCCAAGGACAATTCCCTGGCGAACCATGAAATGGCACTTCTCCTAGTTGAGCACTAGGTTCTTTTCTTCACATCTTGTGAGGACTTTTTCAAGGTTGCTCAAACAGTCCTCAAATGAGTCTCCAAACACAGAGAAGTCGTCCATGAAGACCTCAAGAATTTGCTCCACCATGTCACTGAAGATACTCAACATACATCTTTGGAAGGTGGCGGGAGCGTTACATAACCCAAAAGGCATTCTCTGATAAGCGAAGGTACCGAAAGGGCATGTGAATGTGGTCATTTCCTGGTCTTCTGGGGCGATTTCGATTTGGTTATATCCGGAATACCCGTCTAGAAAACTGTAATACTGGTGGCCAGTTATCCTTTCCAAAATTTGGTCCAGGAAGGGTAGAGGGAAGTGGTCCTTATGTGTGACTGCATTTAATTTTCTGTAATCTATGCAAACCCTCCACCTTGTGGGTATTCGGGTGGGGAAAAGTTCATCATGAGTGTTCTTGACTACAGTAACGCTGGCTTTTTTCGGGACGACTTGGGTAGGGCTGACTCATTAACTATCCGAGATTGGATAAATGATACCCACGTCTAGAAGTTTAAGCACCTCAGCCCTTATCACTTCCTGCATGGTAGGGTTGAGCCGGCGTTGCATCTGCCTACATGGTTTAGCATCCTCTTCTAGATAGATGTGATGTGTATACAGTAAAGGGTCAATTCCCTTAATATCTGTCACATTCCAGGCAATTGCACTTCTGTAATGTTTGAGCACTTTCAACAGTTGGACCTCTTGGTCCTCAGTAAGAAGTGAAGAAATGACTACTGGGTATGTCTCCTCATCCCCAAGGCAAGCATATCTGAGGTTAGATGGGAGGGGCTTTAAGTCAGGTTTAGGTGGTTTAACCTGAGATGGAACAGCAGGGGTAACAGTTGGTACAAGCTCCACAAACTTGGGTCTCCATACAGCAAAGGCCTCTTCCATAGTGTCATCATCCAATTCCTCAAGATAGCCCATATCCTCCCCACCCTCAAGTATCAGCGCCATGTGGGAGTTAACGCACTCCTCTAGATCATCTTCCATTATAGTATCCACACAATCCACATCAAGGAGGTCAGAGTCAATATCCTCTGGATGTTTACATAAGCTAAAAATGTTCAGCTCGATTGTCATGTTCCCAAAAGAAAGTTTTAACATTCCATTCTGGCAATTGATTAGTGCATTTGATGTTGCTAAGAAAGGTCTTCCCAAAATTACCGGAATTTGAGCATTGTTGTTGTGTACTGGTTGAGTGTCCAGTACATAGAAGTCCGCAGGGAAATAGAACTTCTCAATCTGCACAAGTACGTTCTCTATTACCCCCCTTGGTTTATGTCAAACCCCAACCCAGAATTAACCCAATAGTGTTTTCTTAGTGTGTGCTTAGTCTTAAGCGGGTTGAATTACCGTGGGTTAGAGTATGATTAGTTTTAGTCCTGATCATAGCTTTGGGGAGTTTCGAGAACGTTTAGTGTTAACTAGGCACACTCAGGAAGGCCTGGGTGTACGTGCAAGCATGGGAAGATCGTGTTTGGTTTTGTTTTAATTGTGAATTTCATTTCATTTGAACGGTTTTATGATTATGTACAACTTTCGTGTTTAGCCCGTCTGTGTTTGGAGCTCAAAAACTCAAATTTTGGCCAAAAAGGGGTAAAATAGCCTTTTCACACTTAAATCTGGACACAATTTTCGAGATCCCAAAACCATGTCAAAAATATACTTTTCGGAAACTAGATATTTCAAGGATCGTTTTATCCTTCTTCATCGACTTCATTCGAGGCCCGCAAGGTCATGTTTTCCTTGATACAAGAATGTTCTCTAATGAGCCCCACTTGCAAGCACTTAAGCCTTTTCTCTTCTCTCCTTCTCCATTCCACAAATCTCAGCAACTTTCTTGACCTAGGGCTGAGAAACCCTCTTTTTCTCTTCATCTTCTCCTCTTGAATGCATGAGCTAGAGATCTCCAAAAGAGATTCCAAGATCATCATCTTCTTCCTCTCATCCCAAGCTTTTCATTGATGCCATTCTTGTTGGATTTCTAGTTGGGCAAGCTCTCCATTTTCTTCCTTGTATCTTGTTTGGGCATCTCTAGGTAAGAGCTCCTACCCATCTCTTCAATGGAGTTCTTTTGACTCCTAATGATCATGTTTTTCTAACTTTCAACACCCATTTCGAAATGGGTTGCTTGGTTGCATTTTTGAGTGAGTTTTGAATGGGTTTCATGGGGTTTTTGTAGTTCTTGGCTTGGCTCTTGGGTAGGAGTGCTTAAAGGAGAGTTTTGTTAGCACTTGGGCAAGGCAAGTAACTCTTTAGGTTGTTTGTGCATGTGTGTTCATGGATTTCACTATTTCTCTTGAAATTTCCATATGATTTGTCATTTGGTATTAATGCTTTGTTTTACTAGATTTTCATGTTGTAATTTTTACTTTAGAAATTGCAAGCATGCCAAATAGCTTTCCAAACTTTCAGATTTCATCATTTTAATTAGGCCTTACCTTTTTTAAGTTTGGATTTGTTATGATAAGAATAGGATGGAATGATTATGAAATGGGTTTTTATGTTAATGGCTTGATTTGAGGGATTTATGGGATTAGAATGGACTTGTAATATGCCTAGTTTGGTTGCATATCAGGTCCCAAGAAGAAAGGAATGGATTTGGACCCATTCCCAGCAGAAACAGAACTTGCAGTTCTGTTTCCGCTGTTCACGCGGTTGACCGGCCAAGGGGGTGCGGTCGACAGGGCACACTGGATTAGGTCCCCTGTTGGATGACCTGATGCACTGCGGGAACTACTGTTACGTAATTCACGCGGTCGACCGGCCAAGGGGAGCGGTCGACCGGTGACACAGGGTCAGGCTCCCTGGAACCTGACCAAAACACTGTGCACCCATTTAAAGTTACAATTGCAGGTCGACCGGGCTCACTGTGTACGCGGTCGACCGGCCAAGGGCCAAGTCGACCGGGCCAACTGAAATTTCCCTTTTTGGGAGGATTTTTACCCATTTATATATTCTTTTAAAATTTGAAACTAGACTATATTTAGGACTTTAACTTGACATTGTGTAATTGGAACTCCAAGATATGTTCCAACTTCGGGGACACAAATCCTTGTATTTTTAATAATAGAGTCCCAATCACACAAGGGTCAATGAATAGCCTTAGCATGTACTTGATGAAATCATCGTGTTTTGAACATTGGTTTAATACCGTAAGTAATATCGTATACTCGCTTTGAAGTCAAGTTTTAAGCTCATATCGAAGATTTGTTTCAAGTATTAAAAGGGGATCATTTCTTAAGTTTTGAGTATATATATTATGCATTTTGCTAGCCGTGCTGTGTCCTGTTTTGATAAGTGATTTCCCCTTTTATTCAGACGTGTTTGTATCGCGTGTTTTATGCATTCATGAATTCAAAGTGAACACCACAGAGCTTGGACTGCCCTTTTAGTCTGATCCACTGTCTGGGGGTCCTTAAACATGTGGACTATCTGCAGATTGGTTGTGTATTTATTACACATCGTGCGTGTCCGGTTCCGCAGCCGGAATCCCGTATTTGTGGGAATCGTGTCGTGTTATATTATGTATATTCGTGCTTGTCGTGCGTGCTTACTCTTTTCATTACAAATGATAGAGAAAGGACGGGCTCTTTGTGGATTTACGATTCATGATATATTATGTATTCATGCTAGTTTGTCATAAATTCTGAAATGTTCTTCAGTCAAGTATTCATTCTTGGTTTAATAAATTGTTCAATATGTTTTCGATTAAACATGCTTATTCATGCTCAAGCCTAAATTGATTTCTTGCCAAACCGTTGTGTTTGATGCTTGTATTTTGGTGCCCAGGTGCAGGAGGTTATCCCTTTGTGGAGGAGTGCCAGGAGGAGGCTGTTGAGCCTACCTTAGCTCGCGAGTGGCAACCCGACGACGTCATCTAGACGTCGGGACGGTTCATGAGTTCCGATGCATCACTTTTTGGGCTTTTAATATTGTTGGTATTGTATTGGCCTTTGTTGGCCTCTTATTTTGGGATTGTAATCAACTTAACTCACCTTGTTAACTTTGTAACTTGAACTATTATGGGAATGCCTTGTTATGTCTCCATTCTGATATTTTAGTCTCGATGACATTTATGTTCATATTCTGTTATGATTTATTAAGATGTGATTTGCTACACGCTTCCGCCTATTTGATCATGTGAGTTGGTTTCCCGTGTCCTCGGAACCCTCACCGCAGGATCCTGTGGGAGATTTAATCATCTTACAATCATCAACCGCACAGTCGCGACGGGCCCGGGTCTCGGTCCGGGGTCGCGACAGTTTCTTTACAGATTGATCAGCGAGTTGCAAAGTAACTTTGGTGGGTTTCAACTCGCCTAGCCCCAGTTGTTAATAAACCGAGTAGGGTAATAGATTAACACTGGCACCCAGATCTAACAAAGCCTGATTAATCCGATGATTTCCAATGCTACATGATATGGTGGGGCATCCCGGATCTTTATACTTCTGGGGTGTGTGCCATTTAGGAGCGCACTAACTTGCTCAGTGAAGAAAGCTTTCTTTTGTACACTCATCCTACGCTTGACAGTGCAAAGATCCTTAAGGAACTTGGCGTAGGCAGGAACCTGCTTGATTGCGTTCAACAAAGGAATATTGACCTTAACTTCCTTAAAAACATCCAAGATCTCTTGGTTCAGGATTTTCTTCTTGGGATGGATCAATCTTTGTGGAAACGGGGCAACCGGCTTAGAAGTAGTGGGGTCAGGACCTTTTTGTGTCTCAACAGTAGCCTCAGCATCATTACTATCCTTGTCTATTTTAATTTGGGCATTTGAATCCGAGGAGCCATGTTGTTTGTCTTTTTTCAGATTCTCATGAAGTTCTCTGCCACTACAGAGAGTGACAGCTTGAACATGCTCCTAAAAGCTGGGGTCAGATATGTTGTTAACTTCAAACTGCCCTTTAGGGTTCGGGAGGGGTTGGGCTGGAAAGGTTCCTTTCCCCTGACCTTGGAGGGTACATTTGATTTGTTCAACAGATGTTTCCAGCCTTTGGATAGCTTGCTGGTTGCTCTGAATAGCTTGTTGATTATTTTGCAAATTTTGCATAAACTGCTGTTGAGACTGCATGAATAAATTTAGCGTCTCCTCCAAAGACTTATTCTGGGGTTGTGGGGCATAAGATGTATTCGGCTGTTGAGGCACGTACGCACCCACATTAGATTGTCTTTGGGGATTAAACTCTGAACTTGCACTTGGTCCATTCCTCGAATTGAAATTAGGGTGGTTCCGCCATGAAGGATTATATGTGTTCCCCATATGGTTGGCATTGAACGGCTTCTGATAAGTATTGCAATACATTAGCCTGTTCTTGCAATGCTTCATGTAAAGCTGGGACTGTTGGACAATCCACAGATCTATGTGTATTAGAAGCACACATGCCACAAAACATGGCAGTTTCCTTATTCCTCCCAAGTTTTAGGGACTCGACTTCTCTTGTGAGTGCCGCAAGCTTGGCTTGGATGTCGATTTGATTGTTCACTTGATATATACCTCCACCCTTAGGCTGATTCAATTCCCTGGAATGATCTACCCCCTCAAAGGAGGTCCATTTTTGTGCATTTTCTGCCATCAATTCCAAAAATTCTCATGCTTCATCGGGTGTTTTTTTGGTCGAATTAACCATTGCACATCATTTCAATAAATTGACGCGTCTCCAGAGTAAGGTTTTCAATGAAGACTTTAATGAGACGGTGTGTTTCATACCCATGATGTGGACAAGCAAGGATCAACTCGTTGAAGCGTTCCCGACACTTAAAGTAGGGCTCTTTCTGATTTTGTCTGAACATTGTGATGTCCCTCTTTAAGTTGTTGGTTTTGTGTTGTGGGAAAAACTTCTTCAGGAATTCAGTGACACAGGCATTCCAGGTATTAATTGAATTAGGCCTAGGTGTGTGGAGCCAAGCCTTAGCCTTTTCCTTCAAAGAGAAAGGAAATAGTTTGAGTTTGATCACATCTAGCACCATGTTTTGAAGTTGAAGTGGAGCGCAAACTTCATCGAATTCCCGCAAATGTAAGTATGCACTTTCAGAGTCTAGCCCGTGAAACTTGGGCAGAAGTTGAATAATACCAGGTTTTATTTCATATTGACCCGTAATGGCGGGCAACACAATGCACGATGGTGTGGTATGTCGTGTTGGGTTCAAAAGATCACATAATTTCCTTGGTGGCTGGTTCACCTCCCCACCGTTGTGGTCCCCATTTGGATTTGCAGCATGCCCACCATTGTTGGGGTCGCTATCGGACCCACTCGCCATGTAGATAATCTCGAAGGACTCAAAGATTGAGGAGAGTCGTAGATTCTTATAAGTTCTTTGATTGTGGACTCTCTTCTTTGTAGCCGATGCACTGAATCTCTTTGCCAACTGGACTTCTTGCTCATACACAAATGGTGTGAGCAAGCTGGAGAGCGCTTGTACTTTCTTTTTGGATTTTTTTTTTGTTTTTATTTTTTTCTATTTTTGAAAAAAAAAAAGAGAAAAACCTAGCCTACACAAGAAACAACTGAGTCAATATCCTAAGGTTGAAAAGTTTACCTAAGTTCACCAACCTGGCCCTATGAAACCAACCTGGCCAGTTCAGCCCCCAGGTAAGGGTAGGATCACGAATGGACCCGTTTGAAGGACCCTTGCCTAGAACAGTCTAGCTGTCTCCACACTCTGGACAAGGCTTTGCTTCGGCACCGAGATGATCAAGGACAACGATTAGGTCATTTTCAGTTTACTTTCTTCCAAAAGGACTTAAACAAGTTGGGAAATAAAGTAACTTTGCCAATTCTTAGAAAGTTTGTAAAAATTCAATGATTTGTCCTTTCTAATTAGCAATCCATGCAATTTCCTAATCCAATTTAGGGCGGTTTAACATTCCATGCATGCATCTCCTATATCTAGAAAGATGCCAAAAATATCACACCCATAAAGAAATGTAAATAAAGAAAGTTAGAAAAGTCACCTTATATGGCGCTCCCTGGAAACGGCGCCAAAAACTTGATTGGACCCAAGTGTAGGGTGCGATTGTAGTAATAAAACTGGTAAGGCCAGGTCGATCCACATGGAGCTTTAGAAGTAAGGCTTTCCAACTTTGTCACCTGCCCTAAATAAAATCTAATTTTAGCCTAAAATCTAGAAAGTACATTCATCATTCTTATTTTAAAATAAAATTAAACACAATCCAATGAAAAAAAAATCCTAAAACTAGATTCCTAAATCTAAAAAGATCAAGTTGCTGCAAAATAGAAAACACATTAGAACATCCAATTAGAAAATACTCTAAAAATATCACTTCCTAATTAAAACCAACAATCGAAATTGGAAAATAAAACAAGTTATGAAAAATAATCAAACCTAAAAAAAATGTATCACATCAAATCAATCGAAATTGGAAACAAATCGCCCATCTAAAATAAAACTCCCTAAGATTAGAAACCTACACTAGATTAAGAACCAATTAACTTTCCTAAGTTAAACACTAGATTAAGATAAGAATCTAAATGATACACTTTCTAAATGAATGCAAATCTGAGATTTAACTTTCTTGAATTAAATAATCTACAAGAATGATGATGATGCAATCTTAAAAAAAAATAAAAAAAAATTATGGGACATAATGCATGGACGTGTAACATGGGACACATGAGACTTTCAAATCTAATTTCAGAACTTCAAAGAAATTACACTACCACACATGTTTAAAAGATGGGGGAAAAAATATGCATGAAAACTAATGCACTTTCAACAGTAACATAATTCTAACATATTGATATAAAGATAGAAAGATAAAGTGCAAAAAAAAAAAAAAAAAAGAGTTAAAATGCAGAAAATAAAGATGGTGTGCATATATCAAAGATGGTAAACAAAACTGAAATATAAAGGTGGTCAGTTTCTCTTTAAAATCTCATTCTCAATCTTGGGCCCAAAAGAATTAGAAGTGCAAACCTAGGGTCTCGTTCTTCAACTTGGGTTGTCAATCCAAGTTGAGAAAATGTAAATCCTCACTTTTTAATAAATAAATTTCAGACTCGGATTATTAAACTTTTCTTGGTCAAACCTCTTTACCTTCACATTGTATTGCCTCTAAAAATACCATATATCCGTAGAAAACAAGGTATATTGTGAGGATGCTAAGGTGAGTTGTTAGTAATTATTCCAAGCCAATTAAAAATATTTAACCAAAAGTAAGAACTAACCCTATTGCAAAACTAATATCAAGATTCACAAGAAATTAATACAAGAATTAAAAAGAAACAATTTTATTAATACTAGTATGCAATTGAGTACATAAGATTGAGAATTAAAAACAAAAATACATACTAGGATGTTGAGAATCTCTCTTTCAAGTTGAAACCACAAGGTTGGCGGTATGGCTTTTGGAAAAAACCCCCTTGGTGAATTAAATGGAAGGGCAAGAAAGGGAGAGATGGTATGAAATTCTCTAGAGTGAGAGGTGAGCAATTCTCAAGCATGAAAGAACATGGATGCTTATGCCTTCAATTTATAGATTTTGCTCTCTTTCTTTCCTTCTTTGCTCCAAGTTTGTAGCATGCAATCTTCTTTGTATGCAAGTCCTTTCCTTGGCCAACAAGTCTTCAAAGAAATAGCAAGGTGAGTGAGAGATTTTTTTGTGCTTTCCATGTGCAAAATTGCAATCCCGAGTAGAAATTATAGTACCAACTTCCAAAGGCCATGTCTTCCTCTTTTTAGCTCCGATTGACACAATCTTCGATTCTAAAGATATCTACTCGAAAAGAGCTTTCCAACGGTGTATAGATTGCACCAATCTGATGGTTGGATTAAGAGTTATGACCATTTTAATCTTGCTGCCTCTAAAAAAATCTGAAAATAAATATGCACATATGGGATGTTAATTGTGCAGTGGAGTGTGTGGGACCCATGTGGACATCCAGAGAGATCTTGGGATCTTTCTTTTCTTGTTTCTTGACTCCCTTTCCATCTTTGGTTTGCTTCTAAGCTCCTTAGATTGACTAGTCAACTCTTTTAGCACACTTTCCGTTCTTGAATATCTCTCTTGATTTTTGAGTTTTCAAACTTAGTAAGAATTAGATCTTACCAAGTCTGAAGTTTCCTTTCTTGAATTTGAAATCACAAATTTAGCTTTCCATTGTTGACTTTTCAAACTCTTCAAAAATACTAAGATATGTGGGTCCACCGTGAAAGATGTCATACCCTTGATTTCTCTCAAATTTCACCAATGTGGGTCCCATTCTTGATTTCTCCTACACAAATTAAAACAAATGGATTCAAGAATAATTCTATGTGAGGAATTTAAATGGATGATGCATGGGACACTACTTGATGCACCCATAATAGCCGACTTTCCAAAAATAAATTTCCAAAAATGGCAGGTTTCATGAATTTATGCAAAAGTTGTGATTTTTGAGCAAATTATGCATGAATGCACTACAATGGACTCTAAATGCATAAAAACATGATTTGACATTAAATAAAGCTCTTTAATATCAATAAGCCCTTAAAATAGTCCAAAATGTGTATGAAAATGTGCGCTTTTCAGGACTCATCAATTATTTGTTGCATTATCTAAAATTACAGCTATAACTTTATCCTTAATATTATATTCATCTAATTATTTCAAAATAATGGCACTTATTTTATTGCCACTATGTGGCCATTCCAGTTTGGCAAAATTAATCACTCGTTTATTAAAAACTCATTTTATATCTATGTTATGGGTAGTAATACAAAGATAACTATCATCTCCTCCAGATGATCATATATCTATAGTTATAGTTATAATTCTACCAGGAATATTTGCAAAGTAATTTTTAATATTTTCCTTCTCACTTAGCCAATTCGCTCTCACTACTGATGACTTTTTCAATTTTTTAAATTTTAATGACAATAATACCCTTTCTTTTAGAAGAAGGGTTGGGCCTTTTTCATTACTAGTAAATAGCCAATCAGCAAGATGAAAGTCAAAATTCAATCAACTTTAAAAGTCAAAACTGAGATCAAAGCTCATCCACAAAACAAAGAAACATTCAAGAAGGCCTTCTCAAAGTTTTTAGAGAAATGAAGTCCAAATCCAGCTCAAAATGATCCAAATATAGCCACTAGTTCCAAATCGCCAGTGGATAGAAGTAAAGTCAATCATTCTAACTACTGACTGTACGAAATAGTCAGACATCCAGACTACCAATTGAACAATTTCAAACTGCCAAAAGCGGTTCATGCATTTTCAAGTAGTTTCTATCAGTTCAATCTGCCAACTAGTCAAAGTTTTCCATTGGCCATCCAATGAAAAAAGTGACTTTTGGCGCCCGTTTTGAATTTAAATATTCTCCAATTGTTGCAACCACTTTAGAGGCTATAAATAGACCCACTTGGTAGCATTCCAAGCATCAAGCTCTCACTGATTATCAAGCACTCCGCAAATACTCTCCTACTTAAAAAATCCTTCACTTCTAAGAGGAGACTTTGCCCAAAACCCCTCACAACTCTTCAAACAACAACTCCATGGCACTTAGCCTCTAAAAATGAATTTATAAAACTGAACTTAGTACACTAACTATGCTGAATCCTCAAACATTCCAAAGACCCTAAGTATTATAGACCCACTGGGTAGCATTCCAAGCGTCAAACTCTCACTGATTATCAAGAACTCCGCAAATACTCTCCAACTTCGGAAATCCTTCACTTCTAAGAGGAAACTTTGCCTAAAACCTTCACAACTCTTCAAACAACCACTCCATGGCACTTAGCCTCTAAAAATGCATTTAGAGAACTAAACTCAGTACCCTAACTATGTCGAATCCTCAAACATTCCAAAGACTCTAAGAGCATGTTTGGTAACAGGCGAGGAATCCATAGATCTAATGATTCTTCACTGCCACTGGAACTAGGATTCCTTGCTGAGGATTTGTATAGTTGAGGATTTCACATTAATATCGGTGTGTATCAATGCATATAACTGAGAAAAATAGGGCTGGGGTACAAATCCACTTAAGTGGGGATATTCAAATCTTATGGGGGGTCCGGATCTGAAAATCCTAACAAATAAAGATTTCGATTCGTCCAAATCCTCGGGAATTTACAATTGCCAAACATGGATTTACCACAATATTAAGGAAACCAAAATTCTTTTCCCTAAAGATTTTGTTGCCAAAGATGACCTAACTATTCTAGACTTTCTTTGTTTTCTTCACTAAAGGAGTTTTGGATGTCGATGACTCATTATGTACATCGTTCTAGCTCACCACACATTGGCCCCAGAATGACCCACCTCCCCGCCTCGACAAACAAGTGATAGTTTTCAATGCCTAATTGACATAAAAAAATCACTTACATTCACATCCAGATTTGGCAAACCATATTAAGAGTATTTAACCAGAGTTCTCCCAAAAGAAATCGAGGGAAATGAGAGAAAATCATAACTGTGTAAACTGTTGTTCGGCAGTTCACTGTATTTCCGCATTTTTTGTATTTTTCTATATTTTTTTTATTATGAGGTTGTCGAAAGGCTAGAAGGCGAAGTTGTAAAAATGCAATGTAAACAACTTTCACTGACAAAGCTAGAACATTCGATACCATGTAAAATATATTTGAGAAAAGAATAGAAAACGCAATTCATGTGTAAGTCATTCTTTCTTGTTTTTCCATATTTTGATTATTGTGAATTCCACACTAACTTCTCACAATTTTCATCAAACACTAGCTTATGTGGATGATGTCTGCTTTGTTGGGGTATTTACTTTGTTTAGCTTACCATTTATGATGATTCTCGTTACATTATCTCTCATGCACGATCGCCTAGTTCTTCTACCTTTGATAATCTTTTAAGAGATAATTAGCGAAAGGTCCCTAGAATTGAATCTATCCAGCCTCTGATCCAAGCAAATTCTTTTTAAGGGAAATAGTCCAAGCAGCTAGACTGTTTGCAGCCAGAGGCCCCTGGATACATTTTACATGACTAATTTGCCATCTTTCAACTGTTTAGGCATCTAATTTTAAATTTTAAATTTCAAATCTTTCATTCTCCTACTCATTACTTCAAACCGGACATTGACATTGACGGATTGGATCTCAACAGTTGAGATCGATCTCTGAAGAAGAAAACCCCTACAACGAAGAAGAAGAAGAAGAAGAAATAGATTGCAACGAAGAAGAAGACCTCGACAAAGAAGATGAAAAATAAGAGGAAGAAGAAGAAGAAGACCCCTGCAAAGAAGAAGAAAAAGAATAAGAAGAAGACCCCTGCAAAGAAGAAGAAGAAGAAAACCCCTGCAAAGAAGAAGAAGACCCCTGCAAAGAAGAAGAAGAAGAAAACCCCTGCAAAGAAGAAGAAGACCCCTACAACGAAGAAGAAGACGACGACTTGCAGGACACGAAACGAAGAAGAAGACGATCTTCTGCGCCATCACCGGATCTCCTGCACCACCGTCGTTCCTACCTGTTGCTGGAGAAGGGGAATCGCCACTGGATGCCGCGCCATGCCATCGCCGGAATCGAGGAAGAAGGCGAATGGAAGATGACTTTTGTGTTTCTGATTCCCGAACGAGGAAGAAGAAGAAAGTGGGCCTAGGATATGCAGCAGTTCCGGGTTGGTTCTAGGTCAGGTTTGACCTGACCCATTCCAGAAGTCCATCCACATTCCAGTCAAAGTTAAATTTATTTGAGTTTTGTATTTTTTTATCAAGTTTATTTGTGTTTTAGACAAAATCTATTTGAGTTCTTGGCTATTTATATGACTTCTGACACAAATTTATTTAAGTTCTAGATGAATTTATTTGAGTTCTGGACAAATCTGTCTGAGTTCTGGATGAATTTATCTTAGTTCTGAACAAACCTGTCTAAGTTTTGGATGAATTTATCTGATTTCTGGATGAATTTATCTGATTTCTGGATGAATTTATCTGAGTTCTGAACAAATCTATCCGAGTTTTAGGCTATTTATCTGAGTTCTAGAACAAATCTATATGAGTTATAAACAAGTCTATATGAGTTTTTGACAGATTTATTTGTGTTTTTGAATTTTATTTGTGTCTTTTGAAATTTATTTATATTTTTTGAAATAAATTTAACTGATTTTTTGACAAAAAAACTTGAGTTTTTTGCCACATTATTCGTTAATTTCAAAATCCGGCGATGTCTTAGTTTTGGTAAATGTATTTGCATTTTTTTAAATTTATTTGTGTTTTTTAATTTTATTTACTTCTTTTGAAATTTATTTGAGCCTTTTGAAATTTATTTATATCTTTTTTAAAATTTATTTGGATCTTTTGCAATGTATTTGGATCTTTTGAAATTGATTTTCATCTTTTGAAATTTATTTATATTTTTTGAAATTTATTTGTGTGTTTTTCAATTTATCTGTGTTCTTTTGAAATTTATTGCTTTTTTTATATTTATTGTGTTTTTTTTAAATTTATTTCGTTTTTTGAAATTTATTTTCTTTCTTTTGAAATTTATTTGGGTTTTTTTTTAAATTCTTTTCATTTTTTTGAAATTTATTTGTGTTCTTTTGAATTTTATTTGCATTTTTTAAATTTATTTCATTTTTAGAAATTTATTTGAAATTTGTTTCCTATTTTTTGAAACTTATTTGTGTTTTTTTGAAATTTATTTGAAAATCTCATTAGTGGAATTTTATTAATCGTGCCTAATTTAATGGTAGTTGACCATTATTAATGGCTTATCCCACTAATCATGGAATAAGATTTGAAGAAATGGTAAATTAGACATTTTAGGTTTCCAAATTTGGGAAAATATCCTATCACTTTATAAGAAAAGATTGTAGACCTAAGGCAATATAGTGAAATATTCAGGGACCTAATGCCGAATCCCCCTAATTATTTCTGAAAAAGATGTAATGCTTGAAAATTAGAGGTAGGCCCCACCTTTAGGATGTTCTTAACGACAAAGATGGATACTAAACTTTTGATATTGACACCAAAGTCCTTTGTCCTTTTTAATGACTCTTCCCTTTGTGGTTGTCGTACTAAGTATGCCTTGACAGCCAGACTCTGGAGATTTTTATAAGAGATAATTAACGAAAGGTCCCTCATATAGTACTTGTAAGGCCTCCAATCCATTAACTTTTCCTCTAAGGCCTGTAGTCCATGCAGCTAGACATATTTCGGTGAGAGGTCCCTGGATATAATTCTCATGACTGATTTACCCTTTCAACCATTTTAGGCATAAAATTTTAAAATTTCAAATTTCAAATCTTGGATTATCCTTCTTTTTCATTTTGCATTATCCCTCTTCTTCTGGGGCAACGTTTTCCAGAGATCTGACTGGAGAAGACAACTGGGTTTCTACCGCTGGGATTGCAAGACCAGGTTGCAAATTGGACAGTGACAAGGAAGAAGACGAGGCGTCCATCTCCGATGGCATCCCTAAGACGAAACCGTCCATCTCCAAAACCGCACTGCCTCAAATCATCCTTCGTCTTTTCAAACTAGTAGTTATGACGATCAGAATCACCTTCCCCTTCTCCAGCTATGTCGCGTATAGCCTTGCCGCCTCTTTCTGAATCCGCCTTGGGAACTGCCGCCTATTACACGACTGCGTAACCCGATCTCGCGTCCTCTTCTCCAACCCGAAGCCAGACACAGATCCGGCGGCCAGGAATTATTAGTCTTCTTCTTTTCTTTCTCCTCCTACTAAATGATTCGTCTTCGAGTTTGAAAGGCAGCAGCAGCAGATTCTCCTTCTTCTGAGATTTATAAATCAAAGGGCAACATGGGTGTTTCAGGTTCTATCTTGAAACCCGATTAATGAGGAAACATATCCAAATCCTGCAATCGCAGATTCCTCATCGCTTTGGATCCCTTGTCGTTCGCTTCCGGAACCGAAGATGGAAGACTTGGGCCGGACTGATTCGCACGTCGCCGGATAGGAGTTCAGGCGGCCACCTCCATCCGAGAAGAAAGGCAACAGGGCAGCCTTACAATTCCTGTTGCAATTGCTGTGAAATCAATAGAGCAGCAGCAACAAAATGCAGAAGAGAAGAGAGAAGAAGCAGCAAGGGCAGTTGTCTCTGTTGCAGAAGCAGAAGGAAGAAGAAGAGCAATTTGGCCAGTCCCAGGCCAGTGTCAAGTTCGGGTTAGGTTTGACCCTACCCAGAATGAGACCTCTCTTCTCGACTTGCATGTGTCCAACCGATCTTACAATCAGCAGTAGATCTGTGATGCAGCCTTTTCAAGATCTGATCTGATCTCTTCCGTGTTCCATTGATATTCTGATCTCCTCTGTCATCCATTGATTTCTCAAATTTATCTAAGTTTTTATCAAGTTTATCGGAGTTTTGAGTATTTTTTTAAATTCTTTTGATTTTTGCACAAATTTATCTGAGTTCTGAAATAAATTTATCTGAGTTCTGAACAAATTTAGCTGAGTTTTTAGCAAATTTATCTGAATTTTGAGCAAATCTATCTGAGTTTTTGGCCAATTTATCTGAGTTTTTGACAAATTTATCTCCATTTTGAAAAAATAAACTAAGTTTTTAAATAAATCTTTATTTGTTTTTTACAGATTTAACTAAGTTTTTTGGCAAATTTGTTCACATCTTTTGAAATTTATTTGCATCTTTTGAAATTTATTTACATTTTTTAAAATTTATTTGGATATTTTGAAATTTATTTGCGTCAATTTCTCTGTGTTCTTTCGAAATTTATTGCGTTTTTTGAAAGTTATCTGGGTTCTGGACAAATCTATCCGAGTTTTAGGCTATTTATCTGAGTTTTGGAACAAATCTATCTAAGTTATAAATAAATCTATATGAGTTTTTGGCAGATTTATTTGAGTTTTTTAATTTGATTTGTGTCTTTTGAAAATGATTTGTATTTTTTGAAATAAATTTAATTGAGTTTTTGACAAAAAGACTTGAGTTTTTTTCCATATTGTTCGCTAATTTGGAAAATTGGGTTATCTTAGTTTTGACAAATGTATATGCGTTTTTTTAAATTTATTTCCATTTTTTACTTTTATTTACTTCTTTTGAAATTTATTTGAGTCTTTTGGAATTTATTTATATTTTTTTGAAATTTATCTTGATCTTTTGAAAATTATTTGGATCTTTTGAAATTGATTTTCATCTTTTGAAATTTATTTATATTTTTTGAAATTTATTTGTGTCTTTTTAAATTTATCTGCGTTATTTTGAAGTTTATTGCTTTTTTTTAATTTATTGTGTTTTTTGAATTTTATTTCATTTTTTGAAATTTATTTGCTTTCTTTTGAAATTTATTTGCGTTTTTTAAATTCATTTCATTTTTTGAAATTTATTTCTGCTATTTTGAATTTTATTTGCGTTTTTTAAATTTATTTCATTGTTAGAAATTTATTTGAAATTTAATTTCTGTTTTTTGAAACTTATTTGTGTTTTTTTTAAATTGATTTGAAAATCTCATTAGTGGAATGTTGTTAATCGTGACTAATTTAATGGTAGTTGACCATTATTAATGGCTTATCACACTAATCATGGGATATGATTAAAAGAAAGGGTAAATTAGACATTTTAGGTTTTCAAATTTGGAAAAATGACCTATCACACTATAAAAAAAGATTGTGGACCTAAGGCAATAAAGTGAAATATTCAGGGACCCGTCGCCGAATCCCCCATCTTTTAATCATGTACATTGTCTTCTATTCTATTTGATGCATACATATTGCATTGCTTATATATATATATATATATATATATATATTATGTCTTGCCAAGTTTTCTAACTTGATGTTCTTTTACCTTGGTGTTGTAGGTATTTGATCTTCTTCCTTGATCTTGGAGAGTGAGGCGCTCTACGAAACCTTGGGCATTGCAGAGTGTGAGTGTGGCGTCGGTGACTTAGCTTTAGTCACTGTGGCTGAGCGAGAGTGACCTATTATGTCTTTGGTTGTTTCTCTTAGTCGTATAGCTTTTGTTGCATAAATGGTTTGTTGTGATAAAATATCTTAATCTTCATTTGAAACTTGAATATAAGTAAATAGAGACTCGTTCTACTCTATTTGATGTATGGACTAAAACCTTTGGTGGAGTTTTCTATGCATAGCTTTCGCCCATTGATATTATAGCTTCTGCTTAACTATTGTTTATAGAATGTGGAAAAAGTTTTAAATTATCCTCACAAATGGACTACAATCGTGGTTGTATTTATTAGTAGGGGTGCACATGGGTAGTTCGGATCAATTTTAGAGGGGGAACCATCAACCAAACCGAACCCATCGGTTTTCTATTTTCCTAAACCGAATTGAACCGCCCAGGTGCTCAAACCGAACCGAACCGGTTTGGTTAGGTCACGGTTTTTTTTTGGTTTTTTATTTATTTATTTTTTCATTAAAAAAACTATAGTTCAAACTTGGTCCATCAAATGGAATGAGGAGAAGCTGTAATGAACACTAAAATATATTTCATAATTCGTTTCAACCAAGAAAGCATACATCAAACGATGGATGAACTCTTTCCATCCATCATCTAGTCGCGTAATTGAAAGGACCAGGCCATGTTTGGCCAATTTTTTAGGTCCATGAGTTAAAGCAGTTCGAATCTTATGGTAAAATACACCAACAAAATGGTCAAGTACGTACCTATTTCTTTACATAAAATTTGGACTAGACTACATTTCTTGATCCAGACCAATGAATTCAACATAAAAGGAACTAGTTTTTTTTTTCTTAATTTTTTTTGCCAACACGATATGTTCGAGTGGAATGTAGCCCCAATTTTGAACTAACTGAGATGAACCTTTTCATAGTTCACTTTCTCTTAGGTCAGACCAAACACTGGGCAGCGCTACCAAAAACCCAATAATGCACACTTCTTGTAGAACTTTCATTGAACATGTAACATGCAAGTAGAACATTTAAGTATTTCCCCTAAGGTTAAAACAGTCAAAACTCAATTCTCAAGTTAATACATATAGTCAGTTCAGTTTTGTAACGCCCCAATTTCGAATACCGAGATAACCGTCAAGGTACCCGAAGTTGGCACGCTACTTTCCTAAAAATCCAAGAACTTCCAAGATCGTAGGTCTATAGTGAGGTCCAATTTAAAACTTTTTGAACAACATCATAATCAACGGTTGAATTGTGGAATTGTAATTAATATAGTGGAAGCAAATGTAACAATAGCGGAAGCATAAGGTATCATATAAACTAAATCAAGTGAAGTAGGGCTGAAGTCCAGCCTATTCTCAAAGTATGATTATTCATAAGTTTGAACATATCATTCTAACTCCATGCTCACAACATAAACACTCAAAATCCAAAAAAAGTACTCTCACACCCCAAGTGTAGGCACTCTGTCATCCAGCTCAACCTCTTGGTCAACTGGTCCGCATCCGTAGTCACTGGCTACGGGCGCCTCGATGAGTGCATTGTCCTCATAATCGGGGTCAATACATAAGCACCAAGAATGGGTAAGATCCAAAGATTTGGCAAGGCACAGTATACAACATAGGATGTATGTATCAAAAGAGTAGAGACGATCATATAATCAATGAGAATACTAATGGTATATAATCTAGGTGATTGAGCAAGATAAGTAGTTAGAATCAAGATAATAAAGTTATCTAATCTAACAGATATCAAAATTGCACATTCACACAAGTTGAATGCCGTGGGATATTATGCCGCAGCTCTCTCATACTGAACATAATTGTGGTGGGGAAAAGTAACCTGTGCTAGGGATGACGAGCCCCCGCAAAAAAAAAAACACTCATCAATCTCAACACTCATCACTCAAACACTCAGAAGACCATAGTCGGTATCACACCGTCCGTCTAAACATAGCTCATCATGATAGCTCTCTCAACACTCATAATAGCTCCTACCAGTGATGATCAGTCCAAAGGTTAAGCTTAAGACAACTTGGTGAATGCTAATGTTGACTCCAGGAAACAAATACAGGTCGTGTTTGTCTAGGCTTGCCTTGTGCAAGCAAGGTCCTAACAAGTCCCTAAGAGGTCCACGTACTAGTCAGATCCATGGAACACAGTCCAAGTCCAAGTCCAACATTGAATCCATAACAAGACCCACCAAACCCATGGCCTTAGTCTAAAATGGTCCAAGTAAGATACAAGTTCATTTACTAATAACAATCGGTCCATTCTCACCCACAATGAGTCACAAGTCCAAACTAACCAACCTCTTCATCCTAGGGTATCACACGTCCCAACTTAGGCCATATGAGGGCCCCCTTAGACACAGACACTAGTAATTAATCACCCAATTACATCACCGGGTCACCTCTAAGTAATCCTAGGTTTAGGTTATCCATTTTTCATTAATTAATAGGTACATAACAATAATGAGGACATTAAAGTGACAGTGATGTAATAAACCTCCAAATCAGAGAACCAAGGGAAAAATATCAAAAGTCCATCCTAAGTAATGGTCCATTTTCAGGTCCAGGTCTTTATCAGTTAATTTGATTCATAAATGAAGTCTCAGATGCCAATGGATATTGTGTTTGGTGCTCCAGAAGTTACGAGTATCTTTGACGACGTTTAAGGATCGAATTGATATCAAATCCAAACCCTAGACCCTACTTGGTGGTCCTCATGAGTCAAGGTTGAGCCACATCATTGACCCATGCATGTTACATTAATGAAAGTTTATTTGGATGGTCAATGGCCCCCACAACAGATCACAACCTTAGAACTGCAAAATTGGAGAATCATTGTACATGGTGTATCCGGTCGACCAAGCGCAGGGTCCGGTGACCGGGTACACTAGAGAGTCAAGATGTTGACTCCCAGGTTGACCCTCAGTGCAGTGTGCCCGGTTGACCTCCTGGACAGGTCAGTCGACCGTGCACACTGAAAACTGAACACAGGCACTTGGCAGGAAGTGTCTGGACTTGAATTTCCACAGTGTGTCCGGTCGACCTCCTGGCTTGGATGTTGACCGGGAACACTGGAATTCTAAAAACCAGAGACATCCCAGCTCCCAGCTTCCCCCTGAATTCCTTTGTGCCCGGTCGACCGGGATTAGGGCCCGGTCGACCGCGCACACTGAATTATGGGTCTGAGGTAATAATCCAACTCTTAGTTAATTATTTGGGTTTCTTGTGTATCCAATCGACCGGGTATAGGGTCCGGTTGACCGGGTACACTACACTTGAAATTTTCACAGACTCTTAACTGGGACTTGAATTTCTCATGTTTTAGTGTCGCCGGTCGACCGGACTAAAGGTCTGTCGACTAGGTACGCGTGCTTGCTGTAAACTCCAAAAATCTGGATTTTTTCTCCTTCAATCCAATTTCTATCCAAACCATCTCCAATCTCCTCCATTCATTATGGAAACATCATCAAACATAAAAAACACTTCGATATACATCCAACCATCCACAATTGGGCGATTGATCTTTCAAATGAGATAAACTCATCCATCAATGGCAAAAGAACCATGAAAACATGCTCAAATGATAGATCTAAGCATTCCCACATCAATTGAATTAAAATTGCAGAATCAAGAGAATGAAAACATGCATTCTATGCTAAATAGGTATATTGCACTTGCCTTAATCCGAATTTGCAAAGGAAATTGATAAAAGAGAAGAAGTCCAAGCTCCTAGTAGCAATCCAAGCCTCTAAGAGTCTTCCAACACTCAAACCAATCCCAACTACTGCTCCTACTACCCAATCCACAAGAGAATTGTAATAAGAAAGAAATCTAGAGAGAGGAAGATAGAATTCTAAGGAAATTGAACTATAGGAAGAGAAGATTACCTTTTCTTGTAGAGGAAGAAGAGACTAATAAGGGAGAAATCCTTAGGAGATTGTAGTTGAAATTGTAGTAGATGGGGTTCTTCTAGATTAGGGTTTAGAGCTAGGGTTTCTAGAGTTAGGGTTCTAGGGAAATGAGAGATAGATGGGAGATGAAAGTGAATTAGGGTTTAGTTTCATTTGAAATGAAAATGTTTAGCTTATATAGGTTAGGGTTAGGGCTGATTACCAAAAGGTCCTTTCTGTTTAAATGGGAATGGGGATAAGGGCATGGGCAAATGGGTTTTTTGTAGAGATTTTAGAAGCTTCTTAAGTGGAAAGCCCCTCCTAAAACAACTTATTTACTAGCTAAGGCCTCTACTAATTAAAAACCTTATAACTTACAATTGACACCCTACAAAACCCATAAATTACACAAAGCCTAGAAAATAGGTTAATAATTTAGGAAAATACCTATCTACCCTTACTAATCCTTATTAATTAATAGCATAATTATACGACAAGTACTATAATTTATAATATTCAAATTCAAATGAGGGTCCACAAGAAATGGAGCCTCACAGGTTTAGGCGGTTAACCGTGGGTTCAAACCGATAACCGACCGATGTAAGGCAGTTTCTATTATTTTCAAACCGTTGACCGAACTGATCTACATAAAACCGATCCAAACCACCCGGTTCGGTCGGTTCGATTCAGTTTTGTGGTGATACTGGATTTTTTGTGCAACCCTATTTATTAACACCGCCTCGAGATTCGAACTTTCATTTTAATTTGGGACTCTAGGTTTTGGGGATGTGATAATGGGCCTGGCTCTACCTCGTAATCTACTCATTCTGGCAAGCATGCTACTTACCAAAGGCTTACTATTGTGCTATCATAACCTTTATGCGCTCGTGGAACCGATAATCTAAGCTTAGGTGACTGGGACCTGTAGGAGTCTGCTCTGCCTACCCTCTCCTCACCATCTCCTATAAAAACAAATAAGGTTAAGACAAACAATAACACACTAAGTAGTTAAGTAACCATCCTCCTAGCATTATCGTTACTCAAATCCTATGATATCCAAATACAACAACTCACCCATGGTACCCGTGCAAACACGGTTTGATGCGGATACAGGTACGGAATACCGCAAGATATGGTAGGGGTATGGTGTCAAAAAATTGTGATACGACTGTCTCATGTTACAAAAAAAAATAAAAATAAAAAAAAATAGAGGAAATCGTTTGAGCTTTGATGAAACAACAAAAAAGTGTTCAAAACCTTCTAATTGCCATTGTGATTTCATTTTTTTTTTTTTGTGTTAAACTTTATGTTATTTTGTTATAAATTAAAAAAGAAAAAAACCCTAACCATTTCCCTTTTTGTGTGACAGGAGAAAAAAATACGAACAGACGGAAGAAGAGGAAGAAGAACAGGAGGAGGATAACCTCTGTTGTAACACCCCATCCCTTAACTCCTTATTAATTATAATTAATTACTTGATTAGTTAGTAAGTGTGTTTAGAGTCTTAGCGAGTTGGGTTTGACGTTTGGATCATGTGTGTGAAACCTCGTGTGATTTAGAGTGCGTTTGGGTATAGTAGGGGGTGGTTTGCAATTTCGGAAAGTTTTCAAGGGTTTATATGAGATTATGAGTTTTGTGAGTTTGGGTGCATCAGATAGGTCTCGACATTCTACGAACATTAGTCTACTGTCACATTTTGATCCGACGAGTTGAAGAGACCCAAAGATCATCCTTAGTGAAACCAAGGACTAAACCCAAATTAGCCCAAAACCTAACCTAACATAAGACCTCACTCATCCCTTCATTTATTCCATCTCTTCTCTCATTTCACTGTGCCATCTCCAAGTTCTTTTCTCCCTCATTGCCTCCTCACTAAATCCGACCACCGGAGTTCTGGTGACGATGACCAAGGTCCACTTCATCTTCCCCAAGCTTTCAAGAGCCCAACCATATACTTTTCTAAGTTTTCCATCCACTAACCTTGGCTAGGTAAGCTCCTAAAGTCTTTAAACTTAAACCTTCTTCTTCCTTTGGCTTAGAAATGAATTAGAGAAGCTCATCTCCTCCCTTTGTATTCATTTTGTAGAGAGATTTTGGGTTGAGAAGCCATTTGCACAAGTTTGAGCTCCAAGGAGGATTTTCCCCTAATTTCTTCTTTGTTTTGTTAAGCTCTTAATCTAAGGCAAGTTAATATGTATAATTATGCTTTGATATGTTTGTGTCTCCTTGATTTGATAATTGATGATGATTTAGATGACCACATGCTCAGTGATAACTTAGATGTTTGAAAACATGATAAGATGAATTGAATGGTTTGAATGGGATGGATGTGGTTTGAATGGACTTGATGAGAGGGGGTTTGGTTGTATATGGAGAGGGCTAGGCCCTATTTTCTTTGTTTGCAGGTGTGAATAAAGGATGGGAGTGAAACTCCCCATTCTGAACCAATCTCAAAATTCGCTTCAGAATTCTAGGAGCAATTGGTTAATCGAACCTGGGTGTCGGTTAACCGCACTGCAGTTTGGTGACCCTCGACGACCTGTCGGTTCCAACTCCAGATTGATGCATTTTTGCTAAAAGAGTTGGGCACTCGGTCACCTTGTCGGTCAACCCTTCGGTTGACTGCACTGCAACTTGGCAACTTGTTGGTCCCATTTTCAAAGAGCATGGTTTCTGGATGAGTTATGCAGTAGGTCACTATGTCGGTCAACCCTCGGTTAAATGAACTGGTCAGTTAACCCACCCTGATGTTTATCTTGACTGAATTTTCCCTTTTTGAAAGGGATTGTCCCTTGGTCTATGGACTTAGGTGGAACTTTGATTACCCTTTTTCGAATCATGTGACCATGTGCGAGGAATGTTTTGAGCGGATGGTTTCTCGTAGTTATTCCGGTTTTCTCGGGTTTCAACTGATCTCAATCTTGAACAGTATGGGACAACAGGATACCCTCCTTTATATCTATGCATGAAGATGACTCATTCGGGTATCACGAACTTATTCCTTTCGTTGACTGAGTCGGGTTGTACGAGACTTCAGGAATGACAATTGACTTAGGATTGGATTGTTTCTCGCTTTTGATTCTGAATTGTACTGCTTGGTAGATGTCCATGTTCATTAGCTTTGTTTTCTTTGATTTGTTTGGGATCACATGAAGAACTTAGATGATGAACTTCGGATCCCTTTTGATGTTCCTTTTGTTCTGAAGCTTGATGAGAGTGTTGAGGCTAAGTGGCTTTTATTGTAGAGCTTGTTGAGAAATACTTATGATGGTGATGTTTTTGAAGAAGTTTAATGTTTTGATTTGATGATGGAAAAGTAGTTTCTCTTTTGGTTGATTAATCTTGTTCATGCAAGAAAGCCTAGTCCCTTACTATTGTATGTTTAGGACTCTTGTGTCAGGCACCACTCAGTTGTTAACGCCCAATACAGCCGGGGCACCACATATGTGAGGAATTTGGAATGAACGTCTACGTAGTATGACTTTTATATTTCAGATGGATGTACACCATTGGATACCCATTTTGAAGAAGTTCGATGTTTTATTTTGTTTTGAAGGGTATCATTCTGATTGCTTGCCGGATTTTTATCCCGTGCCTATTGCTTAACTCTACCACAACTCTCATGTTGAGCCGAGAGGGCGATGTTGAACTATCCCGTGGTGATTAGCATATGTGGATTGCCTATTTGTTAGATGTTTTTGTTAGTTTGTTTGTGACTCCAATGCTATGCATTCCTATGATTTTGTCTATCGTTTACTCACTTTAGTACTACATATCTTTCATGATTTTTTTTATATATTGCTTGCCAACCTTCGTATCTAATGTTACTACTCTTGGTGCTTAGGTACCGAGCCCTTTTATACAGAGGAGGAAACAACGAAGAAAGTTTAGACGGATCAGCCTGATGACCTTCTAGATTACAGTATGGACGGCGTTGTATAGCCGTATCGACCTCGTACTTGACAGCCTTCATGTTATACTTGTTTAGTTTCATCTTTTGTTTCCTTTCTCTTTTCGTTAGGCCCAAGTTTTAGTGTGGCCTTCCATTGTAAAAAATACTTTTGGTTTAATTGTTTCAAACTTGAACTCTAAGTATGATAATTCAGTTTTTGCTCTAAACTATACATCTTTAGATACCAAATGTATGTTTAAAGCTTCCACTATTTGATATACTAATTTGAGGAAAAGTTTATACCTCACAACAGTCTTCAATCCAGTTAGGACATGATTGGGGCTAGGTTGCATTTGATTAAGTTGGAAAAATTTTAATTGGCCTTAATCTCACGCATAACCTCGGTTTCATATTTGGGGACGTAACATTTGTAATGGACTGTTGTTGGATAGAACTTGATTCAGAGAGAGACGACCGACTGTGGAAGTGAAGTGAGTTGCTTTTCAACATTGGGGTGACCAACGATGGTAGCTTTCAAGTTCCGCTGATCTTGGAATAAGAAGAAGACAGTTTCCTTCAATCGATCGCTGCTTCCATTTCTTCATAGGGCGTTTCCATTTCTCCATGATTTTCCGTTATACCATTAAAGCCGTTTCGCTCGTCTCCATTTGGTTTATCGGCAACAAAGTGGAGGGCTTAAAAGGGTCATTTCCATTATTTGCATTCAGCCCCCTTTTATTTTTTTTAAAGATAGCATTGCTCAAGAATCAGTCCACTTGACTTATCCATTTTTACATTCAGAACCCTTTTATTTTACTTTAAGATTGCATTCCTCAAAATCTAGTCCAGTTGAGATGTAGGTCAGGTGTTACTTGGCTTCCTTATTTTTCACTTTTTCACCTTAATATATCATGTCTAATAGGTCTACCATTTTATTTGTATTATTATTTTATTTATTTTTAGTACTAGAGTGGGATTTGGGAAATGGCATTTCTTGTATAATGTCATTTTCTTTTCATAAATTATATTTCCTTCTACTTCAAAAGTTGAATCTTCTTTTCCTCCCTCCATTTTCATATATGGAGGGAGGCTTGGAACTTGGAATCATGACTCATGAGTTTGACCATATTGGCCCACTTTAGATTGAGATTTTCTTGGGCCTACTTTGGATTGAGGTTTTCATGGACCCACTTCTATTAGCTATATGCGCATATGATGTTATAACTATGCACAACTTAAGAGTACTCTTTCCATTAATCATATGGGCTTAATCTGTTTGGGAGGGTCATACTAAAAATAATGATGCATGATTTTGATCACTGAATGGTCAAAAGGATTAATTAATGTGTGATCTAGCCGATTGATTTTGTGATTTAGAGCTTCTTTACATATTGAGTGTTTGATAAACCTTTAATTAATTTTCAAATCTTGGAGCTTATTTAAAAATTAAAGCTTGTATAGCTAAAACAAATAAGTTAGTGCAATTGATAGATCATAGTGGTAACTAAAAGTCTTTTTATACTCTCACCCTCATAATCTGGCACTAGACCCAGTTTCACTCTCATTGAACTTATATCCACCTTTGGATTGAATATTAGAGAAAATCACGGTTAGAAGACCACTAACCTTGAATGCTATTTAATAAAGTGCTGGCTTGTTAAGGAACTCTAATCTAATTAATATGAGCCAATTATATTATGGTCTAAAATAAAATCTCTGAATCTTAAATTCTAATTTACAGTTAGTCTGATTGATAAAATTATAAAGAAAAACTATTGTTTCATCTTCGTGGGGTAATTGGAGCCCACCTCTACGTATTGTGGTAATTAGAACGAACTTTTTAAAAAGGGAGAATTTAAAAAAAGTCCTTAAGTTTCAGCCTTATGTCAAAAAAGGACACAAGTTTCAAAACATTTCAAATGAGTCCCTAACTTTTTTAGGAAGTTTTCAATTAAGGACATCCATCTATTTAAAGCTATTTTTCGACAACTTCTTTTTCTTTTTTTTAAATACCCAAATTACCCTTCATTATAATAAAACTCTCCCTAACTTCTCCTATATTCTTCTCATTTCCCTCGCTGGTGTCCTCACGGTGATCAATGACATCCAGTGTTCCCACATCGATTGGCTGCATGTAGTCGCTACCGAAACCATGTCATGGCTTTAAATGAAGGGTAATATGGGTATTTTTAAAATATTGAGGGAAAAAGTCATCAGAAAATACCTTTAAATGGCCGGATGTCCTTATCTTAGAGACTAATTTGAAAAGTTTCAAAACTTGTGTCCTTTTTTGAAATAAGGCAAAAACTTAAGGTATTTGAAAATTTCCCTTTTAAAACTTATAATATAGAATCTGCCATTTACAGCATTTTGGATTATCCACCTCTAGGTAATTTAATTACAATATATAAATTCTGCATTATCCACATCTATCCACTTTAGCCAAAAATGCTATTTAAACAAATAAGCAGCCACCCTTGGTCCTAGCCTTTTTTAAGGCAAAAGTTCTAATTTGAAAATAAGCTATAAAATCAAAAAAAAAAAAAAAATTAATTAGAGGTTTTTTCATAAGCTCTAATATGTAAATAAGCTCTAAATCGCAAAATAAGAGCTTATTTTTAGAGTTACCATACAAGCTCTTAATTAATTAGAGGCAATTCTCTTAATTAATTAGAGGCTTTCTTATTTTTTTGCTTCTGTATTATATTCCAATAAGATTAAACCCAACAAGTAGGGGCAGAACCAGGAATTTTATTTAGGGGGGGCCAAAGAAAAAAAAAGGACTATAAACAAAATTGCAGTGTAAAAGAAATTATAAAAGACAAGTGGATTTGTCATTCTTCTTATTTATTCATGCCTTGAGGTTTGTTGGGTAAACACTACGTTGAAAAGGAAATGGTCCGCGGAATCGATTTCCTACCACCCTAAGTGGGAAGCGTGGATTCACGCCATCGTGGAATTGAAGCACAAATGGAGGGGAAAATCGGAACATTTCGTCACTGCACCAAACGCATACTGGCGCCTTGTCTCCTCCTCTTTCCACGGCAAACTTTTTTGTTCAAAGCCATAGGCTTCCTGTTCTGCAGCTTTGGTTTCTGACGGGGGTAGATGGGATTTTTGGAACCTCTCTAGCAAGGAAAGATAATGTAAAATTCCAGAATTCCCTATATTTTCGCCGCTGTAGAAGAAAGCTCCATATCTTAACCATTTTATTTGTTCTTCTTTTCTTCATTTCCTTTCCTTTCTTTTCATTTCCATTTTTTACTTCCTTTTTTCTAAGAGTCAAACCATGTTAATAGAGCCATAAACCAATTGTGGGGGGGAGGGGGCGAAGGGGTAGGATTGTCTGCGACGTTCAATACGAAGATCGAAAGATCAGACTTTAGGCGCATGCTGGAGGCGCGGCGACTGTCCGTGGCAGAGGCAGCCGGGCTCCGGATGTAGCAAGCTTCTTAGGGAAGCTTATGAAGTATTGGGGGGCCATGGCCCCTGCCAACCCCCCTAGGTCCGCCCCTGCAACAAGTATACATGAGTGAGAGATCCTACCAAGAAGCCGACCACCATAATGGAACTACAGCCTAGCAAGACCAAACCAAAACCAAAAAAGAAAAAACAAACACAAACACCACTAGACCTTCAAAAGTATTTTAAAGTTTTGTTATATAAAATGAATAGCATTATGTAAATTAGACCTGCAATTCATGATAATAATCATGAACTATATTTCATTATACTGGGACCATGGTTTGATCTTGGAGGTTTAGGGTTCAAAGCTACGCTACCATGCTGGGGCACAAGAGATTTACCCGGCTCCCCCTAGGCCCATAGGGATTAGTTCGGCCTAAAGGGTTGGGACACCCCTTCCATTATAAAAATAATGAAATATATTTCATCATACATATTCAACTATTTCTCACCTTTGCTTATGTTTCTTTGTGTGTAGAATCCTTAAGATTATACCATATGTAAGGCATATGAAAAACTCAACTTTACCCTTCAAATACTTCAATCGCATATTTCTTGAAAGTGTTTAGTTTGACAGTAGACATACTTGTTAGATTGTATGGTCTCAATCTAGTGGATGATGTAAATAAATTGATTTATTCCTTAATTAATTTATATAATCATTCTTTTATTCATGTGATGGATAGTATTTATTTCATGAGATCAATGGTATTTTATTTTATTTTATTTCTTATTTGCAATGACCAATACAAAATAACGTGATGGTTCATGAGATGAATCAGAGCCCACAAGTATATTAGATGTGATTCATATGTGTAGATGAGATCCACATACAAGTGACATAGATTACAAATCTTATACTTGAATTGATTCACGACCAGTGATGAGATTGAGTATCTTATCTAACAAGGTTGCAGCATTATAATCACTATGAGATAGTGTGGTTTGTCTCAATAATCAGAGGATAAGACTCTGGATCATTGTGGTGGTACATTGGATGTACTGAAGGACAATGAGTCGTACCTTATGTAAACTTGTCTTCGATTTAAGGACTGTGTCGCGACCCCGGACCGGGTTTCCGACCTAATCTGGGATCGGGACGCATTAGAAATGAAGATGATAAAAAGATGCCAAGTGCATTAGATTATTTGGTTAATACGTACACGGGTCAAACAAGAACATGATACTTCCCCATGCACGTGATTTCCCATAGGTGTCCGCGGTGAGGATATCACACATACATAGCATTTTCATTCAAGGTGAGGAAGCGTGTAGCAAATCACATTCACAATTCATTTCGAAATCACAAGAATGATAGTACATATCAATAACTTGATGTCAGAGTGAGCAATGATCATATTAACATTTTTCTTAAAAGTAAAGTTAAATGTTTATACAAAAGATCAGTTAAATTATCACTCTCCAAAAATAAAGGCCAATAAAGGTCAGTACAACCAAAAGAATGTGTTAGCCATAATGCCCAAAAAGTTTAATCCCAAATCCCAAAAAGACTTGACCGAATGTCTAGACGACATCGTCAGCCTGCCAATCTCCAGCCACCTCCTTATGTTCCTCCTTAAAGGCAACAAAACCTGGATCTGAGCACCAAAACAAAAGGGTCAGACACGACGGTCTGGCAGGCAGGATGCAACATAAAAGTACCAACGAAACATGGATTCGGCGGTTAGCCGTTGGCTGACCGTGGGTTGCCAGATAGGATGCAACATATTGGAATTGTAACCGCCTTAGTTCGGTTGGCTGGCGGTCACTAGTCCGCTAGCTGACTAGGTGACCGCTAGCTGACCGCCCCCTTCAGAACTGAAAATAGCTCTCTGGAATTATGACCGAACTTGGTTCGGTTAACTACCAGTCACCATGCGGCTAGCCGACAGGTGATCACCAGATGATCGCCTAGCTGCGGGAAATTCACATTGGGTTCAGATTCGAGCTCTTTTCTTCCTCAAAACAGTTCTCCATTCAATATAGCCTTTCCCTGCAATAAAATGAGCTCAAAAGCTCCTCCATTTCACCATTCAACACTTCATTTACATTCCTTCAAATCCAACCATCCAAACCCCCATCAATGACTTCACATTTCCAACATCCCAAGCATGAAAATACCAACTTAGATGAAACAATTTCAAAACAGAACTCAATGAAATGCTTCAAGATATATATAACATTAAGACACAAGTTTATGAAAGTCCGGGATCCTAACCCTAGAGGGGGGGGGGGGTGGTGAATAGGGTGATCTACACTTAATGACTAATTATGGCCAATTTTAATTTCTTAACAATCAACTAGTCACATGTGATGATTAACATACAATATGCGGAAGCTTAAACAAAACAATCACTACAATGCATTCACCATAACACAATGATTTATAGTGGTTTGGCCTCAATGCCTACATCCACTACCAGCTTGTGATCACACCCCCCACCGGATTTCCACTATTTATGCTTTTCAAAAAGGCTAAGCAATAACCTTAACAATATGCTTTCCAAGGCTAAGCAATAACCTAACAATGTTGTTTTTCTAGGCTAAACAACAACCTATACAAGCTTTTCTAGGCTAAGCAATAACCTTTACACAATGTTTTTCTTAGGCTAAGCAATAACCTTTACAATAAAGATATTTTCTCTCAAGGTAGTGTCTTCACAAAACACTCTAAGACAATACAACTAAGCTCAATTACAATGCCTCTTAATTAGGCGAATATGAAATTGAAAATCTAACTCACACAAACACTATATGAATGCAATGGTGTATGTTCATGATGTGTGTGTGTGATAACTTCAATCAAGTTAAAATGAAGGCTCAATTAATGTATGCTTAATGCATTTTAAAGTTTAAAGCACACAAATATTTGATTGAAGTAAAATGCAAATCACATGTACAAAAAACTAACTTGTTGATGATTTGAAAATCAAAAGCTCACAAGTTATATGAAATTAATTATGTCTAAAAATGTGATGCATGTGCAATGTTGTTTTCAAAAACAAAAGTTTAACTAAGGTTCAAATGAATGAAAACAACAATATGAATCAACAAAGTAAATGAAACATGTTACAAAAGAAATCAAAGGTTTTGACAAAACATGTTTTATAAAGTTTTAAAACAAACTTGGTTTGAAATCAAGGTGAAGAATCCAATCCAACTTAGATCAAAGATTAAATGAAGAATGGATTCAACACATCATAGTTATCATGATAAAAATCATTTACCAATAATTTAAACAAAGCATATAACATATGATAAATAAAAGTAAAGCTTACTTAGAGATTTAACTTTATTAATCAAAGCTTTACCTTTACTAATGACCCCTTGGTCTCTCTTAATTCATTCCCCTTTTTCTTTCCTCCAAACACCTCAAGGAAGGCTCTTTTATCTTCTTTGATCAACCACTTTTTCAAGGGAATGAACCTCATTTCATACTCAAAAAATGAGTTCTGGCATGTGCCTGGTCGACCCCCACTATACCCTGGTCGACCTGGCCTTAACGGTAAAAAATCTGACCGTTTGAAAAAGTAGCCCAACGGCTCTTTGCCCGGTCGACCCGCAGTGTGCGCGGTCGACCGAGTCCATGGGCTCGGTCGACCGAGCACACTGCAGGTCGACTTGGGCCCAGGGACCAAATTCCCCAAAAATGCATATTTCAAAGATTTTTCTTGTGGGGACTTTTGGGCCATTAAATCAAGCTTGGAATCATGATTAAAATCAATCTAAGAGTTTTAAAATCATAAAACATAAAAGCCTAAAATGATTTGAAAGATTTAAAACATAAGCTAGCTTGATTTAAAAAACTTCTTTTCAATTTAAAATGCATCCAATCAAAACATGCATGAAACATATGATTTATAAGATTTAAAACAATGCATGAGTAAATCAAGATTTCAACATTTTCTAAATCAATACATGTGTGAAAATTCAAATGATGATTAAAATGATAATGCATCCATCAAATTGCAATATACAAAATCCCTAACAATCTCCCCCTTTGCAATTTGATGGCAAACCTAATTCAACACTGATTTTCAGACAAAGTCTTCAGCTCCCCCTAGGCTGGACAAGACTTGAAATCTTCTTTGGATGCTTCTTCACTTAGCTTGGGCTCTAGGTCTTTTTCTTCATTCTCCTTGATGCTTGGAGCTTGATCATTCTTCAAGCTTTCTTTTCATCTCTCTTTCATTGGCCAAGCATCTTCTTTTAGCTCCCAAGCTTTCTCTTCTTTCACTCTCCCCCTTTGACCATGCACTCTCTCCCTTTTGGCAAGATATGCATTCTCTCCCCGTTTAGACAACTTGAACACTCTCTCCCCCTTTGACATTAAATTGCAAAGGATCCTACACACATAAAACAAAGAAAATACCTTTGAGTAGCACCTGTTAACAAAAAAAAATTTGAAAATGAAATACATAACAGGTTTTTATGTATGGGTAGCAAGTTATAAGGGTATAGAGCCAATACAAGGGTAAATTTGATCAAAACTAATACTTCCTTGAACTCCCCCTCAATCCATTCTCTCCTTTTGTCAAACTTTTGACAAATATTTAACTATTTGGAGCAAGAAGAAGATGGTTTAACCAATTGAAGGTTAACTTCAAGAAAAGGATTAGATACAAGTTTAACTATTGAGCTCAATATGATCAAATTACCATTATAAAGATACCAATTGATGGGTAAGCTATAGGATAATTAAAGAGCAAGGTCAAAAGGATAAACTATCATGGATACCAATTGAAATATATATAAAACAAATATATCAATTGAGATTGAAGGATATGACCATTAAAATAATCACTCTAAAATGGAGCTAAGGAATATACCTATTAGGGTTCATCCAAATTAGAGCTATCCATGAAGTTATGGGGATTACTAAATATAACATCAATCAATTTAACTATGAAAATCATGTGCTATGAAAGTTTTGAAAACATTTCATTCAATCATAAAATATGACTGTCAAGAGCAAGATAAGTGAAATGAAATTCAAACATGGAAATTATGATGCTAATGGAATGTGACATATACAAAATCAAGCATCATAAATGAATATTCATCACTTTTAAAGATATAACTAATGAGCATAGTGATGAACATGAGAAATTGCATAAAAATATATAACTTAAAATAATATGCAATTTTCAAAGTGTCAAAATCATATGGATTCAACATCTAAGAAATCCATCAAACAATAGATATAACTATGAAATACAAGAAATGGATTTCAAAGAGGTTCATATGATCAAGCACACTATTATGAAGTTGAGACATGTATAAAGAATAATACCAATAAGAAAAATACACATGAATCAACAACATAACCATCCATAAAAAAGAATGACTGGAAAGCATAAATGATGGATTTTTGACTTCTAGTATGGTATCTTCAAATATAACTAAGATCACAACCATACATGGAACCAATTGACATTTGCATATAAAAAAAATGTCAATAATTTTCCATTTGAAAGTATAAAAAAAAATCAATGGAAAACTTAAATTGCTTTAAATCATTTGTTTTTTTTTTAAATAATCTAACTATGACAATCACACAAATGATTTTACAACAACAATCGATCATGAATAATCTAGCTATGAAAGCTTTTGAAATCACAATCAATTGATCATATATAGAAATGCAATGCAAGAGATATAACTAAATGTGAGCAAAAAGCAAATCTAACATGATGAAATTATAATCAAATGATTTTGAAAACCATGATATGTAACTAGAGAAGTACAAGAAAACAAAATCAATTGATTACAAATAAACATTGCATTTAAAGAAATGTAACTAATGAAAGAACATAAATGCAAATGATTATGACCAACAAAAAGATTTAACTAAAAAGGATAGGTTGGTCAATGAGGTTCAAGGCCTTAAGGTTTGACTAAGTGTATAACTTTAAGAATCCACCTAAGGTCTTGAGAGGGTTGATCTTTGAGGTCTAGGTTAGAAGTCCCACCAACTTTAGGAGATTTTACTTGATAGATTTTTAATTTGGACTTATCACCATGATAATTAGATTTTACTAAATTTAGCTTAGATTGGTGATTAGTCTTTTGAGGTTGGTGAGTTTGTTTCTTAGGGGATTGAATTCTTTTCTTCTTATTTTCTCCCTTTAATTGACTTTTGAATTTTAGATTTAACTTTGCTATTTTCTTCAAAAGTTCTTTCATGGGTTGATTTAAGGGAGATAGGTTGAGAAGCTTTTTGTTTATAGATTCTTTTATACTTGGTTTAACTTGTTTAACCTTTTTAGAATCTATCTTAGGAGACTCCTTTTTAATTGATTTAACTTGTTTAATCTTCTTGGAGTCTTCTTTGATTGTTAGTGTTTTACCCTTCATAGATTTTGATTCTACTTTCTTGGGTTCAAAGATGAGTTTAGACACATGGCTTCTTCTTAGTTTGCACTCAAACCTAAAATGCCCTTCAATGCCACAATAATTACATTTAGACATGGGCAAGGAAGTATGAGTGCTAGAGAATGAGGGCTCACCTTTCACAAAAGTGTTGGTGAATTTAGGGTCATGTGAAATATTCTTATTATAACCATGTGATTTACCCCAATTTAAATAACTTTTCAAATTTTTCTTCACTTTGGGTAAATTTGCACTCATAGTTTTGCTTATAATTTTCAAGTTGAATGACTTGGGTTTCAAGGGTTGAATTTTCATTTTTAATTTTTGTTAGTTCATTTTCAATTCCCTTAAATTTATTTAGTTCTTCATGGGCAAGTTTTAACTCAAGTTTAAGTTCATTAATAACATTAGATCCAAGTTCTAGAGTTTTTATCTTATTTTGAGCATTAAATAAATTTTCCTTAGAAATAGTCAACTTGGATTCTAGATTGTTAATGTCTTTATCTTGCCTTTTTAATTGATCTCTTAGTTCTAAGTTTTCCTTATTTAGTTCATCACATCCTATCTTTAATTCATTTAGTTCATGTCAGACCCCGACCCAGGTTTAGTATAATTTATTGTTATTTTAATTGTGATTAGTCACTAAGTGGGATTAGAGGACGATTAACTTGAGTTTTTAGTTGGATTAGAATTTTGAATAGCTTTGGGGAATTTTGAGAGCGTAGTGTTCGGTTTGACCGGGCCCGGGGTGGCCCGTATGATGCGTGTTAGCGTGGGAATTCGAGTTATTTGATTTATTTGATTTTTGGAAAAAAGTGGATTTCAATATCTTTGGATTTGTTATTTTGATCCTAGCAACTTTCCTGTTTGCTCCATTTGCATTCGAACCCCAGAAATCGCGTTTTTCGAGAAAAAGGACAAAACAGTCTTTTCACACTCAAATCTGTGCATAAATTTCAAAATTTGAAAACCATGAGGAAAATATACTTTTTGAAAACTAGATTTTTCGACGATCATTTTTCCCTTCTTCGTCAACTTCATTTGGAACCCATAAATGATAGATCCAACTATGTGAAGTTTTCAGGGCCATTGGGGCCCACAACCCATTTAAACAACTTAAACCCAACGATGAGTCCTTCTTCCCCACTTCATTCATTCAGTTTCCTGCAACTCACCTAAGAGAGTTTTCTCTCTTTTCTCCCATTTCCTCTCCTTCGCATGTCTTGCAAATGAACCTAATTTGACAAACAAATTGCACCACCCTCTTCTCCTCACCTTTAGCTTGCAATTGATACAAATTTTAAGGGATTTCAGCTGGATTCATCATCTTCTCCAAGCTCTTCTTCTTGTCTAGAGCTCTTAAAAGGTTAGCAATGGCTCCTTTTTCAAATTTCTAGTTTTAATGGAACCTTTTGAACCCTTTCTTCATGCATGCAAAAGAGTTTCTTGAGAGCTCTTTTCTATTTTGAATTTGGTGGATTTTAGTGTGTTATTCTTTGGATTTTTTTTTTTTTTTTGTGTAGATTGGAGTTGTTGAGTTTGAAAGTTTCTTAGAGTGGTTTGTGAACCAATTTGTCTCAGGCAAGTGAATAATTGGATTGTGTATACATGGTGCAGAAATGTATCTTTTCTAAAAGTTCTTTTGATTTGAAACTTTGAAGCTGATTTCTAATGTTGATTTCATTCTAGAGGAGGTTGTTTCATTTCAGGTTATGTGTGATTTTTGTGCAGGAAAATGGTTTAATGCTGGCTCATCTCAAGTTGTATTTTCTTGCTTGAGATTTCAGTTTTTGTTTTAGAAAGGATAAATTCTGTGTTTATTTACTTAAATTCTGAAATCCTGTTTTCTTTCTTGTCTTTGATATATGCTTGGGATGATGTGATGATGATGGGGGTTGAATGAGTTCTGAATACAAGAAGGAAGGAAGAGTTCTGAATATGAGAAGGAGAAATATTTGAAACAAGAAGAGGGAGCAAAGACAGTTAGCTGGGAGCTTACTGCAGAAATCTGAAACCAAAGGAGCAAAGACAGTCAGCTCACGGGCTGGACAGAAGCCCAGCCCGCTCGAGTGAGCCTGGGCCCGCTCGAGCGGGCCTGGCTTCTGTGGCTGCCCGCTCGAGCGAGCTGGGCCCGCTCGAGCTGGGCCTGGGTTAAGGCCTGGTTTGTTTAGGCATGGTTTTCTTGGGCTGTTTAGGCTAGTTTTGAGCCCGGTTTGAGTACAAAAATTTCCTAATAACTTATTAAGTATCGGGAATTAAGAATTTGAACCCGAATCATTTTTATTTGATTCAAACTATAGAGAACGTTTGGAAAAGAATTAAACTTACCCGGAAATTTTCTATTAGTCTTAATATACACTTTATGCCCTCAATTGTCGGTGACCTTCAGAGACACCAACTTCTTCACTCATAAACCGACATGGAGACACCAAGTGTGTATTGAGACGGTCCCCGGTAAGTCCATCAAACATTACTAATCATCTCATTCCAAATTAGAGAAAAATTTATGTTTCTTATAAATTTGTTTGAAACGAAGTTGGTTAATTTGTCATGTTTGAAAAACAATGAAAAGGCTACTCATCTTTATTGTTCCAAAATTGTCTGGTTATTTTGATAAAGAGTAGTCCTTTTATCATGATTGAATTGTGTTTAATGGTTTGAATTATATCGTTTTGGATTTGAATCGGCACCACTAAGCTTAGGTTACCTTGTTGGGTTGATCACCCGGCTTGGAATATTTAAAACTATCTGCCAACTGCAGTTTGGATTCTGTCTTTTTGTCCGGCCATGGCAACGGTTCTGTTTCTGGTCCCACGGGTAGTGGCAACGGTTTCTGTCTGTTTGTTCTGGCCATTCTATATGGCAACGGTTTCTGTCTGTGTGCTCTTATTATTTCGGTAATAGGAGAATTTAGCTAAATGTGGTTTGCCAATATTTTTGATTATTTGTCAGTTAGTTTGAAATATTTAAATCATGAAAATGTATTCATTTGCACAGAAATAATTCATTTGATTTATTCCTTATATATGATTTGTTTTTACCAGCATCCTTATAATTTTAAACATGATGTTCATAACTTGTATATCATATCTGTTTTATTCACCTGCCAGACCGTTGTGTCTGATACTTCTTTTGTTTGGTGTCAGATGTCAGACCCGCAGCCTTTGAGGCGGAGTGCACGCAGGAGGCAGTAGGGCCTCAGGTGGAGCCTGAGTGGCAACCAAATGATGGCATATAGACGTCATGTTTGGTCTGGAGCTTCGATAACATCTTTTGGGGAAATGACTGTTATTTTGGGAATTTTGTTTATAGCCTTTATTGGCTTTGTTAGGGATGTATAAATTAAACTACTTTTGTTTCACAACTTTAATTAACCTTGGATTATGCTATGTATATATTTCTCTTTTGATATCGAACTTGTGCATTTCATCTTATGTTATAAGGGATTATTATTTTGCTACATGCTTTTGCATAATATTATTATTGATGTGAAATCGATTCATTAGTTGTGATGGATCGTCTGGGATCTTCACCGCGGAATCCTATGGGAGAATAATTAACGCGTACGGGCGGAAATTTCTGGCTCGTCGCGCCGCGTCCCCCGGATTAAGGACTTGATTATCAGGGCCTCAGTCCGGGGGCGTGACAGTTCATCTTGAACATTAGATAGGTTATGTAAAGAGATCATGAACTTAGATTCTACACGATTTATTAATTCTTCTTTCTCTCTAAGTTCATCTTTTGAAGAAACTAATTCTTTGTTTAGTCTTTTAGATTCTTCTATAAGTCTTTTATTATTCTTATCAAGCTTTAAGGAAAATGTATATAGTTCATCATAAGCTTGTTGAAGGTTATCTTCATTTTCATCATTTTCTTCTTCTTTTAAGTCAAATTGAGATTCATTAATTTGAAGGTTTGAATCTCCAATAGATGGAAGAAGGAGGGGTCTAGAAGAATCTACACATGAATCTATACAACCTAAAATAGTGGAATCCATTCTAATGATTTTCATGAAAAAACAACACTAGGGTTTTGACTCTAGGTTTTTACACCTAATCAAGAGTTCCAAAAACACTTGATCCTAATAAAGAGCACGAGGCTTTGATACCAATTGAAAGTCCGGGATCCTAACCCTAGAGGGGGGGGGGGGGGGGGGTGAATAGGGTGATCTACACTTAATGACTAATTATGGCCAATTTTAATTTCTTAACAATCAACTAGTCACATGTGATGATTAACATACAATATGCGGAAGCTTAAATAAAACAATCACCACAATGCATTCACCATAACACAATGATTTATAGTGGTTCGGCCTCAATGCCTACATCCACTACCGGCTTGTGATCACACACCCCACCGGATTTCTACTATTTATGCTTTTCAAAAAGGCTAAGCAATAACTTTAACAATATGCTTTCCAAGGCTAAGCAATAACCTAACAATGTTATTTTTCTAGGCAAAACAACAACCTATACAAGATGCTTTTCTAGGCTAAGCAATAACCTTTACACAATGCTTTTCTTAGGCTAAGCAATAACCTTTACAATAAAGATATTTTCTCTCAAGGTAGTGTCTTCACAAAACACTCTAAGAGAATACAATTAAGCTCAATTACAATGCCTCTTAATTAGGCGAATATAAAATTGAAAATTTAACTCACACAAACACTATATGAATGCAAAGGTGTATGTTCATGATGTGTATGTGTGATAACTTCAATCAAGTTAAAATGAAGGCTCAATTAATGTATGCTTAATGCATTTTAAAGTTTAAAGCACACAAATATTTGATTGAAGTAAAATGCAAATCACATGTACAAAATACTAACTTGTTGATGATATGAAAATCAAAAGCTCACAAGTTATATGAAATTAATTATGTCTAAACATGTGATGCATGTGCAATATTGTTTTCAAAAACAAAAGTTTAACTAAGGTTCAAATGAATGAAAACAACAATATGAATCAACAAAGTAAATGAAACATGTTACAAAAGAAATCAAAGGTTTTGACAAAACATGTTTTATAAAGTTTTAAAACAAGCTTAGTTTGAAATCAAGGTGAAGAATCCAATCCAACTTAGATCAAAGATTAAATGAAGAATGGATTCAACACATCATAGTTATCATGCTAAAAATCATTTACCAATAATTTAAACAAAGCATATAACATATGATAAATAAAAGTAAAGCTTACTTAGAGATTTAACTTCATTAATCAAAGCTTTACCTTTACTAATGACCCTTTGGTCTCTCTTAATTCATTCCCCCTTTTCTTTCCTCCAAACACCTTAAGGAAGGCTCTTTTATCTTCTTTGATCAACCACTTTTTCAAGGGAATGAACCTCATTTTATACTCAAAAAATGAGTTCTGGCGTTTCCCCGGTCAACCTGGCCTTAACGGTAAAAAATCTAACCGTTTAAAAAAGTAGCCCAACAGCTCTTTGCCCGGTCGACCCGCAGTGTGCGCTGTCGACCGAGTCCATGGGCTCGGTCGACCGAGCACACTGCAGGTCGACCTGGGCCCAGGGACCAAATTCCCCAAAAATGCATATTTCAAAGATTTTTCTTGTGGGGACTTTTGGGCCACTAAATCAAGCTTATAATCATGATTAAAATCAATCTAAGAGTTTTAAAATCATGAAACATAAAAGCCTAAAATGATTTGAAAGATTTAAAACATAAGCTAGCTTGATTTAAAAAACTTCTTTTCAATTTAAAATGCATCCAATCAAAACATGCATGAAACATATGATTTACAAGATTTAAAACAATGCATGAGTAAATCAAGATTTCAACATTTTCTAAATCAATACATGTGTGAAAATTCAAATGATTATTAAAATGATAATGCATCCATCAAATTGCAATATACAAAATCCCTAACAGATTAGTAAACTAAACTTCAAAACAAAACAAGATTAAACATGATTAGTTCAAAAGCAAGAAATCAAAAGAAAATCCATGAAAACAACACAAGCAGATTCATATCTCATTCATGCACTTGCCTTGGGTCGAAGCTAGCAAATCAAGATTCTAATCACACTCTCTCAAAGCCAAGGTACAAATACATTAAAGACCCCCAAAACACAAATCCTAAATGGTCAAAACAAGGAATGGGTAAGAAAGAGCTTGCAAGAAGAGAGAAGAAAACTCTCTAGGGTTTGAAAAACCCAAATCTAGAAGATGGAAAGGGTAGCTTACAAGGAGGTTCTTCAAATACACAAAGTTAGCTCCAAGAGAACTTCAATGGGGCTAGATTCCTTCACAAATGATGTCAATGAGAAGCTTTCGTGGTGAGGAAGAAGATGGTGACATGCATTTCTCCATTTAGCAAGGAGTAGTAGTGGATTGAGATGGAGAAAGCAAGAAGAAACCCTAGGCAGCCTTCAAGCAAGTCTTCTTTCAATGAAAAGTAGCTAGAAAAGTAAAGTGGAAAAAGGGTTCTCCTCTTATAAGAAGTGGGGTTGGGCCCTACCACTTAACAAACTAGTTGGGCTTAAAACATAGATTTTTGGGCCTCGGATGAATTCTACGAAGAAGGAAGAAATGTTCACTGAAAAATCTAGTTTCAAAAAGTATATATTTCGTGGGTTTCGAAGACCTTGAAAATAGTGTCCAGATTTGGTGTAAAAAGACTGTTTTGCCCTCGAAGTGAGAAAAGTCGGGTTTCGATGTTTCGAACGAGAACGGGATCAATACAAAAGTTGTAGAGGTTAACGAGATGAGTCAAACGAAATTAAAACACGAATTTATGGAAATCTCGAATAATCTGCCAAGTACAAGCAAAGTCACTAAAAGAACCTCCAAAGGGTCCCACTAAATCAAGAAGGCACTCAATATTCCCAAAAGAAATTTAAAAGCTATTCTAACCCAAAATTAATCTAAATCCACTAATCTCACTTAAAGCTAAAATAAGAATTAATCAACACTAATCACGATCACTTGGGACGGGGTCTTACAGACTGCGCTCATAATTCCCTAACTATAAGCTCTTAATCCTGAGAGATTAATAAACTCAAGTTTTTATTATACATTTACTTGGAGTCACCAATGAGTGAGGCCAATTGTAGCTCAACACCTCGGTGTCTTGGGGTACATGCTAGTGGGACTGTGAGAACATATAATTATCAAGATGGAATCTATCCTCTAATAGAATTTTTTTGCCCAAAAAGGGAAGAAACAGATGGGGAAAAAATCTTTTCATTTCATCCTTCAAACGATACAAAAAGATGTAAGGACGACTCTCATGAATGTTTGGTCGCGTAAAAGGAGTCGTCTCCACTTTTGTTTACATGGGTTCTTCGTTGCTTCACCTTCAGAGTGCAGGTTGTTTACAATTTTCTATACAACCCCCTCGTCAGGCTAAGGTGATCAAAACAATGGAAATATACATTGAAGGGAGAGAAGAGGAGTTTTTTTTTCTTCAAGAGTTTACAGGAGACGGAGTTGGAGAAGTCTACAATTTTAGCTTCTTTTGTCAGTCTTTGTGGTTCATCACCATCATTTAAGAAAAATGATTAATCAGAGAAGTCTGCTTCAGAACAGCATAGACAATCTCTGTCCTTCCTCCATGGTGAGAGGAACAAAGGCTGGCTTTCAGAAGCTGTCACCCAGGTCCAAGGAGAAGCCTCCGCTACTACCTGATTCTCACATTTTTTTATGAAGGATGAGAGAGTTTTGAAAATGGCAGTCTCTGGGCCTTTTTGTGCTAGATCGGAGATTGTTTTGAATCTCTCCCAAGTCTTTCTTTTATAGTCTTTGAGGAGCAATAACTGCTGGAGATCATGGAGGACTGGAGGTGGTTTCAAAATTGTCTTCAATGGGAGACATTACAGGTCCCCTTTTGCAGGTTCAACGGCCATGAGAAGAAGAAACTGGCTAGTTCATGGGGGATCATGGGCATCAGGTTGCTGCGAGAGAAGAAGTGTGGCGGCCAGTGTACATGACGTCCAGCGGTCATTTCTTCGTTAGGGACCAGCTGCTGCTTCACAATTTTGAGCGACTGGTGTGCTAAGGATTGCAACGACTGATGGGCCTTGTAGATAGTGGGCGTGGGGGAGTTTGCTTGCTGTAGCTAGCCAGATTTCAATGTCATCATTTTCTTATGGAAAAATGAGTATTTTTCCTTTGGGAAGGTTACGTACGGGCAGATGGATTATTTGTGTCAACAGAATTATCCCCTTGTGCCAATTAATGGATTTATCATTGGTAAGTGCGCAACCATCTCAATTAATAGTTAATTGGATGTTACTGTTGATCACTGTGATTAGTTGGGTCACAAAGATAATAAGACATGGATCTAATTTGGTTAGACATATTTAATCCAATTGATCCATGGAAATAATTGACAGAGGGGCCTACTTGTAGTAATTGGAAAGTTTAGGGTCGTCTTGTAATTTATTCATAAGACTGGAGTTCATTTTCATTTATATAGTGGAGTTATTTGCAATTAATTGTGGGTCCGGAGTTCACATGAGATGTGAGGTCCAGATATCTCAGTTAGAGCCAGTTTCTAAAGAATCTCTAGTGGTCCCCACGCTAGCCCTAAGAAGAGATTGTTTCTAATCCAATTTGAACTCTTAAAGGAAAGAGGAGTAGGACGCATACTTATAATAGAGGTAAGACTTCTAATTATAATAAAAGGGGAGGTGCTCATATGCTATAAAAGGATAAGAGGGGGCTAGACATCCCACATCCATCCCACATGCCCAAGCCCCTCTCTCCTCTTTTCTCCTCTGGCTCCCTTCTAGAGAGAGTCTAGGGTTTTCTTCTTCTTGGAGACCCCACCATTCTCCTTGAGAAGATCTCTATAAGAGGGTCATAGCATGAAAGATCACAAGGTGTAGGAGATCCTTCTTGTTCTTGCGAAAGAGTTTCTCAACAAGCCAAGAGATCAACTCCTTGATTAGAGCACAACCGGTCTCCCAAGGTATAGATCTACTTTATCTATTCTTGTAGATTATATAGGTGCATGTTGCTGCTGTTTTATATCTTCTAGATAGTGTTTCTATTGATCTTGATACATGAGAAAGGGGTGTGTAGATCCTGGATTGGGTTTCTGGCCTTATGGATATTTGATCCATGTTTCAAGTGGGTCAAAAGTTTTGAAAACCTGTCCACGAGGCCCACCTACTTCGAACAATATTGGGACCAAGCTCAATTTCTCTCTCATCAAAACTTTACCAAGTCAAACAAGGGCTTTGATTGTTTGGAGGCAGAGTTCGTTCTGTAATTGTGGAGTCATCAGGACTTAGATTCCCGATCTGTATTTCGCTTGCATGTTTGTTGTGAATGGATCTTTGCAAGGGTGCCAAAGTCAAGGCAGTTTGATAGCTAGATAATGAGTGATTTAGATATATCGATATCACTCGGACTTGTTAATGGAATTGAACCTCAAGTTTGGGGTGAAGTTTGATGAGAAGATGGATTTTGCTCAAAGTTTAAGTGCTGGTTCAACATGTCAGAATGTTAACGAACAAAAACGTTGCCATCAGTGTAGGGACGTCCCATTCAACAAGATTTGCTTGATATTCCTACGGCTCTAGTTGTGCAGAATCCAAGCCAAGGTGGAGGTTATTGGGTTTATGTCTTGTATTCCGGATTGACCGGATTGGTTCATTGGGTTGGTCAATGACCAGGTTAGAGTCAGGAGTATTATGGTCTTTTGTACTTGGGTTTTCTTGGGGGCCAAGAAAGTAGAGATTATATATATGATGTAATTTGTGACTCTAGATTCTGTGAGAGAGTAACAAATGTGAGAGCTACTCTCTCCCGTGGGTGTCAGAGTATTCCAAACCACGTGGGGTTAAAGGAAAGTCGTGTTTCTTTCTCATGGACGTAGGTGTATTTGCTGAACCACGTAAAATCTCTAAATGTAATTTTCTGTTTCTTGTGTGGTTGATTGATCATTAGATCACAGTGATTCACATTTCCGCATGCACGTGCACGACAAAAGTTAGAGTATTTCAACATGAAAAGAAAGACATATTTGTTGGTCAATTGGATTTTTTTGATGTATTGTATGAAATACTTGTTTCAAGGTGGAATACGAGTCTTACCCCTCTATATTGTGTGTGCACTCATTCAATCCTAAATACTATAGTTATGCACAATGGCGGACCCAGGAAATTGAACAAGGGGGAAGGGAGTTCCATGCAAAAGAAATATTAACAGGGCAAGGGGAAAATATAAAATAAACATACAAATTTCCATAATTTGTAGGGGATTTCTTCAAAATTTTAAGCCATTTTCAGATATGCTTGGGGGCTTTAGCCCCCAGATCCATATACCTAGGTCCGCCCCTGGTTATGCATGGCTTATTAGAGGAGGCAGAGCAGTCAAACTTGTTGCTCCAAATAAGGATTCAAAAGTATCATGTGACCGAGTTACATATTTTGATCGTTTATTTCCACCAGAAGAAGAGAATTTAATGTGGAGTTTGAAAATCTTGCACACCTTTTGGTTATTTTAGTAACTTATATGTGATGGAAGATATGAACACTTATGATCCTCATGTATGGTGGGGATGCATGGATTTAGTGCTCTAATGTTATCAGAGTTAGCATCAAAGCTTCTCTCTCAACCCGCGTCATCATCTTGTTGCAAGAGAAATTGGAATACATATTCTCAAGTTCATATTATCAAAAGAAACAAGCTAACAGCTAGAAGGGTAGAAGATTTGGTATATGTACATAGTAATCTCTATTTACTTTCAAGAAGGAAGGAAGAATACAAGTAAGCAATTTTTATTTCATTATAAATGCTCAACACATTTAAGTCACACCTACTATATTTTTTACTTAATTTTAAAATATTTAGCTCTTATGATTACTCAATTCACAAAATACTAAAACTTGGTCTAATATTTTGAATCTCATAAAAGGACCATCCCAATATTGGGATGTTGGAGTTAGAGATGAATTCCATCAAGAAACATGCAACAGTTGCTTAACATTGGATGATGATGAAGAAATCATTTTGGGGATTGAAGAACAAGACATTGTGTTGACACCAAAAATGTCACTTTTCCTTTTCATATACTTTCAACATCAAGAACCTATATGAAGCTGCATCCTATCATGATAGGCAATGCTACTTCAAGCATCAAATCTTATCAGAATCATCCAAAAACTGCAAGATTCTTCAAAACAGCCATAAGAAGAGTACACGTGAAGTTTCGAGTGATTTCGACATCATTTAGCCTAACTTTAATCTTCCAGCAACTAAACAAGGCCTCTCGGCGGCGATGAAGCTGGAGACCTTGATTTAAAAAAACAGAGCACACAGTTGGCCTCAAAATGCCACTATAAGGCTCTACATCAAATTTCAGGTCATTCGACACTGTTTGGCCCAAAAAGCAAACAATAGTAACAAAGTCAGCTCTCTAGGTGGCGACAACAACGAAGACACCATATCTTCGATCAGAGCTTAAGGATGGTTTAAAAATACTTTTAAGAGGCTCTATGTCAAGCTTTAGGTCAAACCGGCAACGTTTGACCCTACATGAACCTTCAAACAACAAAACCAAGCCTCTCGGCAGCGGGAATCACTGACGCCATCACTCATCAAACAAAGCACATGGGTGATTTTAAAATACTTCCAAGGGGCTACATGTTAAGTTTCAGGTCATTTCGACAACATTTGAGAAGACTTCCGGAAGCTAAATCAGGCCTCCCGCAGTGGAGCCCCTCGGGACCATGATTCCCAAATTGGAGCTAATCGATCACTTAAAAGGACTCTAATAGGTTCCCTGTCAAATTTCAGGTCAATCGGACATCGTCTGACCGTACATTAAAGCACGACATTTTCCTCGCGACAAAATCAAGTCTATTGGCAACAGGATCCCACATGGCTTTGAAACTCAAATGAAAGCCTTGGTTGATCTTATTTATTTCTCATGAGGCACCACCTCAAATTTCAGGTCATTCCAACATCGTTTGACCTAGTTTTGGCTTCTGACGACAAATCGGCAACTCTGCGCGACGAAGTCTTTGACTTTCCTGAAAAATCAGAAACATTTCCCTTTGATCTGCACGACTTCTCATCAAGTTTTCTACACGAAAATCATGCCAAAACATGTGCAAAAATGCCAAGAAAAATGTCAAAGAAGAAAGAAGCAGAAAAAACTAGAAGACGGCCGAAAATCGGTGACCGAAAGGGGCAAAAATCCCCATGGTCGCCGGCGACCATGGAAATCCAGGTCATCGGACTTCCGCCGAAAACCCATTTTTGGGTGTCTTTTCGTGTTCCGAGCTATTTGGCCTCTCTAATTTTTCAAAAATCTGATATTCAAGGCACGAATCCGTCGATCTTCGTTAACATCACAGATTCGCTTTTAAAATCATGGGTTCATCATCGGATGCTTTGAAATCACCAACTGGCTGACCAAGAAAGCACACTTTCTGCCCAACCGATGGAGAAATCGACAAGACAGATGGTACAGGCCCACTGGTAGCAATTAATGTTTGAAATTACATGATCATCCAACAGTAATCGGCATGAAAATCCATCGATGATCACGGCTTCCTACATTGCGCGTAGAATCCCAAAGACGCGGCGCGGCCCGAGACTTCAAATGCAGTTAATGACCTCTTTTTTTATGACAAATTAATATGGTTATTTACTCATTATTTTGGACGGCCTAATCAGAAGCCAAGAAATGAGTGTTACAAGTAAAGTACAATCATGACATTAAACCATGTAACTCCTCCCATCATGGAGCTTAAAGGCAATTAAAGGCCCATTATTCTCCAACGGCCAATCAAAAGCCAAGAAAAAGGAGTTACAAAATACAAATTTTAAAATTCTTAATTCCTCCCATCATGGAACATTAATGCACTTAATGTATTTAAAGCACATAAACTCCCCTCATGGCTACCAAAAGCCTATAAAAGGAGGCCGTTTTCACCATTTCAAGAATCCAAAAAACAGAGATATATACACGAAGGACGGAAAAAATACAAAGTACACGGCAAAATTCTGCAAAGTTGCTACAACGAACTCTCCTTTGTTGAAGAAGTTCTGTAGCGACTACTAGTTCAAGTTGATCAAAGTCCCTTCGGGGGCCACCCTCCCAAGGCCTCCTCCTTCTGTCTCCATGGCTTAGACGCGGCTTTTCAGCCCATCTACTTAGGTTTTTATCAGTTATAGGACCTCCCCTTAGTCTTTATTCTCAAAAAAATTGAGGTTCAATTTGAGCCAAGAGAATCAAAAGCATCCTATGTTCTTATCTGAAGGATGACGGCGAAGTTCAAACATGACTTGCGACCGTCAATCTGAACGAGTCTCATCAATCTCCTGAGAAGTTAGAATTTCTTTTCTTACTTTTCATTGTAGTTTGTATTTTTTAAAGAGACAAATTAAAAAAAAAAATCACAACTCTTGTCTTTTCTTTTGATAAGAATTGTAAATCGCCTTTCACGGCAAACAAATGAAAAATTGCCTTTCATGGTATTCAAAACAAATCATGTCTCTTTTCTTAACACATGTGTAGTGAAAGTTCAAAAAAAATTAATTTTCATTTCTACTTGTGAAGGTGGATCTACGGACCACCACTTTTCAATTTCAAGTAGAGTAGAAAATTTGGCATACCCGTACAAAAAAGTTTATGTTTGCTTTGTCTCCGGTTATGAAAGAGTTGGACCCCACAGACTATCACGTCCGCTAATCCTAGTCATCCCGCGAACGAATAAGCGAGCCGATCACATGGAAGAGAGAATTCAACAACCATTATGTGAAATGATGTTGGCGCATCATCCTCTCATATGCGGTGGAAAAGAGGAGGGAGCTCAATTTGAACAAGTATTTGATTCTAATGATGATTATTGACTAGTGGACTTGAGTTTGGACGATAACTTTCTTTAAGTTGGAAAACTTGTTACTTTTTAGACTTTGTTGATATAATTTCCAAGTTGTTACTTGTTATTAGACTTTGTTGATAGAACTTAGAAGTTATGACTTGAAATTTATGGATTGCAATGTCTAATATTTTATATTTTATGCTTAACTACTTTTCTTTGAAAATAGTAGACTTAAGAATTGTAATGCTGATATATTCGTGTGAGTAATCAAGCAAGTGTGCTCAAAATCTCTTCATAAATCAAGATTTGCTAGAAATCAAGGTATGCAACGTCATCTTTTATTTTGTCTTTACTATTTTTTGCTAATATATGTGTACTTATATTAATGAATTTCTAGGCTTATAAATTTGAATTATCTTTCAATATACTAATTCTAAATAATTACTATCACATGATGTCCATGTCCGTATTCGTGTCGTATCGTCGTGTCTGCATTGTATCTTAGGTGATACTGTACCTATATTTGTGTCCTAAATTTCTCAAGTTGGTGAGTCGAGTCCCCATTCTTCGTGTCCGTGGCCGTACCCGTGTTCGTAGATGGGCATCATAGCTCGAACCTAGAATCCTAATGAGTCTACATCACATGCCCAAGAGTGCTAGTGTCTTTCAATCCGCTAGAGTTGTTTAATGCTTTGTACCAAGCATGTCACACCCCCAATCTGGACCTTGAAGAAACCCTCTGAATTTTAGGGTGCGACTAGTGCGGGGTCCACTAGAGGTGGCAATTTTCCCTGCATCATGTGTACTCTCACGGGATTCACGTGTGTGGATGCATACAATCCCCATCATATTTACATCATATTTTACTAGAAGCATATGTAACCAATGATATCAAGTAATGTAGCATATAAAAGTATCTAAGTTTGGTAATATGATGTCCTGTCATTAGAGCATAAACAAATCCAGCAAAAGTAACGTAATGCGGAAGCGTAAAATACTCAATCATTAATGAATGTTTTAATCCAAACAAAAGCCACAAGGCTAAAATAACTAGAACTAGGAAGGAGGTAAGCAAAGCTTCATAGCCCTCAAGATGTTGCCACTCTCACCATGGATATCTACGCGACTTTGTCCGGATACTACTTAAACTAAAATTATTGGCGTCTTCCTCCAGAAAATATTAAAGACAAGTAGATCGTAAATATAAGAAAATATAATAACATAAGCATGTTGCATTATATATATATGTATATATATATATAATTAAAGACAAATAGATTATAAAGATAGCAAGAAATGCGAATATGTAAGCATGATATTGCAAGTAAATAGATTGACATCATGTGAATCATGTAAGATAAGCAAACGCAAACTACCAAAATGGCAATCCATATGAACTCATTCTCTCAAAGGGCACGATACAAGGTAGATGTTTGTGGTGAGAGCTAGTGTAAGGTGCTGGACCTTAATTGTGTCATTAGTCTAATTAATCACCATATTAGTCAATAAAGTGAATTTAGTGCTTGAGCAAGTTTTTTTTTTATCATTAGAAAGATGTTTGCGAAGTTTTGTGTGATTCTGAGCGCGTTTGAGTATAGCAGTGGGCAGTTTGCAATTTAGGAAAGTTGAGTGGGATTTTTTAAAAATTCCTATTTCACCGATTTTAGGTTTGTTGGAAAGGCCTCATTGTCCTCTTCGATTTTCAGTCTTGACTCGTCTTGATCCGACACATCAAAGTTCATCAAATCTTGTCATTTCGTCTATTTTGCTCACTTTAGGTCTAAATGCAATTTTCTGGAAATCACTTGTATAACACCATTGACCCCTTGTTTCATTTATCTTCTTTCATTTTATTTTTCATTGAGGGGCTACTTGAGTTCTCTTCTCTTCTCCCTTTCTCATCTCCAAGGCCGATTCAAGCCAAGGATCTCATCTCCAAGCAAGTCAAGAACGTTATCTTCTTTCCTGGGTCTTTTAGTCTCCGTAGTTGCAATTTGGTGAGTTTCCCCTAACTTTTCCTGGATCTCATCTCTTGTGCAATTTGGTGATTTGGGATTTGTTGGAAATAGCCTTGACTTGAACTAGTTCTCATCGTGCTAATGTTATAGCTTGGAGCCTAGCCAAATGTGCTTAGGCACCATAAGGCCACAAATTATTCGACTACAATAAGATCCACTGTGGGGAGAACTACATTCATGGACCAGTTGCAACTTGGGGTATGTTAGAAAGTGGTTCGGACACCGTTCACGAGTGGGCAGATGACTTTGGGTGTTGTTCACTAGGCATAGGATAGTGGCAAGTGGCTCGGACGTCGTTGTTATATATCCCTAGTAGGTGGCTCAGATACCACTAGAGCCGGACTATTGGTATTTGCAGGCAGCTTGGATGTCGTTAGTACCCACGGGAGGTGACTTGGATGCCCTTGGAGCTTATCTTGTGATTGCATGATACATGTGCTGGTGGTTGCCCATTGCTAGATGCTAAGACTTATGATCCCACATGATTCCTTATTTATTTCTCATGCTTAAATGCCTAGCTATCTTTTATTTGATAACTCATGGATTACTTACCTTTCTTTTATTCTTACTTGAAACATGTTAACTTTTATACATTACTTATTTACTTGCCAACGTTTGCGGTCTTTATTTACCTTGGTGTGCAGACGACACCACCTACCCCGAGCTGGAGGTTGTGGCAATTCAAGAGGATCCTTGGCCAGAGGATTTCCATGAGTGGTGTGCTGACGATGTAGCCTAGCATTATCTCTCCCAACACCTGAGCACTACACATGGGGACACCTACTTATTCTATCTTTTGGGTCTTTTGTTTGTTTTGTATATCTTTTGTACCATGTAAAGTGTACTCTCATAGGAGAGACCCACTATGATAGCATGTAAGAAGCCATGTACCAACCCAAAAGCTTAGGCTGATAGGTGAAAGGCCCAAACAGGTATACAAAGCACTATCCAATTTAGGACTTGGATGATGTGGAATGTGGGACTTCCCAACATAACCTCTCTACCCTCGAGGCTTCTTCTGCAGTTCTTGCACTTGCCAAGAGCTTTCACTCATCAATTTCTTCGTTCCTATCTGCTCTTTATTTGTTCTTTGTTCTTTTTTGTTTTCTTTCTTTTCTTCTCTTTCCAAAACTTTTTCCCACTCTGCTCCTATAAAGACCCCTAACAACCTCTCGACTTGACAGTCCAAGCCACCAATCTGACCACCTTCCCTAATGACCTTTCTCATTCTCATCTAACCAACAGAACTATGCTCCATTATCCACAAGTTCCCATCTTCAAAGGCCCCAATCCTCTAACTTCAAGTGGACATGTTATCAAGAAGTGCGAACACTACTGAATATCAAAGAGGATCCACTCATGCCCCCATTCAACTGGCATTCTTTCAAAATGTAACTCGGGTCGTAGGAGTGGTTGTCGGCTTAACCCAAGCCAACTTTATGTAGATAATTTCAAACCCGAACTTGAACAAGACACTTGTAAAACCCAACCATAACCAGCGAGATCCCCCCCAAGTGCTGCATCCACACATTCATAAAAAGAATTGCATACAGTAGCAAGTAAAGGAAAGGATCCACATTGCACTAGCAAACAAAGAAAAGAAACTACATTCGAACATACACACATTACAATAGCGAACATCTCTGCCGTAACTCATATGTAGTACGGGATCAGGGCAACGACATAATATTCCATGGTGCCAGCCTATGTGGATGTGCCTTTTTGTTAGGTGGATGGATTGATTGTAAGATATCTATCTACATTCGTTCATGATGTTTTATATATTATTACACTACTTGCCTAGTTTCCCTATCATTGAAACTCTATTAAACATGCTTATCGTCTTTAATCTACTTTGATGCATTCATACTATTTTCTATATATATAGTCTTGCTAGATCCTTTGGATCTGACCTTTTCTACCCTTGGTGATGTAGCAATGGATTCTCTTTCCATATCCCACAGGGTGAGGCATTCCTTGATCAAGAGCCGAACGTAGCTGTTGAGCACCTAGATTTTCCATTTAGGCCCTTCACTAATGTCTTTGTTATGTCTTGGGATGATACTTTTTCGCCCGAAAAGGAGAGGAAAGGGGGGAAATGTAAAACGAAGGCTCTGGTGTAAAAACTTCTTTTATTTCATCCTTTGAACGTTACAGAAAGATGTGAATACGACTCTCGTGAATGTTTGCTCGTGGAAGAGGAGTCATCCCCACTTTTATTTACATGGGTTCTTCATTGCTTCACCTTCTGAGTGCAGGTTGTTTATAATTTCTCATACAATCCCCTCATTAGGCTGAGATCAAAACAAAGGAGATATACATCGAAGGGAGAGAAGGGGAGTCTACTGTTTTCAAGAGTTCGTTGGAGACGGAATTGGAAAAGTCTGCAATTTGGCTTCTTCAGGCAATCTCTGTAGTTCACCACCATTATTGAGGAATAATGATTAATTAGAGAAGTCTGCTTCAAAACAGCATAGACAACCTCTATCCTTCCTCCATGGTGGGAGGAACAAAGACTGCCTTTCGGAAGCCGTTGCCCATGTCCAAAGAGAAGAGTCTACTACTGCCTGATTCTTACCTTTTTTAAGAGAGAGTCTTGAAAATGGCAAGTGTCTGGGCTTTCTTGCGCTTCAGTCCGCGGTTTTTTCACGCTCTCCCAAGTCTTCCTTTTATATCTTTTGGAGGAGCCATGACTGCTGGAGATCATGGAGGAGCGGATGTGGTTTTCAAAGCTGTTTTCAGTGGGAGACATTGTAGTTTCAGCGGCCATAAGAAGAAGGAACTGTCTAGTTCATGGGAGATCATGGGCATCCATTAGCCGGGAGGAAAAAAGTGCGGCGGCTAGTGCACATGATGTCCAGCGGCCACTTCTTGATTGGGGACCAGTGGCTGCTTCACTACTCTGAGTGGCCAGTTCAGCGGTCACTTCTTGACTGGAGATGTTAGACCCCAACCCAAGATTAACCTGATTAGTGTATTCTTGGTGTGTGCTTAGTCCTAAGTGAGTTTAGTTACCGTTGGGTTAGAATATAATTAGTCTTGGTCTTGGACATAGCTTTGGGAATTTTGAGAACGTTTTATGTTAGTTAGACACACTCAGGAAGGCTTGGGTGTACGTGCAAGCGTGGGAGGATCGTGTTGATTTTTGTGTTAATCATGATTTCGATTTTAATTGAATGGTTTTATGATTATCTACAACTTTTGTTTTTAGCCCGTCTGTGTTTGAAACCCAGAAACCCAAGTTTTGACCCAAAAGGGTAAAATTGTCTTTTCATACCCAAATCTGGACACACTTTTCGAAATCTCAAAACCATGTCAAAAATATACTTTTTGGAAACTAGATATTTCGAGGATCATTTTATCCTTCTTCGTCAAATTCATCTGAGGCCTGCAAGATCATGTTTTCATCCATGCTAGAATTAGCACTAATGGGCCTCATTTGCAAGTACTAAACCACTTTCCCCTTCTCCTTCTTTCCATTTCCAAATCTCGCAACCCTAGGAGACCCAAGCTCAAGAAGAGAACCCTTTTTCCTCTTCACTTTCTCCTCTTGAATGCATGAACTAAAGACCTCCAAATGAAATTCTAAGACTATCATTTTCTTCCTCTCATCCCAAGCTTTCTATTGATACTATTTTCTTGGGATTTCTAGTTGGGCAAGCTCTTCATTTCCTTCCTTGCTTCTTGTTTGGACTCCTTTAGGTAAGAGCTCCAACCCATCTCTTCAATGGAGTCCTTTTGACTCCTAAGAATCTTATTTTTCTAACTTTCAACACCCATTTCAAAATGGATTTCTTGTTTGCATGTTTGAGTAAGTTTTGAATGGATTTTCATGGGTTTTTTGTAGCTCTTTGCTTAACTCTTGAGTAGGAGTGCTTGAAGAAGATTTGTTTGGCATTTGGGCAAAGGTAAGTAATCTCTATGGGTTGAATGTTGCATGTGTGGTTGTGGATTTCATTGTTACTTTTGAAGTTTGCATATAACTTGTTATTAGGTTCTATTGTTATGTTTTCTTAGACTCCTATTTTATTCTTTCTACTCAAGTATATGTATCAATGTCAAGTAACTTTTCAAACTTTCAGATTTCTATTTGATTGTAAGCTTTGTTCCATTAGAAATTTGGGCTTGTTTTGATGATGAATGGGATTTGAATGTTTAAATATATGGATTGGATGGCATTTGAATGTGAAATTGACCCCTTGGAGAAGATGGGGATTTCAGGTGGTCTAAAGGTGAGAAGATGGGGAGAAGACATCAGAAAATATGCTAAGAAAAGTGCAATTTCTGTACTCAGCGAGCACAGGCAGAAGCCTGTCCGCTCGAGCGACCTTTGGTTCGCTCGAGTGAGCTGTTCATTGTCTGGCCAGGCTCAAGACAGAAGATCGTTCGCTTGAGCGACCTCGTGGTTCGCTCGAACGAACTGTCTCGCTCAAGCGAACTGTTCAATCCGCTCGAGCGACCTTTGGTTCGCTCGAGCGAGCTGTTCATTGTCTGGCCAGGCTCAAGACAGAAGATCGTTCGCCTGAGCGACCTCGTGGTTCGCTCGAACGAACTGTCTCGCTCAAGCGAACTGTTTAATCCGCTCAAGCGAACTGTCAATTCCCAGTTACAAAATTTTATCCCACTTGTACACTTTTTGAAGATTTAAGACTAGACTATGTTAAGGACTTTAACTTGACATTGTATAAATGGAACTCCGATATGTAATTCAACTTCGGGGACACCAATCCTTTTATTTTCAACATTCGAGTTTCAATTGCATAAAGGTCAATGAATGGCCTAAACATATACTTGATGAAATTTCGTGTTTGAACTTCAGTTTGATATAATAAGTAACATCGTGTACTCATTTTTAATTCAAGTTTTAAGCTTGTTCGAAGATTTATTACAAGTACCTAATGGGGATCACTTTTTAAGTTGTGTGCATATATATTATGCCTTTTGCTAGTCGTGCCTTGTCCTATTTCGATAAGTGATTACCCCTTTTATTTTGACGTGTTTAGATCGTGTCTCGCGTGTTTTATGCATTTATGAATTCAAGTAAACACCACTGAGCTTGGACTGCCCTTTCAACCTGATCCACTGTCCGGGGTTCCTTAAACATGTGGATTATCTGCAGATTAGTCGTGTATTTTATTACACATCGTGCGTGTTCGGTTCCACGGCCGGAATCCCGTATTTGTGGGAATCGTGTCTTGTTTATACTATGTATATCGTGCTTCTCGTGCGTGCTTTCTCTTTTCATTATATATGATAGAGAAATGATGGGCTCTTTGTGGATTTACTATTCATGATATATAAGTATTCATGCCAGTTTGTTTCTATCTCGTAATACATCTTAGTCAAGCAATTACTTTAAGTTCAGAAAATTGTTTTATTAAATAATTGTTATCTCTTGCTCACGCCTAAATTGATTACCTGCCAAACCGTTGTGTTTGACGTTTGCTATTTTGGTGCCCAGGTGCAGGCGGGATTGCCTTTGAGGAGGAGTGCCCGAAGGAGGCTGTTGAGCTACACCCAACTGGTGAACGGGAACCCAATGACGTCATCTAGATGTCGGGCAGGGTCATGAGTTCGATTTATCATGTTTTGGTTCTTGAATACTTTTGGTATTGTATTGGCCTTTGTTGGCCTCTTAGTTTGGATGTAATAACTCAACACACTTTGTTTAACTTTGTGACTTGAACTATGATGGGAATGTCAGAATTTATTTCCTACTTATGATATCTTGGTCTTGATGTTATTTTACTCATGCATTAAATAAATTATTATTCATTACTAGTTGTGGTGTGATTTGCTACATGCTTCCACATACTTGATCGTGTGAGCTTGAATTTTTGTGTCTCGAAATCCTCACTGCGGGAACCTGTGAGAAATCATCCATTGTAATCGTAATCATCGTCGCGGGCCCGGGACTCAGTCCGGGGTCGCGACAGGAGACAAGCGGCTACTTCACAGCTTTTAACGGCTACTGCACACGATTTTCAGTGGTCACTTCTTGACTAGAGACCAGCGGCTGCTTCTAGGCCTGTCAATGGGACAGGCCGGGCCTGGGCTTGGGTTGTCCAATCCTGTCCTGAAAATAGGATGGGCCTGCCACGTGTTGTCCAATTCCGACCCTAAATTGAACGGGCCTACATCAAATCCCATCCCATACGGGCCCGGGTTGGGACAGGACCGGGCCTGTGCTTAGCCCGATCCTGGACATAAGCAAAACATTCTCTAATTATTCCTACTGTCACCAGACACCCAGTGTAAATTGGACTTTAAACTCTCAATTTTTTCGGATTTGGGACCGACAATGCAATGCAACAAGAAACATGGTTGAGTTAAAAACTTTTTTTTTTCCAATGACAGTAGAAAATCAGAAAATCAATAGAAATGAATGAATATCCTATAAGCTATATGGGTTAAGTAATGTAGAAACGGTTAAAACCATTTTCTTTTCTTTTTGCCAGTGAAAGTAGAAAATCTGAAAATCAATAGAGATGAGTGAGAATGTGTATCCTATATGAGTCAAGTTAAAGTAATGTAGGATCGGTAAAAAACTTTTTTTTTTGCCGGTGAAAGTAGAAAATCAGAAAATCAATAAAATGAATGAGAATGAATATCCTATATGGGTCATGTAAAAAAGAAGTCAACATAAATTATTTTTCTTTTAATATGTCTAAAACATTAGCATGACAATAATACAGACCATTTGGTTGGTCGAACGTTCGGAGAACCAGCCTTTGTCATCAATACCTTCAGTGGATTGATCCGGGACACTAGATATATTGTATTTGACAATAGATATTGTCGGAGCTTTTGTACCGCAAACATAAGAGCCAGGCATTCCCTTTCAACAGGTTTGTATTTGTGCTCTGCCTCCACTAACATTCGAGATAGATAATAGAGAGCCACTTCTTTGCCATCATCGTTGTTTTGAACTAGCATAGCGCCCAAAGAATGATCAACAAACTGCAGTTTTAGCGACGCAATTTTTCGTCGACAAAAGCCCAGAAAACGTCGGTAAAACACTTTACCGACGAAATTATTTTCATCGGCCAGACGTCGGTAAAAAGTCGTGGACAAAACATTTTACCGACGTAATAATTTTTCATCGGCAAAAATTAGCATTTTACCAACGATTATTTTAATTTTACCGACATTTTTAAAACGTCGGTAAATTCATTTTATTATTGTAAAAATTTAAATTAACTTTTACCGACGTTTTATTTTTGTCGGCAAAAGAAAAGGTAAAATAAATAAAAAATAAAAAATCCTTTTACAGATGTTTTATTTTTGTCGGCAAAAGAAAACGCAAAATAAATAAAAAATAAAAATCCTTTTACCGACGTCTTATTTTTGTTGGTAAAATAAAAAAGAAAAATAAAGAAAAAATAAAAGCTTTTACCGACGTTATATTTGCATCGGTAAAATAAAAAGTAAAATAAATAAACCATAAAATTCATTTTACCGACGTTTAATTTTCGTCGGTAAAACAAAAGTAAAAATAAATTAAAAATTAAAAAATGTTTACCGACGTTATTATTTCACCGGTAAAATAAAACATAAAATTTATTTTACCGACGTTTTATTTTCGCAGGCAAAAAATAAAACTAAAAAATAAAATACTTTTACCGACGAAACAAAAACATCGGTAAAAGTCTTTTATTTTTTTTTTAACTATATTCGTTTTTTCAATATAATGTTCTTGTAAACCTGTTTATTTCAATATAATTTTCCTGTAAACCTGTTTATATACCTGTTCATGCACCTATATTCAATATAAAAAATGCATGCAAACAACCATCGCCATTTTTCATCAAATCATTTATCTCATTAAACAAATATTACAGTCAATAATGATACAGTCCCATATAAATGTCCACTATACATATACAAATGAACTAAAAAGAATAAAACACATTTAGCTAGTCTGTAACCGACCCCAAAGCGTCCATCAATCTGCAATGACAAAAACAACATTAGAATCTTTTCAATGAATTAAATTATAAATGAAAGATAAACATGTATATATATAAATCTTAAGTGTAAAGATTTAGGCGGTTTTTTCATTTAATTCGTTAACCGGATATCTGATTTATTAACCGTCAATTCCTATAATTTACTTTGGCCTTGAACAAGATACTCGTCCTGGTTTTTAGGCTGTCTGATGGTCGTTTCCCGTTTTCGACCTCCGACGGCCTATTTTCGAGACTAAGTGTTAAGAATCCAATGTTTTTAAGTCTAATTCGTTAACTGGGAGTCCGATTTATGAACTGTCAATTCCTACAAGTTAATTTCACCTCGAGCGAGGTGCTCGTGCCATTTTTCGATTTTTCCAGGGGCCGTTTCCCATTCCAGACCCCTGGCGGGCCGTTTTCGAGCCTAAGTGTTGGAAAATCGTCAATTTTCGCTTCTAATTATCTAACCAAGAGTCATATTTGCGAATCGTCAGTTCTTATAAGTTACTATACCCTTGAGCGAAGTGCTCGTGTCGGTTTTCGATTTTTCCAGGGGCCGTTTCCCGATCCGGACTCCCGGCGGACTGCTTTCGAGCCTAAGTGTTGGAAAATCCAATGTTTTCACTTCTAATTCTCTAACCAAGAGTTTTATTTGTGAACCGTCAGTTCCTACAAGTTACTCTACCCTCGAGCGAGGAGATCGTGTCGGTTTCCGATTTTTTCGGGGGCCGTTTCCCATTTCAGACCCCCTGCGGGCCGTTTTCGAGCCTAAGCATTCGAAAATCATTGATTTTCGTTTCTAATTCTTTAACTGAGAGTCATATTTGCGAACCGTCAGTTCCTACAAGTTACTATACCCTTGAGCGAAGTGCTCGTGTCGGTTTTAGATTTTTCTAAGGGTCGTTTCCCATGCCGGACCCCCGACGGGCCGTTTTCGAGCCTAAATGTTGGAAAATCATCGATTTTCACTTGTAATTCTCTAACCGGGAGTTCTATTTGCAAGCCGTCACTTCCTACAAGTTACTCCATGTGAGACCCCGACCCGAGAGGCCCAGATTAGTGTCTTTGAGCTGTGTTTAGCTCTAAGTGTGTTTTGTGGTTTTTTGGTTGATTTGGGATTAAAATAGCTTTGTTATAGCTTTGGGACATTTTGAGTGTCTTGCTTTTAGTGTGGGGCCCTTTGGGGGTTCCCTATTTATGACTTGACGTGTACTCGGGATTTTATCTTGGTTTTCTTGATTTGTATTCTATCCCGATTTACTTGTTTGTTCTTGATTTGTATTTTTCCCGATTTAGTCGTTTTGTTCTTGATTTGTATTTCATCCCGATTTACTTGTTTTGCTGATAGCTTCAACTTTCATGTTGATCCCGTTCCCGTCCCGAACCCCGAAACTTGACTTTTCTAGCTTTGAGGGCAAAACAGTCTTTTCACACCAAATCTGTACCCAAAACTTGATATTCCCGAAACCCGCGAAACATAGACTTTTTAGAAACTAGATATTTCGACGATCATTTCTTCCTTCTTCGTCGATTTCATCCGAAGTCCCGAAAACCACTATTTTGGCCTTTCATGGTTCTTAAGTGGTGGGGCCCATTTCACATGTTATAAGAGAACCCATTTCTCATTCCCTTCTTCATTTTTCCAGCAACAACTGAACCTAGGGTTCTTCCTTGCACCCTTTCTTCTTCTTCTTGCTTTGCCATCATCAAATACAACCAAATCTTGCACCATCATCTCAAGAGGTTACATCATCTTCTTCCCCACCTCAAGAGCTTCCTATTGGTACCATTTGTGGAGGAATCTCTTCTCTCCAAGGTCTTCATTTAGCTTGCATTGCTCCTTTGGAACACCATTTGGTAAGATCTCTTCCTAAGCTTCTAGATTCATGCTCTTTTGATCCTTGAGAAGCCCCATTTTCATTCTTGAAAGCTCTCTCTTCTTATTTCTTGTTTTGACCCATTTTAGGGTTTTATTTGGGGATTTTGCCTTGTAGCTTGGACCATTTTCTTGGAGGACTTGTTAGAGCTTAATATCATTAATTGAAGACTTGAGGCAAGTGAATGTTGGATGTTTTTAAGTTTCAAATGGTTTGGTAGCATTTATGGATTTTTATGCTTTCATTGATTTCCTTTATTGATTTTTCCATGGTTGTAATAAATGATCTTTATACCTCTTGATAGCCTCATTTAATGTCTTGGAAGCATGTAATTAAGTCATCTTGTTCATAGTTTTCCTTGGTTAATCATGTGTTGGAAGGAAAGGAAAAAGGGAGAAAAAGAAACCAAGTTCCCGGAACTGCTGCACGCCCAGGTCCGATCGATCGGACGTGCAGACCGATCGATCGGACTGTCTTTAACTGTAAGGGTTTTTGGGCCGATCGATCGGGCCCTGTGTAGAAATTTTAGCCGATCGATCGGACCCTGTTCAGAAAATTTTAGCCAATCGATCGGACCGAAGTGGGTTTTGAGATTTTTTTTATATTTTTCTTTCTTTTCTTGGTTTTAGGTGGGACCTTGGCTACCCTCTTTGGACTCATTTGACCATGCGTGAGGACGTCTTGAGCCGATGCTCCTCACGGTTGGTTGGGTGACATCGATGTTCACTTCATTTCAATCTTGAACGGGACGGAATGACGCGATATCTTCTTTATATCTAAATACAAGACTTTTTCCTTGGTTATCGCGAATTCTATTCCTTTCGATGACTGAGTAGGTTGTTCGATGTCTCCGAATTAACATCATACTTAGGATGGACCATTTATAGTCTTGATTTCCTTATCATAACATCTAGTTACAACCATAAGCTCATGTCAAGTTTTGAAAAGCGTAAAAGTGCATAAGGAGCCCGGAATGTCTTCAAACTCAAGGAGTACCAATTCATATCTATGATCGACATACGGGACCCCTATTCACTCTAATAGATCTTAAAATCATTGTCCTTCCTGATTTAGCATAGTTCACAATATTTCTCTATTTCCAAGCCTTGCATTACATGAATGGTTTTCCCGAAAGTATTATTGTACACTTGAAACAGTTACTTGACCTGAAGTGCATTGCACCACATGATATGTCAGTGTGCCCTTGAGCACCCCCGTCTTGCTATTTGATTATGTATTCGTACTTGATTTGCTTGCATTGTCTCGATTGTATTTGACCTATGAGTCGGCACCACTAGGCTTGGATAACCCTGTTGGTCTGATCAACCGACTTGGAGATCCCCCTCTTGTCCCGCCAGCTGCAGTTTGGATCCCGCTACCCGGATCGTCATTACCGTGGTCTTGTCCGATACCGCAGATTGCTACTGTGGTCCCTGATGCCCGGCTCGCTACCGTGGGTCATGTAATAGTATTGTATATGTATATGTATCTATATGAGATCCCCTGTTTCTCCTCACCTCGAGTGACTGAGATCAGGGCCTAGTTATTGCTCTATCGCTTTAGTGATAGAGGACTTAGCTTCTTGTGGTTGCCACCTTGTTATTCCCGATTCCTTGGTTACCTCATATGTCTTATCTTGTTTACTCGTTTTACAGCAAATGATTTATCGGTTTTATTAGAGTTCTTGTTTAAACAGATTTCTATGCTTTTCAAAGGTATTTCATCTATTGTATATTGTGGTATCTTTTCATTCTCTTGCCAAACGTCGTGTTTGACCCACTATGTTGGTACTCACACCCGCCCCAGGAAAGAGTCAGATTGCCTTGTCGGCTTGTCCTGAGCTGAGGAGTTACGTGTCTGTAATTGGCTGTGGGAGCACGTCAGCTTGTAGGTTGTCTTGTCGGACTATGTCCTGTAGACATATCACTGCTTAATCATCGGAGTTACGTCCCGTTTCGGACATTTAGTATATCCTAGTTGTATGCTTTCGCTTCTAATTCTCTAACCGGGAGTTCTATTTGCGAACCATCAGTTCCTATAAGTTAGTCTACCCTCGAGCGAGGTGATCGTGCCGATTTCAGATTTTTCCGGGGGCCGTTCCCCGTTCCGGACCCTCGACGGGTCCTTTTCGAGCCTCAGTGTTGGAAAATCCAATGTTTTCATTTCTAATTCTCTAACCGGGAGTCCTATTTGCGAAACGTCAGTTCCTACAAGTTACTCTACCCTCGAGCGAAGTGGTCATGCCGTTTTTTGATTTTTCTGGGAGCCGTTTCCCGTTAAGGACCCCCGGCGGGCCGTTTTCGAGCATAAGCATTTGAAAATTGTCGATTTTCGCTTCTAATTCTCTAAACGGGAGTCCTTTTTGCGAACCGTCAGTTCCTACAAGTTACTCTAACCTCGAGCGAGGTGTTCGCACCAGTTTCCAATTTTTCTGAGGGCCGTTTCAAGTGCCAGACCCCCGGCGGGCTGTTTTCTAGCCTAAGTGTGGGAAAATCGTTGATTTTCGCTTCTAATTCTCTAACCGAGAGTCCTATTTGCAAACCGTTAGTTCCCACAAGTTACTCTACCCTCGTGCGAGGTGATCGTGCCGGTTTCCAATTTTTCCGGGGGCCGTTCCCCGTTCTGAACCCCCGGCGGGCCGTTTTCGAGCATAACTGTTGGAAAATCGTCGATTTTCGCTTCTAATTCTCTAACCGGGTGTCCTATTTGTGAACCGTCAGTTCCTACAAGTTACTCTACCCTCGAGCGAAGTGCTCGTGCCGGTTTTTAATTTTTCCAGCGGCCGTTTCCCGTTCTGGACTCCCAGCAGACCGTTTTCGAGCCTAAAGGTTGGAAAATCGTCGATTTTCGCTTCTAATTATCTAACCGGGAGTCCTTTTCGCGAACCGTCAGTTCCTACAAGTTACTCTACCCTCGAGCGAGGTATTCGATCTGGTTTCCAATTTTTCCAAGGGCCGTTTCCAGTGCCGGACCCCCAGCGGGCCGTTTTCGAGCGTAAGTGTGGGAAAATCGTCGATTTTCGCTTCTAATTCTCTAACCGGGAGTCCTATTTTTAAACCGTCAGTTCCTACAAGTTACTCTACGCTCGTGTGAAATGCTCGTGCCAGTTTTCAACTTTTCGAGGGTCGATTCCCATTTCGGACCCCCGGCGGGCCGTTTTCGAGCCTAAGTGTTGGAAAATCGTCGATTTTCACTTCTAATTCTCTAACCGGGAGTCCTATTTGCTAACCATCAGTTCCTACAAGTTACTATACCCTTAAGCGAAGTGCTCATGCCGGTTTTTGATTTTTCCAAGGGTTGTTTCCCATGCTGGACCCCCGGCGGGCCGTTTTCGTGCCTAAGTGTTGGAAAATCATCGATTTTCGCTTTTATTCTCTAACCGGCAGTCCTATTTGCGAACCGTCAGTTCCTACAAGTTACTCTACCCTCAAGCGAAATGCTCGTGCCGGTTTTTGATTTTTCCAGGGGCCGTTTCCCGATCTGGACTCCCGACGGGCTGTTTTCGAGCCTAAGTGTTGGAATATCCAATGTTTTCGCTTCTAATTCTCTAACCGGGAGTTCTATTTACGAACCATCGTTCCTACAAGTTACTCTACCCTCGTACGAGGTGATCGTGCCGGTTTTCAATTTTTCCAGTGGCCGTTCCCCCTTTCCGGACCCCCGACGGGCCGTTTACGAGCCTAAGTGTTGGAAAATCGTCGATTTTCGCTTCTATTCTCTAACCGGGAGTCCTATTTGCGAACCGTCAGTTCCTACAAGTTACTCTACCCTCAAGTGAAATGCTTGTGCCGGTTTTTAATTTTTCGGAGGGCCGTTTCCCGTTTCGGACCCCTGGCGGGCCGTTTTCGAGCCTAAGTGTTGGAAAATCGTCGATTTTCGCTTCTAATTCTCTAACCGGGAGTCTTATTTGCGAACCGTCAGTTCCTACAAGTTAATCTACCCTCGTGCGAGGTGATCGTGCCGGTTTTTTATTTTTTCGGGGGCCGTTCCCCGTTTCGAACCCCCGGTTTTCAATTTTTCCATGGGCCGTTTCCCGTTTCGGACCCCCGGCGGGCCGTTTTCGAGACTAGGTGTTGGAAAATCATCGATTTTCGCTTCTAATTCTCTAACCGGGAGTCCTTTTTGAGAACCGTCAGTTCCTATAAGTTACTCTACTCTCGAGCGAAGTGCTTGTGCTAGTTTTCAATTTTTCCAAGGGTCGTTTCCCATGCCGGACCCCCGGTGGGCCGTTTTTGAGCCTAAATATTGGAAAATCGTCAATTTTTGCTTCATATTAAGACATGATGGATAACTCTTTTATTTGAGAAAAAGAAGAGTTATCCAATTTACAATATTCAAGTTTACAAAAATACAACATGGTCCAGTGATACTAACATTTTCCAAATTATGTGTTCTCTTACTACCACTTGTCATTTTTGAGAAATTATGTGGTTGATGCTTTCCAGGAATGAGTTACTCGTACCTAAACTTTTCACACAACCTCCACATCAAAGAAGTAAAAGAAGAAGTGTGAATGCCGGAATATGGAAAAAATATTAATTTGAATGTTGGATAGGAAATAACCTTCAACTTCTCTAGATGGAAGGCAGGAGATAAAAGCCTCCTGTGATTGGTCCATTTTTTCCTCTCAAATGTACCCAAGAAATGTATTGGATCCTCTCCCAATTCATTTGCTCTTCGAATTATCTGTAGTACCCAAGAAATTAGCAGCCAAGACCAAATTGGATATAAAATGCTGTTTGATTGGAAGTATGTAAAAAACTAATAATGAACATTAAAAAGTATTGTGGCATTGCAGCTAAAAAGAATAAAAAGTGTGTTAAATTTTCAAGAGAATAATCTACTAACCAAAGGGTCGCATCATGATCTCCAGCAGCCGTGCCATCACCAGCAGAAGTGGTCCCTCTCGTGATGTCGAAATAGATGGTCGGATCCATCCCTGCCGCAGCTGTCAATTGTTGAACAAGGGCCTCAAGTGCACGTGTCCTCCTGTCTTGCTCAGCCTGCCTCCTGTCCTGCTCAGCCTGCCTCCTACCCTGCTCAGCTAGCTGCTCCCGCAGTGCGATCACCTCAGGATCCGGTGCCCGAGACTGTGTGGAAGATGAAGAGGTCCTCGTGTATATCCCATACCCTTTTAAGTATCCCGACCTCGTCCCAAGCACATCAACAACAATCTGTTCCTCAGTCATCGGAGCTATGACAGAGGGCTGTGACTGCTCCTCAGTCCGCTGCACCAAGGCCTCCTGCCATTTAAATCAATAAGGGATTTAATATGGTTTTATGGCATTATTGGTCATAAATGATTTATTAGCAAACGTACATGTCTCTGCTGAGCCACCTCATTTACCCACTCATTACTCTTTTGTCTATAGTGGGTGTTGTGGAAAAACTGAGTAATAGGCGGCGCTTGACCGGCATTCTATGCCATCTGTCATTTGGAATAACTTTGTATTAAATAATGTAACGCAGCTACATATTGATAAATTAATAAACTTAATCAAGTTTCTTCATATGAATATAATTAGTACCATCAGAGACATCCTCGATGCAAATGACCTGGAGCCACTAGTATGATTATATGGCAGCTTGGCTCGACTCTTGAGCTTTTTTCGACTTCGCCTACATAGAAAAACAATATTACAATAGCAGTCATTTATAAAATCATTACTAATAGAATTACATTGGAATATAATCAATTGTTGTAGATAACATCCCAAAATTACCTTCCATGTTGGTGATTCCCAGCACTGTGAGACCATCAACTTCCAGTCAGCTGGATCATAACCCTCTGCCGGGTGGTCCTGGGGTCGGCGAACCCCCTGCTCCAACAGCTCGAGATAGTGACTATGCAGCTCATACTTCCAACTCCTATACAAAACCCCGCATTGGCGGTCAATGTCCGGCCTGAGCTGCATATCGCCCTCGTAGTCCCCGATATCAAAAATTTGCTGCAATTAGGGGAGAGCCATATAAAGATTACTAGTAACAAAATATAATCAGATATTGTAATGAGGAGCACAACTATCATCAGTTTGGTTGATATTTCTCGTTTCGGTTTACCTTTGCTGCAGCAATGACGGCAAGCTTGATCCCACTGTCAAGCTTCTTCCAACCATGGGGCCTGACTGGGGCAACCTCTCTAATGACTAACCCAAGATGGTTAACCAGTGATGGGGCATGTTCCCCTTCTGGCCTATGACTGGAGATGGGGATCGGGACTGGGATGTTATGACCCAGTTGTCTCCTCAGCTTTGTCACATTCTTCCCTCGCGTAGCACCCCTTACACGGCTCGGAACCTCCGAGACTGGGGCTGATGCTGTTAAGATGACAGTGCTAAATGAGTTAGTGAACAAAAATCATGAAATTCAGGTGAATTTAGGATTTTAGAAGCAAATAATTTTCTCACCTACGCTGCTCCCGACTATATGAGGACTCGTTGGAAGTTGGGACTGTCGAGGCTAGGCCAGCGAGAGCTGTGTGGTCGGAGGCTGAATCGGCAGAGGCTTGGGGGCTGCCAAATCAGGGGTGCTCCCTGATCCTCCAGACCGTGTAACTAGAAGAGCAGCTGGTGGAGGCTGTGTTGAGGCCTCAGGTGTACTGTCTACACGAGCTAACCCGAGTGCATCTGCGATCCTCCGAGCACTTTTCACCCGATTATCCCAAGGGGTCAGGCATGGGATGGAAATGGAAATCATTAATAGCAGAAATCAAGGAGATCAATATTATGCATCGTGCGTAATATTTTGATTTCTGTAAATTACTGACATTCACTTGACTAATATTATTGATTTCTGCTAATAATTATTTATTTTCCTTGTCACTTTGCTTTATTAGCAGAAATCAATAATATTAGTAAAGTGAATGTCAACAATTTACATTAAATGGAAATGGAAATCATTTTAGCATGAGAGTCACCATAAAAACTAATATTTTAAAGTACACGTCATAAACATTCACAAAAAGATTACCTCATCTGTTTGAGACCAAGATGTCTCGTCATCTACATCGTCTTCGGGGGGAATGTAGTTCTCATCCTTATCATTCCCACTAACATTCCTCTTTCCCTTCTCGTTTGTCCCGTTAGCCGAACCAAATATAGTACATACGGTCAGCGGGAGCCCTATAGATGTAAGTTTTTCTGCATTCTGCTTAATTGTCTTTTTTCTCATTAATAAATAATTGGATGCTTGCACTTGACGGGACAACTCTCCTGGTTTGACCCATTTTTTCCCTCCGTTTGGCATCTTTTGCAACTATGATATATAGAATTAAGAATAAAATGTGAAATGTAGAAATGTCTTATCCATATATGAACAAATTAGAAGAGAAGATGAAATTGAAGACAATGTCATTATGTAAGACAAGATTTTTATTAATTTACTTAATCGTTAGATGTGCAAAACCTAAAACAAACAGTACATGTCATATTCCATGTCATCATCTTCCTGACTATGAACATCATTTTCTTCTTCATCTTCGTATTCTGCTAGTGTTTTATCCTCCTCTTGGCCATACCCGTCTGCTGACTCATCACTAAGAACGATCTCAGGATCTATATCATCCCTAGAGTATTGGACACTAGTACCATAGATGAGGATCAGGCAACAAATGTCGTTTCGTCTTGCTGAAATGCATCATTAGGCACATCATCATCGCCGTCGTCGTCATCCCGCTTAGCGGGTACATCCCATACTCCCCGAGGCTTGACACGTTCTACGACTCTCCAATTTTTTCCTCTACTGGTGTCATTGACGTAGAAGACTTGTGTCACCTAACTTGATAGGACAAATGGACCATCCATACACCAACGACCCATGATATCAATGCTTGTAACATGGTCTTCGATGTTTATCTTGTGCTTGGTACTAGTGTTGTACCATTCACATTCAAACAAGACCACCTTACCCCCGTGCCGATAGGACAATTCCCAGACTTTACAGATGTAGCCATAGTAGTCATGTTTCACCCCTTCGTATTCGCCTTCCACGACCAAGTCGCTACTCTGGCTCCTACGACATTTCTCATGGTCTATAGTGTGGTATCAGACGCAATTGCAATCACACCCCTGGTAATGATTCACTAGGGATCTAGGGCCATTTGCTAGTGAGCACATCTCCTCAGAAGCTTCTGGTGACCCTAGAGTTCGCAATTGATTCATCTACATAAGCAGATTAAGACAAATGTATTAGACTAATGTTATTTGAAGTGTAATCCAATAATTAGAAACAATTAAAATCATAATTTTTTATGTCTTACACGTTGTTTGAACCATTCTGCAAATTCTTTTCGTTGTATCTGCCCAACATCTCCACCTCTTTGATCTTGCACTAAACTCTTGTGTTCCCTACTCAAGATAGCTTTTAATGAATAAGTAAGAGTATAGAATGAATAAAGGAGTTAACAAGCAATGCATAAATATGGCTAGTTTGAAGCACATACTGTAGATATGGCTCCACCTCGGGGCAATTATTCAGCACAAACCAATGAGCCATGTCATGCTCTCTTTGAGAAGGATCATGTGCCCTTGGCATCAATCCGATGGGACGGACAGTTTGTGTGAAGACCGACATCCCAGGGCCACGTTCGCCACCGTCATCATAACGCTCTACTCGAGGAGTCTGCCTTAAATACATTGAGCAAAAAGTGAGACACTCTTTGACAATGTAAGCCTCGGCAATCAAACCTTCAGGCCGAGCTTGGTTGTGGACGTACCCTTTTAGGGTCTTCAGAAACCTTTAAACAACCAATGATAACAATTACGATTTTCAATGCAAGGCATTCGCACTAATACATAAATAATTAATCAATGGTCATCAACTATTACCTTTCTATCGGGTACATCCACCGATATTGCACCGGTCCACCAAGCATGGCCTCGCGTGGCAAGTGAACCGAAAGATGAACCATCACATCAAAGAATGCAGGAGGAAAAATCCTCTCCAGCTTGCACAGTATTAGAACTATCTGCTCCTCTAATTTTTTCAAATCATCGTGTCTCTGTGTTTTCGAGTAGAGGTCTTGGAACAAGCTGCCTAGCTCAAACAATGTTGTACATATATCCTTATTTAGAAAGCCGCGCATGCCAATAGGAAGGATGCGTTGGATAAGGATATGGCAATCATGGCTCTTTAAACTAGCTAATTTATCATTTTTCGAGGTTACTCACCTCGAGAGGTTTGCCGCATAGCCGTCTGGGTATTTGATCGACTTCAAGAATTCATAAAATCCATCTCTATGTTTTGGTTCCAGAGTGTAGGAGGCACGCGGCTTCAAGCTGGATCCATCACCCCTCTCCACTAGATGCAACTCTGGCCTGATGCCCATATTTTTCAAATCCTTACACGCTTTCTCGGTGTCCTTGTTTTTGCCCTTTATGCCCAAAATTGTTCCAACCAAAGCTACATAGATGTTCTTCTCAATGTGCATAGGATCAAGGTTGTGTTGGAGTTTTTTGCACTTCCAGTAGGGCCATTCAAATAGGATGCTTTTCTTTGTCCAATTCAGTTCTTCATAGTCACGCGGTCTTTTGTTATTCTTGCCAAACTTGACCGGCGCTAGTTCTTCAAGCTGGTCTAGTACCTTTTGCCCCTGTAAATCCAAAGAATTCTTTTCACGCTCAGGTTGACCATTAAAAGCCTTGCTTCTACGCCATTGGTGGTTCAGTTTCAAATATTTTCGATGGCCAATGTACCCAATCTTATCTTTCAACTTCACTCCTAACGAGCTGTCATTACACGAGGGGCAAGCGTTATAACCTTTTATGCTCCACCCAGACAAGTTACCATACGCAGGAAAGTCATTTATCGTCCACATCACAACCACATGCATTTGAAAGGTCTATTTAGTGGAGGCATCATAAGTCGGTACACCATGATCCCACAACTCCTTCAACTCATCAACCAACAGCCTCAGATATACATCGATATTGTTTCCCGGTGAGTTTGGTCCTAGAATAAGTAATGACATCATTAAGAATGGCTCCTTCATGCACATCCATGGTGGCAGATTATAGGGCATAAGTATGATAGGCCACATGCTATAAGAGTGCTCATGTTACCGAAAGGATTAAATCCATCGGTGGCTAACCCCAGCCTCACATTACATGTCTCTTGGGCGAACTCTGGATAATTCTTATCAAATTCTTTCCATTCCACTGAATCAGCCGGATGCCGCGCTATCCCATCGTCAACGTACTTATCACTGTGCCATCTCATCTCTGTGGCTGTCTTCCTTGACATATACAATCTGCGTAACCTCGGTGTCAATGGGAAGTAACGGAGCACATTATGAGGGATCTTCTTGCGCTTGCCATCATTGACCTTGTACCTAGGCTCTTCACATTCTGGACATTTATCCAATTGAGCGTTCTCCTTCCAATACAACACGCAATTGTGTTTGCAGGCATCTATGTTCTTGTATCTCATGCCTAAGTCACGTAATAATTTCTTGGCCTCGTAAACTGATACAGGCACCACATGACCATCGGGTAAGAAGTCCTTAAAAATCTGGAAAACCTTGTCGAACGACTTATTGCTACACCCGCTTTCTACCTTCACATGCAATATCTTGATGACAAACGATAACAGAGTATCTAAGCTTTTGCATCCTGGGTACAAGCCACGCTGAGAAGCCTTCAACAAATTTTCAAAATCATGCACATCATCCCTCTCTTGAGTATCTTCCTCTAAGTAAGTTCCCCTACGATGGTCCTCTATCAACTCATCGTATTAATGCTGATTCTCTTCTGATTCATCCTCGCTCTCATCCGAATCATCGGGTTGAACTATAGGTTCCCCATGATATATCCACCGTAGGTATGAGACCATCATTCCTTGAATGTGCAAATGATTTCTCACGGTTACATAGTCATGCTTCCGATGGTTACAGCAATCGTTACACGTGCAGTTAATCAACACTGCCCCGCCCGAATTCGCCTTTGCAAAATCAATAAATGAGTTCACCCCAGATATGTACTCCACACTAAATCGGTTCTGATAATGTAGTATCCAACTCTTGTCCATATCTGAAAAGAAACTCAACATTATAAGTTTGTATAATTCTGTGATTTTATGCTTAATAAAACCTTATTTTCACATGAGCATTGAAAATCAGTTTTGGAAATTCTCAGACCAAACTATAAAAAATTTATATAAAAAAAATTATAACATCTTCAAGTTGTGAAATATTTGATGTTCTACACACGTGACCTTAATCAATCCAAAATATTCCTAAAAAGACTTAGTCCATTTGAATAAAAGGGGAGAAATAGATAAAAAATTAATAAGATGCAAATATAAATATCAACACAATAGATAAGAGCACAATCACTCTATCTTCTTCTAACGGTCAATAGTCAACAGTTTGTAAAAGGATCATTTATGTATGTGTCAAATAGAAAACACTTGTTGTGTCCTAATTTTTTGTTATAGACAATAAAGAACATCACTCCCTTGACAATCCTACGAGAACATTTTGCAAATGTAGATACCAAGGACTTGAAACTTCAATGACATCCTGGATTAGATCTCAATCCATTGGCGAAGTTATTCAACCAAAATCATATGAACATGCAATGGGGCCACACTTTTTTCTTGTTTCTTTCTCATTTCTACAAGTGATTTCAACTCGTGTCCCTATTTAGACTAACATATCCCTAACTAATTTAACAATAGCCTGAGACGATGGGATCATATGATTAATGAGGACTATTTGATAAAACATATTTTCTTTCTTTCAAAAAAAAAAATGTATAATAAGTAAAGGAAATTCAGTTTGTCGTGCTAGTTCTTCTCTCCAATTATAACAAACTCCACCCGTACATTGGTAACACTGTAATTTTGTAACCTAGTTATTCGCATCTCTTTTAATTATTTCAATATATGAGACAAGGACTTAAATCTTTCATTGTTATTTTATTCTTTTGGTGTTCTCTGTTTTGAAAAGAACTTTCAGTTATGAAAATCACTTAATGGATGATATCCTAGTGCTTCACTGGCCGACCTGATAAAAGTGGTATCTTGTTTTCAATTTACTATTTCAGGTTGATCTCAGATGTGTTAAATGTTTTGAATTGTGGAGTTATGAAAGAGAGGGAGAACATTAAAGAGCTTGAATGAAGTAATAGAGCTTTGTGCTCTACAAAATAATCCTGAAGAGATTTCTTCCCATAAAAAAAAAATTAGAAATCAGTTTACTTAATTCCCTCGAATATTAGCCAAAAGAAGAGTCCTAAATGGACTGAGCTTTGTAAAAATAAATTTAAGTAAGATTTATTAAAATCAAAACTGAAAACAAAAAATTGAGACTTAATGTGAGGCCGTGTAATTATTAGACATGTGGTGATGGGACCACTTACGTCTTATACTGATTTTATGTCAAATTCAAACCATTGTCATAGTTAGGACATTGCTGTTGTTGTCTTGTCCTGGCGCATGACAGTGGATCCTATACCAGGGAAGATGAGGACCTTGCATGGCCTAGGTCAGTAAGCCTTACCACCAGGCATCCATTATAAACTCATTTAGCCAGGGATGAAAAGATTCTAACTACTAAGTAGTAGCAGGAGCAGGGAATCACTCTACAATATAGTGTTTGGGAGACTAAAAGGATATAAGAAGACTTTGGGATATATAGCCATAATGGTAATTAAAAAAATTAAGACACTTAGGGCCTGATTGTTTTCATTAAATACATAAGACTCAGACCATAAGTGGTTAAACATGAAGACAGATGAATTTCAAAATATGAGTATCAAGTGGAGAAATGAATACCCAGCCAAAAACCTAGTAATTCTATAGAAGTGAAGGTTATATCTACATCTCCGCCTTATATCCTTCATCCTTATCTCGTATCTTTTACTCTCACCTCTTTCATAATTTGTTGATAGAATTAATTTTACCATGAAATCTACGTATTAAATTCCTATTTTAATGCAAATAAACAGGGCCTTAATAGTATGAATCAACTTACACTTTTTTGTAGATGACCATCCCAATGTTGGCTTGTATCAAATCGTTGTATTTGCCAAAAGGCAACACAGATGCCATGGTCGGACATTGCATGGTTGAAAATTGAACAAACAGAGAGAAAGGGTGTTAGGTCTAATAGCCTCGTCACATTATTCAAGTCGACCATTTGATGCAGACCATTAGATCTTCCTAAAGAAGAAAACAACTAAAACCTTTAAAAAGAGAAAAAAAAAAAAGCCCTCCATCTATCCATTGCCACTGTCACACCACCACCATCACAACACAGGCATAACACACACAGAAAATAATAACTAAAAAATCTGCAAGCATGAAAACACATTTACAATCTACAATTACATAAATTTAAAAAAAAATCATACCGTAGATGGTTGCAGAAATCCTGAGCAAATATAGGATTGCAAACCTGAGGGAGCAAAAAAAAAAAATGAAAAATGAAAAGAAAAGAAAGAACAGAGATGAGGAATCGCTGGGGCATACCTTTTTTTTTTTTTTTGCCCAAACTAAAAAAAAAAAAAAAAGAGAGAGAAGTAGAGGAGAGAGCATACCAGAGAGAAGGGAGTGACGACGGAAGAGGGAAAGAGAGCGAGAGAGAGAGAGAGAGTAAAGAGAGAGAGAGAGAGAAAAAGCAGATCGAGAGAGAGAGCAGAGAGAGAGAGAAAGAGAAGATCGAGAGAGCGAGAGAGAGAGAGCAGAGAGAGATCAATCGAGAGAGTGAGAGAGAGAGCCGAGAGATCGAGCGAGAGAGCGAGAGAGAGCGCGAGAGAGACATAGAGAGCAGAGAGAGAGCGAGAGAGAGAGAGCGCGATAGTGAGAGAAGAGCAGAGAGAGCGAGAGTGAGAGAATCGCAGAGAGAGCGAGAGAGCAGAGAGAGAAGCTAGAGCGAGAGCGCAGAGAGAGAAGCTAGAGCGAGAGCGAGGGTGAGAGGAGCAGAGAGCGAGAATGAGAGGAGAGAAAGAGGAAAGAGGGCATTTGGAGGGAGAGAGTAAGTGGGAACGAAAACAGGGCTTTTGGAGGTGGGAGAGGGAGAAAAGAAGTAGGGCGTTTAGCAACGTTTATATTTCGTCTCAAAAAATGAATTTTCATCTCCCAAAATTATTTTATTTTTATTATTTAAAAAAAAGTAAAAAAGTCTATCAAACTTTATAGACGTTTTATATTAAACGTCTGTAATAAATTTTCCGACGCTAATTTTTGTCGGGAAAAAAAAATCTTCAGTAAAGGACTCCGATTTTTAATTTTCATTTTACCGACGTCATAAAATTCATCGATAATGTTTCATTTTATTTTTAGAAATGTTTATTTTCCCTAAAATCGAGTTAATAATAAAATTGAACTTTGCTAACGGTTTTCAAGGAAACGTCGCTAAAATTTGATTTTACCGACATTTTCTAATTCGTTGGTAATAATCTCTGATTTTTAGTTTTCCTAAAATTAGACCGAGAGCGAGAGAGAGAGCAGAGAGAGACCGACAGATCGGAGAGAGCAAGAAATCGGAGAGATCAGAGAGGGTAAGAGAGAGAGAGCTAAGCGAGAAAGAGAGAGAATAAGGTCGAGACAGAGACAGAGAAAGAGACCAGAGAGGGCGAGAGAGAGAAGATCGAGAGAGCGAGAGAGAGCGCAAAGAGATCAAGCAAGCGAGAGAGAGAGAGAGAGAGAAATAGCAGAGAGAGAGGAGAAAATAGGGCTTTTGGGTGGCGGGAGAGGAAAAAAACAACAGGGCTTTACCGACGTCTAAAATTAAACGTCGGTAATAAATTTCCCGACGATAATTTTCGTCGGTAAAAAAAAATTCGTCGGTAAAGGTCTCTAATTTTAAAAAATTCATCCGGGATGGGAAACGGCCCCCGAAAAAATTGAAAACTGGCAAGAGCAGTTCGCTCGAGGGTATAATAACTTGTAGGAACTGACGGTTCACAAATAGGACTCCCGGTTAGAGATTTAAAAGCGAAAACATCGGATTTTCGAACACTTAGGCTCAAAAACGACCCGCCGGGGGACCGGAACGGAAAACGGACCTCGAAAAAATTGGAAACCGGCATGAGCACTTTGCTCGAAGCTAGAGTAACTTGTAGGAACTGAGGGTTCGCAAATAGATTTCCCGGTTAGAGATTTAGAAGTGAGAACATCGGATTTTCCAACACTTAGGCTCGAAAACGGCCCGCCGGGGCTCCGGAATGAGAAACGGCCCTCGGAAAAATAAGAAACCGGCACGAGCACTTCGCTCGAGGCTAAATTAACTTGTGGGAACTAACGGTTCGCAAATAGAACTCCCGGTTAGAGATTTAGAAGCAAAAATCAACGATTTTCCAACGCTTTGGCTCGAAAACGGCCCGCCAAGAGTCCGAAACGGGAAACGGCCCTTGGAAAAATAAGAAATCAGCGCGAGCACTTCGCTCGAGGCTAAAGTAACTTGTGGAAACTGACGGTTCGCAAATAGGACTCCCGGTTAGAGATTTAAGAGTGAAAACATCGGATTTTCCAACACTTAGGCTCGAAAACGGCCCGCCAAGGGTCCAGAACGGGACACGGCTCCCAGAAAAATCGGAAACTGGCATGAGCACTTCGTTCGAGGCTAGTGTGACTTGTAGGAACTGACGGTTCGTAAATAGGACTCCCGGTTAAAGATTTAGGAGCAAAAACATTGGATTTTCCAACACACTTGGGCTCGAAAACGGCCCGTCGAGGGTCCTGAACGGGAAACGACCCCCAAGAAAATTAGAAACCGGCACGTGCACTTCGCTCAAGGCTAGTGTGATTTGTAGGAACTGACGGTTCGCAAATAGAACTCCCAGTTAGAGAACTAGAAGCAAAAACATCGAATTTTCCAACACTTGGGCTCGAAAACGGCCCGTCGGGTTTCGGAATGGGAAACGGCCGCCGAAAAAAAATTGAAAACCGACACGGGTACCTTATTTATGGCCAAAGTAACTTGTACGAATTGACGGTTAGTGAATCGGACTTCAGGTAAACGAATTAAACACAAAAAACCGCCTGATTCTCAACACTTAAGCTGGAAAACAGGCCGCCGAAAAACTTAAGAAAAGATTTATATATATACATGTTTATCTTTCATTTATAATTTCATTCATTGAAATGATTCTAATGTTGTTTTTGTCGTTGCATATTGATGGACGCTTTGGGGTCAGTTGCAAATTTCTGGGGGTGTTTTATTCTTTTTAGTTTATTTGTTTATGTATATTTGACATTTTTATGTGATTGTATCATTATTGATTGTAATATTTGTTTAATGAGATAAATGATTTGATGAAAAATGTCGATGGTTGTTTGTTTATTTAGCAACTTTTGTTTGCATGCATATTTTATATTGAATATAGGTAGGTACACGAACAGGTTTATTTTTTGATAAAGGTGTATAAATAAGTTAACAGGAAAACTCTATTGAAAAAACAAATATATCATTTAAAAAAAAATAGTTTTACCGAAGTTTTTTTTCATCGAAAAATTAGAAATAAAAATAAAAAGCATAAAATACTTTTACCGACGTTTTTTTTCGTCGGTAAAAGAACAAGAAATATAAATAAAAATATAAAAATATGTTTCCGACGTTTTTTTTTTCGTCAGTAAAATAAATAAATGTAAAATATAAAACCCTTTTACCGACGTTTTTTTTTCGTCGGCAAATTAATAAATTATATAAAAAATGCTTTTACCGACGTTTTTTTTTCGTCGGTAAAAAATAAATAAATAAAGAATATGATATACTTTTACTGACTTTTTTTTTCGTCGGCAAACGAATAAATAAAAATAAAAAGAATATAAATACAATTTTACCGACGTTCTTTTTCGTCGGTAAAAATAAAAAAGAAAAATAAATAAAAAAATAATACTTTTACCGACGTTTTATGCTTCGTCAGGAATAATGTTTAGTTTTAAATTTAACTTACTGACGTTTTCTGAGAAATGTCGGTAAAATCCATGCTTTGGTCGACGTTTTACTGTAAACGTCGGTAAAAGTCTCGCTTTTACCGACGATATTTTATTCGTTGGCAGCAGTGTATCTTTACCGATGAATTTATAAAAGTGTCAGCAAAAAACGTCGCTAAAAGTGGCTAAAAGTGCAACTTCTTGTAGTGATCTAAGGCACTTGTGTACAGGATAAATGGTTTATTTGATCTTGGAGCTGCCAATACAGGTGGATTGGTCAAATACCTTTTGATGTCTTTGAAGGCTTTGTCGCATTCCTTGTCCCAAACAAAATCAACCCCTTTCTTCATCAGGCGAGAGAAATGTTTGCACTTGCCGGATAAGTTAGAAATGAATCTCCTGATGTAGGCCAATCAACCATGTATACCTCTGAGCTCTTTAAGAGTTTTTGGTGGAGGCATCTCTAGTATTGCTTTGAATTTGATTGGATCAAGCTCAATTCCTCCTTTGCGCACTACAAATCCAAGGAACTTTCCTGAAGATACTCCGAATAAACATTTGAGAGGATTCATACGCAATTTAAACTTTCGCAATCACTCAAAGACTTTGCGTAGATCATCAAGGTGAGTGCCCTTTTTCTTGCTTTAAATGGCGAGATAGTCTATATAACATTCGATCGTCTTATGCTGGATATCTTGGAAGAATTTCATCATAGCTCTTTGATATGTGGCTCTTGCATTCTTGAGGCAGAAAGGCATGACTGTATAACAATATACCCCGATCGGTGTCTTGAATGAAGTGTGTTCTCATCTTCTCAGGACATCTAGACCTAGTTGTATCCCGAGAGCCCGTCCATGAATGACATTCTCTCATACCCAAACGTATTATCAATCATGAATTTCGGGGATAGGCAACGGAAAATCATCTTTCGGGAATGCCTTACTTAGATCTCGGAAATTGATACATATCCTGATTTGCCCAGTCTTCTTTGTAACGGGGACCATATTGGCCAGCCAGTCAGGACGTTGTTCTTCTCGGATAAATTGAACATCTCGAAGCTTTTGTACTTCTTTTTCAATATTTTCCCTGATCTCTAGTTTGGTGAGCCATTGATCTTATTTTACTGGCTTAATATCTTTTGAAATATTCAGTCTGTGCACAGCAATTTCTAGATCCAATCTGGGCATTTCTACATAAGTTAATGCAAAGCAATCCACAAACTCTCGCAAGAAATACATAAAATGCCCTAGTTCCTTTCCTTTAATATGAGCATTTACAAAGGTAGGACGAGGATTGTCCGGGGTTCCCAAATTTACTTCTTGCACTTGATCTTCGGTCAGAGGGTTGGGAGGAGGCTCTTCCACATTACTTTCGGAAGCTTCCAACTCCACAAATCCCTCTGAGGTATCATTTGGAGGTTTAAACTAAGGCCTGATCCCTTTCCTAGGATTCGGTTTTGAAGGCTCAGTGGTTTGTACATTTAGAATCAAATGATCCCAAGGGGCAGTTTTGCATGGATTTTGGCTTTCATCAAACTGTGGTTGCCAGTGATCAGTGGCCCGAGATGCTGTATCATTATCATCAATGGCCTCTTTTTGGTGCTGGAAGATGTTCCAATCAACTGGATCTTGTAAATCCATTTCCAAAGAATCATCATAATCATATTCTTTGGTGAATGCCACTGTTTTTGCCCTGAAGCTTTTTGTGACTCTGGGTATGTTCTGGTAAGGAGTGTACCCAATACCTGACCAAAATTCTTTTATCCGGTGATTCCATTCGAACTGTTCTTTTTGCCTCTTCGTCATACCGATGTAAGGTACTAGTATCCCTTCGGTCATCCCTAATCCAGTAGGCTTCTTGAGATTATAGCCCATATTTCTTATCATATTGTGGGATTAATGATTGTATGGTTTGAAGTCTGGCTTGCCTTCACTGACAAAATCCACGGATGAAGATGAAGTGGAGACATCTTCTGTCTGATGGAATATCTTGCCGTCGTCCCAAGGTTTGTTGGCGGGCACCACAAAGGTCGACCTCTTAACTTTGAATATTGGGTACGGGCCTGTATATGGATGGAGAGGAGGCTCATATCCTACCATTGGCAGTGGATCTATGAACACGCCACCATTTCTTCTGAGTCAAAATCAAAATCTTGTACCAGAGATACTACATTTGTAGAGTGTGATCTTTTTCTCATGTTTCTCAAATGGGAGAGAACATGATCTTTGACAATTCCCAAAAAACTAACGAATTCCTCACAATTCTTGAAATCTTTCCCTATGGACAGTATTCGAAAGTCATGATGTAGGTTATGTTGGCATAATGAGATCCACACATGTCGAGAAGGAGATTCCTCACACCTATAAGCCAATTCCAACCATCGATCTATATAATTGATAACAGACTCACCTGGCCCTTGACGCGTGAGAATTAAATGCCGTAAGGAGACTATTTATGTTTCCCTTGATTGGCATGCCTCCAATATGCGTATCAAATCCAATGAACGCCTTAGAACGTCACGTCGGGCTGAGTTGCGAGTTTCCCTTCGTAGCATCCTGGATTCTGTCTCTTGGCAACTTCCCCGGTTGTGTGAGACAAGAACATTAAAGCAGGATAAATTCGATGATGACTTTCCGTCTCGTTCATCATGAGTTTAAACATCCTTCGAGATGCCGAGCTATAATTGGATCGAGATGCCGAGCTATAATTCGAGTTTCATAATGTCCGACTCCACTGCGGTCTTGAGGCAATTGACTATTTGCATTGAGCGCCCATAACAGGTCAAACCAGCGGATTTTCTTGATTTGGCTGATTAACTAGAGAAGCCACATTGATTGACTTAGAAGATTTAGAGGCAATGACTATAGATTTACCCTTCTTTTTGTTAGGTTTCACCTTGATTGTGAAAGGTTCGGGTGTATCCGCGAACCGTACCACCAGCTTCTTCTTTTGTTGCTGACCCGATGCTTTGGCTAACTCAGCTATACTTTTTCCCACCACAGGCTTCTTTACATTGGATTTTCTTTCTTCATACATGGCTGCATCAATGAAATAAACCTCTTTTCCTTTGAAAGGCTTCTCATCAACGAACACACGATGTACCTTTCCACCATCATTAATGTATTTGAAACACTGGTGAAGGGTAGACCGTACAATGGAGTAGTCATGCAACCATCTCCTTCCGAGCAAGATGTTACTGCAAGCTCGGGTTTTGACTACGTGCAAGGAAGCTTCAGAAGCAAAACTCCCAAGCTGGAATTTGATTCGAATCTTTCCAATGGGATTTTGAATTTCACCATCATATCCTTGAATTGCCATATTGGTGCTAGTGAGCTTGTTTGGGGGATCTCCCAATTCTTGCAATGCCATGACGGTGATAAGATTAAGAGCTAACCCTAGATCCACTTTTACCCTAGGAACTGGTACTTCTTTGATGTATGTTGTGAAATATAACGACCTTGTATGATTGCCATTCCCCAGCAATAAATCTTCTTTAGAGAATGAGATAGTAGCTTTAGAAGCGTTCTGGATAGAGTACCACTCTTTACATTGCTTCTGAGGCCTTTTGGATTTAACTACTTGATGCTTCTTCTCTATTTGATGCACTTGGGCCACATGTACCTGATTATTAGGATCCAGTGCTTGCAATTCTTTGATGGAACTATCTCAAGTTTCTTTCGACATCTATAGTAGATCGAGAATGTGTAATTGTGAAGGTATGTGCCTCAGATGCTCGACAAGGTCATACTTAAATGGCTCTATTGGCCATTCATTAACATCGACATTTACATTCTTAGCATTTACATTTTGCCTTGTGGGGACCACAAGTGAAGGAGAAGCAGGAGGAACAGAAGAAGGGTTGGTGCGGGAGGGTTATCATAGTTGACTTTAAAATTTCTTTCGGACCTGAGGCCATTCACAGTGCTTCTCTAGATAGCCAGAACTTCTTCTTGCTGGGAGAATAGATTTTCCATTCCTTCAGCTACGTCTTCCGCATCAATAGATGTAGAGGATGTGGTGGTTTCTACTTCCATACCAGCGGCTACATGGCAAGACGTCACATTGGGTTCATTCTCAGAGCTTGTCGCCTCATTACCGAAGGTGATAATCTCGTGTGTTCTTGTGATGAATAAATCCAATGAAATGATTGGTACAGTGTCAGGAGCTTCTTCAAACTCTACATGATGACTTCCATCATATCCGAAAGACACCTTGCTGATCATGATAGCCGGCACATCCTCTGTAGGTGAATTTGCAGGTGCTAGATAGTGGGATTCGTCATTATCTACAATCGATAGAGGATTTGGATGGATTTCCGACAATACTGGGAATGAAGGAGGGCCAACCTGCCAATTACCAGGTTCAGGGCACTCAAATTATAGATTTGAACTTCTATTTCTAGGATGTTCAATTGATAGAAGAAGGGATCAGTAATGAAGTCATTTTCATTCAATACCTCATCAGAAAGGTAATCTTCTTCATCAGGATCAGACTCCAGATCACTATCGTGGGGGTCATCATCCATGGGTAGCAGCATTGTAGGGGGGACCCATTCGCCATCTGAGTCCTCCGAATGTGAAGGTGGAGAGCACTTCAATTTGGAGATTCGGTTGCAACTCATCGTCTCCTTCGTTGAGGGGGAGAAGGAAATTTGCCAGAATAATGGGTCTCGTCATTAGCTCAAAAGATTCTCTGGTGCCTTTTCCCTTGGTGCAGGTTTAGTTACCTCCCTTGCTTCTTTTATAGATTGTGCCTTAACTGTTCGACAAGAGTTGTGAAGTGATCCTTTTATTTTCTTTCTCTTTGTGGAAGTAGACCACTGTTTTCCAGCCATCACCACTCAGAAGATCAGGATGCACCCGTATCACTCCTTCATATGCTGTGCTGACTGACACAAGTTCAGCACTATATTTTATTTTATTAATTAGTAGAAACTTCACCGTTTTTGATATGATAGGCCCGATGTTGGTAGATTCAAATGATCCAGATGCTACTATGTTGACTGACACAATATCACATTGCTGATCAAGTTGTATAACTCCTTTAGCCAACATATCTTGTACTCTCTCCTTCAAGATGAAACATTCTTTCAAAGGATGAGAGATCATTTGGTGATAGGGGCAGTAGTTTGGATCATTTGTTCTTCCTTCATGACTGTGTCTTTTGGAATAAGGGAGTTCTAACTTCCCATGCTCCAGTAGAGATTTGAAAATATCTTCAATATTTTCATCAAAGGAGTTTTTGGTATTTTTCCTCATTTTGTAGTCTTCCTTCCTAGCAGCTACGTCCTTAAGATCCTGCGCCTTTCTAGGAGCTTTCAAAGTTTGGATGTTAAAGACTTATTCCTTCTTCTTCCCCTTGGCCATAGAAGGCATGGAAGTTTGAACTCTTTGGGACTTGTGTTTCTGATCAAGTTCCTTACGGTAGTCTTCTGCATTGATGGCTGATTCCAGTAGTTTAGACATGAATTTAGTCTTAACACTGATTACCATTTGCTTAATCTCGGGCTTGAGATTAGCCTTGCATATATGTACCGCCGACTTCTGAGAGATGGGCTCCTTGCATCCGTAAGTCAGTGCTCTCCACCTGTTTATGAAGCCTTGAACAGACTCATTCTTTTCTTGTTTGGATTAAGCGAGTAAGTTTAAGTTGACTGGCTGGTCTTCTTCTTGGAAATGCAGTAAGAACTTTTCTTCAAGAACCGCCCATGAAGTGAGAGAATTCTCGGATAATTGTTAGTACCAATCAAAAGCAGTTCCTCTCAGAGTGCCTATGAGAGATCTGGTTTTCAAGGCATCTATATCTGGCATGCCCCCGAGGTCGGACTTGAAGTGGACTACATGCTGATAAGCAAAGCTTTTGCCCATATAAGACTAGAAGGTTGGGGATTTATACTTAGGAGGATAGGAGACCAAATCCATTTTGGGTGGATATTTTGGCATGATCCCTTTCTTCCTGAGTCTTCCCTCATCTCTGGTCTTAGTTAGCATGTCTGTCACATCCTTGAAAGTTATGGGTTTCTCCGGATCTGTTTGGTGTCCACTATCTGCGTGTTGACCACCTTGCTTGGACAACTTTTGTGAGAGCTGTTGCGTTTGTGCTGCTACCTGATCAATTTTTGCTTCAGATGCATGCAGATCCTTTCTATTTGAAGAAGATGGAGTTGCCAATGGATGATCATTTGGACCAGTCACTTGATCCATGAGGAACTGCAGCTGAGTAGTGATTTGGTTAATCCTATCATTTTGTTGTTTAACCAAATCCTGTATATTTTCAACCGGATTTTCGCCTTTAGCTTGTTCTTCAACATCTACTGGGGCACTAGTTTCTATAGCGATAAAGACGGGATATTTGCCTAGTCCAGTGAAAGGTGAGAAGCTACCTTCGAGATCTCGAGTGGCTAATGGGGTATCATCTTCAATGAGATGGAGTATTGGCGAATCCATGCCCCCTGTGTTTTTGTTGACTGGAGGTGTTTCCTCATCCGTAACCAGAGTTTCATGACCCTCGGAGGTATTATCTGATTCTTCTCCTTCAATAGGGTTTGAACTACGAGCAGATATTCTAGTGGAACGCCTGCCACGTTTGGTCCCATTCATGCAAGCCACAGCAGCCTCAGGGTCGTCTTCTTTCATTATCCATTGCGGAGTAATTCTACTTTGTCCGCAACTTTTCTTTTTATCATTCTTTTGTACTATCATGGGGATGGAACGATTGAGGATGGGTTTGACCCTTCTAGATGATGAACCAACAGTGTGAGAATATTTACCACATTTTTCTCCTTTTTTTTCAGAAGGTCTATAAATTGTGCAAGTCTTGCAACATTATTGATAGGGAAATGCTACTATTTCTTCTTGGGGTGCTTAGTATGCACCTTTGGAGGGCAAAGTGTTGGCCCCACTATGACTTAGGCGAGATGTCATCTTCCGTACCTCCAACCCTCTTTCTGAGTAAGAGGATAGAAGGTATTCTCTTCAAGTGATGCCAAGGCTGAATCCTGGCAAGCTATATTCTTGAACTTTCGTGGTCTAGGAGACCACGTTGTGTAGCCTGGGATCATTTCTCTTTGTTTCATTTTCTTTTTCCTAAGTATTTGGCGTAAGTTTCTACCTATGTAGGTTTTGATTTTGCCATTTGCTGGAGTTTTCTCCATGTCTTGCACCTTCCTTGCCCCCTTTGTTTCTTTATTGATGCAAAGGCGAGCTGGAGTAACCTTTTCCAAATTCCGATGTTCTTTGAGATGAACACCAAAAGGATTTTGGGCGTAGTTTGACACCTATAGCCTGCATGGCATGGCCTTTTTTAGAAGGTTTCGCGGATACAGGAGAGGCTTTGATGGTAGGTGTAGCCAGAGTCATCCGTTGGAAGACAGATACTCAAACTGAGAGTTCATTTTCAGCATGGGCTCTAATCTGGCTCCTGGAAGTCTCGCTTTCCTGGATGAAAGCATTATACAAGCATTCCTTGGTCTCATCGAAAGTGATGAGAAGAGAATTCATGATTGATCTGCAACATAAGCAAAGAAAAATCAATAGTGAATGAATGATAGGAGAGCGTATTTACTTGCTCAATTCCATATCAATCTATTTCATTTTCTATTTCTATGTTTTTGTACACGTGCTATTGAAAAATGGGCAGCACTTTAGTACAGAAAACATAGCCCACAAAAAGGGTGAGAAAATAATATGTGATCCAATCATATTCATGGTGATGTATTTGGCTTTTGACCCACATACACCAATGAACTGATTAAAGGATCTCATCAAGTTTCGTAGGCTATAAGCAGGGTAGTAAATGCTCGCTACCGACCGAATGAAACCGACTTTAGATTGTGCATTATGGACTTATAAATAGAGACTACTTCACAAGAAAGAGTCTAATTGGGCATATTACTTGTGACATGCTTAATTCATGTCACCATTTTCCAATTCTCCATTTGGTACAATTTAGGAGAGTCTTGGATTCTGTACAATGAGTATTCAATCAACATCAAGGCTTAGAACTTCATGACAGGACATACAAGGAAATAAAACTGAATAAGAAGTCCAGCGGCCACTCTTTCAATGGACTAGTCGGTGAAGGCTGCTAGTCACTACAACAATCTACGTTTTTCCCGGCGTTTTTTCCCGGCGTAATTATAAAACGCCGGGGAAAGTATACCTTTCCCCGGCGAAAAATGTTATTTCGCCGGGAGATGACAATGTTTTCCCGGCATTGTATTTTCGTCGGTAAGGGTAGTGTTTTACCGACATAAAAAATGTATCGCCGGAAAAGGTTGAATTTCTGCTGGCGAAATACCTATATCGCCGGCAAAGTTCCTTTTAACCTTTACCGGCGCATTAATTTCGCCAGGAAAGTCTTTTACTTCCGGTATTTATTTTCAAAGGAATAAAAAATAAGTGGAGCCCTAATATTTTCTATTTCCTGCACCCCCTCTAAATCAATATCCCTTTCCAGCATCCCTGGCCTCTTTCTTTAAATCGTGTTCGAAGCTGCCCCCTTTCCATTTCCAGCGTCCCCGCCTTTTTCTCTAAATCGTGCATCTCTCTCTTTCTTCATCTTCAACTCTACTGCATTGTCTTTTTACAACTCTCTTTCTCTTTCTCTTTTGCATTAGTTTCATTCTAGTGCGTTTGATTTTCTCCACCAGCGTCAACGCGTTGCAGCCCGCCGTCACTCGGGAAGATGGCCCCCTTGAGATCTGGCTCGTCTCTCCTAGCTCCGTCATCGAATGACACGCTATTCTATGTGTCCGCACACCATCCAAGGCAATCCGATTCTAGAGTTTCTTCCCTCGTCTATTCTCATCCAGCATCGACTGTTCGATTTCAGAGTGGTATCTTTTCTCCTTGAAGCAAAAGGTATTTATTCAAATGCCCCTTAGATCACAATCGATTTACAAGTTTTTTTTTCTTTTTTGAGAGGTTAATACTGCTCTTGTTCTGTTGGTTTGGGGTATTTTTGGATTGAGAGTGAGATGGGATAAAAACCTTATTTCTCCTTCTTCTTCTTGTTCGTCTACATATTTGTCTATTGAGAGATTGAGAAGAGAAAAAAGGAGAAAAAGAGAGTGAATTGAATAATCGATGGGGCTCATGTCACTTGTAGGCAGAGGCTTTTTTTTTTTTAATCCATTTTCCTCTTCAATGCTTGGCAAGAGTCACTACAACAACTTGTACTTTTAGCAATGTTTTTCAGCGACGCTTTTAAAATTCATCAGCAAAGTCCAATCTAGAATTAACTTCATTAAAAATCAGATATTATTACCGACGAATTAGAAAACGTCGGTAAAAACGACTTTTTAGCGACGTTTCCTTTTTTTTACCGATGTTTTTTTGCGTCGGTAAAAGTCTTATTTATTTTTATTTATCTTTTTCCGACGAAAAAAAACGTTAGTAAAAGTATTTTATTTTTTATTTTACTAAAAAAAAAACGTCGGTAAAAGTATTTTATTTTTTATTTATTTTTCTTTTTTTATTTTGCCAACGAAATAAAACCTTCGGCAAAGTTCAATTTTGTTATGAAGTGGGAAATAAATATTAAAATGAACTTTTAGCGATGTTTTATTAAAAACATCGGTAAAGTTTAATTTAATTTTTAGGAAAATTAAAAATTAGAGACTTTTACAGACGAATTTCTTTTTACTGATGAAAATTAGCGTTGGAAGATGTATCACTGACGTTTAATATAAAACGTCGGTAAATATTTTTGAATTTTTACTTATTTTTAAATAATAAAAATAAAATATTTTTTACCGACGTTTATTATAAACGTCGGTAAATGTCAATTTTCCCTCTCGCGCCATCGAAATCCCTATTTTCCCTCTCCTCGCTCTTTTCTCTCTCTCCTCACTTATTTCTTTCTCTCCCGCCTCCAGAACCCATCTCTAGTCTCTCTCTTATCTCTGCTCCAGAACCCATCTCTTTCTCTCTCTCTCTCTCTCTCTCTCTCTCTCTCTCTCTCTCTCTCTCTCTCTCTCTCTCTCTCTCTCTCTCTCTCTCGTCCTTTCTATCGCTCCCTGTAGAACCCATTTCCATCGCCGCTCGATCTCTCCGCTCGATCTCTCTGCTCTCTCTCTCTCTCTCTCCCTTTCTATCGCTCCCTGCAGAACCCATTTCCATCGCCCTTTCTATCTCTCCCTCCCTCTCCAGACCTCAGCAGACGACCACACCATAGCAGATCCGGACGCACGCACCACAGGAGGACGTCATCTTCCTCCTCGCGCCGCTGGACGCCTCCCTTGCACCAGGTACACCCCTCCCTCTTCCTGCACTCCGCACACAACGTGCACCATTCCCCCTCTCCTCTCTCTTTCTTCTCTGTTGTCTCTCTCCCTCGTTCCCCATCTCTCTGTTTCCTCTCTGTCTGCTCTCTTCCTTCCCTTCCTCTCTTCTTCTTCCTCCCCTGTCTCCCCTCACCTACGTACCACTCCCTCTCTCCCTCGGTTCTCTCTCTTTCTTCTCTTCTTCCTGCCCTGTTCCTCTCCCTCTCCCCTGCTTCCTCCTCTGTTCCGCCCTACGCCCACCTGCACACCACTCCCTCTCTCCCTCGGTTCTTTGTCTCTCTTCCTGTCTTCTCTTCTTCCTCCCCTGTTCCTCTCCTCTCCTCTGCCTTGCGCAACCGCCTTTTCCTCCTCCTCTTCTTTCTATCTTCCTTATCCTTCTCCCCTATCTCCTTTTCCCCTTTCTTATTCCACACTCTTAGCAGCCCCCTCTCATTTCCCTCTTCCTTCTCCACTTATTCATCTCATCTCTCATCTGATTTCCTATTCTCTCTCCTTCCTTTCTTTATTTCCTCTCATTCACTCTTCCTAGCAACGTGACTAAGCACCCACCCATTTCTCTCTCTCTCTCTCTGATTTCTTTCCTCCCCCTCTTTGCCCAGTGGACCAGCGAGCACCATCACCACCACTATTCCAGTGGCCATCGATCAAGTGGGCCCCACGATCTTCATCATCCCTAATTTCAAGCTTCACTGTTTGGTAAGCCTCTTCCATTTTATTAGGTTTTGTTAATTGGGGGTTTTCCATTAATTAGTGTTAGATGAGTTTGTTAGCATGTTAGATTGTGATCTGGAGAGTTATTTATGTGGGTTTGTTTCTAATTCATAGGTTTTGGGCATTTTGAGCTAAGTTGTGGATTTGAGCATTTTGGATTTCCTCACCCGAAGGCAAGTGAATATGTATTTATTTTTATGAATATGCATGTGTTTTTGGAATTGTAGCTTTGAAATGATTTCATTATTGCTTATCTTGCCCTCATCAACTATGTCCATCCTCTGTTTGATTATCTTCAAAGTTCATCTAATTGTCGAGTCCTCTATCTTGTAAGATCTCTTCTGACACATTGGTGTTGAAGGTGACTAAGACTTCCCCATTTTGCTCCTTGGAAGTTCTATTCCAATACCCAAAAGGGTTGTAAAGTGAGATATTGGATGGATATTCAGTTGTCTATTTTGCTGAGATTATTGCTGGTTTTGATGCATGGTAGTGGTGGGCCCTAATTATATGTACCAGAATACAGAGCCAACTGATTGGATGATCCTAACCTTCCCAAGAATACCTTTCATACTTTGATTGTGCATTCATTGGTGACAGTTTCTTATTTCCACCATTTTGGGATGGCCCCACAGATAATATAGCTGGAACTGCCATGTTGTTATGTATCTAATGTGGACATTCCACAGAATGGTCCACAACTTGGACGGTCTGGATTCACCAACTGGACAATATTAACTAGATTTCTCAAAAAATTAATGAAAAGATCTGCTAGAGAAACTAAGTTTATAACCGTCCAATAATTGTCATTGGGTGGTTGTGATCATCTTGACTCCCATCAACTATCAAAGTGAATCCCACTTTGAGTTTCTTGTTATGGTAGGCCTTTTCACATGAACCATGAACAGCCCAATGGGTAGGCCTACCTTATTTGATGTGTCCATTGGATGCATTGGCCAAAAGGGCAAACCATCCAGCAAGTTTCATCATTTGGATGCATGGGTGTAACGAAGACCGGGTCTTATTATTAGCCAATAAAATCGACAAGCAGTAATTTGTCATTGGGATGAGCGTGATCATCTTGACTCCACCACTATCAAAGTGGGTCCCACTTTAAGTTTCACATTACAGTAGGCCTTTTTTCGAAAATACATCAGTATTCCATGGGCAAGGAATACTTCATAATATGAAAACAACTATGGAGATGTGCAAAAAGGGCAAGAGTTCTCTGAATGAGGTGAAGAAGACAAACTTGCATTGGTCATTCAAAGATGTTTCACCAATATTGAAGAAGCAACAATGTTTGGTGACACACTTACATCTTCTCCATGGGAGTTAAGTGCAAGGACTGATAGTTGTTGATCATTAACGGTTGTAGTGTTGTGAATGTTGTCTTTCAAGAAGTAACCAAGAAATTGCGATTTCCAGTCGAGAGCATCCAATCCCCTACAAGGGTTGCTTGCATTAATGGCTCAACCATACTGGTTTTTTTTGGTAATCAGTTCAACCATACTAGTTACGAGAGGTGCATTCTCTCTTCAAGATTAGAGTAAACATAAATTCGATTTGCTATGATGTTATTTCATCGTATGTCCAACATCTCACTTTGCCAACATTGATTGTCCATTCAAAGCCTCAAAGGTAATGGAACAACAAAGAGACATACTTCTTGCTCATTCAAATTTGGAGGAAAGAACACTAAATTGTGGCCACTGGCCAATCCAATGGTATGAGAAGAAACATGGAAATTTGGTGACATCTAATTGTTAACCAAATGGTTAACCAGGTTAGCGAACAACACAAGAATTTATATAAACACCCCCCACCAATTGTTCATCTATTTTGTTTTATGTGGATACAAGTATTTGCTTCCAAGAGGGCACCAGTTTGGACTTCGTTGCAGACAACTTCACTTATGCATGATCCATGCATTTAAATCCCACCACATGAACACTCTAGAATTTGGTTCATTACAAAAACTAAACCAACCTGATGAGCTATAGGGTCAAGCAGAAAATTGAATCTTTGATCGAGTAGCATGCAATGTTGCTTATTTATGAAGAAAGTAGATCAACAATAGAACAAACCTGTAGAGTTGTAGTGGAAGGGTCTGGTACTAATTCGTCAAATGACTTCAAAGATTGAGCAGTAGCAGAATTGTTATTGAGAAAGGCAGATTCCTTTTTGCTTGAATTTCCATTATGGCCCACAGTAACATTTCTTGTTTTCCCCAACTTTTCCACCAAGATGTTATTTTCTTTTGTAAGAGAAGATACCTGACATATAACACAGTATATAGCTAGATATTTTAGTTTAAAGTCAATAAGTGGAATATATCAGCTGCAACTTTAGAAAGATCAAAGGGAAGCCTGACTTTAGTTTTTTGTTACTACATTAGATGAGTATTGGTTGCATTCTTATATGGTTTGTTTTGGCTTCTTTTTTATGCTTTGTGCGATGTTCATTTTTTTTTTTTTTTTTTTTTTGTTTGAAATTGGGTTTTTGTGGTTTGTAGAAACAAAGGTTGGAGACAAAGGATATTCACTTCGTTTGCTGTAGACCAACCTAGGTCTCTCTCTGCTCACTGTTCTCTCAAACTGCTCTCTCTACTTTTCTCTGCAAAATTCTCAAGGTAAAACATCACATTCCTGACTACTTTTCTATTTTATAATTTTTAAAGGTTCTCAAATATATGAATAGATATGTGGACTAGGGCTGGATTTTGGGGATGTAAGCGACTTAAGGTTTCTTTAATTTGGGGATTTCAAGGATTATTTTTTCTTATATTTGCGTTCTTTTTTTCTTTGTTTATTTATTATTTTTTGCATTTATTTTATACTATCTATTGGTTGAATTTGAGTTAACCACTGCCTTACATATGTAAACAGATATGGACAAGAGTTGGATGCTACAGTATCATAATAGATTCAGTCAACCGTATATAGACGGGGTGAATTCTTTTATTGAATTCGCAAAGATGACTTCGGGTGGGAGTAGAGTGATTAAATGCCCATGTAACTACTGCTATAATGGTTTTAAACATGATTATGAGATTGTGAGAGTCCATCTGCTCCGGCGTGGGATGATGGTATCCTACAACACCTGGTTGCAGCATGGGGAACTTGCAGAATCCGATGAATTGGATTATAGCGAGGATGAATCGGATGAGAACCAGGATGGATATGATCAGTTATTAGAGGACCATGGCAAGGGGACTTACATGATGGATGATACCCTAGGGATGGATGATGTGCGAAACTTTGAAATTATGCTAGAGGCTTCCCAGCGTGGTTTGTACCTGAGCTGTAAAGATTTAGAAACCTTATTAGCATTTGTAATTAAGATGCTACATGTGAAAGTGCAGTATAGGTGGAGCAACAAGTCATTCGACAAGGTCTTGGAGATATTTAGGGACACCCTACCAGAAGGTAATGTGGTTCCTACGTCCGTTTATGAGGCCAAGAAGCTACTGCATGACTTGGGCTTGGGGTACGAACACATTGACTCCTGCAAGAATGATTGCATACTTTTTTGGAAGGAGAATGCACACTTGGAGAAGTGTCTAGAATGTGGGGAGCCTAGATACAAGATAAATAATGGCAAGGGTAAGCAGATCGCTCATAAGATACTGCGTTACTTCCCATTGATACCTAGGTTGCGGAGATTATACATGTCCAGGATGACAGCCAAAGAGATGAGATGGCATCATGAGAATGGCATGGATGGTGATCTAGGTAGGCATCCGACTGACTATAAGGAATGGAAAGAATTTGATTTGAAATTTCCAGAGTTTTCCTGGGAGATCCGTAATGTGAGGTTAGGACTAGCCACCGATGGGTTCAACCCCTTTGACAACATGAGCACTTCTTACAGCATGTGGCCTGTCATACTTATGCCTTACAACCTTCCACCCTGGATGTGTATGAAGGATCCATTTTTTATGATGTCCTTACTTATTCCCGGGCCGCATGCACCTGGGAAAGAGATCGATGTGTACCTAAGGCCCTTGGTTGATGAGCTGAAGGAGTTGTGGGAGATTGATGTCATGACTTATGATGCCCATAGTGAACAGACCTTCCGAATGCATGCAGCTGTATTGTGGACCATAAATGACTTTCCTGCATATGGTAACCTGTCTGGTTGGAGCACAAAAGGTTATTTGGCTTGTCCCCCTTGCAATGAAGATTCATTATCGTGTAAGTTGAGAAGTAAGATTGGGTGGGTTGGACATCGAGCTTAGTTGACTGAGAACCACCATTGGAGAAGGAGCAAGAAGTTCAACGGTCAGCCAGAGCATAAAATGAAATCCCTGCGTTTACCGGTGCAAAAGGTACTTGATCAGTTGGATCAACTACCAGAAGTTAGGTTCGGGAAGGGCCCCAACAGCATGAAAAGACCTCGTGAGCCTGCACTGTTAAATTGGACAAAGAAAAGCATCTTGTACGAGCTACCGTACTGGAAGAACCTAAACCTTAGGCATAACCTTGATGTCATGCACGTACAGAAGAACATCTGTGAAAATATTGTTGGGACTATGGTGGGCATAGATAAGAAGAATAAGGACACAGATAAAGCGCGTGACGATTTAAAAGATATGGGCATCAGGCCACAATTGCATCTACAGAGAAATGAAGAAGGATCCATTATGAAACCCCGTGCATCCTACACATTGGACCCGAAACAGAGGGAGGGTTTTTTTGATTTCTTGAAATCAATCAAGAACCCGGATGGCTATGCTGCAAACCTCTCAAGGTGTGTGACCTCAAAAATTGCAAATTATCGGGTATGAAGAGTCACGACTATCATGTCCTCCTACAACGTCTTCTTCCGGTTGGCTTACGTGGTTATGTTGATAAGGAGTTAAGTACAACTCTGTTTGAGTTGGGCAGTTTCTTCCAGGACCTCTGCTCAAAAACATTGAAACAGAGCGATTTAAAAAAAAATTAGAGGAACGGGGAGTGCTCATACTTTGCAAGCTCGAGAAGATTTTCCTCCGGCATTCTTTGATGTAATGGTCCATTTGGCTGTTCACTTGCCACGTGAGGCCATGCTTGCTGGACCGGTGTAATATCGGTGGATGTATCCCATCGAAAGGTAACTGTTACCATCCGATGTAGTGTTCTTCATGCAGTAGTGTGATTGTCTTGCATAAGTAACCTTAATACCAATGTCCATTTGTTTGAAGGTTTCTCGGGACTTTAAAAGGTTATGTTACTAACCGAGCATGACCCTAAGGTTCGATCGCTGAGGCTTACATTGTCAAAGAGTGTTTGACTTTCTGCTCAATGTACCTAAACGGGACTAATCGAGACGACCGAAATGATGATGGTGGCGTGCGTGGTCCCGGGATGGCGATTTTCACACAAAAATGTTCGTCCCTTTGCACCGATCACGAGGGCACTAGATCCTTCTCAGAATGAACGTAACATGGCTCACTGGTTTGTATTGCATAACAGTCCCGAGTTGGAGCCATATCTAGAGTAAGTGCTCTGGCTTAAATACATGTGTGTATATATTGTTCCCTTGTTGATTCTTCATCTACTTTTACTTGCTTATGACTTGCATTTCCTTAAATAAGGAACACAGGAATACAATACAAAATCCAAAAGCGCATGACATCCGTTAAATACAGCGAGACACATTTCCAAATTGGTTCAAGCAACGTGTAAGATATATGATGCCCTATTGACACAATAAACATTATCTAACTTGGACACAATTGACATCAACTTAATAAACTTACCGCATGTTACTCATGTAGATGAATGATTTGCGAAACCAAGGATCGCCAAAAGCAACCGATGAAATGTGGTCATTAGCAAATGGTCCCGGTTCGATAGTGTATCTGTATTCAGGGTGCATATTCAATGGTGTCCGATTCCGCACAAGAGATCGAAGGAACAGGCGTAAGTGCCAGAATAGTGGTTTGGTCGTGCAAGGGGAGTAATTGGGAAGACAATTGACTTCTACGGGTACCTGTGCAAAGTCTGGGAATTGACATACATGCATGGGGTTAGGGTGGTTCTGTTCCAATGTAAATGGTACAACACCGGTACCAGAAACAAAATACATACCGATCAACACATAACAAGCATTGATGTTACAGGTCGGTGGTATAAAGATGATCCATTTGTCCTACCAAGTCAAGCGAAGCAAGTTTTCTATGTTAGTGATACATGCAAAGGCAAAAACTGGAGAATCATAGAACGAGTTAAGCATCGAGGAGTGTGGGGTGTACCAGAATCGGATGATGTGCCTAACGAGGCTTTCCAGCAACATGAAACGACCGATGTTGTCTCAATTTGTGTCGAAGATAGGGATGTTCATTATTGTAGGGATGATATTCCGCCAGAGATAGTTAATGGTGATGAGCCAATGTCGGAGCATAGCAATGACGAGGATGAAACTATGGCGGAGTGTATAGATGATGATGATGAAGACGATCAGAATATAGATCCTGATATAGAGTATGATGTGTAGTGTTTGTTTTCTGATTGTGTATGGACAAGTGTTCTAAATTAATAAAGTCGTTGGTTTACATTTCATGGCTCATTATATATATCTCATTTTATTTCATTTTATATGCCTTCATTCTCTTGTATGTCATATATAGTTCTCAGAAATGCCCAAGGGAAGTAAAACATATGTCAAGCCTGGGTGGGTGGCCAAACAGGCAAAGTTGACAGAATACGGAAAGGTGAGAAGTAAGAACATCATGGAAATAGACGAGAGATATCGTGCTTTGGGCGTAAAGCACATAGCCAACACCTTTTTTGGATTGGGTCAAACGAACAAAAGCTCAAATGGAGAGGGAAAAAGAAAACCGGGTGAAGATGATGACGACGAAGAGTATCGACCGCCCCAGGGTGATTTTGGGTTGGTTTCTTTGGATGAAAATACCGGTGATGATGGGGATGATTAGACTTCTGGGTCTCCGGCGCATATGGTAATTTGTGTCTATTGATTTATGACAAGTCATTCTAGTTTTAAATTTTATTTCACTCACTTTATTTATGTATTTATGTACTAATAATTCATTGTTGTGTTGTGACAAGTTACTCATATGAATCGAGGGAAACGAAGTAGACATGCTTGCGCTGTAGCAACTACAATGGCCCAGGCTACACCGGCACATCCTCCAGTCACACGGTCTTCTCGTTCAGATAACACGCCCGATGGGGCGGGCCAAGCTACACCGGCACGGCCTCGAGTCACACAGTCTTCTCATGTGGATAGCACGCCAGAGGTGGTGACCATTGCTAGAGCGCGTAGTCCTACACGGATTGCTAGTTCTTCTGGCCAGCGTGACCAGGTTTTGACTCCACGTACGGATGGCAGCAGTGTTGGTGAGATATATAGAATTCCTGGGCGGGCCAAGCTACACCGGCATCCAGTTCATTCCCAAAACTGGAAACATCATAAACCTTGAACTGAAACTCAATATGAGATCACATGTCATCTTTGGTACAGTTGACAAATGACAAAATCACTACAAGGTTACCATTTCTTTCTCACTTCTTCTATTCATTTCTTTCTTCTTTAGAGAAAATAGATACAGTGGTACTGATAGTGGTGATGACTGAAAACCAATAAATTTCAACCAAGGAAGACAAATCCTAATACATAAATCAGAAGCCTAATACATATATACAAACATACAATCAGAACACCACCAAGTAAAATCAAAATAATCTTCATCTCTACTGATCTAGAACAAAAATCAAACCTTGAAACCAACTTGTCCAAAAAAAAATCTCAACCAACTTGTCCAAACAAAATCCCACAAAATCCAAAAAAAATGAATGATGAAGAAAGAGGAAGGAAAACCCAAATCCCTGCTGATCCATTACAAATCACAATGCAAAATCATCCATTTGATATAGGTTTCTCTGAGTCATATTCTTTTAGAGCTAGAAATAGACAGAGAAGAAGAATACAAAAATTAAAAATCATGGAAAATTAAATGCAATCATGCTAAAATTAAAACAGCCGCTATTTAAGTGTCACTAAAAGTGACTTTTCTTATTGTGAACCCAATCCAACCTAATTCATTAAACTATACCCATCAAATGGAGACTACCCCCAACATATAAATTTAGGGGTTTGGATTGAAATTTCCAACAAAATTAATCAACAGGTTGGATTCAAGTTGGTAATATACACATTGCTAGGGAGGTCTTCCAGACTGTTAAGCTTTGAAACCTATTAAAAAAAATTTTTGAAAACCTCCCCTAGCAATTCAGCCATTAATAACCCTTTAACATTATTATTTGACAATGGCCCAAGGCTTGAACCATGTACCCACTGCCCCCTTCATAATGGGGGCAATGCCAGGCATTACTTTTGCACCCAAAGCTGATTTGGCTTCCAAATCTCAATACCATCGGTTGTAGCCAGCCTTATCACTTCTTCTTGTTTGGATGTAAAGGGATGTCTTCTTATTCTTGTTCTCTCAGTTTTTTTTTTTTTTTTTTTTTTTTTTTTTTTTTTGTAAGTAAAGACTAGAATATTCTGATGACCCATTGTATATGATATCATGGAAATTAAAACCAGAAGATGAACCAAACTCAGAAACCCATATCCATCATAGATTCTGGTTCAATTCCAAATTGCTGATGTTACTAAATTGAGAATAAATAAACAAATAAATAAGCACTAACCATAATATAAAAAAAAAAAAATTCGTAACAGGTAAAATCCCGTGTGTGCAAACATACCTTGGTGGTGTATACTTTATCCCCATTTTTATTTATGTAGTACTGAAGATACATGATAGCAAACTGTCAAAAAATCAATAATACCCCATAAGAAATCACAGGTTAAAATCTCAATCGAAGGTAGGTAGGTGTAATCAATCTTCTATTGATTTTGCATTGCCCATCAAAGTGCATGCATATACCTATCAATAGAGAGAAGCTGTCGCCTCCGAGCGACGTTCTGCAATGAGAATGTACAATCTGCAATATAGGCCCGACCTGAGTTGCTTCATGTCTGATCTGATTAGTTTAAGTAGTATGGTTGGGCCTTTATTTTTATTTTTTATCAAAACTTCTATTTTTCTTACCTTATCGTGGCCAATCATCAATCATCATCTCTCTGAAGTTTTCTCTTGTTTTGAGTTGTGGTTTGCTTGCTAGCTTGATTTGGTAGTGTGTTGGAAGTTCCCCTGTGAGTATTGTGATTGGCTTGGAAGTTCCTAGTGATATGCTTTGCTCGGCTTTGTTTTCTTCCTGCAGTGCAGTGCTTTGTTTTGTTGCCTCCTCAGTGCAGGTTCTGCTGTTTAGCTTCTTCCCTGAGAAGTGTAGTTTTGAGTTAATGTAGTGTATGTAGTTCTTTGCTTTTGTTCTGAGCCATGGTTGTGTAGTGGTGTATTTGTTTGGCCTTTGCTTTTTTGGGTTGGCTTTTTGAAGCCTTTTACCTTTTGGGCTTGCTTTTTTGTACAGCCTTCCCTTGCTGTTCTTTTCTTTTTCTTTTTTTTTTTTTTTTTTGGGTGGGTGGGGGGCTCTTAGCCCTTTTCTTTTAATTCAATTACCTTTTAGCAAAAAACTTATATTGCTCAATATTTATTGATGGTTTCTTTTAGGGATATTAAGGGAGCCAATGTCAAGCTTGCAGACTTCCGGATGGCAAAACATGTGAGTGGTATTTCTCCTTATATAGAAGCATTTAAGAATTCATATAAGAGAAATGTTCAAGTGATTGAACGGTGATTGACATGACAGTGATTGACATGACAATTTGGTATGTCCAATCATTTAAGAATATCTTAGATGAGAACTTACTTGTGCCAAACCATCTGTTTGATCATCACTATCCATAGATGACAAATTGTGTATGGTGCCAATTTTTGGATTTGGTCCTACGTGTGGATCCCACAAAGGGACAGGCCTTCTGATAATTTCTTCCAAGTTCAGTGCTTTCTTGCATTATGAAACTCTCACAAGTGAATTCCTGTAATGCCAACATTGGTAATTTCTTTCCTCATGGAAAGTACATCTTTTTTACAAATAAGAAATCTTAAGGTTCGAGTCAAACTTAAAACCTAAGGTTCTGTTTTGATTTCTCAGAAACAGTTTCCTCATAATGAATGAGGATATAATTTGGAAAAAGGTACAACCCATCGTTCAATCTATGTATGTTTCCAAGACTACAAACTGATGCTAAACAATTACATTGCAAAGAGTACCGCACCATGAGATTTTGAGATGAGGCGTACAAGCATAAATAAATTCTGAAAGATAGATATAAATGGACAAACCCATGACTTGACTGGGGCTAAAGTTTATATTGAAGCCTGTAAACCTTGATTTTTGGTTGACTTTGGAGATTTCCTTATAAGCATATGGGCCCTTATATATAGACATCAAATCATCTCATGATATGACCAATGATTGGTTCCAAGTCAAGTTATTTTAAGAAAAGTCCAACTTCTTGAATTAGTGTTACCAATGGATCCATCTCATGGGCCCACCAACTCTAATTAGAACTCTTTCCAAAAATTAATTTGATTTGACCAATTTTGGAAACTGCTATGTTTGGATCAGATTTGGAAACATTCTAAAAATAAGCAACCATCCACAAATAGAAAGTGCTAATAATAGAAATTAGTCCTCTCCTCCACATGGCCCAAGCGGAATAAACTTCTTGAACTTCTAGACTTTCCAAAACTTTTAGATTCCTTAAACTCTTTGGGCATCTCCAAAACTCTTTTGGTAATCTTCAAACTCTTTGATTAGGAGTCCAACTTCACTTTCTTTCTTCGTCTCGGACATCAGCAGAATTTACAAATTAATGAAAATTACATAAATTCCTGTGCCTCAAGAATAAGACTTCCATGGTAATCTAAACATGGAAATAAAAGGGCTACAGGGAAATTCACCATGCCTTGCCCTTTCACCGGAAACCAAGGAAACTATGATGCCCTTTACACTTAGCCACAAATAAAACAATAACCATATAAAAGAAAATAAAAGTCGTGGGCCATATGGAGAGGACATTATCACCTGCAAGTTAGTATCTCATACAACTCACAAAATCATGCTGCCACTTCAATATAATATGCGCTTCGCAGAAGGGGTCTGGGGGTGTCCCCCGGCGGTGGTCGAGCTAATGTAAGTTCGCTCGAGCGGACTGTTCCAGAACCTGGTTCGCTCGAGCGGATGTAAGTTCGCTCGAGCGACCTGCTCGGAAAACCTGTAGAAAATTTCCTTTCATGTCCGAACCAGTCCCTTTGACAGTAATCTTACCAGATACCAAAGGCATAGATCATCAAATCTGATCCTTACAAAAGCCCTAGGTCTATCCTCTTCACATCTCATGCAAAGATTAGATCTAGATCACTGATCTAACATAATTAGAGATGAGATAAGGCTCTGATACCAATTGTTGGAAATAAGTGGGCCTCGTGGATGCGATTTCAAAACTTTTGACCCACTTGACTCAGAGATCAAACGCCCATAAGGCCATTAACCATATCCAGGATGCAATCCCTCATACTCATATACCATGTACAACAATATTACAAGTAACACCATGCAAAATAATCTACAATAGATAGAGAAGCAGATTATACCTTTACAACTTGGTTGTGCTCTAATAGAGAAGAAAACTACTTTAGATCTCCAAGACCTCTTAGTCTTCTATGCTATGACCCGTACCAGATCTCTTATCTAAAGGAGATGGGTGGGATCTCCTAAAGAAAACAACTAGAAGCTCTAAAGGAAACTAGAAGAGAAGTATGTGCAACTCTTGCACAAAGGGGGCTGGGCGTGAATTCCAAGGTTGTTAACGTCCCAGCCCCTTTGTTACTCCTTTTACAGCATTAAGTGATGGACCCGATTCTTCCCTCTCTCCCGCTGCCTCCGCCCCGGGTCTTTCGGGGTACGGCGGAGGGGAGGAGAAGAAAAGTAAAGGGTAACAACATCTTTCTTTCTTTTTGTACGGATATGCCAATTTCACTTTTCTACTTGGAATTTAGAAACGATGATCCGAAGATCCACCTTCACAAGTAGAAAGGGGAAATGAAACTTTTTCTAGTTTCCCATTGCACACATATTTTAAGAAAAGAGACAAAGGTTTTTTTATATGCCGTGAAAGGCGATTTCATTTGTTTGCCGTAAAAGGCGATTTTGCCGTAAAAGGCGATTTACAAATCTTATCTATTATGAAAGACAAGAGTTGTGATTTTTGTCTCTAAAAGAAAAATAAAGTACAATAGAAATCAAGAAAAGGAATCTGACTTCTCATTCGATTGTGGGGACACATTCAGATCGACGGTCGCGAGTCATGTATGGGCTCCTCCATCGTCCATGCAGATGAGAACATGATACTTGGATTCTTGGCTTGGCTTTTTAACCTCAAATTTTTAAAGGACAAAGACCAAAAGAAGGTCTTATTTCCGATAAAAAGCTAAGTAAGCGGGCTGAAAAGCCACGTTTTAGCCATGTTGGTAGAAGAAGGGAGGTCCTTGGGGGGATGGCCCCCCAAGGGTGCTTCAATCACCTTTTGGTGGTCTTTGCAGCAGAGTTGCAGAGCCTCTGGATTTTCCGGGCAATTCTCTGGATTCTTTTTTTCGTTCTTCGTCTCTCTTCTTCCCTTTGGAATGCTCTCCTATTTATAGGCCTTTGGTAGCCATTTAGGAGGGTTTATGAGCATTGAATGCATTAATGCTCATAATGGGAGGAGTTACAAGTTTTAAATTATTTGTTTTGTAACTCCTTTTTCCTTGAATCTGGTTGGTCGATGGAGAATAATGAGCTTTTAATTGTCTTTAATCCCCATCATGGGAGGAGTTTCATGGCTTTAATGCCATAAATCATTTGACTTGTAACTCCCATTTGCTTGCTTTTGATTGGGCCGTCCAAAATAATGAGCTAATGACCGCATTAACTTGTCATAAAATGGGTCATTTAACCTCATTAATTGGTCGCCAAGTTGCTCGAAGAGTCGCGGGCCGCGCCGCGTCTTTTGGAATTCTTCTTGCGATGACCGCCGGTGGATTCACATATTGTTTGATGTCGGATGGCGATGCAATTTCAGACATTAATTAATGTCAATGTGCCGGCAACATCTGTCCTGTCGATTTCACGATCGGGCGGGCGGAAAGTGTGCTTTCTTTGTCTGCCGGTTGGCGATTTCGAGGCATCTAATGATCATCCAATGATTTCGGAGGCGGATCCGTGATGTTGACGAAGATCGACGGATTTCATGCACGAAAAATCAGATTTTGGAAAAATCACAGGGGCCAATCAACTCAAAACGCGAAAAGGACCCAAAAAAAGGGGCTTCCGGCGACTTTTGGGTCGCCGGAATTCCATGGTCGCCGGCGACCATGGGCCAAGGTCGCCGGCGACCATGGGCTTTGGGCCCATTTCTCGGCCGCCGTTCGGTCGCCTTTTCTTCGCCGTTTTTCGATCTTTTTTCATTCTTTTTTCTTCTGTATTTTTCCTGACATTTCCCCTCATTTATTGGCCTGATTCTCTTGAAGAAAACCCGACGAGAAGCCACGCAAATCGGAGCACAAAGTTTCCTATTTTTCTGGAAAGCCGAAGACTTGTTGTGCGGTTTTGCCGATTTTTTGTCAAGCATTGAAACTAGGTCAAACGATGTCGGAATGACCTGAAATTTGACGTGGAGCTTCTTGAGCAGTAGATAGGACCAACCATAGGCTTTGGTTTGAGTTTTGAAGCCGTTCGGGGTCCCGCAAATGCTCGCCTTGATTACGCCATGAGAGAAATGCCGAGCTTTGACTTGTGGTCAACCGATGTCCGATTGACCTGAAATTTGACAGGGAGCCTCCTGAGTAGTAAGTAAGACCAACCATGGGCTTTGGTTTGAGTTTTGAAGCCTTTTGGGGTCCCGCAAATGCTCGCCTTGATTTCACCTCGAGGAAAATGTCGAGCTTTGAAACTAGGCCAAACGATGTCCGTTTGACCTAAAACTTGACAGGGGACCTATTAGAGTCATCTTGAGATGATCCATTAGCTCCAATTTGGATGCCATGATTCCGGGGTGCTCCGCCGCCGGTAGGCCTGTTTTTGCTTCCTGAGAGTTGATGAAGGGTCAAACGTCGTCCGTTTGACTTGAAATTTGGCAGGAGGCCTTTTGGGGGTATTTTGAGACCATCCGTAGGCTCTGATCGAAGTTTTGAAGTCTTCGACACTGTCGCTGCCGGGAGCTCTTGTCTAGCTGTCGGAGGAGCAAAGTGAGGCCAAATGACGTTGAAATGGCTCGAAACTTCATGTGTACCCCTCTTTTGGCTGCTTTGAAGGATCTTGCAGTTTTTGTTTGATTCTGATAAGATCTGGGCTTGAAGTGGCGCCTTCCTATTTATGGCAGGATGTGGCTCCATGTAGCTTTTGGTGTTGAAGGGACATAGTGACATTTTTGGTGTCAACATTAAGCAACCTCCTTCTCTTGTACTAATTGAAATAGAAGTCTTACTTCTACACAAAATAGTAACCTTACTATTACCACTATTAGAAGTCTCACTTCAAATAGAAATAGTAACTTCCTAATTTCTTCATCTTAGAGTTCTAATAGGATTAGTATTTTTCCAATAACTTGGGCTAGTGTGGGGACCACTAGGGATTCCATAGAAAGCTGTCTCCAACTGGGACACCGCGACCCCACATCTCATGTGCAATCCGGGCCCACAGTTAATTGCAAATAACACCACTATATAAATGCAATTGCACTTCAGTCTTATGAATAAATTACAATGAAGACCCTAAACTTCCCGATTACCACAATTAAGCCCATCTATCAGTATCCATGGATTAACTAGACTAAAACTATCCCACCAATTTAAATCCACATCTTATTATCCTTGAGCCACAATTAATCACAGTGATCATTAGTACCATCCAATTAACTCTTAATCGAGGTGAGTGCGCACTTACTAATGATAAATCAATTAATTGGCACAAGGGGATAATATAGATAGATTCCATCTTGACCATTGGATGTTCCCACAGTCTTACTACCACGTACCCAAGACACCGAGGTGTTGACCTACAGTTGGCCTCACTCATCGGTGACTCAAAGCAAATGAATAGATAGAAACTTGAGTTCATCAATGTCTCAGGATTGAGAACCTATTGCTAGGGAATTATGAAAGCAAACCTTAAACTCGAGACAGTATTCCATAAGGTGCTTCTCATGGTCCTTTAATACATCCAATATACCAACACCGTGATCCAGAATCTTACATTCTGATGATCCAGACAAATCCCACTATCTCTTAGTGATCAAAGCGCGGCAACCTTATCAGATGAGATGCCCAGTCTCATCACCGGTTGTGAAGATGTTTAAGTATAAGATTTGTGACAAATGTCTCTCGTGTGTGGATCTCATTCATACACATATATCACATCTAATATATTAATGGGGCCCAGTTCATCTCATGAACCATTTATGTCATATGTATTGGTCATGTGTATTAAGTAGTAAAACATTATTCATCTCATGAAAGGAGAGCATGATATTATTGATAAATAAAGAAATTAATCAATTTATTACATCATATGATGGATTGAGTCCATACAATCTAACACTCCTCTCGTGGGAACATGGAAACATCCGAATGGCACGATGCCAACACATCCTCACTTGCTTCTTTTCTTTTCTAAATAGTTATTTATACCTTAAGGGTTGTTCGGGTCTTTTTTACTAATCGATGCACACTCTTCCTCTAATCTATTTTAAATGATAAAATTAAGTATGTTTTCTAATGAACTATACATTATAATATTTATTTATGAACATTGAATAATAACATTCTTTGTCTTTCATAATTATGGACCGCTGGGCACAGGCCTTTTTTGCGAGTATCAATTATGACTACAAAAGAAAGTGGTTAAGGACTCCGCTCTGCGCTTATAAAAGGTCAAAAGCTTCCACCATTCTTAGCATATTAGTCTGAGTGGTAATTTTCTCCTCTAGGATTCTTGAATGACTCCAATGCAGAAATTTTGGTCCACATCTTATAACTCAAGGGTCTTGCTTTTATTGGTGGTGTGAATAGGAAATCCAGCACCAATAACCCCAAGGGGTTGGCCAAGTGGTCAGGACTATGGTTCTCTATCTTTCGGAGCTAAAGGTATTGGTATCGATCCCCGGTTCCCCCTCTTCAGGAACCGAAGGTTGAATCCACTAGTGCTACCACCTAAGGGTCACAGGGGTTTAACATGGTTTCTCTCTGAACCTGGAGGGATTAGTCTAGCCAAAGGGTTGAGAACCCTTCATTGGCAAAAATAAAAATAAAAAAATCCAGCACCATCAACGTGCAACATTTTCTCTTTTGGAGAAAAAAAAATCCAGCACCCTTCATTTTCTCCCATATATAGGAGAGAGAAAAAAAAAAAGAAGCTGTAGTTTGGGTTGTAGAGGGGTCTGAGTCCTAGTTGATTGGTGGACTAAAGCTCCAAAGGATTTGTGGCCTTCAACGGTATGATTTTCTTTTGCTTATAAAATGGCAAAAGCTCCACCATTTTTAGCATATTAGTCCGAGGGGTAATTTTCTCCTCTAGGAATCTCGAATGATTGCCACGTAGAAATTTTGGTCCACGTCTTATAACTCAAGGGATCTAGCTTTTGTTGGTGTTGTAGATAGGAAATCCAGCACCAGTAATCCCAAGGGGTTGTCCGAGTGGTCAGTACTACAGCTTATTTCTCTTTCGGAGCTAGAGATCCTAGTATCGATCCCCGATTTCCCCTCTTCAGGAACAGAAGGTTGAGTCCACTAGTGCTGCCACCTAAGGGTCACAAGGGTTTAACCCGGCTTCTCTCTGGGCCCAGAGGGATTAGTCCAGTCCAAAGGGTTGAGAACCCTCCCTTAGCAAAAAAAAATATAAAAAATCCAGCACCATCAACGTGCAGCACTCCCATATATAGGGAAATAATAATAATAATAATAATAAGGTGGCTTTAGTTTGGGTTGTAGAGGCATCTGAGTCCTAGTTGATTGAGGGACAAAAGCTCAAAAGGATTTGTGGCCTTCAACAGTATGATTTTATTTTAGTTTTAGATTCAATATTTTGAGCATATGCGTTTCATACTAGCATATATACTTGTTCCATGCATTTAACTTTTTATTGATTATCTTTGAAGATGTACACGGAAAATACACGTATTAATTTGACAACGATAATTGCTAGACTTCATTATTTTGAGGTACTGGTGCTACTACGAGTTACCAGAAGCTAGGAAACATAACTGTAGGGCAGACTCATAAACACCATCCAAGATGCAGAAGCAAAGTTACACAACCCAGGGATAGATATGAAAAGACTTCGACCAAGATGACTGGAGTGCAAAGGGCTTAGACTATTTCTTTGTCAGATATGGTAACCTTTCCCAGCCTTATAGCATTCAAATAGTCCCTTGGGCCGTGGGAGGGTATGCCTGGGATGACGAACCCCATTGACCTGTAAATAAGGGAAGCGGAAGTCTCTTTATAATCAATTCCTTGTGTCTTGGGCAAGAAGAGCAAATTGATAAAGTCTATGTATTTTTTGTAGTTATACATATCAGGAAAGAACCTTGAATCGAAGTAGTTCTTGTTGGGTTCCTCTGTGATCACCTGTTTGTGTCATGAGCTGTGATACATGGACCGACTTGGGACCGGTCTGTGGACCTATTCCAAAGTTCTCATCCAAATTTCAGATGAGAACTTTGGGATCGGTCCACAGACCGGTCCCAAAAGTTCTGTCCATTTAGACTTTCACTTGTGTCATTCATGCAAAGAAAGTCAAAGATGGTAACCAGTGCTATAAAAGTCAAAGATAGTACATCCCTGATATAAATTCTCTCTCTGTCTTGTGTACATGTCTGTGCACACACAGAAAGGGATGTCTGGATGTGGCAATTGTGAATCATTTTAATAGGGAGAAATATTTTATATAGTTTATTATTCCCGCATATTTTAGGGTCTACAAAAAAAATACTCAACTGGTTGAAGATTGCACCTAAGCCTCCAATTCGGTCTTATGAAATTAAATTTATCAAGTGAGCCCGCAGGAAAGTGGTGGGGTCATAATGGTCCCGCTTAAAAACCACTTTCCTCAAACATAGACGGTCTCCCTTTAGTGGGACAAGGCTTTTCTTGAATTCAGCTCGATCAAAGAGCGCAATTGGTGCAACTTGGTGGTCTTCATCCTATTAAGCTTGAAAAAAATTAGGGACTACCCATAAACACCATAATATGGCCCATAAGATATATGTGCATCCAAAAAAAAAAAAAAAATGCTAAAATAAAGAAGTCCCATAATGAACACGTAACATGATACAAAAAAATTTAGTGCATAAAGAATAGGTTGGTCTAGTAGTTCTAGTAGGCCCCACACCTAATACCTTCATTCTAGAGGTGCCCTTGGCCTGACTGAGGGCCAGCCCACTTTGGTCTGTGATGGGACCAGATGATGAGCCCATTTTAACCCCATCTTTGCTAGATCAGACCACTAGATATAATATTATGGGGTTTTGAAACATGATCCATTCAATGGTAAGGATGCCTTACGGAGAATTGAATGAGATGGGCCATATGGTGTATTCATTTCTTAGTGACTGTGCATCGATATTATTGACTGCTTAATAGAAAAAAAAATAAAAAAAAATTGGCCTACTAGCTTTAATTGGCCTACTAGCTACCCCTGAGATATTATGCTCAATTTCAGAAATCAATACCTATCACATTCTCTTCATGGTAAAAGCATTATGAAGACTAAGAGAATGACTGTTTATTAAACGTTTTGCAAGGCTCAATTTATGTTCAGCAAGTGGACTATTCAGATACCTACCCCACATGCTCATAAGTCCAGCAAGTGGACTAATCAGATACCTGCACCACTTCTCATGGTGGGCCCAAAAAAAAACTTGTGGAGGTAGACAGTATTCCTAGGGGTCCACCTTGTATACTTAGATACATTATACGCCCTTATTTGGATTACGCCCAACATAAAACTCTCGGTACCTGGTCCAAGCCCAGCCCAGCTCATCACAATCACGTCAGGCTCTAGCCCACCCTTTTAGTCAATTGGGCTGGGCCGATCTTTCTTCACTTGCCCATGCCTTCCATTCACTTGCTTGGGCAAATTTCAAGTACTACATTTTCATAGTAGGCTGTGGGTTTTTTGATCACTTAATTAATTGAAGCCTGGTTCAAATATAAGATTGAGGTCCAACTCAATTACTAAAATATCTGGTCCTATTGGTGTTTATGTACAGCAACATATAACTATCTATTACTAAAACATTGGTCTGGCAGTTGATGACAACTTGCAGCATCTAACTACAAAATACCAATCCAACGATTTAGACCATGCACAAATAGACAAAAAAAAAAAGAACATCCAGTTTTCCACACAATCTAATAAATTGTCAAGGTTTCGGGTTACCTGTTTCGCAACCAAAATCAACCCAATCCTCGCGTGAGCGCGCCAATAACTTCGCTCTGATACCAATGAAGGTCGTAGATGTAGCAGAAGCACGGATCTAAATGAGGTGGCTGCTACAAACGCGATAAGGACTATATCGGCTTGAATCAGGCACTAGTTGTGGAGATCTCTGACTGTCTACGAGAAATCAGTCACAAGTGATTCACTCTTTAAGATCCAAGGGCAAGGATGGATACCCTGGATGTAGAAGATGATTAGAAAGAATAATAGATATAGTGGAAGATGTAGTGTTGAAGTCGTTCCAATTGATATTTCTCTTGTCTATATATGGCCCTTTGGGGCAGGAGTGATAAGATTTTTATTCAAATCCGAATTGAGAGATGATAAAGATAAAAGATTGAATGAAACTCACTAAATTTGAATTTGAATAGAGATATGATAAGGATATAGAGTTGGATTAAACTCAAACTATTCTTATCCATATCACCATGAGATTCTTGTAAGAGGTATCTCTTTGTGAGTGGGGTCCACCCACATATAAACACAAGTGGGCCCCATCACAAATGCCAACAGCAATGTGGTGTCGAAATAATATTGTGGCCTATAGAATTTTGTTTGCTACAATTTTGTTCAATTTTTTTGTGGGGAAGAAAGGAAACGCACCGGATGGAGATTATTTTTTTTTTTTTTTTTTTCCGGACTTCTTGAGGAAGGACAAAAGCATGTCCTATAATTGACAATAAAAAATAAAAAAAAAATTCAAGTTGAGGAAGAACAGCCAAGGAACTAAAAGAGCTCACCTCTCTCCTTCATACCAGTTTTTGTAGTAGATGCATTCCCCAATGTCCTTGCATCTGACAATAGGATCATCATAGGGGATTCTTGCAACTAGGTCATACCTGTAGCACTGCCTCTTCGAAAACTTAGCTTTGAGCAGTGCGTCCATGTAACTGGCAAAAGTGTCATCTCCAGTCCTTCCCCTTCCACTGTTTATGACACCAGCCATTCTATTCAAGATATCTGTTTCCTCATGCAAGGAAAGTATAGCAGGATAGATTGCTGAAAGGGAGGCACCCATGCTATGTTCTGTGAAGATTATCTTAGCATTCGGGTGAACCCCGCCATTGAGATTGGTGTACAGTCGATCTAGCAGTCTGCCTTCCATTCGGATGGGTACAAAATTAGTGGACTCATTTAGATAAGGGGGAAGATTAGTTCACTCGGTTGAACCCTGCCTCACCCTCTCCTACACCAAGTGCGTCCGATAACTCATACATATATATATATAAATATATATAGTTCTGCTATAAAATGCCACTCTTTTATCCAATAAAAGTGTGATACGTGCCATCAATGATACACCTATCCATTCTCTCTCTTAAACATTTTCTTACAAAGGTGAATCTTTTATAGATTTCCTTAAAATTCTAACAAATTATTGCCTATTAGATAGGGACAAAAACTCCTCTTCTGAGATAGGGGATTTATAAATATATATATTGTGTGTGCGCGTGCCGGGGGGTGGGTGTGTGGTTGACCCTCATATTTAGACGGTTGGCATGGGATATAGATATAATGGGTCCCCCTCTTACTGTCATGGTAGCGATGTATTCTCAAAAACTCCATTTTTTGGCCCTCCTATCTTTTAGGGCATGGAGCCCACCTTTAAACCAATCCAATCATTTCACACATACTACGTACCCCTTGGGGTAATCGTTCATCTTTTACTCATCGTTGGACTATAAATCACAAGAAAGTGTTACCTCTAAAGCCATTAAACTTTGGAGCCATGTATGTTGAGATTAGGATAATCTAATGGAGTTTAGAATTTTCACATAGATCTCATTTAGATTATTCTATCCAGCGGCGTTCCATGGTTTTCACACACCATAGTGAGCCCAATTAGGAGGGGCATTTCTTATAAAAATAAAAATAAAAATAAAAATAAAAAAAACTCTCAAGGAGTTTTCTAGCACTCATATATATATATATATATATATATAAATATATATATTGCCGATTGTGCACTAGATCAGAGTGCGCGCCTCAACACGGGCCCCACATCGGGCCCCACCTCGAACTAAGACCAGAGGGGACTGAAAGATCTCCCTTGGCCCTTCATCTCTGCAAAAGAATCAGCCCCATCATCAATCATCATCACCTCCATTTGTGCCCCACAAATTTTACGGTGTACAATCCATTCAGATGGGTGTGCAGTCGATCCAACGGTGTACAGTACATTGGATGGATGCAAAGGTGGGCCCCATGTGAAATTTGAGGGAGGGGGGACAGGGGTTGTGTGTATGTTCCATTCAAATGGACCATCAGGTTGGCCCCAACCTTAATGCGCAAGATGCGCACCGGGGCGCTCTTTATATATGTGTGTATATATATATATATATATGGGTAATATTCAAGGGGAAACTATTCTCACATATTATGTGAGAATATTTTATGGGGCTCAATTGTGGGCCCCATTTGGGGATGGGACCAAGGGGGATGGAAAGATCTATGTGAGACCACCTCAAGTATCAAATTTGACCCCAAATTCATGCCCCTAACCCCTTCATCCGTAGTCCAAAAGTTTAATGGCTTTATATTAAAAAAATATTGAACCCTCGATCCAACAGTTCAGTCTATTCGGATGTGTGCCAATCCTTGGAATTAGTGACTATCAGGAGGTTCCCTACTGGTTGCTAGATTTGGATAGGTTGCTAATTGGGCTCTGTAAAAAAATTCTCATATAATAAGTGAGGACTAGCTTCCATTTGAATATTTCGCTATATATATTATTCCTCAATGTTCCACCTAATTGAAGTTTTCTTTTACATTTCCATATTAGTAGCAACCTATAGTAAGCCCAATCCTTTCTCACACATGTGGCCCTCCTAAGTCGGCATTGTTCTCGTTCTGACACTTAACCTGTGCGTTAATCATAAAAATATTTTATGATAAGAATATTTGCATGTTAACATTTCAATACCTAAATCTAAGGGTTACATGATTGTCTTGATATTTTCGAGACCGTTAATCCACACTGGTACGAATCTGCTTCCCATGAGTTACTCCACCGTGGGGCCACTGATAATTTTCTCTAGGCACGTATTTTCAAATTTTACTTCAATAAGAGTTGATCCCACCCTAATTGATCACACGATTGATAGCGTGATTAATCATATGCCCAATCTTAATGGCGGACCAACTCTTATTGAATTAAAATTTGAGGATATATCACATGAGAGAACATTCATGTTGAAAATATCAAATTACCAATAGGTGGGCCCTGCTGTGGAGTTCCACAAATAGTTATGAATGTGAATAATTTCACTTTGTTAGCACCTTTCATTTGCCTTCTATGCATGTCACAGGAAAATGGATTCTACATGTCCAAGAAAATGTTACATATGCAAGTATTAGATATATGAAGTACACATTAATATGTTTGTCAAAATCATAATTTTCACATAAGTAGATGTGTACATCTAACAGTTTTAGATTTTTTTACTTTTTCACAAATTTCTCAAAATCCATGAGAAATTAACATATGAAACTTTAAATCTTAATGTTTGCGATTAAAAAGGAATATCGAACGTTTTGAATCATGAACTCAAGGCCCGTTGCAGTCCAAGAAATTAAATCTCTCAAAATCTATGAAGATTTAAGATAATGAGCTTCATTAACATGAGGTTTAGTAGTTCAACAAACAAGTCGAATGGTTTGAATTACAAATGTGAGGCCCACGAGAATTAAAAAAGTAAAGATCTTTGATGGGCCCCCATAAGTGAAAACAATACCATGAAACTCAATGTACTAGAGCATGTTTTTGTTGAGGGAGTGTGAAAAACCTTTATACCTTCGCAGGTGAGAAAATTTTGGTGTGTAAATGCCATGTTTTCACACCAATCTCACACCTCATTTACGCACATATGTATGAATCAATGCAAACAAATGTGCCGATGCATAACCATTATACATATGAATCATTTACGTATGTAAATGAACACAGACAAATGAGTCCTATAACATGTTCTGACCTAGCAAATTGAAAATGATTTTCTACAACTTCTACACGAGAGGCAAGAACCACAGAAGCACATTTTACAGTAATAAAAGTGTTTTTCGTTACAAAAAATAAAAAATGAAATACATTGAAATTGCTATCTTCAGCTTTAGATAACATAGACAGACATGCCCAAGAAGCATGAGAAAAAAAAAAGTATTTTCCATATATTTTCAGTGTGATTATTAAAGAAGACAATGAATTGCAAATGAAAGGCAATATGTCCATTTAGTTATAGCTCAGCTGGGCGGCATGCATAGGTGAGTTCAAATCCAAATAAAAAAACTAAAAAATAAAATCTAGAGAAAGAAGAAGAAGAAGAAGAAAGGCAATCTCCTAAGTAAATTTATTTTTGTAATCCTGTAAAATGCATTATGGATTTTTTTTATACATACCTGTCAAAAGTTTCACAATCGAACTTAGAATACCTCCATTGGCCGTCACCAGGCTAAAAGGAAGGGTGATTCTAAATACACCCCCATTATGTGCTGTACACACCCACATCCCCTTTGTGTGAACAGTTAATTGTTCACACAAAGGGGATGTGGATGTGTACAGCATTAGGGGTGGGTTCATTTAGAATCTCCCTAAAAGGAAACTCAACGGCAAACCAAAGAGGCGTAAAGGATATTCTATTGACAAGGACAACTTTTGAATCAATAGGGAAATAGCTACCAAGTTACCAGGTGTATCACTAAGCTTGGTATCATGAGAAAGGCAGGTCCGCAGGTGTCTACAAACTTGCAATCGGATAGCCTAGGCCTGACGATAAGTAGGTGAAGAATATCAAACCACCCCATTTTTTCATGGCGAATAATCATGTAGTCGGAGGAACCCATGGTGAGAAGAGAGACTTGCAAAAATAGAGAGAAGGGGTATGTTGTTTGAAGGCCAAGGGGTTAGGGTTCTTATATAGACATTTTTGTCTCTCATCCATGTAAATCACGACGCCCATTTTTTGCCCTTTTTGGTATCTCCAATTAGCTGATGAACCTACTTTTTGTCCCTGTAACTCTAAGGGGTTGGCCGAGTAGTCAGAACAACAGTTCCTTCCTCTTTCGGAGCTAGAGGTTTTGGTATGGACCCCTGGTTCCCCACTCTTCAAGACCCGAAGGTTGAGTCCACTTATGCTACTGCCTAGGAGCCACAGGGATTTTATTCAGCTTTTCTCTAGGCCCGGAGGGAATAGTCCAACCCAAAAAATTGAAAACCCTCCCTTAAGAAAAATCAGAAAACTAGCTGACGAAAGGATAAGTAGGAGGACCACCTTCCTTCCCCATCTATTATTCATTATTGCATTAAGTTTACTATCTTTTTTTTCACTTTTTCTGTTTTGTATGTATTCACTTCCATCTTTATCACAACTTTAAAACATGGGGTCATCAAGCACATGCATAACAGTTGGAATTAATGCATACCAGCTGCACGGACTTTACTGATAAATGGGTAAGAAAATGTGTGGACCACCTACTACGGGGCCATGTCGGATTAAGTAATTGGTTAGGACTAAGGTAAATCTCCGGCTTAAGACTTGGCCCTAGGAGAATCCGAATTGGAATCAGAATATGGTATAAAGAGTCTTGGATTGACATTAATTCAGGTTTGGCTTATCTCTCGTTGGTCAAGAGATGTGGAATTCTCATAAGGATATAGTAGACTATAGTCGTGACTCTCCATGATTATTCTATATAAGAGATATGAGAACTTTTAATTGATCATCCACTAGATCTAGATATGAGAGCATTCCAAGCGAACTCAGTTTACAAGACCTATCTCACAACAAGATAAAAGCCGGAAACTCTTTAAATGAATTCTAAAAAAAAGAATAATGACATTAAAGGAAACTGCAAAGCCTAATAAATTCAATGTATCGAATTGCATTAAAAAATAAAAGAGAACATCAAATAAATTATAACGAATGCCAACATCGACCACAGAAAAAAATAGAAACAAATTACTATTTTCCACAAATCAAAATCCCATCTCAAAATCTCAATTCCACAATTCATATAATATATTATAAGAGGGAGAAAAAGTAAATCTATGCAAAGACAAGTATTTGAGCATGGATTTCATATATATATATATATATATATATATACATGTGTGTGTATGGAAGACTTATTTCATAAAATGAGTACTTTTTTTCTAAAACATCTAATAAAAATTGATTTGATCTAAGTGACCATCTTCTCATTAACTGTTCATTAATTAGAGAAAAATGGGTAAATTAGGATTATTTAAGGGATATACATAGAATTCATCCACAAAGTCAAGCATATAAACACCATTACGCATATAGATGAAATTGCTTCACAGAAAACACCGAACATATGAGCCTATCTTATAACAAATGTTGGTAAGCGACAGCTTCACACAATTTAGAATGTTATACATGCGTGTATAGAGTAATGCTCTTATATAAGATTCCCTCACTTTCGTTATCGTCTTACGGTATAAGCCACCTATTAAGGCTCACTTGAGACCCCACAAATTATGAAATAAGGGGATCGAAAAATTCAAGTAGGGCCAACCTAGATATCAAATCTAGAGTTAATCTAATACCCCTAACTCATTCATCTATGGTCCACAAGTCTAATAGCTTGATATAAAATAATAAAATTGACCATCGATCCAACGGTTCACTCCATTCGAATCTATTAAAATCCGATAGGACCCATGTAAAAGGGGTCGGTTTGGATGGTCTACTCCGATGGACCAATACGTGGGCCAGCCCATGGGATGGCTTGTACCGAAAGGCGATAAAGGAAGCTTGTACAGGAGTATTAGTTTTATATATATATATATATATATATGGGGGTTTTTCAAATGTGCATCTATCCCTCATCATGTGTGGTGAGGGACACCCCTTTTGTGGAAGTGTCAAGTACAAAAGAGGATCTTTTTAAAAAGTACAAAAGCCCTTTTTGTACTTGAAACTTTCCCAAAAAGAGTGTCCCTCACCACACATGGTAAGTGATAGATGCACTTGAATATTTCTCTATACATATATATATAAAATGCCCCCATGAAAATAACTCTCACACTACTAAGAGAGTAAGCGGTGAAGGATCCTCATATTATTTAGATTGTTGGCACTAGATATGGATCTAATGGGTCCCCCATACATAGTAGTGTCAAGTGTTACACACACACACACATATTTATATATGGGGATTTACCAAAAGCATCATTAAATATCCATATACCTCCAAAAGAATCCGCAAATACATGTATTACCCAAAAGCATCTTATACAATAGGCTTCATCTTTTTTTAGACTGAATTGCCCTTCACTTTATATCTCGTGAGTTCGAGACACGATACTCACGAGTTTGAGACATAACAGTCGCAAGCTCAGGATTGTGTGTGTATATATGTGTCCAACATTATTCGTGAGCTCGAGTGTGAATTGAACATTAACATGATTAAGCCGCGATGTTGATCAAGAAACAACTTGCAAGGTCGAGAAGAGACTAACAACTCAATAGTTAAAGTTAACAAAAATATGATACATGGAGGTGCATTTAGATTGACTGACAATTCTGAATTTGAAAGAATGATTTTTGTAGATGTATGAGTTCAACCATTCTATTATGAGTTTCTTCAATAATGAATGTAGTCACCGCGAGCATTCTCTAACTACAATTTGTGAAGATTTTGTTAAAAAAATCTAACTATTTCATTTTTACAAAAAAAATATAACACAAAAAGTTTTGCTCTGCTCCATACCCTATTTGTAACCCTTCATGGAGAGGATTACATTCGAAGTCGAGAATGTTTTTCCTCGACGTTTATTGCTTTAGAATATGGGTTTAAAATAAATGTTAACCTACTTGTGATGTCATGATTAAACTAGTGAGTTCCAGAATTAAAATAAAAATAACAATTCTCGAAATACTTCAATGCGCGAATGTGGTCGAATCTCGAAGTCGCAAGAAAGGGGTTCAAGGGTGATTTGGTCTGAAAAAAATCAAAGTATTTGGTATAAGATGCTTTTGGCAATATGTATATTTAAGGATGCTTTTGGAGATATAGGGATATTTTAGGATGCTTTTGGTAAAAATCCATATATATATATATATATATATGAGAATATTCATGTGTATCTATCCCTCACCATATTACAGTGAGAAACGACATAGTGGGGCTCTATTTATGATCCATCCGAACCATATACACACATGGGGCCCTATGAATTACACTAGATCCATTGAGTTTTCACCTATTTGAATGGATTGGACCGTTGGATCGAGGGTCAAATTTCTTTTTTTCTTTTATATAAAGTAGTTAAATTTGTCGGCCATGAATGAAGGGAAAAGGGGCATGCGATTGTTCCCAAACTTGATATATGGGCCCATCCAAGATATCTCTTTCCATCCCCCAAGTCCCATGATCAGTGGGGCTCTAGGTGTGCCCCATCAAGTTTGTCCTTAATATTGTATCATGTACAAGTTAGACCTGAAAAAGATAGGAGATACGGCATCAAACTTTTTGATGAGGAAATAAATAAAATTTGAGATTACTTTGACAACCGCATTACTCTCTCAACGATTATTTCTTCACCCCAATTCGAGAATATGGAGTTCTAACTGTTCTAAGAATTATTTCAAATTAATTTTAGATCATGAAATATTTTCTTCTGAATGAAGGATTGCCATTGACGATATATCAATCAGCACTACACTACCTTAGAAATTGCGAAAAACGAAAACCGACTTACTTAAGGGGTGTTTGGAAAGCAAAATATTTCTAAAGATTTCACTATGTTATCTCCTATTTTAGAATGTAATCTACACACTTAAAAACTAGGTGGTAGGATAACTTAGAAACTATTCTACAATATCTCACTTTCTTATAAAAACCTTCATATTGTAATTTTCAAGTATATGTTGTATAAATTAATTTTTCATTAAGAAAACTAACCAAAACAGGGGTCAAGAGTAAAAATTTATGAGAAATTCCTACCATGGTGGCCAACTACATTTTTTTTTAATATTGATGGTTTCTATAAGAATCCTAGTATGACTCTCAATCTTAGATGAGCCCTTTAGTATTTTTAAATTTTATGTAGGTACAACAGCCCTATTATAATTACATAGTTTCTTTATTGATCGATTATTAACATTAGATGAGTCCTACAAATATCACATTAGGCAATTTCTACCATGATTACCAACATTAATGGCCCCTTAGTGATTACTATAATTAGCTTAGTTAATATGGCTGTTAACATCAAATGGGTCCCACGTTGATTTTTCATAAATGGATTCTTCAATGATGTTAAACACTCAATAGGGTCTCTGCTATAATCACCATTGGATGTATTACATTATAATTATTAGCATTTGGTGGACCCACATTGATTCAAATACATTACTCATGGGTTTTAACATTCAGTCTAATGATTTTCTAATTAGATGGGCCCTACCATGGTTACCAATATTAAATTAATATAGTATGCCGACTAGTTAGTGGGTTCCCATTCGGTCAAACATCCAGGTTTCTCTATTCATTTCTTATTTCGGTGCATCATCTAGTGAAAATTTTATAAATTGCCAAACACTTTAAGTTATATTGAAATTTATAGAAATTGTCAAACACCATAAGTGACACAATATTATAATATGATACTATTTTATTCTGTGATAATGAAATTTTACAATATTTAAATTTGGTGATATTATGCTCTTCTTTTATCCAAATACCCTCTTAGGAAGTCGTGAATTCTGAAGTAGTTTTTTTAAAAGTGACTGCCAGAAGTTGTTGGTAAATTTCGACCATCGTTTTTTAAATATATATTTAAAAAAAATGCTTTTTTTCTTAAAAAGATTAAAAAGGACGGTCTTGGACCGTCATTTTTCGCTCAGAATTTTTGAGGTAGTGCTATTTACCACTTACACAGTATAATGATCGATAAAAAGAATCTTCAGCAATGGAACCCGCATATAGCCTGTAAAGGTTAAAAAAATAATAATAATACTGATAACCATATCTTTGTAATCATTAAATTGTTAAAGAAGCACAGAAAATAAAAACAGATGATCGATCCCCATGGAAAGGCTACCAATGATTGATGAGTTCTTATTCTTGCCAGTGTCTCGTGTAACTATATATGACCGTTGTTTCAACCTGTTAAATTAGAAAAATGAAAATTTACTGGTAGTTAGTTCTCTATAATCTTTAGACATTAGAAGTAAAAGATGATCATGATTGGCAGGGCTGTAAGACATTGATGAGTTTTCCCTTTTTCCGGTCCCTCCCGTGACAATGACCTTTGCTTCTATAACAAACAAAGAGAATAGATTTTAATATATATATATATATGGCTGCTGCGCTGCACACAGCTGCAGGCATGTGAGGAGGGCCCTCGTGATATGACAAGCTCTATATATATATATATATATATATATATATATATATATAGACACGCACACATTGTCCCTTGTATGACAATGGCCCAACTTTTATTCACCCTTAAATTGACCCTTAAATTGATATTACAAGAAAGTAATATCTTTAAACCATTAAATTTTGGGGCATGGATTGAAGGGTTAGAATAATTTAATGGAGTTGAAAATTTTCACATAAGTAGATGTCATATAGATTATTCCATCCAACGGTATTCCATTGTTTTCATGCACCATAGTGGGCCCAAGGGCCTTTTTTGGAAAGAAAAAAAAAAAAAAAAAAAAACTCCCTTGGAGTTTTCTAGCACTCTATATATATATATATATATATAAATAAAGGTATATTCATATGCATCCATCCCTCACCATTGGGTGAGGGACACTCACATGGCTTTCCCTATTTGTACATGAACATTCTTTTTCTGCATATGACTGTATATGACTTTTTCCTTTTTGCACATGAATATTTTCAATTATGTATGTGTCTCTCATCCTATAATAAGGGATGGATGCACATGAATATTCTCATATATATATATATATATATTCTAAAAAACGTCACACTTTCAAAATACTCCTGTTTATTTGGTTATGGGGCCATGTTGAGTCAATCTAATCTTTTTACACACTACCCCCATCATAAATAGTCACAAGTCCAAGTCTGGCACTCATTCAACTTTTCCTCACTTTTGGATTGAAATCATGATAAAATGATGCCTCTAAACAATTAAATTTTAGGGCTATGGATCAAAATGTTAGGATAATCTTATAGACTCAAGATTTTGCATATAGGTAGCTCTCATATGGATCTTTCCATCCAATGGACTCCTATTATCGCCATGCATCCCAGTAGGTCTAACTAAGAGAGGCGTTTTTTTCTTAAAAAAATGCTCGGGCGCTATATAGTTAGGGTTGTCAAATGGCCTGAGCAGCCTAAGCCAACATCCTATCTATCGATATGCAGGATGAGACTAAGTCGACCCAAATTAAAGCCCTTAGCGCCATAGGTGGGCTTACAATACCTAAGCCCTTACCCTACCCTTAATGGCTATGGCTGAGCAAGGGCTCGCTTGAGCCATTGTTTATGCAATTGCAAAGGAAAATTGCTGAGTTAATGTTCGTGTCTTTTTTTTTTCTCTTGTTTTTTTTATTGGGGCCAAAGGCATTGTAGATTTTTTTTTTCTTTTTTTCTTTTTTTTTGTGTGATTGGTGGGTTCATGGCCTTATTTGTAGGCGATAACATCCCCTTCCACCCATATATTTAACATGGCATTGCACCATGCAACACAAGGCTGCATGGTAGTGTTGCCTATCATCCAATGTGATTCAATTTCTTCTTTTTTAATCAAATTTATAAATAACCAATTTAAAGGTGGGTTCCACTCCAATTCAAGATGCAATAGTTAGATAAGAAAAACCTTAATTTAAAAGATTCTACTAGACGAGGGCGGGGCATATATATATATATATATATATATATATGAGAATAATGTTGAGAACTTTCAGATACACCACTTGGAAGGGCAAAATTAAAGAAGAAATCACATTCTTTATCTCCTGTTAGATTTTGCAATAGAGAGGCTTCCGTTTGAAAGTCCACAACACATGGCGAGCTCTCATTGGATAAGGGTTGCAGGCTTGCAGCATATTATGCTGTAGCGTCGAAGCCCGACCCATAAAGGTGCTCTACCAAAACAAGCATTAAAGGTGAAGAGTGATGGATCCAAGGTCGTTATCTATCTAGAAGAGAACATGACTTAGAGTAGTATTTTAGAGGAGGATTCGGCGACGGGACCTTGAATATTTAACTTTATTGCCTTAGGTTCACAATCTTTTCTTATAGTGTGATAGGTCCTTTTTCCAAATTTGAAAACCTAAAATGTCTAATTTACCCTTTCTTCGAATCATATCTAATGGTCAACTACCATTAAATTAGGCACGATAAATAAAATTCCACTAATGAGATTTTCAAATAAATTAAAAAAAAAAACACAAATGAGTTTCAAAAAAACAAGAAACAAATTTCAAATAAATTTCTAAAAATGAAATTAATTTAAAAAACGCAAATAAAATTCAAAAGATCGCAAATAAATTTCAAAAAATGAAATGAATTTAAAAAACCCAAATAAATTTCAAAAGAAAGCAATTAAATTTCAAAAAACTGAAATAAATTTCAAAAAAATATAATAAATTTTAAAAAAATCAATAAATTTCAAAAGAACGCAGATAATTTGAAAAAGACATAAATAAATTTCAAGAAATATAAATAAATTTTAAGAGATGAAAATCAATTTCAAAAGATCCAAATACATTTCAAAAGATCCAAATAAATTTTAAAAAATATATAAATAAATTTCAAAAGAAGTAAATAAAATTAAAAAATGCAAATAAATTTAAAAAAATGCAAATACATTTGCCAAAACTAAGACATCGCCAGATTTCGAAATTAGCAAATAATGTGGCAAAAAACTCAAGTCTTTTTTGTCAAAAAATCAGTTAAATTTATTTCGAAAAATACAAATAAATTTCAAAAGACACAAATAAAATTCAAAAATCACAAATAAATCTACCAAAAACTCATATAGACTTGTTTATAACTCAGATAGATTTGTTTCAGAACTCAGATAAATAGTCTAAAACTAGGATAGATTTTTCCAGAACTCATATAAATTCATCCAGAACTCAGACAGATTTGTCTAGAACTCAGATAAATTCATTTAGAACTCAGATAAATTTGTGCCAGAAGTCATATAAATAGCCAAAAACTCAGGTATATTTTGTCCAAAACACAAATAAATTTGACAAAAAAATACAAAACTCAGATAAATTTAACTTTGAATGGAATGTGGATGGACTTCTGGAATGGGTGAGGTCAAACCTGACCTAGAACCAACCCGGAACTGCTGTAGATCCTAGGCCCACTTTCTTCTTCTTCTTCGTTTGAGAATCAGAAACACGAAATCCATCTTCCATTTGCCTTCTTCCTCGATACCGGGAATGGCATGGCGTGGCGTCCGGTGGCAATTCCCCTTCTTCGGCAACAGGTAGGAACGACGGTGGCGTAGGAAATCCGGCGATGGCGGAGAAGATCGTCTTCTTCTTCGTTTCGTGTTCTACAAGTCTTCTTCTTCGTTGTAGGGGTCTTCTTCTTCTTTGCAGGGGTTTTCTTCTTCTTCTTTGCAAGGGTCTTCTTCTTCTTCTTTTTCTTCTTTGCAAGGGTCTTCTTCTTCTTCTTCTTCTTCTTCTTCTTCTTCTTCTTTGCAGGGGTCTTCTTCTTCGTTGTAATCTTTTTCTTCTTCTTCTTCTTCTTCGTTGCAAGGGTTTTCTTCTTCAGAGATCGATCTCAACTGTTGAGATCCAATCCGTTAATGTCCATGTCCGGTTTGAAGTAATGAGTGGGAGAATGGAAGATTTGAAATTTAAAATTCAAAATTAGATGCCTAAATAGTTGAAAGAGGGCAAATTAGTCATGTAAAATGTATTCAGGGACCTCTGACTACAAACAGTCTAGCTACTTGGACTAGAGCCATTAAAAAGAATTTGCTTGGACTGGAGGCTGGATAGATTCAATTATAGGGACCTTTCGCTAATTATCTCTATTTTATATTTAGGGGCTGGCTTCTCCCTCATAATAGCTAATAACCACATATTTAGAAGTTCCAAAATGTCTTTCACATCTTTCCAAAACAGTTAGAAAGTTAATAACTGCATTTTATTCTTTTTGTCTTTGTCCTTTTCAACTAGAGAAGCCTTCTCAACGTCTCAAGTCTCGACCAAAAAAAAAAAAAATCTCTCCCCATATCTTTCTCTTCTCAACTACTTTCCCATAAAAATATCAATGGGCCCCTCTCTAATGCAAACCCTTCAAATTAAGGCTTTTCTTATACATCCCCAGCACCTTGAATTGAAGTGGGACCCACCTTCAATTATATATATAAAGTGAGGGTGATTTGATCGAAGCACCTCTCAATTTTATATTTGAGTTTGCTTTAGTGGGTTCACCGAGTGGCCTTAGAAATATATATATATATATATATAGAGTGATTTGATTTGAGTAAAATTTAATGACTATACAATATAGGAGATAACATGTCTTAATGGTTAGGAATTTTTAAGTGGGTCCGTTGAGAGGCCCAAGAAGTTCATACAATTGGCTCCCGCTCGAGATTTTCAAATGGCTTCTAAGTAGTATATGTGTGGGGGCATTTCAGAATACAGAGATTACCCCAGTCTCGGTAAGAGTACCAACTGGGTTTCAGCTCCATCTCATCTCGGCAATAGTGCCAGTGAAGACTCTGACAGTACCAGGATCATCCTACCTCGGTAAAGCTACTAGCTCGGTGTGATCCGGTCTCTGCTATTGTTCCAGCTCGGTAACAATACCAGCTCAGCCTATCTCATCTTGGTTACAGTCGTGCCTGTCCTCGATGCCATCCTCAGTTCGGTCGACCGAAACAAGCACCGACTATCAGCCAATGACAGCTGTCCCACGTTATGGAATGTGTCAGAATATCAGGACATGTGCCGAATAAAGATAAGCAGTTATCATTATCCTGTGGTTGTGTCCCTTCCAAAGATGTCAAGATAAGGTCTGATGGGATTCAACCACTGACATATCAGGGTATGGTCCGATGGAACAATACCCCCACCTACCTCCACTAAGGAAGGGCCCGATGGGACTTTTGCCTATAAGTATGCATGAGGTAAAACCACCAAAGGTATGCAAATACAAGGGAAAACACAATACACATGACTCTCCATTCTCCTCCACTTATTCACCCTTTGTTGAGTTGTTGAACTAACTTAAGCGTCGGAGTGCCTTCGGCTGACGGCAGTCAGGGCCTCTAACCCTCTTCTCTTCCTTTCAGGTTTCAGGAGCTACAATTTTTCCCAAAAGCTTTACAGCAAATCCTACCCGATCAAGTCAGTAATTTTTAGGCACTTACAATTGGTGTCGTCTGTGGGAAACGATTGAAGCAAAATTTTAAGCATCATGCCTCCAAAAACCAAGTAAGGCGGAGAATCGTCAAAAGTCCTACCACCACCACTAGTGTCATCAGCACAACTGCCGGGTGATAGCACCTCCCCGACAAGATAACCAGTTGATTAGGGATCCCCAGCAAGGCAATCTTCAACAGATGCCTCCCCAGTGGAATGCTCTTCCGGCAGGAGCTTCCTAAAGAAATAGGTCTCCAACACCTATTAGATCTTGTCAGATTGAGGACGACGACGACGGTGACAACCTTTTTCTCGAGGATATCAGGGCTTAGAACCTCGTCATCCAAGAGAAAGATGAGTTGATCCGAAGGCAGAAGGCTTCAACAGTAGCTTCAAGAGAGAGCTGAGAACACGGCTTCACAGAGCCAATCTACAGGCTCTTCGCCAAGATCAAGTCTCAGCCCTTCTTCAAATGGCCTCAGCCAATGAAGGGTGATCCTTCCACCCGAAATCCAAACAAGTTATGTGCTTATCACAAGCAGAATGGGCACAGAACCGAAGATTGCAAGGCCTTAAAGTCACACCTCAAGAAGCTCGTCATGGATGGACACTTGAAAAAGTACATAAAAGAAGGCAATCCGGCTCGCCAACGCCGAAATGAAGATCAGGACAGTGATGAGCCGGAGGGCATCACTCCCTGAAGCTAAAGAGTCCGAGCTCCAGTACTTGTTTCAAAACATGGAAACGAGCTCGGTACCAGTCGAAGAATTTCTAGACTTGCAGTAGTTGTTACAAAACATCCACTTAAGCCCCTTTGCAGAAAGAGAGGTTCTTCTGGAAAAACAGCAACAAGTTTTGGGAGATCTCGCAGTGGAGCTTGTTTTCCTTAGTTCGGCACCGAGACAGCTCGAAACCGAACTGGGGAGGAATGAGCTTGACCGTAGAGTTGCCGAAACCAAAAACCGACTTCGGAAACAGTTCCTTGGTTCGTCATAAAGCATAAAGGTGAAGTCGCCGAGACCAAAGGAGAGCGACCTCGGAAACAGTTTCTTGGTCTATCACCAAGGGCTTTCGTTGACAGATCCTTAAAAGAGCAGGTGCTGAAATAGTCATCCAATCTCCAGAAGGGACTCCCGATTGGTGACGAGCCAATCAAGCGGAGACTACCGAACTCGGATGAAAGGACGACGACCTACCTAGCTCAAGCAAAGCAAATCGGCCTTGATGGCAAGTCGATTCATAAAGTCTGGCCGAATGAGGAAAGACCTTAAAGAGTTAAGGCGCACCATGTTACGGAACTTGGTGGACATCTCGGTGGAGTAACGAGTTCGGTTATGGAACCAACTATGCGAAACACCAACTTAGTGGTCACTTCGGCGGCTATCTCGGCTCGGTTATGGAACAAGCCACCCAATTCGCCAAGTTACGAAACTCGGCGGTCATCTTGGCTCGGTTATAGAACCAGCCATGCAAAACACTCGGCGATATAAGTCCAGTTACAGAACCAACTATACGCCAACACCTTGTTACAGAACTCGGTGGTCTCGGTTCGGTTATAGAACCAGCTACGCAAGTTACAGATATCTCAGCTCGGTTATGGAACCAGCATATCTCAGCTCGGTTGTGAAACAAGCTCGACTCGGTTTTGGAACCAGCCACCCAATTCGCCAAGTTATGGAACTCGGCGGTCATCTCTGCTCGGTTACAGAACCAGCCATGCAAAACATCGGGTTACGGAACTCGATAAACTCAGCTCAGTTGTGGAACTAGCTATGTAACTCGCCTAAGTTAAAGAACTCAGCGGTTATGGAACCAGCCATACAAGACACCTTGTTACAGAACTTGATGACTCCATCTCGGTGGCTTAAGCTTGGTTATGGAACCAGCTGCATAAAGCACTAAGTTATGGAGCAAAGCGATAATATTAGCTCAGTTATAGAACTAGCTATGCCAAAATACCAGGTTGCAGAACTAGGTGACTACTACAGCTCGGTTGCGGAACCAGCCATACAAAGCACCGAGTCACAGGACTCGATGGGAACTCAATGCATTGTTAAACAGGGCAAATTTGGTACAAGCCCATTTTCTTAAATTAAAGAACTTAAGAGTTCTATCAAATTTCGATTATTGAACCAAGGACAAACACATGTAAATCTCAAAAAGATTACAAAAGCATAGATGAAAAAAGAAGAATTTGTATTCATTGATGAAAAAAGTACAAGGTACAACTTTTCACTATGAAGAAAAGAAAATACATCAAAAATAAAGTTCAGACAGTGCTGGCCCCAGCAACAGCATCATTGGGAACCTCGGCGGGAGGAGCTTCCGGTGGAGGGGTCGGGATGACTTTAGACGGAACCTCAGTAGGAGGAGCGTCAGGAAGAGGAGTCTGGGCAGCTTCGCAGGGAGAAGGGGCAAGACGCGGCTCGGGCACCTGGTCCTTGAGCTTGGGCAGGTTTTGATATATAGGGTGGTCCTCAGGAATCCCTACCTTCTTTAAAGCAGCCTTACACCTAAGCTCAAACAAATATGGGCTCAGGTCTTCAACCTAAGCCTCATAATCCTTCGTTGCCTCCTCCACCCCGTCGCTGTAGGCGGCATCGACTTTAGCTTGAGATGGGGCTTCAAGGTTAGCCTTTGCCTTCAGTGCAGCCTTGAGCTCAGCCTCGAGTTGCATCGCCCTCTTGGCCTTGACCTTGGCCACCCTTTTCAGCTCATGGGACTTGGCCTTCACCTTGCAGACTTCGTTCACGGCGAATTCGAGCTCTTTCCCCAGGCTGATGTTCTTCTCCTCCTCCTCCTCCTTCAGCTTCTGACAGCTGCCCTCCAAGGCTGCCACGAGCTTCTTCCTCTCTGCCTCTAGCTTCTCGATCCTGGTGTCCCTCTGCTGGACCCTGTCCAAAGCCAGCTTAACCTTCTACCCCAAATGTCAGAAAGAAACGACCAAGCTCAAGCAATGCCAAAAATCTATGACGAAAGAAACTTACCGAGAAGGCAGATTGCAGCGAGTTTATCAGCAGCGTCGCATCATATGCTCCCTTTAGCCTCTCCATATCGAGGGAAGGTCGGCTTCCACAAAGCCGGCTCCGAACGTTGAGGTGTTATAACTTGGCCAGAGCCCTGCTCCGCCGAGCCCTCGGCCCTAGGTCTCTTCTCCGGAGCCCTCTCCTTCGTCTCCTCGGCAGGACACTGCCGATCTACCGAACCAGGCCTCTTGGACCTGGGCCTTTTTCTTGGCCGAGTCCCTCCCCTTCCGGCCTCGGCAGGGCGCTCCCGAACTGAAGCGCCAGCAGCAGAAGAGGCCCTAGCAGCACCCGAGGCCACGGAGGCGGGATTTGGATCGACAAGAGGGTTGGAAGCAGAAGGAGCTCCCTTTCCGAAGAATTTGTCCCCCAATTTTTTGGTCTGTAGGGCAGTTCGGCTGCGCGGCATCCTCTCTTCTTCTTCTTCTGAGCCCGAAGAGGTATATACTTCAACGACTTGCTTTACGTCTGTGGCTTCTAGGTTGGCACCCGAAGTAGAGGCCTCAGCACCTGAAGCTCTTCGACAATCAAGGTCGGGAGAGCCGACCATAGGCTCCTTAGGCTCGTCGGGCTTCCTCTTAATGTAAGTACGATACCTTGGTTCGTACCCAAGGAGAGCCCACGCAGCTTGATAGTGGTAACCTTTGTACTTGCGCACCGCGTTCAGTCAAGCGCCATTTTGCTGCCAACCAGATAGGCGGGCCGCACACTTTCTTTGGTCAATCTCTGCATGACAAAGGAAAAGAGCGTCAGGTCGGCAAAGTAAGAAAAAGTGAAAAACGAAGACACAGAGGAGGTCGGCATTTACTTGGGAGGAATCCCGAAGTGACGGGGGATCCTGTACCGCCTCTCCGCCGCAACCTCGTTCTCCCCGAACTCCCAGTTGCCGGAGACAAACAGACGATCACCCCTGGCATGTCGGCTTGAGTCCTTCAGGTCGGTAACAAACTGCTCCCGCCTCGGCCTCCCCCGAAGGTAGTAGTAGTGACCTTCCCCAATGGACTTGCACACATTGTATGCATCTTCGATGTCATGGACACCAAGATTGATCCCTAAGATCCTATTCAGTTCTACAGCGCCCATTATTATTTTGTAGCCATTGGGCATCAGTTGGCAAGGGCTGAGATGCCATGTCGCCAGACAGGCTCTAAGAAGGGGGTGAACTGGGAACCTAACCCCGCCTTCAACTATAGCAACCAAAGGAAAGGGCATCCAGCCATCACATAAGGAGTAGCCGTCAAAAGGGTCCTCAGGTTTATCTAATCTAGTCCGGACATCGTCGGGGATGCCAAACATCTCTCTAAAACTAACCATGGCCTCAGGGGTGTCCAATCAGTGCCTATAAGCCCCCATTTCCCCAAAGGTAAAAGGCAGAAACCCTAGACAAAGGGCAAAAACCCTAAAATGGAGGCTAGAATGCAGAGAAAGAAAGGATGGGAAAGAAAGAGAACTCATAGAGACTAAACAGCGAACTTAGATCAGAGATGGTCGATAGCAATGAGACGTCTCTCTTCTGCTCTCTCCTCTGCAAAACCTTTCTCTAAATGAATGCAAAAGTAAAGCAAAGAAGGGCAGCACCCTTATTTATAAGAATAACAGGGCGCTCTTTCGAATTTTGAGGGCGCACATGCGAGGCGTCACCTCGAGCACTCCACATGCCTCTTCTAAAATGCTAGAAGGCTCATCAGGCAGCGACACGTGGTACCGTCGGTTCACTCCCCACATTGATCTAGACGCCTCATTTATTACCTTTGGCAGACGAAACGACAGCAGCATACTAACTGATTACATCGGGTAGATGAAGCGGCGAAGAGAGATAATGATAAATATCAGGTGTCAGTAGCCGACGCCAGCAATGTAAGCTTCAAACACCGAGATCAATCCGACTTTGGTAAAAGTACAAGCTTGGCATGTTTTAACCTTGATGAAGATTGCTCTACCTTCGGTAAGAGTACCAGCTAGGCGCAGCGCATCTCGGCAATAGTGCCACTCCCATCACGATACTTAGCTCCAGACCTCAAAGAGTTGGAGAATTCTAAGAGGTCAAAAGCTAGGGGCAGTTGTGTGGGGGCATTTCAGAATACAAAGATTACCCCAGTCTCGGTAAGAGTACCAACTGGGTCTCAGCTCCATCTCATCTCGGCAATAGTGCTAATGACGACTCTCACAGTACCAGGATCATCCTAGCCTCTGTAAAGGTACCAGCTCGGTGTGATCCGGTCTCTGCCATTGTTCCAGCTCGGTAACAGTACCAGCTCAGCCTACCTCATCTCGGTTACAGTCGTGCCTACCCCTCGGTGCCATCCTCAATTCGGTCGACCGAGACAAGCACCGACTATCAGCCAATGACAGCTGTCCCACGTTGTGGAACGTGTCAAAAGATCAGGACATGCGCCGGATAAAGATATGCAGTTATCATTATCCTGTGGTTACGTCTCTTCCAAAGATGTCAGGATAAGGTCCGATGGGATTTAACCACTGACAGATTAGGGTGTGGTCCGATGGGACAATACCCCCACCTACCTCCACTAAGAAAGGGCTCGATGGGACTTTCGCCTATAAGTATGCATGAGGTAAAACCACCAAAGGTATGCAAATACGAGGGAAAACACAATACACATAACTCTCCATTCTCCTCCACTCATTCACCCTTTGTTGAGTTGTTGAACTAACTTAGGCGCCGGAGTACCTTCGGCTAACGGCAGCCAGGCCCTCTAACCCTCTTCTCTTCCTTTCAGGTTTCAGGAGCTACAATATTTCCCAAAAGCTTTACAGCAAATCCTACCTAATCAAGTCCGTAATTTTTAGGCACTTACAGTATAGAAATTCAAAACTCCACATTGCCCCTTTTTTATTAATTGGGATCGTCATCTCTTTAATGCAAACTGACCTTCCTATAAAATTATCAATGGCCCCCATCTCTCTACTACGAACCATTCAGATTAAGACTTTTCTTATGTAGCCCTATCATGTTGAATTGAAGTGGGACCCACCTTTAAATTTAGATATATTAAGCGTGAGCGATTTAATCGCAAAATCGACTCTCAATTTTACAAGCATTTTTTTTTTTTTTTTAAAAAAGTGGGTCCACTGAGTACTGCCCTTAGACTTTCATATGATTGGGCCATTTGATTTTGGTAAGATTTGATGAAAAGTAATTTGAAGTTTTCTTAAAATTTCATTTCACCTCAATTCATTGTATCCGATGGTAAAAATTGTAATACGAAATTAATCCTTATAATATTAACAAAAAACATATATTTATTTAGTTTGAAATTAGAACCTCCTGATGACTATCCAACCCAATGTTTGGAATTTGGTCCAGTTGGGTCAGTCAATTTTGATTGGGCCCAACCCACTTACACCAATTACTTTGACAAGACACGTGTTGGCCTGGCCATTCTAATCAATAGCTTCTAGATTTACTAACCAAATTGGCAGTGCACAGTTGTTTATATTCAACAGGAACTTAGATAAGACCTTCCAAATATTAACTCAACCATCAACTAATCTAGTAAATACTAACTGTAGGATCTCTCGTCCATCCAAATTTAAGGGTCAAGCAGTTCTTATTCAGTGTCAATGTTTTCGTATAAGTAAAACCAGTAAGTTAAATGGTCATGAGCTCAACCACTGATTTATTTGGTCAGAAGAAAAAAAAAAGGTTTCTTACAGATCATTTGATGGTAATCCCAGATAATAAAAAAGGGGCATGTGGAGCCTTGTTTTGATTTTCCAAATGTGGACCCCACTTAGGAGTCGTACAAAAGATAGAAGATGGACTGTTCTACAACCATACCACCAACAAGTTTGTCTAAAGATCCTGTACGCTAAACTTAGTGTCCGAAACCACTTCTCAGCCTTCTCCATACTAATCTGATAACGCGGATCGGTGTTTTCAGAACAGACCTATCCTCATAGCACAGTTCGAATGTCTTGGAATCGTGTTTTAATCTATGATGGAGCGCGGATCAACCGAAGATGGAGCGTGAGTCGGGTGAAACTTGCGTTCTAATCATCAATAGTTTTGAGGGACATGGAACTGGAATAGGGAGGATTATGAGGGGACATATAAGAACTGGAATAGTTTTGCTAATGATCAGAAGGACATGGAAGCCCTTGAAGATAGAGAATATGCACTACTTCATTCAGGTGATATTGGACCACCACCTTCAACTTCTGGAACTTCTGCATCACACTTGGGATGAGCATCCTCTTTCTGTTTTTCAATCCATTTATTCTTATGATATGTTTTGTGGACTATACATTTTAAAGCTCAATCGATATTATTTTTGGACATGGGTTATGAAATTATGGATGAGAATTTTTTGTTTTCCTCCTTTTTTTTTGTAAGCTTGACAATTGTCTTTTGAATGAAGAAACTTCTTTTGACTTATTGATTATTATCTATTTTATGTGATCAAATTGTAAGGTTAACTTTCGAAAGTTAACTCAGTTTTATAGAAGTGACGATTACATCCTGGGTCAAGCAAAGGACTGCAAAACGAGGGGTTTTCCGAGAGTCAAATGGCCATAGACAAAACATGAAAGTTGTTGGGCACAATTTATTAGTCTAACAAAGCCAAGTTTTTTTAGATTACAGATAACCCATGTCCTCACCCAAAATTACGAATGGGCTCCTAAAGTCACAAAGTCACCAGACTAGGTCCAAAGGTTCTCAAAACTTTCCAAAGCTATTCAAAATCTATTCTAACCTTAAACTAAGTTAATTAACCTCTATCCTCACTTTGAAAACTAGCAAGCACAATAAATTACTACTAAGCACCATTAATTAGGACAAACAGATGAAATTCTACCTTACACCCAGCCAGGAGAATTAAGCCAAGTGGTTGTCAAAGCTGTTATCTCTTGTCTTGCACTTATCTCATTTGCCAAAGTTATCATATTTGCTAGAGTCCCATGCTCATTTATTATCTTGCTCGCATCATGATTACTCGTCTAGCATTATCCTTACTTGTCTAGCTTACACATGTCAGAGTATTGTTAACTTGTTTATCTGGTATGTTAATCATGCACAGCTTATCTAGTATTCATTTATTAATTTAACTTTTCATTTAATTATAATTATGCAACATGCTGTGACGTTTATATTGAGAACTTGCCTCTGGCTGTTGTCTGATCCCATGCTTGGTGTTGTAGGTGACGAACCCTTTACCTTTGCCGAGCAGGAGATGGAGGTTTTTTTTTTTTTGAGATATAGGTATTGTCTGCTTTAGTGTACGTGCATGTGCGAGGAGCGGTCACCCACCCTAGTATTGCGAGGGTGCTTAACTTCAGAGTTCTTATGAGATCTAGGACCGTACGACTTAAAAACATATCATGTTGAGTTAAGACGGGATTTGATTTATAAGCTTAGGATCGGGACTTTGGTATTTCCAATATGGGACTTGGACAAAACCTTACGATGGTAACCAAAGCACTCCATCCTTATCTCTGTAGATTCCCCTTTCTTAATTCACACGATCGCTTGACTTGATTTCATCTCAAGAAATTACCTAGGCAGATTGGGGTCTCGCGGTATGTATCCATATAGAACGGTTACCACCAGGTAACAAGAAATTACATCCACATAATATTGGGGTCTCATAGTACATATCCATATGGAACAGTTACCACCGGGTAATAAGAAATTACATCCACATAATGCGGGTCCATTCAAAGTTTTGAAGAGACTTAGCTCCATTGTCTATACTCTCGAGTTACTATCAAATCACAGTGTTAATCCAACCTTCAATGTTGCAGACCTCACACTCTATAATGGACATGCCAATGATGGAGAATCTAAAGAACATGCCATTGCGTCACCAGTTGCTCCTCCACCTGCGAATAAATTCACTGTTTTCGATGATTAGCTTGTTTTTACTTGTCAAAGAGGATTCCAAAAGTTCCTTATCCACTAGCAAACCGTCCAATCTCCGATATGATATGGGATTACTGCTACAGACTTCTAGCACTTGAATCCTAATTTCTATGAATATTATCAAGCTATTAATTCGCTAGAGTTGAGTTTTCCCAATCCAGGGAAACTTGATGTAGTATGGACTAGGCCGAAGAAGAAACCGAGGGGTCAACCCAATCCACTGGGGTCAGCCCATGGGCCCAATCTGACCGAGAGCTAATGTGGCATCCTTTCTATTTTCATTCCAAGTTTGATGGAGAAATATTTATAATTTCTATTTTATTGTTCGATTAGAATTAATATTATCTCATTTCCTATTTTATTTAGAGTTCTTCAATATTAGAAAGTCTTGTTTGCTAAAGGGTTTGATCCTGCTCATCTATATAAGGATGATCAAACCTCATTGTAAGGTATGCTAATTTTCAATTAATCAAAGATTTCTGAGTTCTTCCCTTCAATTATGGCATTTTCCCTCATCTTGAGTGTGCCCTAGTGCTTCGTTCCATCTTTGAATTCAATCAACCCCTTTAGAGGATTGATCTATTTTCATTCAAGGTTTCGTGGTTGTGCCAAAGTGACACCAAGGTGAAGATCTCCCTATATTTGATAGTCTTGAGTCAAGCTTGAATCGATCTCAAACTTTAAACTTGTGGTTAAAACAATATCAAGCTAGCTTTTCTTATCCAATTTGACCTAAAACTTGAGCTAAATTTAATACTATAATGCCCAGCTCAAGCTGATCTAAGCTCCAAGCAACTCAAGCTTGAGGTGGCTTGTTCTCCCTTATCTTGAGTGTGCCCTAGTGTTCGAATCCATCTTTAAACTTGATCAATCCCTTGAGAGATTAGTCTATTTTTTATCGAGAACCCGAGGCTGCGCCAAAGTGACACAAGGTGAAAATTTCCCTATATTTGATATTCTTGAGTTAGGCTTGAGTCGATCTCAAACTTCAAATGAATGGTCCAAAAAAGGTTAAAGTAAGCTTATTTGTCTGGCTTTCTTATCCAGTTTGACCTAAAGCTTGAGCTAAATTTAATACTATAATTCTCAGCTCAAGCTGCTCTAAGCTCAAAGCGACTCAAGCTTGAGGTGGCTTGTTTTACTTTTTTTTTTTCTTTTAAGATGCTTGATCTTGAATTTGGTGGCTTCTTTTTTTTTTTTTTTTTCTCTCGTCAGTAAACTTACTTTTTCTTTCTTTTATTCTTGGTAATGAGGGCCCTTACATTGGTGCTATGATCCTGTTTGAGAATGTGGTGGGTGGGGAACTTTTTTTGTTGGATAACGCAGAGGGTCCCAACCCTTTGGACCAAAATAATCCTATGAGCCCAGGAGAGAAAGGCGGATAAAATCCCCCCAGTAGCCCCAGTGTGGTGGGTGGCTCCTGTCAGCTAACTTCTATGAGCAACTAGTCTTCTTAGTTATATGTAAGGTGTTCCTTTATTTATATATATGCAAACTAAGTGATTCAAGGCCTCTAAAATGGTCAAATGATCATTTTGTAAAGGTGGTTTCCCAACCCTTCTTCAGGGATTTGTTAATAAATACATGCTCATCTTCCAACGGGGAAAAAAAACTGCCTTCTAAATGGTCATTTCTCCAGTTGGCTTCAATCAAACTATAGCTATTATTAAACTGGGGTTTTGATGATGTTTCATATTGATCATTGCTCATTCCTGGTTTTCCTTCTCTGCACAAAGAGATCCAATGCTATATTTAAGCGATGCCAAAAATTGCACTGTTTTGAGAACTCTTGAAGTCATATTAAGGGCTCGAGTAGTGGGTGGTAGCACCTCTTCTTCAAACTGGGGTTGAAAGGGGAAATCTTCAAAGAGGAAAACCTGTCCTGACTAGTACTCCTTCAACATTAGGCAACATAAAGCTCAACCGTATTTAGTGTTCAAGCTTGCTGTGATTTTGACTCTTCCAGCATTCTTCATTGAGATCTTGTACGTCTGTCTCCGTTATTCTCACCTCTATGATATGGTGCCTTTTTGGGTTTCAGGGGCATGTTGTACTCAAGTTGAGAGGGAGTACAAGTTCAAAGAAGTTCTAAGCAGTTGGGGTTCTTATTCTCCAGACAGCTATTTGGGCCATGGGCCATGGGCCATGGGTGCGTGAATGTGAGTGAGTGTTCGAATTCCTTATGTAGCAAAAGTTAAAAGGAATTGACTTTTAAAACAAAAGATTGATAATCAATAATATTATGCAGTCTATATTATACACACTTATGATATACAAGAATGGTGTGTTAGGGCAAGCCCCAAACAAGCAAAAACTGAGTCAAGCATGGTCATCCTCTTTACCTTGGTTGAACTTGGCTCATGAAACGACAAGCTGAGGATGAGCTAGAGCCAAATCAAGCCAAGCCAAGCTGGCTTAGGAGCTACCTTGGCTTGTTGACAACCTAGAGATTATTTTTAAAAAAGGTTACAGCCACACATTTGAAATGACTTTCAGCTTTTTCTAGAACTCGACATTGAGGAATTCCAAATAGAGTATTTAGGCAGTTTGTATCCATTACAATTTTATGTCACCAAAGATAACAAGGTTGATCCAAGAATCAGTTCACACCCAAAGTTTTAATTGATGCTGCAACGAATCCAATAGATGCAGGGATTAAATACAAAATGTCTGATAAGAATTTATGGTCCATACATGTTAACATTTCAAATGCAAGTCATCATATACAAAATGTGATATTGAAGCATGAAACAGGCTAAACCGATCATCCAGCACACAGACCTTCAAGATAACTGGAAGTAAATACTAATCAGCCCTAGCAGGTAATGACATCTTGGGATCGACTCTGGACTCGCATTAGTGAACTTGTTTCTTCACGTCCAATGCTCCAGAACTCCCACACTGCACATTGCTCAAAATTTCTACTTGTGCCTGCATTTTTTTTTTTTACAAGTGTTATTGAGAACATTAATCACCACCTATTAAACAACAATGAAAGGTCAAAGGCATCCCCGTGAGTACCTAGCATATGGTCCAGAGTCACGGTAACAACGCAACTGAAATTCTCTGTTTGTCACTAAGCAATGGCATAGTCGAATAAAACCAATAATGAGACTCAAAAGACTCCAACAGAGACAAAAAGAGAGCATTGTTTCTTACCTAGGCACTATAGCCACAAAAAGGGGACCCACAAATATGTTAGTCAAAGTTTTGACTCGTGTTTTGTAGAAGATAGGATGCTTTGTTCCGAACCTGCAAGACAAAAAAAGAGATTATTGAAGATGGAACTCACAAACAGAACCTAAGAGAACCGAAGGCACCAGTGCAGTTGCACACCTTTGATGCATATGACCTCCAATCTGTGCTTGTAATTTGGCAGGAGCAACTTCGAAGAAAAGCACCCCACATTCTAAGAATAACAGGTGTCTGTTCTGTTGAAACGAGCCAATTCTCAACCAGAACAAGGTAAATGTAGATCTTGAAAAAATTACATCTATTGTCCTTCAAGTTGATTGACAAAACTGATCTAAGGACTTCTTCTGAATCAGCTACCTGTAAAGAAAAACCATAAAGCAATGTCCCAAATTGATTTACAGAGGTAGAAAAAATGAACATATGGACATATTGAAGAAAATACATCTATAATTTCTCTTGTCAATTGGGTAATCAAACCTAAGAATGCTACAAGCAAGAAATCTTTTAATTAAGTTGGGTTTCAAATATCAAAAGAATGAAATATATGAACTTTGTGGAATGAATAACAATGCTTCTATATGGGTGAGGCTCGTTTGTTATAAAAATGAAGTAACATAAATCAAGCCCTAATTCTTTGGCATCACAATCAATCAATTAAATAAATATGATGTACGCCACAAGGGAAAATTTACAAGTTATGATACAATTAATGCACATATAGAAATAGAGCACCTATTCTGAACAGTAACTCCTACCCCTCAAAGTGACGCTGGAGAGCCGAACAAGAGCTATTTGTTTACAAGAAACTGATGAGGATCCTAAATCAAACACAGGAGGATGTCAGCTATTAACATGCAGTCTAGGACTTTCTAAGTGGGGTAGACTTCCTAAGTTGTGTAATCATCATATGACTTTCTAAGTTGTGGGCAATCCCTAATACTAGGGACTTCCCAGTAAAGCATTTCGATAAGGAAAGCTGTAAGAGTGTGAGACCCCAATCCACCTTGGTAATCCCTTGAGGCAAGATCAGGTCAAGTGATCCTACGAGCCAAAAAAGGGAAATCCGTAAGGGTAAAGGTGGAGTACTTCAGTTAGCACCATGAGGCTTTGTCCAAGTCCCACATTGGAAATATCCAAGTCCTGACCCTAGGCTTATAAGTCAAACATAGTCTTAGCTCAACATGACGCATTTTAAAGTCGTGAAGCGCAGGGTCCCATAAGAACTACGAAGTTAAGCGTGCTTGTGGGAGAGCACTACTAGGAGGGTTGATCGTTTGGGAAATCCTCGCGAGTGCACGTGGGTGAAAGCAAATAATATCATACAAAGTTAAGTGGTGCTGTGACATTTGGTATCAGAGCCAAGGATGATATTTTCTGGTGGGGGGAGAGTGTGAGACCCCAATTTTCTTGAGCAATCCCTTAAGGCAAGATCAGGTCAAGTGATCCTGTGAACCAAGAAAGGGGAATCCGCAGGAATAGGGGTGGAGTGCTTCGATTAGCACCGTGAGGCTTTGTCCAAGTCCCACATCGGAAATATACAGATTGTGACCCAAGGCTTATAAGTCAAACCCCATCTTAACTCAACATGATGCATTTGAAAGTTGTGCGGTCCCAGATCCCATAAGAACTCTGGCGTTAAGCTTGCTCGGGCGAGAACAGTACCAAAATGAGTGACCACCTGGGAAGTCCTCGGACGTGCACGTGGGCCAAAGCAGAGAATATCATGCTCAGTTGGGCAGGGCTTTGACAAAGAGGAGGTTCAATCACCAAGTTGGGAATCGAGTATTTTCTAAAAATTCATATTCGTTCAATTGGCATGGTAACAGAGCCACCAATATGTCCCCAAAGGTTTTTACCTTTGGTGCCAAGACGTGACAAGATGACAGAGAACTTAAGATGCTTTGATGAGAAGTTTCAAAACAAAGGCTCTCTTGTCGACAGAAGTACATGAGGAAATCGGGTGTGATGCCATCAATTGAGTAAAAAAACCCTAAATAGGGCTCTGATGCCATATCAATTGAATGAATGTGAAACAAATTGCTAGAAAATATTTGATCCCCTACTAGGCGACCCAACCTCCTCTTTAGCCATTAAGTTTCCTTATCGAAAGACATAACTGGGAAGTCCCTGGAATCTAGGGATAACCCACAACTTAAAAAGTCAAACAATGATTACACAACTTAGAAAGTTTACCCCGCTTAAAAAGTCCTAGACCACTTGTTAATATGCCGTCATACCTCCAATGGAATCACAATTCTACTTGTGTAAGTTGACAACATTATTATCTCTAGTACAGATCCTGATGGTATTCTAATTTCTGAAATTGCAAAAGGTTCGCAACCGAACCTCCTCTTTAGCCATTAAGTTTCCTTATCGAAAGACATAACTAGGAAGTCCCTGGAAACTAGGGATTGTTATAACTTAGAGAATAGGACTTATTTATAATATGAAATATGTTAGGGGAACTTGGTGTAAATATCAAAATGTTGTGGGGCTATTTTGTAATTTACAGAAGCTAAAAATGTAATAATATAGAAAATGGTTGAAAGCCACATGGGAATCGACTATTCTTTTGCTTCCCTTTCTAATCCTCCTCTTTCTCTCTCTTTCTTTCTCTTTTTCTTCCCTTTTTCATTTTCCAAGAGATCCAACGTTAGAACCTTAGATCTAATCCAATCTAGGGTTTTAACTTGGAAGACATCTGCTGGAAGTCACCCGGGCTCTTCGTTTTGAGATGAATGTTCCAAAGTAATTTTGGTCGGATGGAGTTCTGACAGCAGCCTACTTAATATACAGAACAAAGACGGTAGGAGGAAGAAGTCCCGTAGAAGTGCTATTATGCCCGAGTACACCATTGTTCCAAGTTCCACCAAAAGTTTTCGGATGTACTTGCTTTGTTCGCATTCCAAAGCATCAGCGGGATAAATTGGATCCAAAGGCAGTCAAATGCATGTTTGTGGGATATCCTAGTTCTTAGAAGGGATATAAGTACTATGATCCTGGAAATAAGGGTCGTCGCTTTGTGACAATGGATGTTAGTTTTTCCATGAAGATATTCCATTTTTTCCATTAGCAAATAAGGATTGCTACTGAAAGGAAGTGAAAAGGGGAATTTACCGCTTGCTGATTTTGTCTCTCCCCCACTGTATCCAGGATCATCACATGAAGCATGCACGAAGTCTCTTGATCCAGAAGGAGAGGTGAGGGAGAAGCTCGAGAAACCACTGCAAGTATACTCAAGGAAGCATTAGGAAAATAAACCATTGCTCTCATCTATACCATTGTCAGCTGCTTCGAATCTAGATCCGGACCTTCCTCCACCTCCGCACTCACAATCTAAAGTTGTTCGCCAATCAGGTATTTCCTCTGATTTAGATATTCCCATTGCTTTATGCAAAGCAACAAGATCCTGTACTGCTCGACATCATATTCATAACGTTGTTTCTTATAGCCATTTGTCACCAATGCATCAAACCTTTATTTCCAATCTATCCACCAATGTATACCTAAGCATGTGTCACAGGCCCTGACTCATCCATCCCAAGTGGAGAGAGGCAATGATGGAAGAAATGACTTGCTTTGGAGAAAAACCGTGCGTGGGATCTGAAAACGTACCATTGGGTGCAAATGGGTGTTCACATTAAAGTACAATCCTGATGGTACAATCAATAGATATAAAGCAAGACTAGTTGCTAAGGGATTTACTCAATCATATGGGGTTGATTAGTTTTAAACATTTTCACCTGTAGCTAAACTAACTTCAGTTTGGGTGTTATTATCCCTAGCAGCAAATTTTAATTGGCCATTGTACCAACTAGATGTGAAAAATGCATTTCTTCATGGAGATTTGAAGGAAGAGGTTTATATGGATCCCCATCCTGGATTTATTACTAAGGGACGGGAAGGAAAAGTATGTTTTCTCAAAAAGTCCTTATATGGACTGAAACAATCTCCCTGTGCCTGGTTTGAAAGATTTAGTAGAGTTGTGCTTAAGTATGGGTTCCAAAGTTGTTGTGCAGATCATACTATCTTTGTGCAAAGAAGGAATATGATGGTGATCATACTTGTAGTGTATGTTGATGACATAGTAGTCACAAGAAATCACAATGATGAAATCTCCTAGCCAAAAGGTTTCTTGAAGAAAGAGTTTTGAGACCAAGGACCTAGGTTTATTGAAATATTTCCTAGGAATTGAAGTTGCCAGGTCAAACACTGGAATTGTTATATCACAAAGAAAATATACTCTTGATCTTCTTGCTGAAGCTTGGTGCAAAGCTAGCAGACACCCCAATCGAGCAAAATCATAGCCTCCATATTGAAAGTGGAAAGCCACTTCGAGATAAGAGGATGTATCAGAGGTTGGTTGGGAGGCTGATTTATCTGACAATCACTAGACCTGACAACTCCTATGCTGTCAGTTTGGTTAGTCAATTTATGCATGCCCCGATAACTGATCATCTTGCTGCAGTGCATAGGATTATGAGATATTTAAAAGGGTCACCAGATCAAGGACTCATTTACAGCTCTCATGCTAAGGCCATGGCATATACCGATGCTGATTGGGCTAGATCCTTGATAGATAAAAAGTCCACCACAAGATATTCTACAATGGTTGGAGGAAACCTAGTCTCTTGGAGAAGAAAAAAACAAGTTGTTACTGCTATAAATCAACTGCAGAAGCCGACTATAGAGCTGTGGCTCATGGATGTTGTGAATTGCTATGGTTGAGAATATTGTTGGAAGAGTTGAGTTTCAAGCAAGGTGGCCCGATGACTCTATATACAAATAGCATTTCAGCAATTAGACTTGCCAACAATCCCGTCTACCATGATAAAACAAGGCATGTGGAAATCGACTGTCATTTTATCTAGCAAAAGATTGAAGAGGAGGATGTGTTACTTCTCCAAGTTCATACTGAAGATCAATTAGCAGATTTTCTCACCAAGGCGGTCAATAAAGTTAAGTTACATCATGTTTTGTCCAAGCTGAGCATTGTAAATATCTATGCACCAGCTTGAGGGGGGTGTTACAAGTTAGAGAATAAGACTTATCTATAATATGAAATATGTTAGGGGGTCTTGGTGTACATATCATAATGTTGAGGGGCTTTTTTATAATTTAAAGAAGCTAAAATGTAATAATATAGGAATGCTTCCCTTTCTAAATCCTCCTCTTTCTCTTTCCTTTTTCATTTTCCAAGAGATCCAACGTTAGAACCCTAGATCTAATCCAATCTAGTAGGGTTTCAACTGGGATTACCCACAACTTAGAAAGTCATACAATGATTACACAACTTAGATATTTACCCCACTTAGAAAGTCCTAGACCACATGTTAATATGTCGCCATACCTCCAATAGGATCACAATTCTACTTGTGTATGTTGACGACACAATTATCTCTAGTACAGATCCTGATGGTATTCTGAAATTGCAAAAGGTTCTTATTGCTTCTTCCCATATGAAAGATTTAGGTCCTCTCACATAATTATTGGGTTTACAAGTGCACAAAGTCAAGGGAGGACAATTCGTTAATAAACATAAGTACACCAAACACCTCATTGTCCATGCAAGCCTCCAAAATTCAACTCATGTTGATACTCCATTAGAATTGAATGTGAAATACCAGAATGATGATGGAAATCTTCTTGCAGAACCTACTATCTGTAGGAAATTTGTTGGCAGTCTCATTTACTTGACAATCACTAGGCCAGAAATTTCTCATGCGTCAATCTTGTCAGTTAGTTCATGACTCAGCCAACTCATCATCACATGGCTACTATCACACGCATCATTCGCTATCTCCTTGGGACTTCGGAATGTGGAATTTTCTTTCCAGCTAATTCCAATATGAACCTTAATGTATATTGTGAAGCGAATTGGGTTGGATGTCCAGATACTCATCGTTCAACAACAGGATGGTTTGTCTTTCTTGGAGATGCAAAATCCTCTACTGAAGCAGAATACCGCTTGTAGTCGGCTTATTCTAAGGTTGTTTGGATCTGGCGTTTTCTAGATGAACTTGGCTTTCCTCAGCAGAATGCTACTCCCTTATAAGTGCCATTCTAATTATCGAGAATCCAATATTTCAAGAAAGAACAAAGCATATTGAAGTTGATTGCCACTACATTTGTGAACCTTTTCATACCAAGCTCATCACTCTTCCTCATGTGACTACTAATCTTCAAGTTGCTGATATCTTCACCAAAGCTTTACCAAGTGCCGAACATCAATTCTTCAAGTTGCTGATATCTTCGCCAAAGCTCTACCACGTGCCGAACATCAATTTTTTGTTAACAAATTAATATTGGTTGACTCACCAACATCATTTTTTTTTTTATTGGGTTTTTTTTTTTTTGGGGTGGGGGGTTGTGTGCGGCGCGGCGTGGTTGTTAGACTTTCTAATTTGTGCAATCCCGAGATTCCAAGGACTTCCCAATTATGTATTTTGGTAAGGAAACTAAATGGCTCTAAAAGGAGGTTCAATGACCTAGTTGGGGATCATATATTTTCTAGCAGTTTGTTTCATATCCGTTCAATTGATACCATCAACTTTTAGATTTGAAGAGGCATATGGAAGAGTAACTCTAGTAGGTTATAGGATTCACAGATACAATGACAGCTACTTTTGTGCATTCATGATAGTTGGAGTTGTTCGCATGAAGAGGAGTGGGTGGTGTGGGATCCCAGAAGCGAACAAAGACAAATTATTTCCAAGCAAGTGGAAGACATTCTCAATATTAAATTTCATGGAAGAATTGATGATCTGATCATGGATTTTATATTTGAAAATTTCATGGAAGAATTGATGATCTGATCACGGATTTTATATTTGAAAGAGATCAAGCACCCTCCTAAAACATACACAATTATGTTGTAGGTTGTCGGTGTCTGGACAACCAGCCCAATCAACATCAGTACAAGTAGATAATATCAATGACGAATTGTTTGAAAAAACAATCCCTAATTAGAAGTACCATGGAGATAACAAATAATCCGCTGAACAACTGCCATACACAGATGTTGAGGATCCGCCTTAATTGGCTGACAATATGGATAGTGTGGAAAATGATAGGTTGAGTTACGGTAACGTAAATAAGGTTTCCAACTATTGAAAGAAATCATAGAATCCGAAATAGTATCACCTTCATACTTTTCAATATTTGACGTTTGAGTTTTATTGGGATATCAACTGGCTTGGACTAATGAAAATTGGCCAAAGTAATGTAAGGGTCTATGTAGTAGGAATACCAATTCATCTTTAGTCTGGTATTTTGATTCATGTGCATCCAATTATATGACATGCTTGTGTGATCTTGAAAATGCCCAACCATATAAGTGACCTTTACAAATACATACAATTGAGGGAGAAAAAACTTCCTACTGGTCATATTTCTCATTCTTTGCCCTTACATAATGTGTTTCTTACTCATCAATTGTCAATTAACCTACTTTCTGTTGGTCAGTAACTTGACAACAATTGAACTCTCTCATTTTCTAATGATGGTTGTGTAATGTGTTATACAGGGTTGGGGAAAAAGAAAGTTGACCGGGATAGGGCCTAAAAGTGGGCAACTATTCCTTCTTTCCTTGCCAACAATCACTGTATTATAACACAATTTTTTCCTTATTTTGAGTTTCTTCTTCTAAACAATTCTGTCAATCACAGCATAATCATTTGGAACATCCAAATGAGAGTAAGTTACTTTCCCTGTTGAACTCGTTAGTGTTATCGAACAAAATACTTTTCTCATCACATGATGTGCCCTTTGAATGTTCAGGTTGCAACATGGAGAAAAATGAAGTGATCCATTTTCCTACATGATGAAATTAATACATCTTGTTTTGATTTAAGTCACAGGTGATGTTGGGGAATTTTCCCTACCATCACACTCTCAAGGTATAAATATTTTTTGTGACATTATAAATGATTTAACAAATTTAAATGGATTTTTTTGGGGCATGCTAAAGAGAAAGTATTTGCTTCCTGGAAAAAAAAAAAAAAAAAAAGAAGTAATTGCCTTGAATAGAAAACCAATTCTCCACAGCAATCAAATTTATCCATTCTGATTTGGGGGAGAATATGCATCCATGGGTATCAACCATTTCTGAAAAAGTAAAGACATCAGTTCTCACATTACATGTCCATTAAATACGCGGGCAGAAAGGAAAAAACTGGCATCTTCTTGATGTTCACAGTTTACTTCTCGAGTCATCTGTCCTATTAGTATTATTACTACTACTACTACTACTACTACTATTATTATTATTTAAGGGTTGAAGCTGTGACGCCCCGGAGTCCCACATCGACTATAGAGAGGGAAAGTGAATGTGGGTTATATGTAGAGCTTACACCCTTACCTTGCATGAGGCCTTTTGATGGGTTGAGGCCCATCAGAAGCAAAACCGTGAGGCCCGTGGGCCAAAGCGGACAATATCATGCATGCGTGTAGGGGTGGGTCGTTACAGAAGCTATATCCACAGTCTTCATCCATTAAACAGACTCCCTCTCTTAAACTATACAACCAAACCCTTTATTTTTACGGTCATAAATAGCATCCGGTCATAAACAGAATTTGAACGACAAAGCTTACGGCTCAATCCACCAAATGAGCTTTTCTTATGATATGCTCCAGCCATGTCATATCGGCATGTCCTAAAATGTTGTTTCACTTGAAAGTCGATATTTCTTCCAGCAACATAAAGCCTCATCCAATTCTTCTCCAATTTCCAGTCTCCCAGACTTTTCAGTCACATCATTGTCTTTCATAACTCAGTTTCAAACCAGTTGTTGTTACCTGAAGGTAACACGAGGAATTTGCATGATAGCTATTGTTTTCCACAATCCACTTAATTTGCCCCCTTATATTGTACGCTCATTCCTATTTCTTATTCACATGCTATGGAACATGAGCATCAACAAAAGGCAGTGCAAGAGGACCTTGATGCATTTATTCAAAATCATTCCTAGGATTTGTTCCATGTTCCTCTCATTTGACTCCTACTGGATGCAAATCATCAGACTCAAATCCGGTGGGACTTCGGATCACTACAAGGCCCGACTGGCGGCACTTGGAAACAAACAAGAGAATGGGATAGATTATAAATAGTTGCCATAATGACCATTGTCCAAACCATCGTTGTAATTTCCACTGCCCAATCTTGGCCACTTTCTCAACTAGATGAGAATAATGCCTTTTTATATGGAGATCTAAAAAAAGGAATTTTGTGTCCCCTTCTCGAATACCTCAAGAATCCGATAGTACTATATGTTGTCTAAGATGATCTCTTAGAGGTTGAAGCAGACTCTACTCACAAGGTTTGAAAATTATCACTAACTCTCCTATCTGCAGCATTTCAACAAAGTCACTATGATCCCTCAATGTTGACTGGACAATCATCTACCGGCCTCATACTCCTTGCTTGTCTATGTTGATAACATTATTATCATTGGAAATGATACGGTTAGTATCCAATAGCTTCGACCCTTTTTCTTCTCCTTACACAGAAGGGCCTTGGTCTTCTCACATGTTTCTTGGTCTAATAGCGCATCCACAGAAAAAGCAACCTTCGTAAATCCACAATAGTATACCAAAGACCTCATTACCATGGCTGGGTTAGTGACCTCTTGTCACGACCCGAATTTCCAGGGCCCTGTTGGATATCCGAATCGTGATCATATAGCAATATTCACCATGCAAACATCAAATAATATTCACAAGGTATTAGGCATTTAATTCAAAAATAATTTCAATTATAAATATCATTAAAATTTCTGAGAATTCAAACTTTATATATATAACTCAATCCATACCATACTTGAACATTAGATAATTTTTCCTAAACAAGTTCTAATGATTCTATCATCTATTTAAGTTTCTCGTTCTCTCTTTTCAGCCACGCATGCCAAAATCTACGTGCTGATCGTCAATCCGCTCTGGCCCACCCACAATTTGATTACCTGAAGGGGCTAACACAACATCAGTATTACTGGTGAACGAATTTTCCTAACTTCACAAGTCGTATATAACATAACATCACATAATCAACAAATCTGAATCAATAATCAAATATCAATAAAAATACAACCATATGCAAATCCGTGCCCATCCACATTACCACGCCTCAAAGGCCCATCGTATACATGTATACCGGTCACCATGACCCTGTCTCATTAGACACATCCACTAAGGACCAGCCGCTATAATGGCCCGGACACAAAGTCCACCATCCCATGTCTGGGACCCAATGCATAATATCACATAACAACCAGAATTCATCATTATTAATAATTTACACAACAGTATTGTGGGACCAGCTCCATATCAGTCCCCATTATATTGGTGCCCCACTTCTGCTCTTAATAGGTAAGAGATGATGCAAGAGTGGCCCACCTTCTTAGAATTGACAGAATCATACCAATCGTTCCAAGATAGCCCATACAGTTCATTATAATTACATGAAAATCTTATTTAATTTAGTGGAAGGGTTGTTTGGTAATTATATACAAGTCCAGGGATAATACAAATTCCATCGTACTCATATGTACACACAAAAACTATTATATCAAGTGATTCACGCATGAAATACTTCTACAGCAAAATCCAATGGGTCCCACTGGACCAAACCAAGATCAGACCTAATGTCTAAGATTGTCCACGGTAGGCTTCACTCTTAATGGATTGGATTGACCATCAGACATGTTTATTGGGCCCTCAGACTAAAAAGGCCAATAGTAACCCTTATGGTTAACAAAATTGAAGTCTCTAGGTAACTGGTCAGAAGGAACCCTGGCCACATGGGACCACCACCATTCAGACCGTCTCTGGGCCCTCTTCAAAACGTGGGGTCCCAATCTCTGATTGATTTAGGTAGTGGGTCCCACCATAGATGTCGACAGTGGCTCTGTTTCCGTCGTATTCACGCCTGGAATTCCTTCGAATTCATCGATCAGTGCGGCCCAATGGTCCAAAACCCAGATGTCCCACTACACTAAGGTCGCCCAAGGGTTTCCTATAGGATGCGGGGTCCTGATATCAGATCAGGTCAAACAGTGGGTCCTAGTGATGATGTCGACCAACTGTCCTGTTTCTGTTTCAACCACGCCTCGGATATATAGTTGTTATGGATGGTGGGCTCAACGGGACCCAATCTCCATGAGACCAGAACTACCTGAGTCGCCTATGAATACACCTCAGGATCTATGGACCAGATTCTTGATCAAGTGGGCCAGGTGGTCCCACTATACCCAAACGTAAATCTTCATCTATGCGCTGTTTCAGGATTTTGCATATATATCCATAAATCCAACAATCAGAAGGTACGAATGGATTGACAATCACTATATTACTGGATTGAACCCATTCAAAGTGATTACATGAGTTTCTGGTCTCCAATTATGATTTACTGCAAATTGATATTTTTCCATTGCTATCTGTATGCACAGTAACATTACAGAAACATCACGAACCAAGCTTTATCAATCATCTACTATATTGATTAGAGATAACCAGGAAGATTCACTCACCTCTGATATGTGATAGTTGCTTTTGCGATGTGTGGGCGCGAATAGGACATCAATCAGTCACCTTCTTCCCCTAGTTTCCAACAACAACTTCCTCTCAGATGATTTTTCTCAAAAGCAAAAAGATAATTCCATAGGAGAGATGAACGATGGTTACCTATATATAAACCAAGAGGAATTTAAAGTCCTAGTCCTCTTATACTTCCTAATTCTAATCCTCCTCTTGTATCCATTGCTAGAGTTGTATACAACTCCAATTCCAAACGTGAGACACTTCCCAAATAACACTTCTAATTTCATAAAAGGGAACACTTCTAATTCAAAAACCAATTAACAACTAAGGGTCCTTCCTGGGCCAAACTAATCCTGGGCCCAGGTACTCAAGATATTACATACTCCCCTCCTTGGGAAATTTGGTCCTCCAAATTGAAATAACATACCTGTGGTGAAAAGATGTGGATACTTCTTTCGGACTTCATCCTCGTTCTTTCGGACTTCATCCTCGATCTCCCATGTAGCCTCCTTTGGATCGTGATGTGTCCATAACACCTTGACTAGTCGAACTGTACGCCTTCAGAGCACTCTTTCCTTGGTGTCTAAAATTGCAATAGGTCTCTCCTCATACGATAAATCTGGCTGTAAGTCCACTGGCTCAAGCTCTAGCACATGAGAAGGGTCTAGCTCGTACTTCTTTAACATTGATACATGAAACACTTTATGGACTCCGACTAATTGTGGTGGTAATTCCACCTCGTAAGCATTCCCATCGCTTAGGCGTCCTGTAATATTGAATGGTCCAATGTATCTCGGGCTGAGCTTTCCCTTTTTGCCGAATCGCATCACTCCCTTCGTTGGAGAGACTTTAAGGAATACTGAATCACCTACTGCAAATTCTAATTCTCTCCGGCGTTTGTCTGCATAACTTTTCTGACGACTCTGAGCAGTCTTCAATCGGTCCCTGATTTTCTTAATATTTTATGAAGAAGTTTGCACCCATTCAGGGCCTAATATCCGTCTATCGCCCACTTCCTCCCAACAAATCGGAGAGCGACAACTTTTTCCGTACAGTGCCTCAAAAGGAGCCATCTGGATACTCGAATGATAACTATTATTATAAGCAAACTCTGCCAACGGTAACTGCTCATCCCAACTGTCTTTGAAATATATCGCACAAGCTCTAAGCATGTCTTCCAGTGTTTGATTGGTTCTCTCCGTCTGCCCATCCGTCTGGGGGTGATATGCAGTGCTAAAATTCAGTTTCGTACCCATAGCCCTCTGTAGGCTCTTCCAAAACTGTGAAACAAATTTGGTATCCCTGTCTGATACTATTGATGCTGGAACGCCATGTAACCAGACAATTTCCCTAACATATGTTTTGGCCAAATGTTCCATTGTAGTTCTTCTCTTCAATGGTATGAAGTGTGCCGACTTGGTCAACCGATCCACAATGACCCAAATTATTTCATTATGTCTTGAGGTTCTGGGAACCCTGAAATGAAATCCATAGTGATATGCTCCCATTTCCATTCTGGTATAGGCAAGGGCTGCAGCAGTCCCCCCGGCTTTCTATGATCAGCCTTCACTTGTTGACAAGTAAAACAACGTCCGACAAACTCAGTAACATCGTTTTTCATGCCGATCCACCAAATCTGATTTTTAAGTTCTGATACATCTTGGTGCTCCCCGGATGGATAGTATATCTTGTGTGATGTGCTTCCTTCAAAATTTCATCTCTGATTTCCCGGATATCTGGTACACAAAGTCTACCTCGGAAATATAATACACCATTAACAACTGAGAAGTCCGGTTTATAATCCATTTTGTCCAAGATTTCCACCAAAGCCATGTCATCCCTTTGATGATCTTTTATCCTCTGAATTAATTCAGGTTGAACCTTGAAACTTCCCAACAGTAGTTTTTCACCAATAGGCCATATATTCACATCTAGGTCCTTAATTTCCTCAAGTAGTCTCCACTCTGCTGTCAGACAAGCCATCTGTGCTGATTTCCTGCTTAAGGCGTCGGCTACAACATTCGCCTTTCCTGGATGATAAAATATAGAGAAGTCATAGTCTTTCAGGAATTCCATCCATCTCCGTTGTCTCAAGTTCAGCTCTTTCTGAGAAAAAATATATTTGAGGCTTTTGTGATCTGTATATACTTCGAATTCTTCACCATAAAGGTAGTGTCTCCAAATTTTCAATGCAAAGACTACAGCTGCCAACTCAAGGTCGTGTGTAGCATAATTTTGTTCATGGACCTTTAGTTGTCTGGAAGCGTACGCAATCACCTTTCCACGTTGTATGAGAACACACCCTAGCCCTTGTAATGACGCATCACAGTAGAGAACGAATCCTCCACTTCCAGCAGGAAGGGCGAGTATTGGTGCCGATGTCAGTTTACCCTCCAATGTTCTGAAGCTATCTTCACATTTCTCGTCCTAGATGAACAGAACATCCTTCCTTGTGAGTCTGGTTAATGGTCCAGCAATTGTAGAAAATCCTTGGACGAACCTTCGATAATAACCCGCCAGGCCTAAGAAGCTTCGAACTTCTGAAACATTTGTAGGTCGCTTCCAATTCATAACCGCTTCTACTTTGGTAGGGTCTACAAATAGTCCGTCTCCTGAAATAATATGACCCAGAAAGGTTACTTGTTCTAACCAGAAATCACACTTGCTGAACTTGGCATATAGCTGGTTATTTCTCAACAGTTGCAGGGAGGTATGTAGATGTTCGCCATGTTCTTGTCGCTCCTTAGAATAAATAAGGATATCATCAATAAATACCACCACAAATTTATCTAGATAGGGCTGGAAAACTTGGTTCATCAATGCCATGAAGGCGGCTGGTGCATTGGTCAATCCGAAAGGCATGACTAAAAACTCGTAATGGCCATACCGCGTCCGGAACGCCGTCTTGGGGATATCTTCCTCCCTCACTCTTAACTGATGGTAGCCGATCTTAGATCAATCTTGGAAAAGTATTTCGCACCTTGCAGTTGATCAAATAACTCATCAATGCGGGGCAGAGGGTACTTATTCTTGATAGTCACCTGATTTAACTGTCTATAATCAATGCACATTCTCAGGGTTCCATCCTTCTTCTTCACAAACAACACCGGTGCTCCCCATGGAGACACACTAGGTCTGATGAATCCTTTGTCCAATAGTTCCTCCAATTGATCTTTGAGTTCTTTCAGTTCCGCGGGAGCCATTCGATAGGATACTTTAGAAATCGGGGCTGTACCCGGCATTATTTCAATAGTAAAATTGACCTCTCTAACTGGAGGTAACCCGAGCAGGTCATCCAAAAACACATCGGGGAATTCTTTAACAATGGGAATATCTTCAATACTTGGTTTCGGTTTATCCTCCGAAATGAAGGCTAAAAAGCCTTTGCACCCATTCCTCAGTAACTCACCAGCTTTGATGGCTGAGATAACCATTGACCGAACAGGTCTCCTTTTTCCCACCAAACTAACATGAGTAAATCCCTCCAGGTTAAACCGAACTGCTTTGTTAAAGCAGTCTAAGATAGCCCGGTACCTAGTAAGCCAGGCCATTCCCAAAATAACATCAAAGTCGTCCATACGTAACAATACCAGGTCAGCCGGATTCAAGGCTTGCCCAATTTCTATCATACAATCATCAAAAATATGGTTCTAGTACATATTTGCTCACCCGTGGGTGTAGACACCACTAATGCATCAGTCAAAGTTGAGGGGGGATTTTCTATCTTAGCAGCAAAAGTATATGAAATGAAAGAATGGGTTGAACCCGAATCAAATAAAGTGCTAGCTTCATAATTGGAAATTAAAACCATACCCTCGACCACATGGTTGGCCGCTTCCACATCATGATGAGTCATGGCAAAAAGTCTTCCATTCTGCTGTTGTCCCGCTTGATTCCCTCCTTGAATGTTCCTGCCAAGGTTGTAGTTCTGCCCTTGGGGTGGGTTCTGCTGATTTCCACGGGGCCGGTGTGTCTGGTTCTGTTGATAATGACGCTGGTTTTGTGGACGCTCTAGTTGATGGCCCTGCTGATTTTGCTGAAGTGCTTGTCCTTGTGTCTGGGTTTGATTCCTTCCCTGTTTACTAGGGCAATCTCTAACCTGGTGTCCTTCCTGACCACAACCGCAACATCCGCTTTTCCGTTTGGCCTGATTTCTTTCCTTGGATTCCGGACAATCTTTTACCTTATGACCTCCCTTCCCACACCCAAAGCACACTCCAGATCTTTTCCGGCATTGATTTGTTTCATGTGATCCCCCACAATGGTTGCAGACCGGCTGGGTTCCAATTTTCTGTTTCTTATTGGGGAATTGGTGCTTGAAGTTATCTGTTTTCCTTTCAGTGGACACCATTGGAGTCTGTCTCTTTATATCGTCGATGGCTTCTTCTGAAACAAAATCTTTTCTTAGGGCTTCAGCATAAGTCTTCGGTTCATGCAGCTTCACATCCTTTTTGATGTCTGGTCTAAGGCCGTTCACAAATCGTTCCATCTTCTCTCCTTCTGTAGCCACTAATGTTTCAGCAAAATGTGACAGCTCAGTGAACTTAAGAACGTACTTGGCTACTGTCAGATTTCCTTGCACTAGAGTTTCAAACTCTCTTCTTCTAAGCCCTAATATGATCTGGTATAAACTTCTTTATAAATTCCCTCTTGAAGAAAGCCCAAGTAATCTCTGTTTCTTCCCATTGAATGACCTCTTGGCTGCCTTCCACCATTCCTTTGCGTCACCTTCTAATTTGAACGCTGCAAGTATAGCTTTTTGATGTTCCGTACATCCCATAACTTCAAAGATGCTTTCCATGTGTTCTGCCCATTTATTTGCATCCCAAGGATTAGTTGTTTCTTCAAAGCTCTTGGGGCGAAATTCGTTGAATCTTATGTATAATGTATCTCTTTCACGGTTCCTGCCCCCATTATTGTTGCCTTCTCCCGAACCATCTCTGTTATTGCTGTGTCCCTCGCCATTCTCACTTTGATGGTGATAAATGGCGGAGATTTGCTCTTGAACTTTCACATACGCCTTCATAAAGCTTTCAAACATTTGTCGTGCATACTCCGGCATCTCCATAGTTCCATTGTTTGGTCGGACATTGTTGTTCGCATTATCATTTCCAATAATATTGTCCATTGTCTTATTCCTTCTGCAGACAGGAAGAATTTGTGAGCTAAAAGATCATTAACATATCTTTCTTTAATCTCTACCTTTGACACCCCAACGTCCTCACCACGTGACCTATGGGTTGCTAATTCTTTTATTTGCCCAAAACCTTATGCTCTGATACGACTTTGTCACGACCCGAATTCCGGGGCCCTGTCGGATATCCGAATCGTGATCATATAGCAATATTCACCATGCAAACATCAAATAATATTCACAAGGTATTAGGCATTTAATTCAAAAATAATTTCAATTATAAATATCATTAAAATTTCTGAGAATTCAAACATTATATATATAACTCAATCCATAATATACTTGAACATTAGATAATTTTTCCTAAACAAGTTCTAATGATTCCATCATCTATTTAAGTTTCTCGTTCTCTCTTTTCAGCCACGCATGCCAAAATCTACATGCTGATCGTCAATCCGCTCTGGCCCACCCGCAATTTGATTACCTGAAGGGGGTAACACAACATCAGTATTACTGGTGAATGAATTTTCCTAACTTCACAAGTCGTATATAACATAACATCACATAATCAACAAATCTGAATCAATAATCAAATATCAATAAAAATACAACCATATGCAAATCCGTGCCCATCCACATTACCACGCCTCAAAGGCCCATCGTATACATGTATACCGGTCACCATGACCCTGTCTCATTAGACACGTCCACTAAGGACCAGCCGCTATAACGGCCCGGACACAAAGTCCACCATCCCATGTCTGGGACCCAGTGCACAATATCACATAACAACCAGAATTCATCATTATTAATAATTTACACAACAGTATTGTGGGACCAGCTCCATATCAGTCCCCATTATATTGGTGCCCCACTTCTGCTCTTAATAGGTAAGAGATGATGCAAGAGTGGCCCACCTTCTTAGAATTGACAGAATCATACCAATCGTTCCAAGATAGCCCATACAGTTCATTATAATTACATGAAAATCTTATTTAATTTAGTGGAAGGGTTATTTGGTAATTATATACAAGTCCAGGGATAATACAAATTCCATCGTACTCATATGTACACACAAAAACTATTATATCAAGTGATTCATGCATGAAATACTTCTACAGCAAAATCCAATGGGTCCCACTGGACCAAACCAAGATCAGACCTAATGTCAAAGATTGTCCACGGGTAGGCTTCACTCTTAATGGATTGGATTGACCATCAGACATGTTTATTGGGCCCTCAGACTAAAAAAGGCCAACAGTAACCCTTATGGTTAACAAAATTGAAGTCTCTAGGTAACTGGTCAGATGGAGCCCTAGCCACATGGGACCACCACCATTCAGACCGTCTATGGGCCCTCTTCAAAATGTGAGGTCCCAATCTCTGATTGATTTAGGTAGTGAGTCCCACCATAGATGTCGACAGTGGCTCTGTTTCCATCGTATTCACGCCTGGAATTCCTTTGAATTCTTTGATCAGTGTGGCCCAATGGTCCAAAACCCAGATGTCCCACTACACTAAGGTCGCCCAAGGGTTTCCTATAGGATGCGGGGTCTTGATCTCAGATCAGGTCAAACAGTGGGTCCCAGTGATGATGTCGACCAACTGTCCTGTTTCTGCTTCAACCACGCCTCGAACATATAGTTGTTATGGATGGTGGGCTCAACGGGACCCAATCTCCATGAGACCAGAACTACCTGAGTCGCCTATGAATACACCTCAGGATCTATGGACCAGAATCTTGATCAAGTGGGCCAGGTGGTCCCACTATACCCAAACGTAAATCTTCATCTATGCTCTGTTTCAGGATTTTGCATATACATCCATAAATCCAACAATCAGAAGGTACGAAAGGATTGACAATCACTATATTACTGGATTGAACCCATTCAAAGTGATTACATGAGTTACTGGTCTCCAATTATGATTTACTACAAATTCATATTTTTCCATTACTCTCTCTATGCATAGTAACATTACAGAAACATCACGAACCAAGCTTTATCAATCATCTACTATATTGATTAGAGATAACCAGGAAGATTCACTCACCTCTGATATGTGATAGTTGCTTTTGCGATGTGTGGGCGCGAATAGGACATCAATCAGTCACCTTCTTCCCCTAGTTTCCAACAACAACTTCCTCTAGGAGAGATGAACGATGGTTACCTATATATACACCAAGAGGAATTTAAAGTCCTAGTCCTCTTATACTTCCTAATTCTAATCCTCCTCTTGTATCCATTGCTAGAGTTGTATACAACTCCAATTCCAAACGTGAGACACTCCCAAATAACACTTCTAATTTCATAAAAGGGAACACTTCTAATTCAAAAACCAATTAACAACTAAGGGTCCTTCCTGGGCCAAACTAATCCTGGGCCCAGGTACTCAAGATATTACACCTCTCATCCCGTTGATACCCCTCTAGAGGTTAATGTTAAATTTAGAAAAGATGAAGGAAACCCTATGTCTAACCTACTATTTAGCAGCAGCTCATTGGCAATTTGGTATGCTTGACCATTAACAGGATAGATTTTTCACAAGATGTTCATGTTGTTAGTCAATTCATAACAGCTCTGTGGCATCTTTAGGATGTTGTTAAAGAATCATTTGTTATCTCAAGCGTATGGAAAATCGAGGTTTGTTCGTTCATATTTAGGTGCAAGCTTACACCTTCTACTTATAGTGATGTTGACTGCCCTAGTGCCCTAATGCTCATCAGTCTACCAGTATGGTGCATGCACCCACACAACTCCTTAATCTCATGGAAAAGTAAAAAACAAGACCGAGTTTCCAAGTCCTGCATTGAAGCAAAATACCGCTTCATGTTCCTGCTTGTTCAGAAGTCTACCCTCTAAACTTGGATTTTCTCAACACCATTCTATTCCACTTCTTGCGGATAACACAAGTGCCACTAAAATAGTGGCAAATCCAATTTATATACGAACCAAACATTTTGAAGCGGATTACCATTCTACTAGCGATGCCTTCGATCACCATATTATTATTACTCCTCAAGAGCGTTCAGATCTCCAAATTGCTGATACTTTCATGAAAGCATTAATCTTTTTTCAAATGCCAACAATAAAAATGCATTAACATTTGACCAACATCAATTCTTCATACGCAAATTGTTGCCGGTTGATTCCTTAGCATCAATTTGAAGGACTATTAGAATATGATAGCAAGCTGACTACAACAATGTGTGGAGGGACATATATTTTTTGTATCATAGGTTTACCTGTAACAACCCGATCCACTGTCACTGTGAGAGTGTCCACTTTGGATGACTTTCGTTCTCACAGCTTTAAAATGCGACACATAGGATTAAGGCCAAGCCATGCATTTATCCAAAGGTGAGGAATTAGATATTAGATATTTCCAATGTGGGACTCCGACAAACCTTACGGTCAGCATCACAATCATCTCTCAGCTACCGGAAGCACTCTTAAGTCTTACCCATGTGGCTTCCCCTTCCTTGGCTCACAAATCACTTGACCTGGTCTAACCTCAAGAGATTACCCAGGTGGATTGGGGTCTCATACTCTCCCCCACCGGAAATAAAGTCGTTCTCGGCTCTGATACCAAATGTAACAGCCTGCCCCACTATTAGTGTGATAATGTCCGCTTTGGATGACTTTCATTCTCACAACTTTTAAACGCGTCACTCTAGATTAAGGCCAAGCCGTGCATTTATCCCAGGGTTAGGACTTCGATATTTCTAATGTGAGACTCGGACAAACCTTACGGTCAACCTAACGGTCACCTCTTAGCTAACCGAAGCACTCCACACTTACCCCTATAGCTTCCCCTCTCTTAGCTCACAAGATCACTTAACCTGGTCTCGCCTCAAGGGATTACTCAAGCGCATGGATGAAAATAGTGGACCGCTATATCAGGCGTAACGGTGAAGAAACACATTTAGCGGCAGCGTTCACAGCCGCTACGGAGTGAGACAAATTTGTATTTTCCAAAAAAAAATTAAAATGCATAATAAGACTTATTTCTTTTCCTGTTCTCTCCAAATAACATTTCTACTCAACTCTTCTACCCTTTTACGTTTAAAAGAACACCAAAAAGCACATGATCTCGTCAAAGTACAGTTGATACAGAGAGTTCTTTTCTAAGTACATCGTATTAGACACGTCCTTTGGTAAAGGTATTATTTTCTCTAAGTACTCTTAAGTCTTAAGTCTTGACTTCATGACAGTGTTTTTTTTTTTTTTTTTTTTTATGCGTCTTTCATTAGTTTCTAAGTTATAATAGCATAACTAAGCAACAAGAATACATGGTGAAAAAAATAATCATTACTATTATTTCTATTTATATAGCGATACAGGATCTCATACAATGAGGGGACCGCTGCGCCCCCTCATCTTAGTTACTTTCGCAAAAAAAAAAAAAAAATGAAAAAAAAAAAACATTTTCTCTCATTTTCCAATATTCTAGATTTTCTACATAATTTTTTTTTTAAGATTTTTTCATATGGCACCGCTACGGCCCGCCGCTACCGCTATTTTCATCCTTGCTTAAGTGGGTCTCACATTACCATAGTTTTCTAATTCTTAATTATCCCAATCACCTGTAATTAGGATATTTGACATAACTAATATCTATGATTGACTTGATAAATAGAGAATCAAACCACAACGGGAGATCACTCTATTCTATCGAATACAAATTGCTCTTTAGTCTTTTACTTTCAGTTTTGTCGCCAATAGATCGAGGGATAATGCTATCATACCCTCATCATCTAGTTAGATTGTTGATTGTAGGGTCTTCATCGTAATTTCAACCTGCTTTGGTTGTGATTCCCACATCACTTCAAGCTGTTTATCATTTGAAATTACGAAAGAGATAATTTTCTCATTGCCCAACAACAAAAATTTGAATTTGTAATTTTTCATACATGAAATAATTTCAATGTTTACTTCTTTGCTTTTTTATTTCAAATAATAATGGTGGTGATGATGGAAGCAAGAATATCAAAATAAAAGCGACAAAAACCAAAGTGTTCCAACAGAAAGGTTGATGAAAAGAAACCACCATGAAGATCGTGCAAAAAACTAATTAACAAAAATAAAGAGAAGATGAAATGGTATACATTAATGAATTCATCGAAAATGCAAGCCACTATGGATAGTAACTTGCCTTCATTTCGAAGCAGTTTAAAAGAATTTGAAGGGCCACTTCATTTCTCAGGTGCTTACTACGAATGCTAACCCCTGAAATGCACTCCACCATTCTTAAGCAGTTTGAGTCTTTTGGTATTCTGCACTAGTCGGTGAATATGACCAAAAACAAAGCATCAGTAAAACTGAAACATATGAATGTAATTAACAAAATTCAGGTACCAACATCCAACAATGCCAAGGACAATTATTCTAAATGGACCATCAAATTACAGCTCTCGTGGCATGAAAAATTCAAAGCTCAAGAGATCACAACTACAAGCACCAAAATTCTATACAAACAAACTACCAACAATTTAAAGAGACATTTGATCCAAATACCATCAAACCATTGTAAATTGTTATCATAGGATTTTAGAAAAAGAAATAATAAATGAAAAAAATACCAAAAAGGAAAAAAAAAAAAAAAAAAAAAAAACGAACAATATAGCTATCCAAAATCCCCCAGTCTTCCACCATAGTAGCAATGACAGATAAGATCGACATCATCATACGAAGAGCATGCTTGACTTATGTCAATAATATCATATGAAGAACATACCTTTGCATCTCCAAGGATGTAGGTTCATGTCATCTTAACACCACCACCTCCCAGCCTCCGGAAAAACGAGAGAGAGAGAGAGAGAGAGAGAGAGTAGGAGGAAGAGGAGGAGGAGCAGAAAGAGAAGAAGAAGAAGAAGAAGAAGAAGAAGAGACTGACTGTTTAAATACCTAGATTTTAGGAGCGCAACAAATTCTCAATCTCGCTATAATTGAAATCCCTTTTAAAATGCTGGCAAGATTCATTCCAAAGAAACCATTTAGAGTTTCATCCACATTTTTTATTCTCAAAGTGTTTCCAGCAGTTCATTTTCCAGAGTCATTATAGAGTACATATGGAATGTACAAGATTCCTACCATACCAATTACCCCTCGGTATCCTAGCCCCTAGGTCATACTTCGTTTTCAGATCCTTATCACCCTTTCACCAATTCTTCTTCAGTTTATTCTTTCCAATGATTTCTTTGCATCCCATTCAGTGGCCCATATAAAACCGTACAAAAGTAAATATATGAGAGATCCTCTAGAATCCCAATAACTTAGGACAAAATTTGTTTAAAAAAAAAAAGGATTTAGGCATAGTTATCAAATGGCAGAGCTCTTCATTAAGCCCATTTAAAGTGAATAAAATACTAATAAACGTATTTCTCGATCTTTGTCCAAAGAAATGCTTGATGAGCTCCAAACAACCAATGGGCTAACAATGTATGTTCAATTGTAGCAAATGAGTAAGGTTCGAATAGGTTTATGAGCCAATGGGGGTAATAGGCAGGCTTCCACAGCTCATCATGATTCACAAATATAGACTCATTCACTACACATCAAACAACATGGACCACAAATCAGTTGGTGCTGCTTAGTAATTTTATGAGGTACAACTACAAGTATCGTCCTCATCCCCAAAACTAACCATCAGCCAATAAATTAAAAACATCAATTGTATTGATCATATTGAGAGTCTCAACATGCTCGTTTATGTTGATAAAAATTGTAATGTCGTTCACTAACAGCTCGAGCTTTTCGCCGTTACTGGTTATTAACATGGTATCAGAGCCAAAGGTCAAGAGCTCGAAACCCCTGGGAGGCATGGTACCTCCATTTGTCTGTCTGGTCTGTCTATTCCGTTTGTCTGTTCAGTTTCAAATTTGCACGGCTTTCCGTTTGAGGGAGGTGTTGATATAAATTGTTATGTCGTTCACTAATAGCTCGAGATTTTGGTGCTTTCTTCCCCCTTTTAGGATTCTTACTTGTTGGAGAGGAGAGAGAGAGAGAGAGAGAGAGAGAGAGAGAGAGAGAGAGAGAGACTCTAAGTTCCTCGGAATTTGGATTGAGCAAGCTTTAAAAAGCTATGTGCTTAGATTTTTTTTTTTTTTTTTTAAGAAAATAGTGGATTAGGATTTTGTTGTTTTGGTAAATACATGAAACACTATGGAATTTGATGACACGACCCAGAAGAGATAAATGGAAATTGATGGAAAACTTGGATGCAACCCTTGGTCGATCCTCCTTTCTTCTATAATCTCTTTCAGCCTTCAATCAAGGCGATTACAATCTTTATACATGTAAGGTATACCAATTACAGTCCTATATTTATGTTATAAAGATATTTAGCCAACTAATATCTCCTATGATGGGTTAGTCATGAACTGGGACAATTGTACATGGGCCTTGTGCCCCCCCCCCCCCTAACTTGATGCTGGTCAAACAGTAGTAATTTGCAAACCAAGAACTCATGACAAGGCCGAGATAATCCTTTTGTGAAGATATCTGCAATTTGGAGATCACTGGAAACATGTGGAAGACTGATGACCTGGCGATCATATTCATTTCAAATTAAGTGACAATCCACCTTAATATGTTTTGTACGTTCATGAAAATATGGATTCTCAGTGATGCGAATGACACTAGTCATGGAGGGGTCTAGCTGATGTCTGAGAAAAACCAAGATATATAAGTAAACCACGAAGCCTAGAATCTTGAAACATGCAAAAGACATAGCACGATATTCAGATTCTATGGAAGATTTTGAGACCTTATCTTGCTTTTTGCATCTCCAAGAAATTAGTGCCTCGCCCAACTAAAGACACCGGCAAGTAGTAGATTTACGAGTATCTGGGCATCCTGCCCAGTCTGCATCAGACTAAGCACTTAGTGTAAGTGGTGTGCCAACTGGAAAAAAACAATCCTTGAGTTGGAGAACCAAGAATGTATCGTATGATCCTTTTTTACAACCACCAGATGGTGATGGTATGGTGTTGTCATGAATTGACTTACCACATTTACTGCACAAGAGACGTCAAGCCGAGTGATGGTCAAGTAGACAAGATCGCCGACTAAGCGTCTGTAAGAGGTCGGGTCAAAAAGGAGATCCTCATCATCTTTTCAGAGCTTCAGATTGACCCTTATGGAGTGTCCATTAGTGTGGCGCCATGTAGTCCATCAAGTTCAGTGAGGTCAGTAACATACTTATGTTGATGGAAAAAGTCATTCCGGGCTGTACCTCAAAACCCAAGAAATATGTTAATGGGCTAGATCCTTCATATGGAATGCAACTTTAAGTGACTTTTGCAGATCATGGATCATCTTACTATGAGTGCCCGTGATGATGATATCATCCATGTACACTAGAAGTAATATGGTACCTTGAGTAATAATTGTGAATAGCTACGGATCATAGGGACTCTGAGAAAAATCAAGATGAAGCAGAGTAGAACGAAATTTCTCAAACCAAGCTTTGGGTGCTTGTTTGAGACCATATAAGGATCGACATAGCCGAGCCAGTTCATGTTTGGAGGTAGAATCATAACCCAAAGGGAGGCGCATGTAGACCTCTTCTTTAAGATCTCCATGGAGGAAGGCATTCTTTACATCCATTTGATATAGTGGCCATGACCATGAAGCAATAGCAAGAATGACATGCACTGTTGTCATTTTGGCAACCGGAGAAAAATTCTATTAGTTTTAATTATTTTTGGGAATATCCAAATATGGGTTGTCGATTTTAATCGATAGATTATCTGTAGAAGGTATTTTGAATTATTAGTGAAGTAATTGGTGGGACCATGGGATTAATCCATTAAGAAGTTGGTTCTACGCTTTATAGAAAGCCCACAAAGATAAAAACAGCGGCTGCGGTGGGCGTAGCGGGCAGGGGCCAAAATGTTACATAACGGGCGATACATAGCGGTATAGCGGTGTGAATTTTTTAAGTGGTAAAAAAATTTGAATCTTGTATAACAGTCAATCTTGTGATTTCTTTTTAGTGATTTGAAACCATATAAGGGTAGAGACAACTTAAGGAAAGGCTATTGAGGAGAAGAAATAGGAAAAACAACATTTAAAATTAAAACCACTTGCCTCCACAAGGTTTTAGACCGTAGCGCCACTATTTTTAAAATAGCATAGCAGCCTCGACCACTACGGCTGATAATGCGGCTGCTACGCTATTTGAACCATGGGGCCCACAACTTGTGTTATTTGGTATGTAGGATTGTGGTCCATGGTTCATATAATGGATATGAGAAGTCTCATTTAGAAGGGGGCCCATGATTTTTGTAAGTAGAGAGGAGTGGGGGGCCATGCGCACGACCCTATACCTCCATTCCTCTTTGTCGACAGCCCACATACCTCCTTTCCTCTTTGTCAACAGCCACACCCCCATCTCCCTTTACTCTCTTTCTTCTCTTCAAATCTCCTCAAGAAAAACCCTAACCCTATCCACACCTTGGAAACTAGAAGGAGAAGAACTTGAAGGAGGCCAAAGGAAAACGAGAGAAGAGGAGCAAACCTTCAGATTTGGATGTCTTACAGCCTTCCACAAGCCATTAGGGCAGTTAGGTTCGATTCAAGGTGAATGTCAATCCCCATCTACTTGTATTTCTTGGATTTTCTTCAACCTTGGGACCCTAATGTATGTTAAACAAAACCAACGGACCTGAATCTCTGAAGAGTGGGGATTTTTATGACTTGGAAAACATCATTAGGAGACCCCAAACGCAATAGCCAACCTCCACCAAGTGGAGACTAAGCTTGGCCAGACTGGATATTGGGGGTTTGGGTGAAATCTGAACTCTATATGGTATTCTGAGTTGGTCAAGCACAATAAGGTGGGTTCAGGTCTTGGCAAAACCCCCATATTTGGGGATTTTGATGGGTTGAACCAAATCTGGCCGTTGGGAGCTGGTTGACACTAATTGCCATTGCATTCTGGTAGGATCCATGGTCTGAGTTTTTTGAATATTTTGATAGTTTTGGATTATCCACATGGTACGTCTTCACAATTTTTAATTTTAGTTCTAATGTTGATGAACTATAGGAACTGTCAAATGGTTTCAGATCTGAACTATGTCAAAATGCGTCAATTACGGGTGTGTACACTAGTTCTGAAATTTGCATACATGATATGTTTGTGCATTTCTAACTGAATTTAAGGGTGGGTTTTCTAGCGCCACTTGAGCTCCATTATTGGATCTTTAGATATGGCTTAACCCTATTGCAGTTTTGAGCATGGTCATTCCTTAAATGCTTGGTCTTTATGCAATCTTTTTAGAACATACTAAAAATGATAACCTGAAGTTAGGAACCTTTGATATGGGTGATGTTTTTATGCTTAACATACATGTATTATGTAGCTTGGGTGTAGTTCTTGTATAAATGAGTCATGGGCCATAGCTATGAAATCGGTGGCATTAAATATGACCTGTGAGGATGATAATATGGTATTTCGTGGTTTACATGCATCTCAAACCGATAATGATTTAGTCATGGAATAGACCATACACCAATGGATATCAATGATGACTCGAGTAACAGCATTTTAAAACCAAGATTATGCATATGGGACCGGCAGTTGGGGTTAATAAAGAAAGATTAAGGTATTTCGTGGTTTACAAGCATATGACACCCCCCACCCCATTCTCTCTCTCAACATGTTGCATGATGATGCAATCGTAGGGTTACGATCGCAAGTACCGGGGCACAATTAGGGTTCCCACGGGAACCATCACACGAAGAAGACAACTCTCCAACGATAACCCACACAGGGAAAATTCTATTAATCTCCAAATCTGAGATACCAATCTCTACAAAGTTATATTTATAAGAAAAGAAACTTAAGAGCTAAGAAAACAATCCTAATCAAACTAGGAAACCAATTAATAATCCTATACAAATTAGAAACTAATCCTAATTACAATCATTGCTAAAATTAAAGCTAATGATAATTTAAAAATCAAAATTTCATAGGTCCCACATGTGGCCCACGTGCTTTGCTGCACTGATACAGTATTGCTGCTGCATCACATGCTCACACACACACACAAGTAGATTTGGATTTATACTCACTCAATTTCAACCGACCATTGGTTGGCCCTTGCCAGGTAATCAGGGTATAGGACACAAAGCGGCCATGATGATCAAGAGCTAGGCTCTGACATCTGTGGCTGAGCGGCACAACACCTTAATTTGAGGATTCATTTCGTTTCATTTTGAAGGGCATTCTTTTGTCAACATGAAATTGTTGCTGGGTTTTGTATATTTTGGGTAGGGACATACTTAAAGTGAATCTTTTGTTGAAATAGACTCCAATTATTAAATCAAATTGCTTTTGCCCTGAAATTCTTATCTTGCTGTTGACTTGACTTATATTTTTAAGTGTGATACATTGAACTCGTAATCCAGATTCCAAGGGCCCTGGATTTTGGGTCGTGACACCTTTCTTCCTCGGCCAAAAACTGATAGCTTCTTCAGAGAAAGAGGGACAGTTAATTGCTGGTGGGATGGAAAGAAAGTGGAACTAGCACTTCAACTCCCAGGCACGAGGGATGGAGTCATTAAAGATGACGGGAAAAAGGTTTCAAAAGTCAAGAAATCAAGATGCAGTGTCAACACTATTTAAAAAAATGGTAGTCACTCACTAGATTATCATATATAGTAGCAGGAAGTGAACACAAATTGATATAGCAGATACGGTAACCTGTAAGCAAGAGCATTGGCTACTTTCTTCGAGCTGGCAAGCCATTCATCATCTGTGAAAAAACTCATCACTGACTGAATGCATTCATCAAAAAGCAACGAAAGGCCTTCGATTTTACGGTCCAAGAAGAATGAAATGATAATACCAAGAAATTCCTCCACTTCTGAAGTTGAGAACATAGAATGGATAGTTCTGCAAAAGTCAAAAGTATAACAATAACTCATGAATTTTATATTACTTGAGCAAATATAGTGAATAAGTTGCAATGCATTCAATAATACCTAAACATGATTCCAGGATATAATAATCGCCTCATAAAAATAGCAGAGTTAAAAAAGAAGTTTCCTTGGCTGATACAGCCACCAAAGTTGGCAATACATAATGTATATTGGCCATATCATCATGAATGTTTTTAAGCCATTCAAAACATTTCAGAGAGGAGAGATAGTTGGAAATAGAATATTAAGAATTCCTTTTACATTGAGGTAAAATATGAGAATGACCTATTGAAAGAAAAGAAAAATGTAACAAGCATGCATAAGACACCTTTACATTATTTAGGTCCTATACAGTATTGTTGTGTCTACCCTAAATTGTTGGATCTTCTAGGTTTTGTCAGTCTGTCATTCTATCAGCTAAAAATTATAAATAACTAATGCATGTATTTAAATTGCTATTCCTTTTAATTGATAAATTATAGAGGAAATAAAATACATTATTACTAATTCAGGATCTGCCATGTACAGAATGAAAAGTTCATTCTCGATTCTATGAGAATTTTTATGGAAGTGTTTCATTTGATTCTCTTCCATGGAAGTTACGCTTTCCCAGGAAGTGTCCTCACTTTTGGCCTAATTCTTCTTTCGATGATCGATTCAACCTCTGGCACAAGAAGTCAAAACTAGTCAAACTAACAATAGTTGAGTACATAACCAAAACCAACATCAAAGAGGAAAAAATATAACAATGGAGAGAGACAATTTAAGAGAAGACAATGAAAAATATTACTTACTAGTTACCACTAATTAAATAGCAAGAAAATAAAAGCATTAGCCAATTTTTTGAGAAAATACAATAAATTTAAAAAAAAAAAAAGATATAAACTTGATTCGGCACAAGAGGTAGGCTGCCAGCCACCATGTGTTCCAGCCCAGTGGGCCAAACAAACAGCACCAGCCAACCATCGTCAGGCCCAGTCATCGAGGCCCAATAAAGCGACTGGCCCAATGATGCAGTCATGCGCAATACCCGTAGTTATTTTTGTGTTGTTAATAAATGGCCAGATCTGATTTAACAAATGATGCCTGAATGGCAATCTACAAATTGAAAAAGGCAATTTATGGTCTACAGCAATCTATTTGTGCATGGTTCAACAGATTTAGTCAGGCAATATTTGGGTACGCTTGAAGTCGAATAGAGCAAATGCTGTTCTTTAAGAGTGACCAACACCATTGTTATTGTATGTGTAGACGACATAATGGTCATGGGTGCTGATCTGGATAAGGTGCAATCATTAAAATCAATTTTAAGGGTAAGAATTTGATATTAAAGATCTAGGACTGTTGAGATCGTAATTAGAGATGTCAAATGGGCCAGACCGGCCCGTTCCAGTCAACAGCCCTTGGCAAAGTCAATGGCGTTAGATTGTATGGACTCAATCCATCAGATGATGTAATAAATTGATTAATTTCTTTATTTATCAATAATATCATGCTTTCCTTTCATGAGATGAATGGTGTTTTACTACTTAATGCACATGACCAATACATATGACATAATGGTTCATGAGATGAACTGGGTCCCATTAGTATATTAGATGTGATATATGTGTATGGATGAGATCTACACACGGTAGACATGTGTCACAAATCTTACACTTAAATATCTTCACAACCGGTGATGAGACTGGGCATCTCATCTCATAAGGTTGCAGCACTTTGATCACTATGAGATAGTATGATTTATCTCGATCATCAGAATGTAAGATTCTGGATCACGGTGCTGGTACATTGGATGTATTGAAGGACCATGAGTAGCACCTTATGGAATACTGTCTCGAATTTAAGGTTTGCCCTCATAATTCCCTAGCAATAGGCTCTCAATCCTGAGGCATTGATGAACTCAAGTTTCTATCTATTCATTTTCTTTGAGTCACTAATGAGTGAGGCCAACTGTAGGTCAACACCTCGGTGTCTTGGGTACGTGGTAGTAGGACTGTGGGAACATCCAATGGTCAAGATGAAATCTATTATCCCCTTGTGCCAATTAATGGATTTGTCATTAGTAAGTGCACACCCATCTCGATTAAGAGTTAATTGCATGGTACTGATGATCATTATGATTAACTTGGGCTCAAGGATAATAAGATGTGGATTTAAATTGGTGGGACAGCTTTAATCCAATTGATCCATGGATATTGATAGAGGGGCCTGCTTGTGGTAATCGGGAAGTTTAGGGTTTTCATTATAATTTATTCCTAAGACTGGAGTACAATTGCATTTATATAGTGTTGTTATTTGCAATTAACTGTGGGCCCGGATTGCACATGAGATGTGGGGTCGCGGTGTCCCAGTTGGAGCCATCTTTCTATGGAATCCCTAGTGGTCCCCACGCTAGCCCAAGTTATTGGAAATATACTAATCCTACTAGAACTCTAAGATGAAGGAATTAGAAGGATACTATTTCTATTTGAAGTGAGACTTCTAATAGTGGTAATAGTAAGGTTACTAATTTGTGTGGAAGTAAGACTTCTATTTCAATTAGTACAAGAGGAGGGAAGGAGGTTGCTTAAAGCTATAAAAGGAGAAGCAAGGGGGCTGGGACAAACACACTCTTGGAATTCACGCCCAACCTCCCCTTTTGTGCAAGAGTTGCACATCTCTTCTAGTTCTCTTCTAGTTCCTTGAGTTTCTTGAAGGGTTTTCTCTTGAAGTTTCCACCAGTCTTCTTGAGAAGAGAGATCTGATACGAGACATAGCGTGGAAGACTAAGAGGTCATGGAGATCCTAAGTTGCTTGCAAAGAAAGAGTTTCTTCCACCAGCAAGCCTTCTTTTCCATTAGAGCACAACCATGCTCCAAAGGTATAATCTGCTTCTCTATCTGTTGTAGATTATTTTGTTGCATGGTATTACTTGTTTTATTGCTGTACATGATAGATGAGTATAAGGGATTGCATCCTAGATATGGTTTGTGGCATTATGGGTACTTGATCCCTCAGTCAAGTGAGTCAAAAGCTTTGAAATCCTATCCACAAGGCCCACCTATTTCCAACAAATGGCACGGCCCATGGCCGAGGGAATGGGCACAGCTAGCCCGTTTCGGCACGGCACGCTACGGGACAACCCATCCATAAGGGTCAGCCCGCCAGGCCCGCCCATTTTATATATCATGTTTTTCATTTCTCAATCCTCCTCCCATTCCAACTAATGTTAAGTTAGTGGATAAAATGGCTGGTAAAAGTTTATTTGGTTTTTCTATTTGCAAATCTTACATCTCAACTCAAAGCCTTTTCAAATATTCTTCCACCCCCACAACCTTTTCACTGTCTACTCACAGTCACAGCCTATAATGCATAAATACAGCATGGATATGTCATTTATAAGGAGGGGATATGAATTTTTCACATAACATTGAGTCACCTAACCCTTATCCTGTCTCACGACGACTTTTGTAAAATAAAGTAGGATATATTATCTATTTTGAAGTATCTGTGTATCATAGTCCACAGCAAAATGAAAACTCGGCATGGAAAGGAAAACATCTCTTCGTACTTCAAAATTTTTGTAATTTCTCATAGTCAAACAAACATTTATCAGAGTAAATCCCATTGACACTGCCAACTTTGGATCTAATCACTTGCTCTATATTTTAGGCCCGCCATTCTCTAAAAAGATTGTAAGGTTTTGAATGTAATCCTATTTACAAACCTTCAAAAACTTAAGATCCAAATGGTTCTCTTCTCAGTGGAGTAGGTCGAGTTTGACCGAACCACTTAAATATCTTTGTCATTCTCCGTGCTTGTGTTCTAATTTTTAATTTTAATACCGAAAAGGGGAAAAAATTAATTGGAAAAAAAAAATTAAAGAGGCACGCCCGGCACGGAGGCACGGCACGAGCCATGCCGGCCCAGCGCGGCCCGTTTGACATCCCTAATCGTAATTAGGTATTGAAGTAGCTCCATAATGGAAGCTACCATTATATCTAAGAAAAAGTACATATTAGAGTTTTACTCCGAGATACTGCACAAGTAGGTGCTCATTCAATAGATGCTCCTACAAAGTATAATCACCTTCAAATAGAATATGGTGTTCCAATGCCTGAGTTGCCTTTATCAGTGATTAGTTGGTAAGGTGTCATATTTGAAACAACTTGACCTTGGCATTTCTTCAGTCAATCCTGTGAATCAGTTCATGCATGCATCCCAAATCAGGGTTTAGCATTGTTTATAAATACTTAGACATCTGAAGAAATCTTTAGGGAGCCAAATCTTGTATGCAAACAATTTTATAATCATAAATTACTTAGATATCTGAAGAAATCTTTAGGGAGTCGTATCTTGTATGCGAACCATTTTAGTCTTCACATTGAGATCCATAGAGATACTAATTGAGCATGGTATTATGATGATATGATGGACTACTTTGTTCCATGGTGGTAATCTTGCTACAAGGAAGAGTAAGAAAGCATGTGGTGGCTTGGTTTAGTGCAGAGCGCAAATATCAGGCAATGGTTTATGGAGTACGTAAACATTTTTGGTTGAAGAATTTGTTGTCAGAATTAAGGGTGGAGATATCTCTTCCTATGAAGCTTCATTGTGATAATATAGAAACCATCCTAGTTCCTACTAATCCAGTTTATGATGAGTAGATGAAGCAAGCAAGGCATATTGTCATGTCGTTAAGGAAAGAGTTGCTTCAAGAAAAGAAGTTACAATGCCCTATTAAAAGCCATACAACCAGGTTGCAGACTTCTTGACTAAAGGGATAAAGTTATCTTCAACGTAATGTGGGGAAATGATTGATATCCATGCTCCAACTTGATGGGTTGTGTAGGAACTCATCTTATTAAGGGTGCTCTTGTAATCATATTAGGGTATTATTTCTTTAATAAGATTTAATAGAAGTTTAGCGGGGTCATGCTCGCAAGGCTATGCACATATTCCCCCTTTCTTCCTCCCTGCTTCTTTTCTCCTCATTCTCCCTTCATCTCTTATCCTTGCTTATATTATATTGGCTTTTCCTCTTCCTTTTTTTCTAATACCAAATTCAACTACAGCTAGACGATGTAGAGTGGGGATTTAAAAGCAGCAATTAGAAGGCTAGGCAGTTTGTATTATTCTTGTACTAGCAGGTGGTGGAATCAAATGGATACGATCTAATCGGTATTTCCATATCTATGATAAACAAACCCATTCTTCTTCGTTAATCTTCGTGTCTGCATATGATACAGTTTTCATTCATTGCCTATGATCAAAGATTTAGTGATTCGCCTTTGTTTTGGTAATGCCCATGTCAATTTATGAAAGTCAAAATCAAGACGTGAGCCTGACTCAAGAAAACCCCAACCCAGCCTGACCAAATCAAATGCTAAATATTGCAAAGACGTTGATTAATTTCCATTTGTGATAAGGGAGGAGAGGTTGATGGAGGTGATGGAAAAGGGGGTGCCACTACATGTACAGAGGTGTTTTTAGATTTCTCGGAACGTGTCTATGATTGAGGGTGGTGGCAGATCCCAAAACCACAACGAAGGAAGAAATCATCATTGGCATCAGCTAAAAGAGTTCTACCCCAAAAATCATGAAAGCAGTGGGTGGGGATGGGACAATCTATCAAAGTCGAGCAAAACACTTGCATAGAAATTGCAAATAAGAATTAAGGAGAAGATACACATCTCAAGTCTTGAAGAGCAATAGTGATCCACTTCTTCCAGTGATTGAACTGTGAACACTAGATTTGTCTTCAATACTTTAGTGGCAGAGAATAGAGATGACCAACTAATAGTCGAAGGAGCAAGCCAAGTACATGGTCAAAAACTCAGAATAAAAACTAAAACAATAGAGAGAGAGAGAGAGAGAGAGAGAGAGAGGTGGGATCAAGTGATTTCAACTCTGGTTCACTTTGGGGTCGGCTACATGAATTCTATTTCTCCATTCCAACCTATCCTGAGCCATATCTTCGGATGGGTTTCACTTTTTCAAATCTATTGTTACTACCTCATCTAAATCCTCTTCGGCTACCCCTTCGCCTTGGTGGGCCATCAACCTGCATAGAAAAAGTTTTCTTCACCAACGTCATTGCTAGCCTGTGTTGGACATGTCCAAACTATATCAAACAAGTTTCTCTTATTTTAACAATGTTATATCAGGGGAAAAAAAAAAAAAAAAACTTGCAACGCTTGATCCAACAGTCCAATCCATTCAGATCAGTAACAACCCACAAGATCCGTGGCATATGGGGGTTGGGGAGGGTGATGGGATGGTACAATTAAATAGATAATTAGGTAGGCCCCACTAGATGGTGTGCACAGTGCATAGGAGCTAGGGGTACCCATGAGCCGGGCTGGGCCAAGCTGAAGCATATCCAGGATGGCCAGTCTTTAGGCACACAAGCTCAAGCCCGGCCCAAGCCCAATTTGGGCCGTAAATACCTAGCATGAGCCGGCCCACCAAAATATGTGAGGCCTAGGGCCCGCCCATTTAGTCAATCGGGCCGGGCCAGGCTATGCTGGGCAAGTCTTTGTCCCCCTCCCCTATCATTTATCTCTCGTCTATAGATACTGATAATTATTATCTCCCTCTCTCATAGCAACAATCTTTCTATCAATCCCTAGCTTCTCTCTCCTCAATATCTCATCCCTAACTTTTCTCTTTCGCTCTCTCCAAGATCTTATCCCTAACTTCCCTTGCTTTCCCCCAAGATCTTTTCGCTTACCCCACACCGTCTCTTCATTTCAAATTCAACAACACCTCTTTCTCTCTCTCAATTCCAAAAAAAAAAAAAAACAAACATGATTTCTAGAGTTGGGATTTCATGCCAGTAATAAACTCATACTTTCTATTTAACAATTCAAGGCAAGATTCCAAACAATTAAAAAAAAAAAACAAACAAACAATATAAGGCAAGATTTGTTTGCTCGGGGCTGGGACAAACTTTGGGCCCTCTATCACTTAACCCAAGCCCGGCCCAACTATTAAACAGGCCTAAAATCAAAATCCATGCCTAGCCCAAATTTGGCCCAAAGCCGGCTGGGCCCAGATCGGGCCTGGGCTGGCTCGACCCATGAGCACCCCCCTAACAGGAGCAAATGCCAGCATTACCAGCAATAATTGTTGTGCCTTGAAATTAGCACTAAAAATGTTGGAAAAGCACATGGTTACTATTTCACTTGCAACTCATGAAATTCAGTTTTTTTTTTTTTTTTTCAAAAAGGAAAGAGAAGGCCTAACTAATAGGGATTCAATCTTAAGTTTTACCGAAATAGATATTGTATGAAGATTTTTAAAAGTGAAGAATATGTAACTCCCAAAATAGGTAATGTGGGAGAAAAACTTAAGCCTAATTATTAGGAGTAAACCTCTAAATCAAATTCTACCATGGTTTAAAAGATCGGCCATTACCGATACGTGTCGGCCGTACGTACCGGTATGAGAAGATATCTTAAAGATTAGTCGGTCTTGGACTCGTCGCTGTTCTTATGGCATAAATATCGGTTAAATACCGGCCGTCACAGCCAATATTTTCAAAATATCAATCGTAACGGCCGTTAGAAATGAAAATTTTGAGAGCTGCTAATGCACACCCCAAACTTCTCTAAGCACATCCCTACTCTCTACACACCCCAAATAAGTCAAAAAATTGCCAAATTTTCTCTCTAGACACCCATTTTCTCCAAAAATGCCGAAACCCTTTCTCTCTCTCCCACTCTCCTATCCCTGCCCACCTCCACCCGCCCTCTCTCCCTCTCCCCCTTTCTCTCTCCCCCTCCCTGTCTCTCTCCCCTCTCCCTGCCCGCCGGCCTCCTCCCACCGCCCGCTCTCCCTCCTAACTCTTTCTCTCTACCTAAACCGCCGCACTACACCACTCGCCTGCTACCCCTTGTTTCCTCTTATTCCCCGTCCTCTCCTCTTCCTCTTTCTCTCTCTCTTTCCATCCATTTTTTACCCTCCCTCCTGTAACTTTTCCAGCAAAATGTCCCTTTTTACTTTTTAAGGGCTTTTTTTACTCTTACCATGTGAGGCTGCCACGCTATTATGTGGGACTCTTGACAGAATTTCATAAGTCCCTTTCTAAAAAATGTTTCGTTGCCCCCATTGGACCTTTTTGATTGGTGGGCTCCAATTCTCTTTTTTTAACTATAATTCTAAATACATTTAGAGAAAAAAAGAATATTGTTGAATTAATAATATTCCATCATGAATACATTTGATAAACTTGATTTCAAGTAAAAGGCTAGATCCTGAAATCTTATTTCTAATAGGGCAATGATTCTAATAATTTGTCATGATTCACTTATGGTAGGCCCAACTATAATTAGAGTGACATTTTTACAAAGAAAATATAAATTATGATAATTATTTTTGAGTGGTTTGTATTTTGAATATAAATCACATTGATGGATTTATAAATTATGAGGATGGTGCAAAATATTAAACATTAAAACATAGTATATTTAACAGTCAAAAACTAAACATCAACGATACAGGATGTTGTGATTTAGGTGGACCGATATTTTGCTTTAAAGTGTGTACTAATGCAAAAAGGACACTATTTTCTAGCACTTTACAATATTTTGAATCTTTTGGATATTTTTTCAAATTTTTTTGGAGCAAAATAAAAAATCAGGACACGATGACTATGATGGACAACGAACCGCGACCAATACCGCATGGTATCATTTTTTGGAGTCGGTCAATACCACGATTTTCATCCATGGGGCCTACCATTATGAAAATTTAAAGTTTTCCATGATGCTCAATCTAACAGTGGGCCCAACCTCCAGTTAGAGTGAAATTTGGTGAGGAGCCATAAAAGATGAAGCCATTTAGAAATGTCTTGGGTTTTTTCATAGGTGGTCCCAACTAATGTTTTATCTAGATTGTGCAAAACCTTCAAGTAGTTGGCCTTTAAAGAAGAAAAGGTAATCGGCATTAGTTGGAATTTAAATGCCTTATCTTCCCTTCCTGAAAAATCCCATAGGAGACCCCTTCGCTAGAGAAGGAACCTAGTAATAAACAATGACTAATAAGCAACAAATCCATTAAAATAATAAAGAGATGCCTCTAAGACATTGCCTAGAACATCAAATTCCACTTGCAAGGCATACCTCATTTGGCAGCAAGCACCTAAAACTTTGACCCATGATCTAATATTTGGCGGTGGGCCTTCATGACCAAAATCTGAAAGAAATCAAAGCAAATTACAACCACATGAGAACCAGAAAACTATACAAAAGACAAATAGCAAGCAAAGCATTTATCTGAGAGATAAACTTTGGTCAAAAAACGGACACAAAACAAACAAGGGGGAAAAACAACAAAAAAGAAGAAGAAAGTGTTTCAATAATCCTTTGTGAAAACCTTTCTTATAAGCCATTGATACCCAGAGGCAAAGTATGGGCAAAACACTTCTTTTATATACTGAGGAAAAATAAGAGGCCGGTGCAGTCTAAAGAAAAGAGATCAAAAACATATGGTAGAATGTGTAAGCCCATGTTAACCAATAGAAATGGACCCACTTGTGACTCAAAATTAGAATTAGGCACATGCTTAGTTCAGGAGTTATAAATTTAATTGTCACATGCTAAAACATTCTAGTCCAAATGTCCCACAAGGTTCCAGAAGCTTTTATTCAATAGTTTATCTACACTGTATTTTATTAGAAACTTCTAGTAGTAGCATTAAGAAATAAGAGTTGTAGTATTGATAGATTTTAGAAAGCTTGGAATTCAGGCAGAATCTCAAGAGGGGCATCCAAGGGCTCCATAAAAGGATGCATTCTCTTCTTTCTTGCCAATGATATCTCTTTTATGCTTTCCCTCAGTAGGTTGATGAGATCACTCTCCCTCCTGTGAAGATTCTGGGAAGATTTCTCATAAGCGTATGAGCAATCACTATAAATTATTAAACAGAAGGTATTTAAGATTTTTTGTTAAAAAACAAAACATAGGGTGTAAGGCCCCTAGTTTTCATTAGGTTGGTTAGTGTAATTAATTACGATTTAGTTAATCATGGTTAGTAGATTAGCGAGTTAGATTTACTATTAGAAATACTTTCAGTGAGTGTCAGGGTGTTCAGAGTGAATTTTGGGTACTAGTAGGGGTGAATTTCATAATAATGGAAAATAGAAGGGGTTAGATGCAATTTCAGAAACTTAGCATAGTTGGGTGCATCGGATAGTTCTCATCATGTATGTCATCTTTCATGTCAGGCTCGTTGCGATCCAGCGGCCCGAAACCCATCACAACAATCTTCCATTTTAGTCTCTAAGGCCCCTGCTTGTAATTTCATAAAACCTCTACAAAGAAGGCTTACTCATCCTTTTTCTCATTTTCCCTCATCTCTGCTTTTCTTCTCTTCCTTTCCCTTTCTCCTCTCACTTTCCCATCTCCAAGCTCAAATCCCCAAGCATCTTCTAGCTCGAGACAAGCCCTTCCAAGGTCTCAAGACCACCATCATCTTCTCCCCCAACTTCTTTTTCCTCCTTTTCACTTTTATTGGTAAGCAAACTTATCCAAATCTGGATTTAGATTGGCCTGTGGTTTTAGATTGGCGGTGAAACTGAGGACTCTTAAACTCAAATTAAAAGAGTGGGCCAAAACGTACTTTGGAGACATAGAGCTTCAAAAAGATGCCATTCTAGAGAAAATTCAGATTCTTGACAATAAGGAGTTGGGGCAGCTATCGTCAGAAGACTGCAATAGAAGATTGCCTTTGAAGGATGATTTCCATAGGAAGTTGAGAGAGGAGGAGATCAAATGGAGACAAAGGTCTAGCTGCAGATGGCCCAAATAAGGTGATAAAAATACTAGATTCTTTCATGGAGTGGCTTCCTCTTGGAGGAAAGTAAATAGAATTTCTTCTCTCATGGTAGGGAATGGAAGATTGGAAGGAAGGGATAAAATTGTTCAGCACATCCTAAATTACTTCTCTTCCCTTTACTCTAAGGAGAACTGGAACAGACCGTCATTAGACAATTTGGAGTTTGCAAGATTTGAGATTGAGGAAGCTCAATGGATTGAAAGGAGGTTTGAGGAGGAGGAGGTTCGTGCAGCGATCTTTGCGCTTGCAGGAGATAAAGCCCTGGGTCCAGATGGCTTTCCTATGGCCTTCTTCCAGCGCTTTTGGACTAATGTCAAGGAGGAAATTACGGATTTTATGGAGGAGTTTTACTCAAGAGGGAAGCTCCTTAAAAGTTTGGGGGGATCTTTCATATCACTTGTTCCTAAAAGAAAAGGGAGAGCTTGGAATCAAAGATTAGAGACCTATAAGGCTGATTGGGAGTATTTACAAGATCTTGGCAAAAGTGTTGGCCGGAAGAATAAAGAGGGTGTTGCCTAACATTATATCCAATGAGCAAGGAGCTTTTGTGAAGGGAGGCAAATTTTGGATGGGGTGCTTGTTGCTAACGAGTGTTTGCATTCGATGAACCATGAGAGGCGTCCAGGGCTGATCTGTAAACTGGATTTGGAAAAGGCTTATGATAGTGTAGATTGGGACTTCTTGGACTATCTCCTGCTTAAAATGGGGTTTGGAGCAAAATGGAGGAAATGGATTAAGGAATGCATTTCGTCCACCTGTTTCTCAATCATAATTAATTGGTCGCCCAAAGGGAACATTTCAGCACAGGGGGGCATCAGACAAGGGGGCCCCCCCTTCTTTTTTTGTTATTGTGACTGAGGCTATGAGTAGGATGATTAAGGTTGTGGCCTCCGAAGATTTGATAAGTGGCGTCAAGGTGTGTGATGGTGTTCCTCCAACTTCTCTCTTGCAGTTTGCAGATGAAACTCTTATCTTTTGTGCATCTAATGAAGATCAGATTCAAAATGTAAAAGCTACCCTATTGTGCTTTGAAGCAGTGTTGGGCTTAAAGATCAATTTCTTTAAGAGTATATTGATTGGGATAAGAGTTGAGGAGGCTATGCTGGCACACTATGCAGACTTTTTGGGGTGTAAGGTAGGTCACCTCCCCTCTTCTTACTTGGGACTTCCCCTCCGTCATGGCTTGGTTAAAAATCTTTGTGGAATCCAATTGTAGAGAGGATGGAAAATTGGTTAGCTTTGTGGAAAGCCAATTATCTCTCAATTGGAGGAAGGTTAGCTCTCATTAAATCAGTCTTCTCTAACCTCCCAAAGTACTTCATGTCTTTAGTTAAATGTCCAATCTCGGTCATCAATCGTATAGAGAAGCTTCAAAGGGATTTTCTTTGGCAGGTGAGAAGTGGTGGAAAGAAGTATCACTTGGTGGATTGGGCTTCAGTTTGTAAACCGAAACGAGAAGGTGGATTGGGTATAAGGCCCCTTAGGGAGATGAATCGAGCCTTGCTAGGCAAGTGGCTATGGAGGCTTGGGAATGAATCTGAAGGGTTGTGGAGGGACATGATGCTCGCGAAATATGGTGGATCAAGAGATGAATGGGATTTCCACTATGCTTCCTACAGAAGTTCTAACATTTGGAAAGGCATTACTTCAGTCCAAGAAGACTTTAAAAGAAATCAGAAGTATCGGGTAGGCACGGGAGTGAAGGTGGGGTTTTGGCTTGATAATTGGGTTGGCAATTGTCCGTTGGCAGCCCAATTTCCAGATTTGGTGAAGTGTGTTATGGACAAGGAAGCTACAGTGTCCAGTTACCTGGAAACAATTGGGTCTGGAAGCTAATTAATATGGAGCCCTATCTTTAGAAGAAATCTGAAGGAGAATGAGGAGTCAGTTGCCACTTCTTCTTAATGTTCTAAGCTCGGTTTTTATCCCTGGGAGACAAGATGAAAGAGTTTGGACTTCCTCTCATGACAACAGTTTTTCAGTTAATTCTTTCTTCGTGGCTTTGTCAAAGAGAGTAGGGACTACTGCAGCTTTGAGAAGTCTTTGGAAATTAAAAGCCCCACCTAGAGTTTTGGTGTTTGGATGGTTAGCTCTCCAAAACAGAAATCCTAACTATGGATAATTTAAGAAGAAGAGGTATGGTTGTGGTGAACATTTGCCCTTAGTGTCTTAAGGACGAGGAGTCTGTGGATCATATTCTTCTTAAGTGCAACTTTGCCCATAGGACATGGAGTGTGGTGTTGGGTTGGTTTGGGTTTAGTTGGGTCCTCCCTAACTCTCTTTCGGATCTTTTTGAAGCTTGGATTTGTCCGTCTATGGCGCCTAAGGGAAAAGAAATGTGGAAGCTGTCATTTTTGGCTCTTTTATATGGATTATCTGGAAGGAGAGAACGCAAGGTGTTTCAAAGGGATTGCTTCATGTGTGAATTCAATTACCGATAAGATAAAGCTTTCTGTAGCTTTATGGGTGTCTATTATCCCAAATTTTCAAGGGATTCTGCTGGACCAAGTGTTGCTAAATTGGAAGGAAATTGCCGTCTTATTAGCTCCTCTTCCGATCTGTTTGTCATGTTTGGTTGTTTTCCTTTTGGGGTGTTCTTCTTAGTCTTTCATTATATTTCTCTAGTATTGTTTGCTTTTTCTTACTGAAATTTACCCTAAAAAAAAAAAAAAAACACTTATCCAAATCTCATGTAAATTCCATTTATACATGCTAGGTAGGATAGTGCATTGGTAGTTTAGAGGTGTTTTTCTTCTTCATTGGCATGTAGGAGTGAGCTTTGTAGACCTTGATTAAAATGGGTGGTGGTATAAAGCAAGGAACTTGAAAACCCTAAGCACCAAAAGAGGGGTTTTGGCTCTAACACCCAAAGGCAAGTGAATAAATGTTTATAATATGGTATTCATGCTTTGATTATTTGGCTCTATGCTTTTATTCATGTTAAATACCCCTTGTGAGCTCATTTATGTGGATTGTGTGGTAGTTAGGGTTTTAATGGACATTAATGGTGATCATAGTTATGGGCTTTGATGGGGATGAAATATATGATGGATAGGTAGTTTGAGGTGCCCAAATAAGATGCCCCAAACCCTTTTTGTTGTAGGTAAATAGAGGAACCCCAGATTTGAACTGAATCAGTTCAGGAAACTGATTTATGGGAGCCTACCGCTAGCCGTGGATCTCTCATGGCCTATGATGCCCAGATACGGCTAGGATACGCTATAGACAGGGCAAGGATAAGGATTTTACACATAAAAAGTGAAGTATCGGATACGATACGTTGTCCATTTCGAAGTATCCGTGCATCATAGCTCATGGCTAATTGTAAGCCCCTATGGTTAGCCCGCAGTTAGCCGTAAGACCCTACGAGATCGTGATTCAATTCTGTCCCCTGTTTATCCTGAGAGTTGTGACTGACAGACATTGACCATGGTGCAGGACCCTACATGTGCAAGCCAACCCCTACCCCTAGGTTGGCTTATTGCATATCCCTTTGACACATGAATCATGAACTATCAGATAGGTTAGCATTTCCGTATATTACATGACGTGTGCATGTATCTATTCTTCTTGTCATTCTTCATAATGCTTTGTTTTATGTATGAAGGGCTTCGTGTGGATTTGTATGGATATTTGGACTTTGGGGCCCAACTTTGGTTAGCATCTCACTGGAGATGGTTTATTAGTATGTGATCCATTAAGAGGTGCTCCGGGCTAGCGAAGGTGGTATTGGGGACAACTCTGTGATTATGGTTACGTTTTGGTTGAAACACCCGTGTGGAGTAGTTCCTCCTTGCTTTGCTTTGCTTTGGTCATGATACCCGATGAGAGACTAGCAGGACAATGCATTTCTGTGTGATCTTTAACCCTTCGGCCGATTCAGTCTCCCATGGTTTGGGCATCATCCCGTGGTTAGGGCTTACTTACATGCATATATTTACCATCTGCAGATCGGGTAGGTGGGTGTACGCCAACGTGCCGGCGCGTATTATGCGAGTTAATGTGCAGTCGTGTTGTTTGCATTTGTTTTGACCGGGTTCGCCTAGGTTACATTGTGATTTCAATCAGGCTTGACCCTAAACATTAGCCTATGTGGAGTGCCCCGTTGTTAAGAGTATGTAGTTAGGATATTATCTTTATGTGATTCCTTTAGTATTTGACATTATTCATGCTTTTATGCCTAGCTTTCCAATTATTGTCACTCCTATGATCTTCTATTGTCATTATTCTTCATTGGTGCATATTACCTGTTTATTTACGTTTATTTACCCGCCATATTATTGTAATCTGATGATGCTACATTTTGTGCTTAAGTACCAAAGCCCCCGTTGAACTGGAGATTGAGGCGGATCCTCTACGAGTGGAGTGCAGACGACGTAGTGTGACGTCATCGGATCCCGCACATGAGAGCCACCTATATCGCACTTTTGGACACCTTTAATTTTAAGATATAGATGCATATCTTTTGCTAGGCCATTGTCTTTGATTATTGGCCTTTTTCTTAAACCTTAAATTGTTTTGGAATTGAGTTTAAAGTAAATGCATTTATGTTAATGGTATCAACTCTGGTTTTATTATGATTTTGGTTTTACCATCTACGGAGATTGTATATATTGATGCTTCCACATTTTGATTATGGTGTTTGATCATCACACATAACCTTACTGTAGACTTCGATCCACCCAGAATCGGGGCCTCAAATGTAATTTGAAAGAGAATTTTTAATTGGCCTTGATTCTCGCACCTCGGGGATGCGGTTCGGACCCGAATGGATCTTGGGGGCGTGACATAGGGTTTGCATGAAACAAAGATGAGGAAGTAGTAGTGGATTTGGATGTTCACTAAGGCAGGCCTGATTCGAAATTATCGTATATTATTCTAAATGCATAGTTAAAAATTAGAAATGAGGTGTTTCTCTGTTTAAAATATTATGCTTTTCCATTTCTGCTTTTAAAGGACCTAACTTCGAGTAGCTGAGCTGCTTATATCTCAGATTAGTTTTAATTAACAAATATTTTCCTATAGGAACGAATGAAAAGGTGATAACAGACAACTCAAAAATCTGTAAGTGATTTTTACCAATTTGAAGGGAACCTATTAAAGACTATAGAATATGAAGTAGCTAATCTGCACCAAGTAATAGCATCCAGCATAAACAATAATAAGATTATATGTCATGCATGGAGCGGTAACAAGTGCAAGAACTGCACAGAAAATGACAATTACTATTTGAGTTGGGGTATATTAAGGGTTCCCTTTGTGCCTTCATTTGCTTGCCATTTGGATGACTTCATAGCAGAATTCTACAGTAAACCGGTTAGTTTATTTTGATGGAAAATGTAGTGAGCAAGCCAGACAAGAACAAGTAAATGATAAGAGAATGGATCTAGAGTAAAAGACTTGAGAATATATAGAACAAGTAAGAAATCCATGGAGTACAAGTTTCATGAATCTTAAAACTAAGGAGGATGAACTAATCAGAATTCAAAAGCAAGAAGTTTCATTGGCGAATCTAGATTTTGACTAGTACCATTCTCATAGGAATAGAGTTTACTCAAACATAAATCATGCTAGTATCATATTAATCATTTATAATACATGTGATGTGAATAAAATATTAAAAATTTAGGTTTAAAATAGTGGGCAATCAAATAGGTAAAGAATAAAAAAAAAACCTAATAATTGTAGGGCCAAGCTTAAACACTAAAACATACCATAGGTAATTAATAAACAATGATATTGAAAATTATAACTTAGGGGGCCGATATTTTGATTTATGATTGCTACTAATGGAAAAAAAAAAAGTTGATTTCCAGCATTTTATTATATTCTAAGTTTTTTGGATTTTTTTCAAAATTCTCTTGGGGTCGAAAAAAATTCATGCCCCGATGACTGCGACGGACCACGAACCACGACCGATACTGATACTGCATCGGTTTTTGGGGTTGACCGATACCGCGACTTTAATCCATGTACATGATATATATATATATATAGCACTATTCTTGTACATATACCTCGCATAGTATTACCATGCATGGCAGTTAGATGGAGCACCTAGGACCCCACTGAGGACTGGGCCGGGTGACAGAAAGACCCTCTCATGATGGACCCACATATCAAATCTGGGGTCAATCCAATGACCCTAGACCCTTAATCTGTGGCCCAGAAGGGCCGGCTCGAGACTATTTGAGGCCTAAAGCGACAATCCTAAATGAGGCCTTTATTTTTTAATATTATTATCAGTCTTTTATTTAAAATCTATTTTTCTCTCTTTTTGTGATGCAAAATTACTAATTAATTTTTTATATTCAAGTTTTGTTAGCATATCTTTTTCAATTGATAGTATGGCTAATTCACTTAATCTTTCTTGTGACATTGTCAACTCAGGTAGGGTTTTATCAATTTTAATTTTAAAAAACTTCTTTTTACAGAAGCAACTGTATAGGTATTGTCACTAATATTCTGTAAGCAATGTATGCATTTTGAAAAGAATCCAGTCTTTTTATATAATTAAGTACGTCAATTGGAGTGTTTTCTTCTGTTTGTAAAATTTCTTTTAAAGCTTTAATTCTGAAAACAAATCTAAACCATCAATATCAAAAAAACTGTCATGTTTCAAGGAACATGAGATTAAGAAAATATTTTCCATACTATCATTGTCTAGTGATTTTAAAAATTTTGAATTAAATAGAAAACCAAAAATATTTTCATATATTTTGGTGGAAAAGCTTCGGTGGATATTGAACTTTTGGTAGAGACGTTATAATATGGCAACAGAAATGGCTAGACTAATCCCTACAAGCCCAGGGGGAGCCGGGTAAATCCCCTATGGCCCCAGTGTGGTAGTGCAGTTTTGAACCCTCAACCTTCGGAAGCAAACCGTAGTCCTAGGCCAACTGAGTTACCCCTCGGGGTTGAGAGGCTGAGATTTGTTGGGATTTGAAAAGGCGTTATTCAGAGAAAAAGGAGGATGACAATTGCTTTAATGCTTTTTTAAATGTGAAAAGATGGGTTTAATGGGATGTAACACTAATTACTGTAATGGGGGCCTTATTTTTAAGGAGAGAGAAAAAAAAAAAGGATGGACAGTTGTTTCGATGCTTTTTTGAAATGTGAAAAGATGGCTTTAGTAGGATGTGATACTAATTATTATTATTGGGCCTTATTTTTTGGGGGGCCTATAGCAAGGGCTTTTCTTGCCTTGTGGTCAAGCCGGCCCTATGTGGCCCACAAGTTTAAGAACTTAATATAAAAGAAAAAAATTTGACCCTTAATTAACATTCCAGTCCCTTTGGATGTGTGCCAAACCCCAGGATCAGTGAATATTGTGGGAAGGGGGTGTTGTTTTGGATTGGTTATAGGTGAGGCCCATCATGCTACCTCGTATGGCTTGCCCTGTATGAGATGTATGTACTGGAATATTCGCAGACAGACAGAGATGATACAATTTGCACCCAATTTTAAGAATAGATGTGGAAACGTTAAAAAGCTTACTACTATGATCCACATCAGAAAGGGATGAAACGTCAATAAAAGAATCTGATAAATATCCATAGGTTTTGAGAGCATCTTTTAGCTGATTGTAACCAGGAAACCAGTCCAGTCTCACTGATGGTATATAGACCTGCATCAGTATGACAACAAATAAGGTAACTACAAACAAGCATCATACGGTACAATGCCTATCACAATTACTTACACAAGAAGTTATGAATATCGCAAAGAATCAAACAAAATCCAAATATAGTGACTTCCACTCAGTTTACCTCATTATTAGATGGAAGAACAGCCAACCAAAACTCGCAAGCAGCTGCCTGCAACTCCTCATTTGGAGAGTACAACACTGATATATTGGGTTAAATAAGAACAATGATAAAAAATTATATCTAACCAATGCATAGAAAGCATAGGCAAGGAAAAAGGACTCACTAAGATTAAAAGTCCACAATGCAAGGGGATCTTCCACATGGCCGCTTGCAAGAACCAATTTTGAAAGCCAGCCATTTATCAACAGTCCTTCAATAAAGTTTCTTCCTGCAAAAACATCGTGTAAAGATTGGAAGCAAACATAAAATGTACAATTTTACCACAATGCTTATGGCATTACTGTATATCATAAGGGCCCAACGAAGAATACTTGCATTTATCTCATCTATACTAAATTAATAAAATGTGACTGTGAGTCCCAACCCGAGGACTCAAAATCGTCTTCTAATACCTATGTTTTCCCTTTTCCCTTCACTTCTTCTCTACTACCTTTTCTCTTGTCCTTTCTTCATCCTTCTTTATTACATTACTTCTTCTCATACTTTGATCAGGGGGAGAATACCACAAATCTTTTTGGCATCAATGCCCGGATCCTAGGATCTTGATGGGTCACAATTAGGTTTTACATGTATGAATGAAGACTGAAAAAATCCAATAGGGAATGTATGGCATCTTGTTGGTATGTACCATCACAAAGTACTCCAAAAGGAAACATCCACTTCAACCATCCCACACTTATCCTATGTTTAACATATACCTCAATCTCTCCATCCTTACTAATTATCGAGCCAAAGTATTGGAGTTAAATCTCTGATGACATCTCTTGAGCTTCAGTTCTCAGAGGAGTTTCAACTATTTGCACTTCCCCATTAAAGTTCCAATTTATATACTATGTCTTTCTACGACTTATTTAAAGCCCTTGGAATCTAAACCCCTCCCGTTGAGTCTAACTGGCCAATGCATCCTAAAAGCTTAAGCTTTTAGGAAGCATAAAACCAATCTACTTAACAAACCCCCTCAAACGGGATGCCATTCGAATTCGCAACCAACACATGCCTACCCACACGATACATACCTGCCCACACAAACTGGGGGAATAATGTCTCCCCGGGGTTCGAACTCGCGACCTAGCATTGTCTCTGATACCATGTTAAGTCTGACTAGCCAATACATCGTAAAAGCTTAAGCTTTTAGGAATTGGAAAACCAATCTACTTAACAGTGTCATCTCTCAATTTTCGCATTCGGTGTCTCTCAATTCATCCACCAATACTACATCATCTACAAACATACACAAAGGTACCTCCCCTTGAATATATGCAATTAACTCGAGCGTAATCAGTGCAAGGAGATAAGAGGTTAAAGTTGACACCTAATGCAAACGTATGGTTAGGGCCGTAGCCTTTGGGTCATAGACTTTCTCTGGAGAGCATATAAATATTTTTCCTCTTCTCGCAGTATTTTTCATAAATTACTTAGGTAAGAAGATAGCTTCTGTAGTTGACCTCCTTAGCAAGAAACCAAATTGATTTTCAAACATGCTGGTATCTTGTTTAAGTCTTTGCTCCATTACTCTCTCCTATAGTTTCATAGTGTGACTCATAAGTACAATCCTATGATAATTGGTGCAATTTTTATATCTCCTTTGTTCTTGTATATAGGTACTACATCACTTCTTCATTTATTGACATTTTCTTTGTCCTTAATATATGTAATACCCCACACCCTGCTATAATGGCTGGAATATTTACTCGTAATGTGTATATTATATTCCATGATTTTCCTTAATTTTAATTAGGGCTATTAAGTTTTCCTCAAATATTTTAATTTGGATGAACATCATAATTATGATTTGGAGTTATATTATTAATAATTTACTTTAAGAGTGCTAATGACAGTTGGGCTACATAATTAATGAAAGTAAGATTTTTTTTCCCAGTGGGTACCAGGCCCCGGGTTGGGCCCTTGTTTTTTGCAGGTTTGGGTAGAAACCCTATAGGACACTCATTATTAACCTTTTTCCATGGAAATAACATGGGTTTAAAAAAATAAAGAGTTTTAAATGGGTTTGGGTAGGGACCCATATCTATCAAATCCATATAGGAACCATTTGCAGGGACCCTATGAGATTTAAGGGTTTTCTTTTTTTTTTGACTAAGGGTTTGAGATTGCACTTCTTTTATGCTTATTAGTGGACATTTTTTTTATTTAGTTAAAGGATTTTGGTGGGACCCTTCTCAATTATAATGATGGGTTTGCTATTTAAGTAAGTGATGGGACCCATTAGTATTAAGTTGAAAGTGTGGTTCTCTTAGAAGTATGTAGGGCCATGAGGAAGGAGTTATATGAGAAGCCCTTGGAGTTAGTAGGACTCATGTTTTAATAAGAAAGAGGGTCGGCATGGAGAGAAATAGAACTTGCGCAAGCCCCAATTGGAATTGAGTTATGCCCAAGTCTCCTAGAGGGATTTGGAAGTAACGATCCCTTTTTCTATTCTAACTTCATTCCTCCATCTAGTTAAAAGGAGAGAACCCCCATCAGGAGCCCTACTCTCACCCTTCACGACATTCCTCTCTCCTCTAGCCTTCCTACCAACTAGAAAGCCCAAAACCGTAGGTCTTTGGCATAGAAATCAAGGAGATCTAGAAGAGGCTTGAAGGAAACTAGAGGAAAAGAAGGAGAACTAGCAGTGCGCAGTATTTGCGGACGACATACTTCTTCCTGGCAGTTTAATCGGGTGACAAAAGCAACACCCGGTAAGTAACATTCAAATCCACGTGCTATATCACGTTGTTTTCTTCAAGTAGAAGTTATTGGGAATCCCAAATTACTAGATCTATGACCTTATGAGGATACAGTGTTTTGAAAAGCGAGAGGCGCATCAAAGCGCTAAGGTCTCCTGGGGCCTAGGCGCTAAGGCGCGAGGCGAGGCGCGGGCTTCATTGAAGCGAGGCGAACATTGTAGATAAAAAATATATATTTTGGTATAGATAGATAATTCACAAATTAGAGCAAAAAAGAAGAGGAATATTAGAAGAACTCTAAAAGTCATAAAGCATCCATCACTCTAAATGCTAAACATTCAACAAAAGTACCAACAAAAGTACAAAAGTGTGACACCATACATAAAACCACCACACAAAAATACTTCAAAGTCACTCAAAGCAACAACACAAATGCTCCTAAGGAGGACCTAACAGTCATCCTCAACATCTACACCAAGTAAGTCATAATCTTGCCCTTCATCATTGGATTTATATCCATCCACGTCTTCCTCGTCCGACTCCTCTGACTCTTCCTCATCTACCAATTGAAGAATACTTGATGATCTAGTCACTCTTGGTGTTGCCCTTGCCCTTGAAGTTGATGTTGCTCTAGTTCTTTGACTACTTTCTCCAACTCCAGAAGCTGTAGCAACATCACCCCATGTCAAAATATCATCATCAAACACAAACTCATCATCTTCATCCAATTCTCTATCTATCCTCCCAAGCAACCACTCATTGCTTTCATCAATATTCTTCAAAGAAATGGGATCAAGTATGTCACGCATATCATATCGACGTTTCAGTGCTTTGCTGTACTTAACAAATACTAGATCATTGAGACGTTTTTTATCCAACCTATTTCTTTTTTTGCTATGAATCTGCAACAATTAAAAAAGATACTAAAATTTATATGTAGAGAAGAAAACTATTTTAAATTCATTAGACTTGAGAAAAATACTCACATGCTCAAATACACTCTAATTCCGCTCACAACCAGATGAACTACACGTCAGGCTAAGAACTTTTATCGCAATTTTTTGCAAATTTGGGGTCTTGGAACCATATGCAGCTGTTTATTATAGGTAATTAGCATAAATTTATGGGATAAATGTAAAAAATTAATTTTATAATATAATGGAATAAAGTTATGGGATAAAATAGTTTACCCGGTGCCGTTGTCGCCCTTTGCCCAATCGCCATAGGCAACCCAAATAAATTTTCAGCTTGCTTATAAATAGACAACTCTTGACCGATCTTATCTTGCACATCAATATTTGGGACCAGCTTTGATATGCAATTATACAACCCTGCCATGACTTCATTATCGTGCTCAATATTGGGATTCGAATAAAAGTACTCTGGGTTCAAAAAATATCCAGCTGCATGCAAAGGACGATGCAATTGAACATCCCACCTTCTATCAATGATTTCAAAGATGTTATTATATCTTTCTTCTTTTCCACCAAAAGTATTTGAAATGGCTTCTTTAGCCCGATCCATAGCTTCATAAATGTATCCCGTGGGAGGCTTTTTCTCACCATCAACCAATCTAAGTACACAAAGAAGTGGACCCGAGACCTTAAGGGTACAGACAACAGTGTTCCAAAATGAAGGCATTAACATAATTTGTGTAACCCTTTTACCCTGTTGCTTCTTTGCCCATTTGCTTGTTGTCCATTCTTCTGAAGTGAACATCTTCCTCAAGTTGTTTTTTCGTTGATGAATCCTAGCTAAAGTGAGAAAGGCACTTGCAAATCGGGTTTTTGCAGGCTTGATCAACTCTTTCATTTGTGTAAACCGCCTCATCATATTTAGCAGAGTTGGGCGGTTATAAATGAACCCATGCACCACAATAGCCCTTTCAAATGCTCTCTTGAGACTTGGTATCTTAAAAATGTCTTCCAACATCAAGTCCAAACAGTGGGCAGCACATGGTGTCCAATACAAGTGTGTAAACTTTGCCTCCAAAAACTTTCCTGTTAGAACCAAAACAAAGAAAGAGATAAAAAAAGAGTTTTAGATAACTGATTCTTTTAATACTACTAAATAAAAAAAAAAATTCCAATAACCACTAATTCTTACCCGCCAACACATTAGTTGCAGCACTGTCTGTGACAATTTGGACCACATTAGCTTCTCCAATACGCTCCACAAACTTTTCAATTAGTTGAAACATTTTTTCTGCATCCTTTGAGTAGCTAGAAGCGTCAATTGACTCCACAAACATGGTTCCTTTGAGACAATTCACTAAAAAATTAAGTAATGTCCTCCCTTTCTTGTCAGTCCACCCATCCATCATTATAGAACATCCATACTTTACCCAATCATCCCGATGACCCTTCATCAATTTATTAGTATGCTCTATCTCTATTTTTAGGAGAGGAACTTGCACCTCATGGTAACTTGGTGGTTTCATACCAGGACCATATTGCCCAATAGCTTCAATCATAGGTCCAAAACTGTCACAATTAACTGCATTAAAAGGAATTCCAGCATCATACATCCACCTTGCAAATTTTATACATGCATGCTCTCTTAATTCTTGTCTATACGGATCAATTGCATCAATTCTTTTTTGTTTTCCTTGGGCTTTTCGATTTTGCACAACAACGTCCGGATTGGGAGTGAAGAATACATCAATAGGCCCTTTTTGCTTTGGCTTTCTAGTTTTGGACACAATGGAGATAGTAGTACTTCCACGAGCACTAGAAACTTCACTACCATGAGCCAAGGGTCTTTTACCACGTTCAATGACCTCTACATCATCTTCTTCATCCTCTTCATATGCATTAGCCAATTCATCAAAATGAGGCAACATATTCATTTCTTCTTTTTCTTTCTTTTTCTTTGTCATGTACTCTCTAATCTCTTCTCTAACTTCAGCTGGACATTTTGGACAAGCAGTAATATTCCTAAAAACCCCAGCAAGGTGTTGCTTGACCCGATAAACACCTCCATTTGATATTTTGCCACAAAAATTACATTTGAACCTATTAATATTTTGTGGATTTTCCAAATGAGCATAGTGCCATGCTGGGTCCTTTCTACTACTACCTTCCGATGGCGTTGACATCTATAAATAGCTGCAGAAGTAGCAGTAGAGATCACCAAAAGAAAAAAAAAAAAAAAAACTAAAATGCAGCAGCAGAACAAAAAAAAAAAAAAGAGAGAGAAAAGAAACAGCTGCAGGAAATAAAAATAGCAGCAGAACAAAAAGACAAAAAGAACAAGCAGATTTACAGCAGCCAAAAAGGAAGGAAAAAAAAAAAAAACAGCATGATCTGTGCAGATCGTGGTCAAGAGGAAAAAAAAAAAAGATTTACAAGCAGATTTACAGCATGATCTGATTGATGAACAGGAAAAAGAAAATCAGTGGCAGCAACAGCAACAGAAAGAAAAAAAACAGCAGCAAGAACACAAATAGCAACAGCAGCAGTAGCTGAACAAGAAAACAAATAAAAAAAAAAAACAGCAGCAGAAAAAAAAAAAAAAAAAAAGCAGCAGCAGTAGTAGGAAAAAAAAAAACCAAAAAGCAGAAGCAGCAGCAGAGATCAAGAGTCAAGAGTCAAGACTAGCAGCAGAGATCACCAAAACAAAAAAAAGAAAAAAAAAAAAAAAAAAGAAAGAACATAGAAAACAGTAGCAGCTGAAGAAAAGAAACGAAGTGCAGCAGTGAAACGACGTACCTACGCAGCGATGTGAAGAAGCTGGAACGCCAGAAGTGCAGGTTCTTCCTCCTCCTTCCTCTTCGTCGTTGTGGTCTTCTTCTTCTTCTTCTTCTTCTTCTTCTGCCGTTTCTCTCTTTTTTTTTTTTTTCATTTCGTTTCTGTCTTCTTTCTTTCGTTTCGTTTCTTCTTCTTCCTCTTCGTCGTCATCTTCTTCTTCTTCTTCTTCTTCTTCTTCTGTTTCTTCTTCTTCTTCTTCTTCTGCCGTTTCTCTCTTCTTTTTTTCTCTTCTTGTTTTTTCGTTTCGCTTGACCTAGGGCAAGGCAAGAAGATATACGCTCGTGTTGGGCTGTTGGGCTGACTTAAGCCCATTGACCTGTTGGGTTAGACTGCTGGTGTTTTTTTTTTTTTTTTTTTTTTTTTTTTTTTAAGTTTTGGGCCTCATTGATAGAAGCCTAACAGGCGCGCGCCTTGCGCTTCATTAAAAGGCGCGCGCCTCATGCGCCTTAAGCGCGCCTCATTCACATCGCCTCGCCCCAAGGGCTTTAAGGCGCTGCATGGTCACCCGGCTGCGACTTGGGCCTAGGCGAGCGCCTGGGCGCGCCTTTAACAACCCTGTGAGGATACATGATAGCATAGGGAGTTGTGTTAACCTAACACCGTGGATGGGTTTTTCCCAACAGCCGAACTCCATCTATGGAGTTTAAAGCTTGGCCGACTTCCATAAAGCTTGGCCGACTTCCATATAAGGGGCTGGTCTTGATAAAATCCATATAAACCTCTTTTTATGATAATGTGCTTTCTTTGTTAGGGATTCATGGGAATTAGAGATGCATGAGGCTAGGCTCTTCATGATGAGTTTCAGCCAAAGAGAGAGCCAGATCTGAACCAATGATCATGGCTGGTTGAAGATATAAAACCCTAGTCTTAGAATTATGTGGCTGATTGAATCAATCAAATCCCTTAGATGTCAATGATATGATGTTATCAATTGATATTTGATTTCTGAAGTTGAAATCTGAGTCCATGAATGATTAATTAGTTTGTATAGAACATGATTGCGATCTTTAATATGGAAGTGATTAACCAAGGGGATGATGCTATTCCTTGGTTGATCACCAAATTGACAAAGCATAGTCTGGTCGAACCAAGGGATGGGGTGGAAGTGATGGGGCCAAACCTCACTTGAAGTTTCAGGTTGGCTGAACTCAAATCTGAGTTTTGGGGCTGGCCGCATGCATTTACACTGTCTTGGTTTTATGGCTTTGTATTGATTTTTGCTACTCTTCAGATTTACAGTTTATCTTATGATCTGTCATGCCCCTCAATCTGGAAAATCACGTGCGTTGATGGATTGCTAAATAGCATGATAAATCTGAAATCTGAGTGTATGATTATGGATTATTCAAATATGCTGCTTTATTGTAGAAATATTATTGTGTGAATCACTATGGTTTGAGGCATGATTTTGTGAGGATACTATTTGGGTTACTGTATACGTGTTAACTGTCAATATAAATAGGGAGTTCAGACAAAGAGACAAGCCGCCATGTACTCCTACGTAACTGACAGTGATTTCCCATATTTATGCATGGTTAATCGAGTGTGGTTCTTACACCTATAAATAGTATGGTTACATAAATTCGCATGCGCCTCGGATACCAAAACCAAATTGGACAGGGGCCGGAATACATCCGGGATCGTGCTTGGAAAAATTTACATAACCAACTCAGATAAAAGTTGGAATGGAATAAGAAATCAGATCAGAATTCCCAGTATAATTAGGAGACCGTGTGAAGTTGCGTAATATTCATCAGGGTTGTTAAAGGCGCGCCCAGGCGCTCGCCTAGGCCCAAGTCGCAGCCGGGCGACCATACAGCGCCTCAAAGCCCTTGGGGCGAGGCGATGTGAATGAGGCACGCTTAAGGCGCATGAGGCGCGCGCCTTTTAATGAGGCGCGAGGCGCGCGCCTGTTAGGCTTCTATCAATGAGGCCCAAAACTTAAAATTAAAAAAAAAAAAAAAAAAAAAAAAAGCAGCAGTCCAGCCCAACAGGTCAATGGGCTTAAGTCAGCCCAACAGCCCAACACATGAGCGTATATCTTCTTGCCCTGCCCTAGGTCAAACGAAACGAAAAAAAAAAGAAGAGAAAAAAAGAAGAGAGAAACGGCAGAAGAAGAAGAAGAAGAAGACGACGACGAAGAGGAAGAAGAAGAAACAAAACGAAAGAAAGAAAACAGAAACGAAACGAAAAAAAAAAGAGAGAGAAACGGCAGAAGAAGACAACGACGACGAAGAGGAAGGAGGAAGAACCTGCACTTCTGGCGTTCCGGCTTCTTCACATCGCTGCGTAGGTACGTCGTTTCACTGCTGCACTTCGTTTCTTTTCTTCAGCTGCTACTGTTTTCTATTTTCTTTCTTTTTTTTTTTCTTTTTTTTTTTTTTTGTTTTGGTGATCTCTGCTGCTAGTCTTGACTCTTGATCTCTGCTGCTGCTTCTGCTTTTTGGTGTTTTTTTTCCTACTGCTGCTGCTGCTTTTTTTTTTTTTTTTTCTGCTGCTGTTTTTTTTATTTGTTTTCTTGTTCAGCTACTGCTGCTGTTGTTGTTTGTGTTCTTGCTGCTGTTTTTTTTTCTTTCTGTTGCTGTTGCTGCCACTGATTTTCTTTTTCCTGTTCATCAATCGGATCATGCTGTAAATCTGCTTGTAAATCTTTTTTTTTTTCCTCTTGACCACGATCTGCACAGATCATGCTGTTTTTTTTTTTTTTTTTTTTTTTTTCCTTTCTTTTTGACTGCTGTAAATCTGCTTGTTCTTTTTGTTTTTTTGTTCTGCTGCTATTTTTATTTCCTGCAGCTGTTTCTTTCTCTCTTTTTTAATTTTTGTTCTGCTGCTGCATTCTAGTTTTTTTGTTTTTTTTTTTTTTTTTTTGTGATCTCTGCTGCTACTTCTGCAGCTATTTATAGATGTCAACGCCATCGGAAGGTAGTAGTAGAAAGGACCCAGCATGGCACTATGCACATTGGGAAAATCTACAAAATATTTAATAGGTTCAAATGTAATTTTTGTGGCAAAATATCAAATGGAGGTGTTTATCGGGTCAAGCAACACCTTGCTGGGGGTTTTAGGAATATTACTGCTTGTCCAAAATGTCCAGCTGAAGTTAGAGGAGATTAGAGAGTACATGACAAAGAAAAAGAAAGAAAAAGAAGAAATGAATATGTTGCCTCATTTTGATGAATGGCTAATGCATACGAAGAGGATGAAGAAGATGATGTAGAGGTCATTGAACGTGGTAAAAGACCCTTGGCTCATGGTAGTGAAGTTTCTAGTGCTCGTGGAAGTACTACTATCTCCATTGTGTCCAAAACTAAAAAGCCAAAGCAAAAAGGGCCTATTGATGTATTCTTCACTCCCAATCCGGACGTTGTTGTGCAAAATCGAAAAGCCCAAGGAAAACAAAAAAGAATTGATGCAATTGATCCGTATAGACAAGAATTAAGAGAGCATGCATGTATAAGATTTGCAAGGTGGATGTATGATGCTGGAATTCCTTTTAATGCAGTTAATTGTGACAGTTTTGGACCTATGATTGAAGCTATTGAGCAATATGGTCCTGGTATGAAACCACCAAGTTACCATGAGGTGCAAGTTCCTCTCCTAAAAAAAGAGATAGAGCATACTAATAATTTGATGAAGGGTCATCGGGATGATTGGGTAAAGTATGGATGTTCTATATGTCAGTGAAATAGAATGAAAATAGTTGTAAGAGAGAATGCTCAATATCGTCCCCTTTGAGGGTCGACTGATGTTCATATATATAAGGGTTCAATTCCCTAATTACAATCAATTAAGAATCTTAGATCCTAAACTGTAGCAACAAACTAAGTAATATCCTTTGACTAAATACAATGGGCCTAAATGGATGGGCCTGCTGAGATTGGGCTTGTATTGACAAATACAATAAATGGGCCTAAATGGATGGGCCTGCTGATATTGGGCTTGTATTGACACCCCCCCTCAAATTGATGCTGGGGAGTCATAAAGCGGCAATTTGGAGACAAGAAATTGATGTCGAGGCCGAGGAAGTCCTTTCGTGAAGATATCTGCAAATTGAAACTCTGTAGGGACATGAGGTAGACTAATGACATCACGCTTATATTCATCTCGAATAAAGTGGCAGTCAACTTCGATATGTTTGGTGCGTTCATGGAAGACGGGATTTTCAGTGATGCGGATAGCCCCAGTATTATCGGCATGCGATGGAGTAGGAGAGGTTTGAGCGAACCCAAGTTCTGAAAGAAGTCCTCGTAGCCATAAGATCTCTAAACAAGCAAAAGACATTGCCCTATATTCAGCTTCCGTGGAAGATCTGGACACCCGTTCTTGTTTCTTGCATTTCCAAGAAATGAGAGAATTGCCAAGGTACATACACCAACCAGTAGTAGAACGGCGTGTCTTGACAGCCTGCCCAGTCAGCATCCGCATAAGCGGTTAGATGAAGAGGATTATCTTTTGGATAATATAAACCACGAGGGGTAGTTCGCAGCAGATAGCGGATAATGCGCTTCACAGCTGTCAAATGAAGGTGTCGAGGAGCTGTCATGAACTGGCTCACAAGATTAACAGCATAGGATATGTCAGGTCTAGTGATGGTGAGATAGACAAGACTTCCCACTAGACGGTGGTAGGTATGAGGATCAGGAAGAAGATCGCCATCATCTTTACTCAACTTGAGATTTACCTCTACAAGCTTATCAACAGGCGAGGAATCATGGAGTGCAGCAAACTCGATAAGATCTGATGTATATTTGTGTTGATTAACAAAGAGACCTTTGGGAGATTGATGCACCTCTAAGCCCAAAAAATAATGCAATGGGCCCAAATCCTTCATATGAAAGGAATCCCTGAGAGAGGCTTGGAGAGATTTTATCATACCATCATCCGTGCCAGTGATAATAATATCGTCAATATAGACAAGAAGCACAGTAACACCGGTAGATGTGTGGCATAGAAAGAGAGATGGATCATAAGGGCTCTGAGTAAATCCACTCTCACATAAGCGACCCTTGAAGGTTTCGAACCATGCCCGAGGAGCTTGCTTTAGACCATAGAGCGATTTTCGCAGGCGACAGACAGTCCTTTTTTAGGGAGAGGGTACGCCTTGTGGTATCCGCATATAGACTTCTTCTTGCAGATCCCCATGGAGAAAAGCATTTTTTACATCCATTTGGTATAATGGCCAAGATTTAGATGCAGCGATTGCGAGAAGTAACCTAACCGATGTCATTTTTGCCACAGGTGCAAACGTTTCCTCATAGTCAATGCCATACTCTTGTCTGTTTCCAAGTGCCACAAGTCTAGCTTTGTGTCGATCCAAGGACCCATCAGATTTAAGTTTGATCGAGTAGATCCATTTGCAACCAATGGGTTTAACTATTGAAGGACACTCCACAATATCCCAGGCAAGGATGAAAATATCGGCCGCTACGTAGCGTAGCGGCCGATATATCGGGCGTGGCGGCCGAGACCGCCACGCCACATTGAAATTATCGGCGATACGTGCGTATCGCTCCGCCACAGGAATGTAGCGGCCGCTACGCATATGTAGCGGCGCTTCGTGGCGGCCGCTACGTTTCCTTCCCTTTATAAGGGCACCCCCCTCTTCATTCCAGCCGGCCCTAATGCTTTTAAGAGACAAGGTGACTGCTGTGGTAGCCTCCAAACACCAAATTTTCAAATTTCAACCCATTTTCAAGTTTCAACTACAAGAGACAAGAGTAACAACTAACAAGACATTACAAGTAAGTGAAGTAACTAAGTGAGTAACATTAACATACAAGATAGTGAAGATACAACATCAAATTCCAAGGAAAGAACTACAAGAGCCAAGCCCAAGCTTCCATTCCATCTATTTTAGGTATGTTTTTCTTTTGGATTTTTTTTTCTAATCTTTTAACTTTTGAGATCATCTAAGTACTATAAAAAGCTTCATTGTCTTGTAATATGATGAGATCCATGTTTCCCTTTCATCATGCACACATATTTTTATTTTTATTTTATTTTTCTCTATTTTTTATTTTCGGATTTATTTTTTTTTTTTTCAAAAAATTTTCAATACTCATGAACAACCCATGAAACCACTTGGAAATTGCTTGTAAATGATAGATCTATGTTTCCCATAGATCAATCCATCACATTTTGAATTTTTGTAGATTTTTCTCTATTTTTTATTTTCGGAATTATTTATTTTTTTAAAAAAAAAATTCAATACTCATGGACAACCCATGAAACCACTTGGAAATTGTTTGTACATGATAGATCTATGTTTCCCATAGATCAATCCATCACATTTTGAATTTTTGTTCATTTTTATCTATTTTTTATTTTCGGATTTATTTATTTTTTGAAAAAAAAAAATTCAATACTCATGGACAACCCATGAAACCACTTGGAAATTGCTTGTAAATGATATATCTATGTTTCCCATAGATCAATCCATAACATTTTGAATTTTTGTTGACTTTTCTCTATTTTTTATTTTCGGATTTATTTATTTTTTGAAAAAAAAAATTTCAATACTCATGGACAACCCATGAAACCACTTGGAAATTGCTTGTAAATGATATATCTATGTTTCCCATAGATCAATCCATCACATTTTAAATTTTTGTTCATTTTTCTCTATTTTTTATTTTCGGATTTATTTATTTTTTGAAAAAAAAAATTTCAATACTCATGGACAACCCATGACACCACTTGGAAATTCCTTGTAAATGATAGAACTATATTTCCCATAGATCTTTCCATAACATTTTGAATTTTTGTTGACTTTCCTCGATTTTTTATTTTCGGATTTATTTGTTCATTGAAAAAATTGATACTTTAAGTAATGAAATACCAATTAAATGTCAAGAGAATGATTCCTAAGCGTTATATATATGTTTCCTCTAACATGTTTCTTTGTTTTTTAATTTTTAATATACTACTTGTTCATATTTATAGCCAGAGCCAGTTATTCAGTCAGTCTGTCTTTGCCAATTGATAAGTTAAAATGCCTCGTGGTATTGATCCCGCATGGAGCTTCGGTGAGGCAGTTGAGAATAATAGGCTGAAAATCAAATGCAACTTTTGTGGGAAAGTGACCAATGGGGGCATTACAAGATTCAAACACCACTTGGGCCACATTTCTGGCAATGTTGCTGGCTGTACCGAAGTACCAAGGGAAGTCAGGAACAAATGAAAGCTTTGGTTGGCCAAAACAAAGCTAGAAAAGTAGAGATAAAAGAAAAGAAACGGCAAGATGTTGATGCTGCCCGTCATGATGTATTTGGAGATGAATACTTTGATGAGGAGGAAGATGCACAGATGGAGGCTGCACGCCGAGAGTCTTTGATGACTCAACAAGAAGAACATGAACGTCGTGCATTTGCTGGAAGCAGATATTATGATGCAGGGGGCTCATCTGCTACTGTGCCAAGCAGGGGTAAGGGCATTGCGGGGTCCTTGCGTAGGGCATTTAGCTCCCGGGAACGGGATGTTGATGTAGAAATTCTCTCTACGGGAAGAGCAGTTCCTCCCCCTGTTGATCCTCTAGCACATAGGAAAGAGGGAGCCAAACAACCAAAAATATCTAGTGTGATGAAAGGGGTAATGAAGGCTGCAAGAGATAAATTGGCCAAAGCCACAGCAAAATGGCTAATTCACAAGAACATACCACCTACAGCAGTAGATTCCCCATATTTCCAGACTATTCTTGATGTTGCCGCCGAGGCTGGGCGGAGTATACAGGCGCCCTCCGTATATGATGTGGGCACTAAATATCTTGAAGAAGAATATACAGAAATAAAGGCTTGGGTGGAAACGTTTCGGCCGATGTGGCAACAGAATGGTGTTACCATCATGTGTGACGGGTGGACCAGCGGCACCCAAACACAATTAATAAACTTTTTGGTGTATTCAGTCGCTGGGACCGTCTTTGTGAAGTCCATTGATGCAAGTGAACATAGACGGACAGCCGCATATATATACTCTCTTATGGATAAAGTAGTAGAGAGTGTGGGAGAAGAGCATATTGTACAGATTGTTACAGATAATGGCGCCAATTTCAAGGCAGCAGGTTTGCAATTAATGGAGAAGAGGACTCATTTATTCTGGACCCCATGTGCAGCACACTGCATAGATCTCATCTTGGAAGAGATTGGAAGGAAGACAAAAGTGGCTTCATTGATCAAGGCATGTAGAGGAATTACAAGATTTATATATGATCATTCCTGGGTGTTAAGTTTGATGAAAAGATACACAAATAACCATGCCTTGCTGCGTCCAGGATTAACAAGGTTTGCAACCCATTTTCTGGCTATGGAAAGCCTTGTAAAATTAGAACGGAGCTCATTCAGATGTTTGCATCAGAAGAATGGCTTCGTTCGAAATGGGGCAATGCAACTAGTGGTCCGAGGTTTGAAGTCCCAAACCTGATGAGGGACAATAAATTTTGGAAGAAAGTGAAGAAGATATTAAAGGTTTTTGAGCCTTTAGTTAAAGTGTTGCGGCTTGTAGATGGTGATGACAAGCCGACAATGGGCTTTATCTATGAAGCAATGGATCGGGCAAAACGTTCCATTATGGAAAATGTTAGATATCACGATAAATATATAAAGATTATTGATGCCCGCTGGAACGATCAATTGCACCATCCATTGCATGCTGCAGGTAATTAATATATATATCTTTGAATTTGATACTCTTTTGTTTTCCTAACTAATGTATTTATTATCTTGTTTGCTCACGGTACATTTTACATATTTATAATGTAGGTTATTTTTTGAATCCCGAATTCTATTACCGCAATGTCGAACTACACACCGAAGCAATAGATACGGAATTGCGGGTAGGATTACGGGAGGTATTGAAGAGATTGTTAAATGAAGATGATCAAATTAATGCAATACAAGAGGTGAGTGGGTGGTTACTTATAAGAATTTAATTATGCTGCCAAGTGCCAATTGCCATACAAGCTGTATGGGTTTACTGACTTACATCTAATTTTCACATTGTAGATATCTATGTATACACAAAGGAGATGAACCTTTGCTGACCCTCTTGTGATACGATCGATTGGAAGGATGCCACCTGGTATGACTATGAACAAAAGACCCCACCCAATAGTATTGAATCTTGATTTATTTATCTTAATTGATTAGGAGGACTTGAGGGTTACGAATATTTAATTTTTTTTTATTTATTTTTTGCATTTCAGCTGATTGGTGGATGAATTTTGGAGAGAGTGCTCCACATCTAAGGAGCGCGGCTGTTCGCATCCTTAGTCAGACGACAACATCTTCCAACTGTGAAAGAAATTGGAGCACTTTCTCTTTGATCCACACGAAGGCCAGAAATCGGCTTACCATGCAGAAACTCAACAAGCTTGTATACTGTCATTACAATCTGAAGTTGAGAAACAGAATTAGGGAGAGAAGGGCAAGGGATGATCCTACTTATTGTCCTATTAATTTGGATCACATATTCCGAGAGGACGATCCCTTACTCCCATGGCTAGCCGAGATAGAGGATCCAGTGCTAGATTCAGATCCAAGGTTTCAGGAAACGGTTCAAGAGTTGATAGATGAGGATGTGGGTGAGGCACGGGCACCTGCAGAAGATCAGCCATCTCAAGGAGAAGGTACCAGTAGGACTAGGAGGAGTGGGAAAGAACCTGCTTCTGAGAAAGCTAGTTCCACCACCGTCTCTTCGAGTAGCCATGGTGGAGATGTAGGAGGAGACAGTGGGACCGGTGGTACCAGTGAATACTATCAACATGATGAAGACGATGTCGTTCCTATAGAGGAAGTACAGGAGTTACCTCCATCTGGAAGATTTGATCCAAGCCGTGGTTATCAACGGCGTCGAAGAGATTCACCACCTGGAGCTGGAGGTAGTAATGAGCAAGGAAATATGGGTAGAGATGTTGGAGGACAACAAGCGGCATCATGGACTGATTCGTGGAATCCTAGTTACAGTGGACAAAGACCCTCACAATATTTTGACTATTTTCCATATGGTCAAGTACAACAAGGAGAAGAACAGTCTTCAACTTCGGGGTCCTACTCATATGGTGACTATGGTGAAACGCAATATGGTAGATATCTACCTCCACCTCCACCTCCACCTCCACCTCCACCAAATTTTGATGATGCGGGTGCGGCTTCCTTCTTTGGAATTGTGGATCCCAATGCCCATCAATATCAAATTCAATATGGTGCCAATAGAAATGATAACAATGATGGGGATGAGGACAACCATAGCCCCTTGAATCTTGGTAGACATTCCTTTTGGTGGTGATTAAGGTATTCTTATTTCCTTCACTAACTCTCTATTCTTTGTCATTTCTAAATGGATGTTGAATGTTGAATTGTTGATCACTTCATAGTTCATTTACTTGATGGAATTTGAACCTTAAATGTCTTGAAGTATTGATATTTGATTGTTCAATGTTCACTAATGAGTATTGAGTAATAACCTAACTCTAACTCTTAAATCGTCTTAATTCTTATGCCTTTATTTCATGTTCTAGTGTTTTTTTTTTTTTTTTTTATGAGCTTTCAATTAGTTTTTAAGTTAGCATGACTAAGAAACAAGAATACATGTAAAAAAACAAATCATTACTATTATTTTCTATTTATACGGCGATACAGGACCTCATGTATTGAGGGCACCGCTACGCCCCCTTTTCTTACTTACTTTTGCAAAAGAACCACATTTTCTTTCATTTTACAATTTTCTGGATTTTCTGGAATTTTTTCAGATTTTTTTGGCGATTCTTTCAAATCGCACCGCTACGCCGCTACGTATCCCCGCTACGCTACGTATCGCCCGCTTCGTATCGTTTTGGCGGCGGGCCGCTACGCCCGCCGCTACCGCTATTTTCATCCTTGATCCCAGGTGTGATTCTGATCCAATGCATCCAATTCCTCCTTCATGGCCTGGTTCCAATTATCTTGTTGTACAGCCTGCAAATAAGAAGTTGGGATAGGGACAGAAGATAGGGTTGTCATCAAAGAAGTATGGGTAAATCCATACCTCTCAGGCGGTCTAGAATTTCTGGAGGAGCGACGCAAGGCTTGAGTAGGTGCGGAACCATTTGTTGGTGGAGGATCAGGAGGACGGCCATCTACAGTGGTAGGTTTTTCCCGTCTGTGATACACAAAATTAGGATGAAACCTAGTAAAAGTTGTTTGATCCGAGAAACCAGGTAAGAGAGCTGGTGAAAATTGTTGAGGACAATCTATGTGAGTTTGGAAGAAATACTGATTTTCAAAGAAAATAACATTTCGAGAAACTCTGATACGACGTCCAATGGGATCATAACAAATAAAACCTTTTTTGATTAGTGGCATAACCCAAAAATGCACACCTGCGAGATTGCGCGGTTAGTTTTGTTCGTTCCGTGGGAGGTAGATGAACAAAACAAACACATCCAAATGTATGAAGGTGATCAAACACAGGTTGGTGACCAAACAGTTTAAAATGAGGTGTGAAATGAGCAATGGTAGGTGATGGAAGGCGATTTATGAGATAAACTGCTGTGGTGAGAGCTTCAGTCCAAAAACGAGGGGGAACGGAAGAATCAATGAGAAGTGTTCTAGTTACATCCAAGAGATGTCTATTTTTCCGTTCCGCGACTCCATTTTGTTGTGGAGTAGACGGACAAGTACGTTGAGAAATGATTCCTTTATTGTTCAGAAAAGATTGAAAATCATTGGACACATACTCCCCCCCTGAGTCTGATCGCAAAATCTTAATGCATTTGGAGAATTGTGTTTCAACATAGCTAACAAAAATTTTAAAAGCATGAAGAACATCAGACTTTGAATGTAATAAATAAATCCAAGTAAATCTGTTGTAGTCATCAATGAAGGTGACAAAGTACTTTAAATGATTATGGGAAAGAGTCGGAGCAATGCCCCAAACATCACTGTGAATTAAGTCAAAACATGCAGTGCCCCATGTGTTAAGAGTGTGGAAAAGGTAAAGTTTTACTCTTTCCTAATTTACAAGCATCACATTCAAACGAAGCAGAATCAATGGGTTTATGTAATAATCTAGATTGAAATAAAGTAGACATTGTAGAGGCATTCGGATGACCAAGTCTATTATGCCACAATCGAGAATTATTCTTAATGAAAAAACAAAATAACTGATGTAAAGAGTTATTCAGAAGAAATGAAGACACTGGTAATGAAAAAAGCCTTCCACGCTTAGGCCCCCTCGCGATCACTTCCCCCGACTCCTGGTCCTGCACAATACAACCAGAAGGAGAAAAAGAGACATTGTAGTTATTTTCAACAAGTTGACCCACAAAAACCAAATTGGTAGCAAGATGAGGAGAAACTAAAACATTGGTTAATGGTAAGGGGCCAGGGGTATCACCAACAGAGGTGATGGGAAGATGATCTCCGTTGGCAGCTTGGACAGTAAGATGACCAGTGTAAGGAACAACATTTTGTAATTTTAGGGCTGAAATGGTCATATGGTTACTTGCACCAGAATCTAAGTACCAGGTATTGGAAAGAGATGAAGCAGTACCTGCGATGTTCATGGAAGCTAAGGCATTGATAATCATTTGGTTTACCATCTCAGGGGTGAGAGGAGCGGGTGACGCAGATCGTGAGGAACCAGGTTGGGAGGAAGAATCATACTGCAGAGAACCACTGAAGTCAGATGATGCATATGGTGGAGTGGTCACTGTGTAAGCACTAGAAGCTGACGGCATGCTGTAAGTACCAGGGGCCGACTGCACATAGTTGCGGGAAGTAGAATTGCGAGTCTTCTTCCGGCTTTCTTCAATAACATGACCAGTGGCCTTACAATATCGGCAAATTTTTGCCTTGCATTGATTTGCATGGTGACCATATTTCTTGCAGTTATGGCACTGAACTTTACTGATGTCCCGAGAAGGTGGTCTGGTTGTAGCAACATAGGCAAGGGGAGCCTCAACAGATCTCTGTTGTTCCAGAGTAGTTTTAGTGACCAGACGTTCTTCTTCCCGTAGAAGTTCCTGAATACAGTCATCCAAGCTAGGAAGAAAAGCCCTGCTCATCAAGTTAGATCTAACTGTCTCAAACTCCAGACGAGGTTTCATAAGAAACTGATCCCGATGGCTACCTTGCTGTAAGGAAAGTAGTTCAGGTAGGAGAGCTTCAGATATTGTGGCAAACTTAATCTCATCGTATTCGGACCACAGTCTGCGAAATCCATTGTAATATTCCTGAACAGACTGGTTGCCTTGAGTAAATTGAGAAATGTCCAGTTCTAATTGAAATTGACGAGCGGCATTGCCTTGTTGATAGATCTTTTTAAGATAGTCCCATATTTCACGGGCAGTTTTGCAAGGTCTGAGATAGAGGATAAAATGTGGATCAACGGAGCCCAGTAACCAGGTTTTTATTTTAGCATCCTTAGTTTTCCAAGCGAAAACCTTCTTGTCATCTTCCTCGGGTTTAGGTTCAGATCCATCAATGTGTCCCCACAGTTCCTTTCCTTCTAAGTAAATTTGAAATTGGAAGGCCCATGAGGTATAATTTTTTCCATCAAACTTAACCAGTGTAATTTCAGATTTGTCCATGACTACCCAGAACAAGCAAGCAATCCAGAAAGCAGTAAACAACCAGAATGATGAATGACTAGCAGAACAGCAGAAGGATGATCAATCAACAGTAATTACAGTAATTAGCAAATAGCAACAGCAGCAAGAATCAGCAATCGGCACCCAGTTTTTGCAGATATAGCAAGAATTAGCTTAGATATGGTAGCAGCACTGTTGGACAGACTAATCAGACCACAATCAATGGTTAGGAACATAATCAGAAGGTTCAGATTGGTGATGCATTGCAGCAAACAGCAATCGGCAGCCCAGAACAGTTCCCAGAAGGACTGGATGATCAATGAGCACAATCAGAAAAAAACTGTGCCAAACAGCAGCACCAAAACGTCCAAGTCGGCAGGGAGAGAAACAGAACCTGGGCCCCACTTGGTGAGCTCTTGATAGATCAGAGAGTGGGGATGGGTGAACAGGATAATCACTCAACTATTGGAAGTGGTCCCGGTCAAATCAGATCCAGATCCTGGATTTTGGACGGCCGAGATAAAAACAAATGGAAAAAATTGAATTTCCACAAAAATAGGTAGAAGACCTACCTCGGATGATCAATAAATCTTGAAAAAATCTTCATAAACAAGAAGATATTCAGTCGACCAAGAGGGAAGAATCCGCTGAGATTGGTGATGTTGATCACAGGTGGGCCACACCTGATCAGAGATGATCAGGGATGATTAGAGAGGATCCAGCTGAAGATAATGATCACAGATGGCTTCCAAGGCTTGGAAGATGACTCAGGAGACGATCAGATGATCGATTTGGCTCTGATACCATGTCAGTGAAATAGAATGAAAACAGTTGTAAGAGAGAATGCTCAATATCGTCCCCTTTGAGGGTCGACTGATGTTCAAATATATAAGGGTTCAATTCCCTAATTACAATCAATTAAGAATCTTAGATCCTAAACTGTAGCAACAAACTAAGTAATATCCTTTGACTAAATACAATGGGCTTAAATGGATGGGCCTGCTAAGATTGGGCTTGTATTGACAAATACAATAAATGGGCCTAAATGGATGGGCCTGCTGAGATTGGGCTTGTATTGACACTATAATGATGGATGGGTGGACTGACAAGAAAGGGAGGACATTACTTAATTTTTTAGTGAATTGTCCCAAAGGAACCATGTTTGTGGAGTCAATTGACGCTTCTAGCTACTCAAAGGATGCAGAAAAAATGTTTCAACTAATTGAAAAGTTTGTGGAGCGTATTGGAGAAGCTAATGTGGTCCAAATTGTCACAGACAGTGCTGCAACTAATGTGTTGGCGGGTAAGAATTAGTGGTTATTGGAAAAAAGTTTTTTATTTAGTAGTATTAAAAGAATCAGTTATCTAAAACTCTTTTTTTATCTCTTTCTTTGTTTTGGTTCTAACAGGAAAGTTTTTGGAGGCAAAGTTTACACACTTGTATTGGACACCATGTGCTGCCCACTGTTTGGACTTGATGTTGGAAGACATTTTTAAGATACCAAGTCTCAAGAGAGCATTTGAAAGGGCTATTGTGGTGCATGGGTTCATTTATAACCGCCCAACTTTGCTAAATATGATGAGGTGGTTTACACAAATGAAAGAGTTGATCAAGCCTGCAAAAACCCGATTTGCAAGTGACTTTCTCACTTTAGCTAGGATTCATCAACGAAAAAACAACTTGAGGAAGATGTTCACTTCAGAAGAATGGACAACAAGCAAATGGGCAAAGGAGCAACAGGGTAAAAGGGTTACACAAATTATGTTAATGCCTTCATTTTGGAACACTGTTGTCTGTACCCTTAAGGTCTCGGGTCCACTTCTTTGTGTACTTAGATTGGTTGATGGTGAGAAAAAGCCTCCCATGGGATACATTTATGAAGCTATGGATCGGGCTAAAGAAGTCATTTCAAATGCTTTTGGTGGAAAAGAAGAAAGATATAATAATATCTTTGAAATCATTGATAGAAGGTGGGATGTTCAATTGCATCGTCCTTTGCATGCAGCTGGATATTTTTTGAACCCAGAGTACTTTTATTCGAATCCCAATATTGAGCACGATAATGAAGTCATGGCAGGGTTGTATAATTGCATATCAAAGCTGGTCCCAAATATTGATGTGCAAGATAAGATCGGTCAAGAGTTGTCTATTTATAAGCAAGCTGAAAATTTATTTGGGTTGCCTATGGCGATTGGGCAAAGGGCGACAACGGCACCGGGTAAACTATTTTATCCCATAACTTTATTCCATTATATTATAAAATTAATTTTTTACATTTATCCCATAAATTTATGCTAATTACCTATAATAAACAGCTGCATATGGTTCCAAGACCCCAAATTTGCAAAAAATTGCGATAAAAGTTCTTAGCCTGACGTGTAGTTCATCTGGTTGTGAGCGGAATTGGAGTGTATTTGAGCATGTGAGTATTTTTCTCAAGTCTAATGAATTTAAAATAGTTTTCTTCTCTACATATAAATTTTAGTATCTTTTTTAATTGTTGCAGATTCATAGCAAAAAAAGAAATAGGTTGGATCGAAAACGTCTCAATGATCTAGTATTTGTTAAGTACAGCAGAGTACTGAAACGTCGATATGATATGCGTGACATACTTGATCCCATTTCTTTGAAGAATATTGATGAAAGCAATGAGTGGTTGCTTGGGAGGATAGATAGAGAATTGGATGAAGATGATGAGTTTGTGTTTGATGATGATATTTTGACATGTGGTGATGTTGCTACAGCTTCTGGAGTTGGAGAAAGTAGTCAAAGAACTAGAGCAACATCAACTTCAAGGGCAAGGGCAACACCAAGAGTGACTAGATCATCAAGTGTTCTTCAATTGGTAGATGAGGAAGAGTCAGAGGAGACGGACGAGGAAGACGTGGATGGATATAAATCCAATGATGAAGGGCAAGATTATGACTTACTTGGTGTAGATGTTGAGGATGACTGTTAGGTCCTCCTTAGGAGCATTTGTGTTGTTGCTTTGAGTGACTTTGAAGTATTTTTGTGTGGTGGTTTTATGTATGGTGTCACACTTTTGTACTTTTGTTGGTACTTTTGTTGAATGTTTAGCATTTAGAGTGATGGATGCTTTATGACTTTTAGAGTTCTTCTAATATTCCTCTTCTTTTTTGCTCTAATTTGTGAATTATCTATCTATACCAAAATATATATTTTTTATCTACAATGTTCGCCTCGCTTCAATGAAGCCCGCGCCTCGCCTCGCGCCTTAGCGCCTAGGCCCCAGGAGACCTTAGCGCTTTGATGCGCCTCTCGCTTTTCAAAACACTGATATTCACGGACATAGTTTGAAAATACTGTGGACACCCCTAGACCACTAGCACTGTGCGAAGCTGACATCCTTCGTACGATGGCCATGTAATAATGTGTTGTTTGACTTTGGGTCAGCCGTGGTTAATTGTCTAACATCGTGTCAGCCATGGATAGTTTTCTAGCCTTCATGCCACCCGTACTAATGGATTGTTTGGCTATGGATCAGCCGTGGGAAGACTTGATCCTCTGTTACCGCTATGACATTTGGGCCAACTGTCACCATGATATGTGCACATAAGTAATTGAGGTACCCGTGTGTGATCTTGTACGTGGGTTACTTGATCCCATGTTGGCCGGTGCTACAGATGGTTAGGCGGTTGTAATGAATGATGATGAACATGAATTCATAATACTGTTAATATTGTGAGATGCTACTTTACTCACCTTGCATAATTTATTAAAGTTTTTCTGCGTATTTAAAATTTATTGTGTTGTTTATGATACAAATGGATTTGAATGTTTATCACTCAGTATCCATTGACTCTTGGATTTACCCCTTCCAGGTAACCAGAATTTAGAGACTGAAGAACATCGCGATGACCAGGAAATAGGCTTCAGGATGTGCAATTGAGCGACGAAGTCACCTAGCAGAAGAAGAAATCTAGATTTAATAAATTATTTAGTTTATTTAATTAAATTTTAAAGACAATGTAGTTGTTTTATTTTATGTAGGAATAACTGCTATTGATTAGTTGATCTTTTGAATTCAAAACTTTAATGTATATTAAAAATTTAATTCATAGGTTTGCCTTGAATTCTTACATTGCTAAGTTGATTTGATTTACGATTGGGAATGCAATTTATCAAATAGTTGCAACCTGAAATATGAAGAGCTCAGATTGCAGGTCGTGACAATATCTTATTGAAGAGCCTACTTAACCAAACCTATCCAATTTCTCCCAATTATTTTCAAGCCACTATCGGAATGCCGTTTGACCCTTAGCTTTCCTATGATCCTATCTTCATTCTTATTAATGCTCTCTTCTGCTAACTCAATTCTACAATAAAAGGTCTGTCCTATTAACAAAAAATCCTCTCTCAATCCTTAGCCTCCTATAGAATTTTCATTTAAAAATTTGTTAAAATCTTCTCTTCTCTTCTCTTCTCTTTTCATTAATAGCAATGTCCATATCTAAAACATTTTGGACATCACTCTATATATATCTAACATGATCTAAGTCCCTCCTTTTCCATTCCCTCATTTTTGCAAGCTTGAAAATGTCTCTCTCCTTCTCTTGTTCCTAACTTATTGTATTAGTCATCATATGCTTTGGACTTTGCATCACTTACTGTTTTCTCTCAAATAGCTTCTTAAACCTCTACATTCCACCACCAAGTTTCTTTATCAAAGCATATTTTCACTTTCAACTCTCAGAGCACCTCTTTTGCAACCATTTTGATACAATCAACCATTTGGTTTCAAATCACCGTAGTTTCTGCCTCCAGATCTCCTCACCTTATGCTTAAATGCCGTTGCCCTTTCTCCTTTCAAATTCTCCCACTTTTTTCCAAGGTACCTTTTATTTACTATCCCCCTCTTTCTACTTCTAATGCAAGCATCTAAAACTATTATCCCAAATCATGTGATCAAACTCTCACTAGGAATAACCTTACAGTGTTCAGAAGCTGGTCAATCATGTTTTTGAAGTTGGAAAAATTCTATCTGGCTCCTATTAACACACAAGCAACATTATATAATATGAGAGCAAGATACAACTGTAATGACCATATAAAGACAGCAGCATCAACAATTAGAAAAAGTAAATACCTTTCTCAGCATCCAGTTCCAGCATTAAATTGAACTCGCTGTTAAAGAAAGACTGCAAAAGTTTGCACCTTTCCAACGCTGGGAAGTCTAGCGATGGTAAAGCTTTCTGCAGTTTACACAATAAACAATATAATATTATATTAAGAACAGAGAAATGGTACAATGTTAAAAACCTTTTGCAAGTTCAAGGTTGAAGCATTAAACACTTGTGGGTTCACAGACCTGCTGCCCAAAAATTTGTCGACCCCATGAAGGAATATCATCTTCAGTAACTATTTCATGCACCTATTAATGAAGATTAAAATGTTACACATGTAGATCGACAAAACATTGCTAAGTTAAAAATAAATAAATAAATAAATAACGTATCTAAATATAGTCTTCTTGCCTGCTTTTGGCAATCATCAACAAATTTAGTTAGTAACGCCTCCTTTTTTTTTCGAGTTTTATCATCATCATCAGAATTATAGAATTTTTGAACAGATGCCCACTTCGACTCTTTTTCAACAAGTTTATTTCTCTCCTCATAGTAATCAGTAAGAAGATCATCCAAAACAATGACCTTCCTCCTGTAAACATTAATAGAATAAATAAGGTATTAGAGATTTATGATAACTTCAAATTGAAACTGCCAACTAAAAATCGCATGATGCATGAGTTCACAGATTAACAATTAGCGATTGACTGTGTGTCAAGACTTTGTAAAGATGTATCATCTTAGAAGTGTGTCTCATATGAAAATTTCTAAAACAAGAAGCACATATGATCGTTATGAGAACAAAATTTTCCTCTTTTTTTTGTTGGGGGTGGGGTGGGGTGGGTGCGGAGAGGGGGGAGGACATCAAGCTGTCCAAGGTATAAGAGTACTATACCCAACAAACAAAATTACCAAGTATGAGCAACCAAAGGTACTACTCTATCTAGTCCCAGCTTAGCAAGAAAATACCTTTTTCCTTCATAAATAAACTAAATTTATTGTGAATTCCTAGAAAAATAGGAATTCACCATGGCTGGTACCCCCAGAAATAAATTAAATAAATAAATGACAGTATTATCGTCTTCATTTAATCAAAATCAGAGCTAATTGTGCCCATTCACAAAGTGAACACGTGTGATAGCCATAGGTAGGGCTCATTGTACATGACATGAGTAATTTGCTGAAGGATGAAAAGCTTTACAGGATTAGTCTAGCCATTCTAGAAACATAACAATACCCTAAACCATAATTCAACTCAAATGATGATGACATTTCTACTGTTAGTTTTGGCAATTAAATTAAAAATGTAACCAACTAATTGGAAACATCATCAAGTTAAATAGTTAGCCAAACGAAATGAATAATTAGCACCTCTTATGCATTCTAGTGCATCTAATTACTCCAAATAAACCCCTCCATTGAAATCTTTGTGAAAAAGTCTCGTTTTGCATCATATCGTATTCATTTTTGTATCAGTATCATTTCGTATCATATTCATTTTTGTGTAAAACCTGTTTCCCTTCCAAATCCATGGCATGTACTTATCATATCATTGATGTATCTGGGCATCATAGACATTGAAAGAAAAACTGCAGCATGAAGGAACGAGAAAATGAGGCATGCAGGCTATCAAAAACAGAGTGAATAGCGGGAACTCCCAATATGCAGTCTATTTGATTAAGAAGAGTAAATAGAAAGCATCAAAAATGAGTAACGAAAGAGAGATCCTCTTGCTCCAAATAAATGTCCCAAACTCATCTTCGCCTTAAGTTGTTGATGATAAATCTTTGAATGAGAATTTAAAATCCTTTAACGATTGAATACAGATATGTTGCAAAAAACCAGCAGAACTGCAGAAGAATGAATAGATGGCATCCTCATGACAAATATCATCTCAGAGCCTTAAATCTTAATGCTGGAGCAATATAATATCTTTGACTAGTCGACATGATCTAAAACAAGATCTCGTATACTAACTTCATTGCAAGGTCAAGGGAATAATGCAAGGGACATCAGCCAAACACCCACCTAAGGAAGGCAATGGATCTGGTTAAAAGGGTAACCTTCCTCAAGCTAATCCTATTAGGGGCAGGTTTGGTAGTGGGTCTGTTGAGTTTGGGGCAGGTATGTGTTCGTAAGACTTTGACCCATGCCGTGTTTGGAGCAGGTATGTGTTACGGTTGCCCTTGACCCACCACACCCTCGCTAAGCTAAATTTAGATATTACTTGCTATTTAGTAAGACTTTAAAGTAACACAAGACTCTGTAGCACAGGTGGTAGTAGATAAAAACTACGAGCAACAAGTTCAAGACCTGCCCTCAAAAAGAAACAAAACACTATTTGCACATTTTTAAACAAAAAGAACAATATTAAACCAGACCTGCCATCATTTGGCGAGTCAGGTTTTACAAACCATAGACCCGTCATGATAGTAGGTACGGAACAGGGCTTATCTAAGTCATGTCGGAATTCGGGCTTAGGACGATCCATACCAAACCCGACCTGTTCCAATTCCTGTTCCCACCACAGCTTGCAAGAAGTTGCACATCAATAATAGACATAGGTGGCTATAGTCAAGATCAGGTAGAGAAAAAAGGGAAAAGAGTAAATCCTTGGTTCAAGAAGAGATATGGAGAGAAGCAAAGAATAGGTAAAGTAATGTGGGCTTTCTTTCTATATGACATCGAAGGGACAAAACTGAAATCTTAAAAAGTAAATAGAAATGAAAAGAAGAAAAAACAAAAAATGAGAATAGATCTTCATTGAGTGAAATGTTCCCAACTTTCTTGAGAGTTGAACACTTAACGTCCCATTACTAGGCTTGACTACAGGATAAATACAAGAAAAATCCCTAATGACAGGCTAATCCCAAATACATGTAATTGACAAGATATAATACAATATGGCGTCCTCCACGTGCTAATGAAAGAACAAAATTTTGTTGAGGGCCTGTTTGGATGCACAAGAAAAACGCAAGAATATAATATTTTAAAGAATATATATAAGCTTTCATTTTTTAAAGAAAAATAAATCTCGTACGTTAGGCAACAAAAGAAAAACAAGAGAAAAAAGATTATGTTTTTTTTGTAAAAGCTCAATATTTTTTCCTACATCTCCTCATGTAGAAAATTTTCTACAATATAAAAAATCTTTCAAAATGCAGTTTACAAAATGGTGAAGAAAAATATTTACTTCAACAAATCTACCATGATGTATTTGTTTACATGTGTGATAAAGTAAAGGTAGATGTTACATCACAGTAAAAGTGAGGCAAAGAAAGGTGAGATAAAGTAGTTGATTAAGATGGGAGAGAGTGGTAAAATTGTTGCTTTTTGTTTTGACTTTACTTTATCACACTTTACCATGGTTTTAAGTGGTAAACAAAAAATGGCTTGGCATAAAGATTGTGGTAAAAAAGTAGTAGCTAGACTTTACCTTACCGTGCTCCTTTTTCTTCTAAAAGTGATAAAGGGAGAATAGGTCACAACTAGGTCAAAGCGTGTTTATTTTCATGTGTGATAAAGTAAAGTAAAGATAAGTGTCAAATTACGGTAAAAGGTGAGATAAAGTATATGGTGAAGTAAAGTAGGGCGTGAGAGAGAGAGACAGTGGTAAAGTAATTGATTTTTGTATTGACTTTACTTTACCACACTTCATACCAAACAATTATTATAATCTGTAACACCTGCCAAGCAGCTCAATTTAAAGTAAAGGTGAGATAAAGTATGTGGTGACGTAGAGTGAGAAAGCAAGAGTAATAAAATTGTTGCATTTTGTTTTGACTTTACTTAAAGTTTGGGGTAAAAAAAGTAGCAGTTAGACTTTACTTTACCACACTACTTTTTCATCTAAACTTGGTAAAGGGAGAATAGGTCCTTTTTCGGAAAAACCATGTTTATATACATGTGCAGTAAAGTAAATGTAAATGTCACATTACAATTAAAAGTGAGGTAAAGTAAAGTGAGATAAAGTATGTGGTGAAGTAATAAAGTAGGGCAAGAGAGTGGCAAAGTAGGTTTTTTTTTTTTTTTTTTTTTTTTTTTTTGGTATTGACTTTACTTTACCAAACTTTACTAAACAACTATTATAAACTATTTACACCTGCCAAACAACTCAATTTAAAATCTGTTACATTCTTCAAAAAAATGCTAAACAACAAAATTATTACAATATTTAAATGCTACACTATTTTATTCTATAAACATCCAAACAGGACAAAGGAAATTATTTTAGTTCCGTAATTGTTGCTTTAGGGATTTTTGAAATTATTTTTGTTCTGCAATTGTTGCTTTAGGGATTTTATGTAGTTTTTTGTTATGTCAGGGATCTCCATGCAATTTCAGGAATATACGCCTTTACTGTAATAAGTACGAATTACAATGTGACATATATACTGATCTGATCTGGTCTGATCTCCCAACCCCAACTTGGACGACCAGACGCATCTTTCTCCAGACATTTTCTTTTGTCCTCTATCTTCTTTCTTCTTCCTTATCTTTTTCTTTCTTTCTTTCTTTCTTTCTTTTCCTCTCAATTTCATTGAATTAAAATTTAGAAGAACCAACTCAACGAAAAGTGGTAGTGTCAAATGGATCTCATACTGGTATGACTTCCATTGCCCCTTCTTTCTTTCTCCAGGAAAATGGAAACTACAGCAGAATTCATGCATCTGTTTATCTTTTCTGTTCATGAAATTTCTTCCATAAATCAACAAACTTATATATATATATATATTTTTTTATTTTATTTTTTTTTTGTCTAGAGACTATGGAAGATTTTCATAGTTAAACCATTAGACATCTTCACAGAGAAAAATGTCGCAACTGTATGAAGAACTGATTATCGAGTTTGGCATCCAGACAAAAATGAGCTCATCTTTGCAAAATCATCTTATAATAAGTTGGGAAGTAGTGTAACTAAATCCTGTTGTTTCGACTGTTCCAAAGGTAATAGGTCTTGTTGGATGGCAGTGCACAACGAGATTTTAAGAATTGAAAATAGAAAAAATGTAATAAAGGTTGCACATTGTCAGTGGTTGCATTCTTTTCTCGGGGAATGCAGAGAATACAAATCATCTATCTTTACGCTAAACACTAGCTCTAGCATAGAGACACTTTCTTCTTCTTTTTGGGGTCCTTGGACAATAAGGTAGCAGCTCTTTTTGAGAGTTGGCATTTTGGACATCCTTCTTCTTAAAGAGGCTCCATCTTATGGAACTATGCTTATTTTGTTGTGTTATGGATTATCTGGATCGAACAAGATAGAAAATTTTCAAAATATGTCAACAAGGTAAGCAAAGGTTTCAACTAAGGCACAAGCCTTGATTTGCACTTAACTAAGTGATGTAGCCAAGATCCACGATCGAACAATAGATCAATCTCCCGAAGGATTGATCGAATCCAAGATAGATTCCAGCCACTAGGGCAACCTCACAAGAGGAGAAAACACCATAATTGACGAGAAACTCTCATAACTCAAAAGATTAATTGATAAATAAGCATGTCTATTACAATGAGGCCTAACATCCTTATATAAAGGAGTTGGCTTGATCCCTAAGCAACTATATTTCCTAATATATCAATCATATCTAAAATAAAAGGGAAACTAACTAAAATTAATCATAAACAAACCAAACTACTAAATAAAATTTCCTAACTAAATGGATATCCCCTTAGGCCTATGGACTGGACCCAATGGGTTGGCCGACCTATTGTCTGGCCTGTGAAAAAACTCTACTCCGGCGAGTTGATAGCCTGATAAAAAGGGAGAGAATTCGACCACAATTTCTGAAAAATGTCCACCTGGGTCGAAAATCAATTGCACAAACGTCTATTTCTTCTTTTGATCTTCATTCTTATGACATGACTTGGAGGTTTGTTGCAGTCGTTTACTCCATTGAGAGGTAGATGAGAGGTTTTGCTTCTGATGATGTCTATATTGAGTTCGGATGTGGGATCTGACCATTAGAAGCTTTAGTTGTTGCCATTGTACCGACGGAGCATGAACATTGACTATCCATCGGTGATCGACGAAAATAAAGTCAAATGTAAGGAATTTCAATAACTTGATTTTCTTGTAAAACAACTGGAACAATGGACTTGATATCTGATGACCCAATTGGATTTTCTCAAAGTGACATGACAATTGGATCCACTGGATGTTCAATCTTCTTGCCATCCTGATCAGAGTCTTCAATGTATACTTGTCTTTGCGCTTCCGCAACCTTTTGCAACACTTGACTGACACTACTTTGATTAATATTGTCTGTACTCACGAAATCATGTTTGCCAAGAACTTTCTCTTCGATGTCATCATTGATGTCTTCTGTCTGTACTGTTGGTGCAATCATGACTTCTTTTTTCAACTTTTTGCTCTTTATGTGGCTCTTCACTTGAAGGGGATGATGTATACGAAGATGGGGTTGTTGAATTCATTGGAACAAGCATTACCCTTTTTCCATTCCACAAAATGGTATATGTATTCACCTCTTTATCATGGTGCACATTTCGATCAAAAAGCCATGGACGTCCAAAAATAATGAGCATTATTCATATGGATCACATCACACCAAATTTTGTCTTCATAATGGCCCATTTTGAATGATACCAAACATCTATGAGTGATGGGGATGACATGACCATTAGTCCAGGTGACTTGATAGGGCGTAGGAAGCTTCTCAATTGGCCAATGAAGTTTGTCAATGACCTCTTGCGTGACAAAATTCATTGCACTACCATTGTCAATAATCAAATTAGCAGCCTTGTCTTCAACTCTTATCCGGGTGTGGAATTTCTGAGCCTGTCGCCAGTCTTCTTCTTCCTTTTCACTTGTATTGAGCAGTAGACGAATGACAAAAGTGGGATTATCTTCTCCTGCGAAAAGTCTTTCCACAACATGAGCTCTTAAGTTTGTTGAATTTTTCTTTCTTGACACTGAGATTGACACATGCAAGATTTTCGAAGCATATGCTCAACACAAATCGCTGCTTTGTCCGCTTCTAGAATGGTTTCACTAAAATTTACTTTTGCTCGTATGCTTGGCCTGAATCCTTTGATATATTGAGCTCCATCATTCTTATTGCACTCCTATAAGCCACATAAAATTTCTAGCTCTTGATATCAAGAGGTATATTCATCAACAGTTAATTTACCTTGCTTCAAATTAATGTGCTGCTCAAAGTAGAACTCTTTCTCATGGTACCGATTTCCATATCTGAACTCATATATAACAGCTTCAATGTGTCTCATATTGATTTGATAGGCTCGGTTAATGACACTCTGAACGGGTCGGATTTGAATTAGGCCCACTGACTCAGACCACAAATTCTGCACTTTTTTTTTTTTAATTCTGCTGCTAGTGGGCTGGTTCAGGTCGGACTCAGATCAGGCCCAGACTGCAGGTCAGGCCCAAACAGGAAAATGAAAATTCAGTATGCTGCAAGTGGGCTGGATTTGGGCTCGGGTTCAGGTTGGACCTGAATTGCAGGTTAGGCCCAAACTGCCTAAGGCAAGTGTTAAACATGGGAAAGGGATCTCCTTTTCTGTTTTGGGTTCCGTGCAAGAAAGGAGTTGAAGGCAAGAGTTCCTTGTTTGACATTTAACGAAGAGGACAACTCAACTTCATGCAGTTGCATGCAAGGATGTGGCGAGACAATGATGAAGATGCTTGGATGCTGGATGCTGGCTTGCGAGAAGACGCTGGTTGCTGGATGGTGCCAGGTATTCTCTCCCAACTCTGTCTTCTTCTCTTCTCTCCTTTTTCTTTTTCTATCTGTCTTCTTCTCCTCTTTTTCTTTCTTCTTCTCTTCTTCCTTCTTTTTCTTTTCTTTTTCCGTCTTTCTTCCTCTTCTTTTGCTCTGTTTCTCTACTAGGTTGGGGCTTTCGGACAGAAGATTTGATGGGCTGGTTTTTTTTTTTTTGGCTGGGGTTTCTTTTTTTTTTTTTTTCTAGGTATTGGGGTTGCCGAACCGAAGGTGGGGTTTGGTGTCGGGGCTGGTTTGGGGTATGATTGGGAAGGTGGCGGGGGATGACGAGAAGGAATTAAGATGGACGGACGGACTGTGAGGATGATGATGATGGAATGGTGATGCAGGCCGATCAAAGGCCAAGGCCGCAAGACCGGATGACCCGCGTAACGGGGTCCACATGATCCCTAATTTGGGATCCCTATCCTTAGTTTAGATAATTTCTAAATTAGTAGGTTGCTTAATTGATTTCCTTTCTATTTCATATGCTAATTAGAATTAGTTATTTCCTATGTTGCTTATTTTGGATTAATACTACTCTATATATAGAGAAGCCTCTTATTGTAATCGGCAGACCTTTTTCTGAATACAATCCAAGAAATTATCCTCGTGAGTTGAGTATTTTTCCTAACAGAGTTTAGGGCTTGAGTCTTAGGACTCGATCTCACCGCTGGAGGTGTAGATCTTCACATTAATTGGTATCAAAGCCGACGATCCATCTCAGATCACCACTTCGATCGCCGATCCGAGGTATTTCGTCAACCCATATCCCATCTTCCCACTTACTGTCCATCCATTAACATCCTCACCTATCGTCATCTTCACTCATCATCCTCATCCGAATCCCCATCATCGCCCTCCATCATCACCAAACCCAACCCCTCTTTTCTCCACCACCGACCCCTCTGCATCCCCTCATCACAACCCAAAATTTCCTTCAAATCCCTCCACACGCAGCCCATCCATTCACCAAGAAACCCTAATCCATTCATCGACCACCATCCACCATCACGGCAACTAATTCCCATACATTAATCCCATCCCACCGCCATCCATCACAGCCAACCCCAACCAGATCCATTCCTTAACCCCACCCAAATCCAAAAACAAAAAGAAGAAAGAGAGCAGAGAGTCGAAGGAGATCTGAGTTGCGATGAGTACCTAGCACCGGGAGAATACCTCTAGCAGCACCCCTCGTCGTCACCAGCCATCCGCTGCACCGTCGCCCACTTCCGCACTCGCGACGCGGCAAGGTAGCTCTCTCCAGCTGCCATCACCCTCTGTTTTTCTTCTTCAAGTCAACCAAGTAAGAGGCTACACCTTTATTTTTTTTCTCCTGCACAAAGCCCGAGACAGAGCCAAAGAGGCCCTCTTCCTCATGCTGATTTCTGCAGTTGGGCCTAATCTGAGTCTAGGCCCATACCGGCCCAGCCCACCCGTTCAAAAAAAAAAAACTGCACTTGAGATTTCATGGCTACCCGAGGATGTCAATACCATGGGTATTTCACCAATTACCAGCGGGATGAGCTATTGACAAAATTGGGATCTTACATGGACGTTGTGGTTGAACGACTGGATAATTGTCGAAGCTGCTCTTAAAGAACTTCAAGGACATCGGACCACAGGAATTACTAAATCTGTTCTCACAGAGCGGGATCCGAAAACATCCGGGATTGGACCTTAGGTCAATCCTGTAAATCCCGCTCCCCATGCATCCAAAATAATGGCCCAGGTAAATCCAATCACGCCTAGTCCTCAGCATCAGCATCGTGAAACCATGATTGACATGGCACAGCATCTTTTCATTAAACATGGTGATCATGAACCACGCGGTGCACCAAATACAGATGACATCACCAAAAGAGTGAGACTGGAAATCAGTGATTTTTCAGGAGATCTTCATCCCAAGGCCTTCGTCGATTGGCTCAACAAGGTGCCTACTCGTTGGATGAGTATACCAATCTATTTCGAGAATATATTGTGCGCTGCAATATGCGGGCGAATGATGGACTCGTTATCAATAAATATACAGAAGGCTTACGTCCTGATATTCGGCAACAGATTTCTATATTCAATTTCAATGATATCAATGAAGCCTACTGTAGAGCTCGCAAAGCACAGCATGAAATCCAATTGAGAAGGCGGGAAAGATCCCAAGCCGGGGAGTTTTCCACTAGAGGGATACAGTCTTCGACTTTCTCTAACGCCCAATAGTCAGTTACTCGACCGAGGCCACCGCAGACATTACAAAAGCCGCCCCAGGGTGTTCAACAACGGCCACCTCCTCCCCAAAATCAGCGGCAACAGGCACCACAAAATGATCCCCGTGCGCGAGGACGTGCTGACAAAAGGGAAGTGATCTGCCATACCTGCCAGCAGAAAGGGCATTATGCTAAAGAATGTCATCATCAGAATCTCTATGCAGAAGATGAAGCCGACGACAACGAAGAGTTCGATGAGCACATTGAAATGGAAAAACCGACAGACACTCAAAGCGTCTGCCTTGAAGAATTCCCTGCTGATGAAGTACCACTTGTATATCTGGAGCGCCATCTTCTAATCACCGAAGATCAACAGGAGGACCAGGATTCTAATCATGCACCTATTTTTCGCTCTCAAGTTCACTACATGAGCAAAACTTGCAATATGATTATTGATGGAGGTAGTGTTATGAATGTTATTGCTAAAGAAGTTGTGGAAAAGCAAAAAGCTACCTACTACAAAGCATCCAAGGCCATACAAAATTGCATGGGTAAATGATTCAACTATTCCGGTTGACGAGCAGTGCATAGTTCCTTTCAAATGGGGTTCTTATGAAGATACAATCAAGTGTGATGTTATATCAATGAAAGTCACACACATACTCTTTGGTCGCCCATGGCTAAAGAAGTTGAAGGTTGTCTCAGATAATGACACAAACACCCATACTTTCATGTGGAAAGGTAACAAGACCTGGTTATGGCCACTGCCACCCCAGCATGTTGCTAAGGCCCAAAAAAAAGCGGCCACTCCTCAGATGTTAACCATGAGTAAATTTGAATAGAAAAGCAGAGATCAGGATCTGATGTATGCCTTGGTTATCCGCAACGTACCAGATGATTCTCCCCATGAATCCATTCCAGAAGAAGTAAAGCCACTCCTGCAACACTTTTCCAATCTTATCCCAGATGAACTTCCAAATACTCTTCCACCGATGAGGGACATACAGCATGCCATTGATCTTGTCCCTGGCTCTTCACTTCCGAATCTACCTGCATATTGAATGAGTCCCACAAAGCACGTCGAACTCAAACAACAGGTGGATGCCCTGTTACAAAAAGGGTACATTCGGGAGAGTCTTAGTCCCTGCAGGGTACCAGCCCTTCTTACTCCCAAGAATGATGGAAGTTGGCGCAAGTGCATCGATAGTCAAGCTATCAACAAGATCACGGTAAAATACAAATTTCCTATCCCACAATTAGATGATATGCTTGATATGATGACAGGTTCGGCCATCTTCTCCAAGATTGATCTGCGCCGTGGTTACCACCAGATTCGCATCCGTCCCAGTGATGAGTGGAAAATAGCATTCAAAACCAGAGATGGTCTTTATGAATGGTTAGTGTCATGCCATTCGGGTTAACAAATGCTCCCAGTACCTTCATGCCGTTATGACCCATCTATTACAGCCTTATATCGGGAAATTCGTCATTGTTTATTTCGACGACATCCTTATTTACAACAAAACCAGAGGAGCATCTCACTCATCTCCACACTATTTGCCATCTCCTTTGTAGAGAAAGTTTCTACATCAATCTCAAGAAGTGCACCTTCATGAGCAGTTCAATTATATTCTTGGGATTCATCATTTCGTCAAAAGGCATCAAAATGGATCCAACGAAAGTCAAAGCAATTCTGGATTGGCCACTCCCCACCACAGTAACTGAAGTCAGGAGTTTTCATGGACTTGCTACCTTCTATAGGAGATTCATCAGGAATTTCAACAGTATCGCTGCTCCTATTACAGAGTGTTTAAAGAAGCGCGAGTTTAAATGGACCAATGCCGCAACTCGAGCTTTTGAGCAGATCAAACAAAAAATAACAGAAGCTCATGTCCTCCGCCTTCCAGATTTTGACAAGGTGTTCGAAGTTGCTTGCGATGCGTCCAATGTTGGCATTAGAAGTGTCCTTAGCCAAGAGGGACATCCAATTGCTTTCCATAGTGAGAAACTTTCAGATTCAACGCGCAAGTACTCTCCTTATGCCTTGGAGTTTTATGCTCTTGTTCAGTCACTTCACCATTGGAAGCACTACCTGATAGATAGAGAATTTGTGCTTTACTCTGATCATAAGTCTCTCAAGCACCTTCATTCACAACATAAAATGGGTGCTAATTTTGCCAAATGGAGTGCTTATATTCAGGAGTTTACCTTTATCATCCGCCATAAATCTGGCAAGGAAAATGTGATAGCGGATGCTCTCAGTCGTAGGAAACATCTACTGACCACCATGACTATTTCTATATCGGGTTTTGAGCAAATCAAGGAGGCATATGCGACTGACAAAGACATTGGTACAATTTATAAAGAGATCCTTCAGAGTGAGCATCTCAAGCATCCATACTTTAGCATTCATGATGGATATTTATTCTATGGCAGTCGCCTCTGTTTGCCAAATACTTCTATCCGCAAGCATGTTATCAGGGAACTCCATTCCGGAGGATGCAGCGGACATTTGGGTCGTGATAAGACCTTTGCACTTGTCGGAGATAGATATTATTGGCCACACATGACACCATATGTTTCTCGTATCTGTGAGCGGTGTCGTACTTGCTAGTTGACCAAAGGAAACAAGAAGAATGCGAGCTTGTATCAGCCGTTGTCAGTTCCTCAGGGCACCTGGGAGGATATCAATATGGATTTTGTACTTTGACTACCTCTGACCTGCAGAAAAGTAGACTCTGTCTTTGTGATTGTGGATCGTTTCTCAAAAATGGCTCATTTTATTCGTTGTTCCAACACAGCAAATGCCTACAAAATTGCACAACTCTTCTTTAAGGAAGTCGTCCGTCTACATGGACTTCCAAAGACCATTGTGTCTGACAGGGATACAAAGTCCGTTAGCTACTTCTGGAAGACATTGTGGGGCATGTCCAAAACAAAGCTACAATTTTCTACTGCATATCATCCACAAACTGATGGTCAGACAGAAGTCATCAACCATAGCCTTGGTAATTTGCTACGTTGTTTAGTGCGCGACCATCTTACTACGTGGGATTAGGTTGTGCCTATGGCTAAGTTCGCCTATAATAACTCAGTTAACCGGTCCACAGGAATTTCTCCTTTTGAAGCAGTCACAGGCACCAGACCCCGTCTCCTCGTTGATCTTGTTCTCCTCTCAATCGAAGCTAGACCAAGTGCTGATGCAAACAGTTTTATTCGCCATATGCAGCAGGTTCATGAGGAAGTTCGACGTCATATTGCAACAAGCAATGATTCTTATAAAGAATATGCAGACAAGCGTCAACGTTTCGCTCAGTTTGAGGAAAGTGATATCGTTATGCTTCGAAATCGTCCAGAGCACCTTCCACCAGGAGCCAACAAAAAGCTGCACCCCCGCAATTCCAGACTGTTCAAGATTCTCAAGAAACTTGGTCCTAATGCATATGTGTTGGATTTACCAGTAGATCTTAGCTTGCATGCTACCTTCAACGATGAAGATCTCACACTCTACAAGGGCCATGACCATAACAGTCCGTCAGAAGCAGATGAGATTCATCTACCTCTTTCCCCAGCCTTTGCGGATACAATTGTTGATGTGCTTCATGATCAGCTTGTTTCAACTCATCAAGGAAGGTTTCAAAAGTTTCTTGTTCGCTGGAAAAATCGTCCCCTCTTGGATGCCACGTGGATTATGGCTACAGATTTCCAGCGTCTTAATCCCGATCTTTACGAGCGATATCAAGCCATTCACTCGCCGGAGTCGAGTTTTTCCAAGCCGGGGAGAATTGATGCAGGCCGATCAAAGGCCAAGGCCCGCAAGACCGGATGACCTGCTCAATGGGGTCCACATGATCCCTAATTTGGGATCCCTATCCTTAGTTTAGATAATTCTAAATTAGTAGGTTGCTTAATTGATTTCCTTTCTATTTCATATGTTAATTAGAATTAGCTATTTCCTATATTGCTTATTTTGGATTAATGCTACTCTATATATAGAGAAGCCTCTTATTGTAATCAGCAGACCTTTTTCTGAATACAATCCAAGAAATTATCCTCGTGAGTTGAGCATTTTTCCTAACAGAGTTTAGGGCTTGAGTCTTAGGACTCGATCTCACCGCTGGAGGTGTAGATCTTCACATCAAATGGCCAGGGGATAGAATCCAGAAGGGACAATTGTCCTCCTGGCGATCGCGCTTCAACTCTGATACCAATTGACGCAACCAAGATCCACGATCGAACAATAGATCAATCTCCCGAATGATTGATCGAATCCAAAATGGATTCCAACCACTAGGGCAACCTCACAAGAGGAGAAAACACCATAATTGAAGAGAAACTCTCATAACTCAAAAGATTAATTGATAATAAGCATGTCTATTACAGTGAGGCATAACATCCTTATATAAAGGAGTTGGCTTGATCCCTAAGAAACTATATTTCCTAATATATCAATCATATCTAAAATAAAAGGGAAACAAACTAATATTAATCATAAACAAACCAAACTACTAAATAATATTTCCTAACTAAATGGATATCCCCTTGGGCCTATGGACTGGACTCAATCGGTTGGCCGACCTATTGTCTGGCGTGCATCACTAAGGCACAAGCCTTGATTCGCACTTGGTATATCTCATCTAAAGAGTTAATAGGATTCTCCAATTTCAGTTTATGGTGAACCAGTTGGGGTCGTAATGCCATCTTTCTTTGATATCCGTATTCATACACCTGTACGGTACTTGATGTCTTGTACTCTTTGATCGTTAACCAAAATAATTAATTACCATTTCAAAAAGAGAAAAAACTGTGGTCTTTGTTATTTCCCATTGGTTAAAGGTTATTCCCATCCATTTCCAATATCCTCTTGATGGTAGAACAATTTATGCCATCCAACATTTGTCTCAGATCAAGTCCTCAGAAAAATAAGGAATAAGTGAATTCCACAAGAAAGGATCCAATTTCCTCCTGCATTTATAGCATGTCTTACACTATCATTCACCAACTTGTAAATGTCAACCATATCAACTTCTGAAAGAGAACAAAGCAGCCCACCCTCAAGGTTCTTAACAAATCCACACCCATAAAGCAAAATCATTAAAGTCATGAACTCCCAACAGCATATTTCCAAAGTGAAATCTTTGGGTCAAGCCCATTTGTGATGGTTCAATAAGGGTAGCATCGATAGGAGATATATTAAGCGAGACCCATTTGAGAAGGTTTGTGCACGTCCAACACAAGCCAGCAACGGCACCGTTGAGGAAAAGTTTTTCTATGCAAGTTAATAGCCACCAGAAAAATGGGTAGGCCAAAAAAGACATGGATGGAAGTAGTAAGGATAGATACAAAGAAATGCAACTTATACAAGGATTTGGCTCAGGATAGATCGTAATGGAAAAATAGATTCCATGTAGTTGGGACAAGGATTTAACGAGGATGAGGATGAGGAAATCTTTGGCCCAGAATACATGCCATTTGGTTAGAGTATAATCAAGTCCTAATGCAACGTTGGAATTGGATGAATCTTCCCTACCTATACAGTGGCACTCCCAATATCTATTTGGATAAAAAATATATCTGGATTACAGAGAATTGGTGGATCTTGATTGCTCATCCATCTAGGAAAAAAATCTCAGTCAGCCTTTCCTTTCAAGGCCCATTTATATTTTTTTTATTGGCTCAATTTATTTTATAAGAAAGAAGGAATGAAAAACAAATACATTGATACAACTTATGCCCTAAAATCATCATAGCAGTATACCCACCCTTTTAAATCGTAATATCATCTCCATTGCTACCATGTCACTAGATTACAACCAAAAACAAGACTAAAGCTACAAAATTGAATAAGTTTATCTAGTAAGAATTGAATAAGTTTATCTCATTAGGGTCCTTCTCCATCCTCTCAATTCTAGGCTTTGTGCGTTTGGATCACCCAATGAACGTGTAACGGTTTCAGGAAAAAGAAGAATCTACTGCTTAGCAGTTATCCCCAAAATCTAGTATAGTAACCTATCTCTTCTCTTTGGAGTAAGAAGTTCCAGCCCCTTCCATTAATCAAGGGGAATGGTAATAGAGGTTCAAGAATTCAGAAGCTAATGATTTCTCACTACAAGGGAAAGGGAAGCATTGAATGTAACCACATGCCATTGGAATAGGAGAAATCCCTCTCTCTATGATTCTCTTTCTCACCTTTTCCGAGTGCTTTTAGGGATGGTGACAAGTGCATCTTCAGATTCGAAGTCGAGGGGGGCGTCCAAATCCACCATCGTACCCGCTCTTTCTTCCGTCGCTGTTTATCTTAGATTTTTCTTCTTTAACCCTTTCGTTTTCTTTGCTCTGCCTTCCTTTCTGCTTCCTTTCCTTTAAAATGCATAGTCCGGACTGTATGTATGGGGTACTCAGTTTTATCCGGGCACGCTTTCCGTGAGCGCGCGAAAAGCACAAGCACCGAAGCACGGGACAGACGGCTAAAATAAGAAGGGAACTTTGTAAAATTCTAAAAAATTCATTTTGCTCTCGTTCCCAATACTAAAAACCCCTCATTATTTTTCTCGTATCCCCATACGTTCTGTGTTTCCAGGTTCTCCATCTTTAAAATATAAATCCCTCGCCACCCTTATTTGCATTAAATGCATAAGAATTGAATATATAAAATTTTACATAAAAAAAATATTAAAGAGCCGACTGGAGATATTAGGTGAGTGATGATCAACATAGATTAGCCATTTGGAGCTTGTGGGGCTTTACATTCTAACGATTTGAATTATTAGGCTAATGGATAGATATTATTTTTCATCTTCCTTGATTCGATTTCCCTTTAAAACAATAGTTGTTTGATGGTCATTTGTCATATTTCTTGGCACATAGAAATATTAAATTTCAGAAGATTAGGCCACAAAAAGAGTCTACAAAGCAAATCACAAATAGGGTTTACGGAGCCAAATAAGGGATCAAAATCTACTCCGTGCATCAAATGATCAAGCCAAGCATTCGAAAAACATAAGGAAGAGTTATTTAAATGTTGTTGAGGCATTTCTGTAACGCCCCACCCATACCCATGCATGATATTGTCCGCTTTGGCCCACTGGCCTCACAGTTTTGCTTCTGACGGGCTTCAACCCATCAAAAGGCCTCATGCAAGGTAAGGGTGTAAGCTCTACATATAACCACATTCACTTTCCTCTCTATAGTCGATGTGGGACTCCGAGGCGTCACAATCCACCCCCCTTAAGGCTGCACGTCCCTGTGCAGTAGCCTGCCAGTCTCTGTAGCCTGCCAGCCCTCTTGGCCCGCCCACATGGAGACCCGCCCACTTACACCAGACCACGGCAGGGGACCCACACTCGAACTAGTCGAGAGTCGGCTCTGATACCATCTGTAATGCCCCACCTATACCCATGCATGATATTGTCCGCTTTGGCCCACTGGCCTCACGGTTTTGCTTCTGATGGGCTTCAACCCATCAAAAGGCCTCATGCAAGGTAAGGGTGTAAGCTCTACATATAACCCCATTCACTTTCCTCTCTATAGTCGATGTGGGACTCCGGGGAGTCACAATTTCCAAGCTCAAAGAATGAAAATCAAGTGATTCAGAGACCATCCGAGACACACACACACACACACACACACACACACACACAAAAAAAAAAAAGGTGCAAACGGTGCACATTTTTGTAGACCCCACTTCATGGTTACCAAGCGAATCAAAGCCTCCAAATCCAGCTCAAAATCATCAAGGAATGAATAAAGAATATTCCTTCAAAATTTCGAAGCAAACAGAGCCACAACGTGGGGAAAATGGGCAAAAAGGTGGAGGGGTCGCAGAATATATATATATATATATGGCACACTGCGACCCTCCGACAGAATCGAGGGTGTCTGTACCCCTTGCAAAAAATGGAGGGGTCTATGACCCCATTGGTAAAAACCCCAGGGCTGCGACTCCTAGGGTATTTTGCAAACCTTTTAGTCTTTTCTCACTTCAAATGGGTCCCACGAACTTCCAAGTTATCATGGCATGTGCTCGAAACAATGAGTGACATGTGCCACTCGAATTTGGTTCAATCAAATAAATGAAAACGCCAAAAATACATTTCACGTGTCACAAATAAAAAAAATCGAGATGTGGTACTTACATGGATTGTTTCTCCATGACCCCTCACATTCTCAAGTCACTTATTGGTAGTTAAAAATGGGGAAACCATGTTCAACAACATAGGGGTCGCAAGAAGCCTCCCATGACTCCCCTTGGCAGAATCAACAGGTCCTATGACCCCTAGGTAGTTACTATGATCCCACCTTCCAAAAACTATTTCTTGCCGGAGCAGGTGGGGGAAATCATGGGGACTCATGTCCAACCCACCTCTAAGTCCTTTAAGCCTATAAGTAAGTCATTTCAAGCAAGAAAAGGGGTCCAAAATTCGTATAAGATTCATTCGAAATTAGTCCAGAGTCTTGGAAATCTAAAGGAGGAGAGAAAAGAAGAAGAACTAGGTAAAAGAAAAGCTACATGCACAAGGCGAAGAAAAACGTCTGTGACAGCCCTCAACTTAGCCTCACACGACCCTCAAGGTGCCTAGAACCTCCAAGGCACTTTGCCGGAGTGGGTTTTTAATTGCACAAATGTTGTTAAATTCCTTCCAGTTCTTTTACCTTTGGGTTTCTTATTCTATTTTGGGGATTGAACGACTCCAGGCCAAAATCCCTATTGGATTTGGCTCAAAAGGTCCATTGGGCCTTGATAAATAGTTTACTCAGGGCCCAAATAAACTAGGGCTAGTTCTTTATATATATACTATCTAGGGCTATTCTTTATAAAATACAACAACAGAAAGAAAGCAAACGAAGGGAAACAAGAGAGCATTGTAAGGGGAGATGCTATGAGAGCAAGATTGAGACCTATTGGGGGAGATGGTGGGCTAAGTGTTAGAGAAACTGAATCATTGTAATGAGTTGTCCAATTTCCTGCATAGTGAAATCGAGCAGAACGCTCATAGCCCTGTGGACGTAGGCAATTGCCGAACTACGTAAATCTTTTTGTATTTGTGTGCTTGTGATTGATTGTGTGTGATTTTGCCTTAGTTAATTTCCTAACAATTGATATCAGAGCGAGACTAGAATTATCCTAGGGTTAGGTTTGCACACAGATCAAGGCAGAAGGAAATTGGAACCTACAGTGATCAGATGATCACCAGAGGCGGGCCACGCGGATCGGACTGAAGTGCTGCTACAGGTCTCTGCAATCAGACAAACCGCAACTCGAGAAGAATCAAAGGATCGAATCGATCACTAGTGTTTTTCGCTGCACTGTTGCAGAGAACAGAGGAACAAGTCCCGTTCCCAAATTACAGCAGGATCTGGATTCACCCATCGTCGAAGATCACAGTGCCACGTCGCAGTCGTCGCCAAAACCAAAGAAGAGGATCGCCGCCCGAGCCGCGACGTCCTCGCTCCTAAGTCCAGACGCCTAAACCTCCATTGGAGAAAAAGCAACATCCCAGTTTCTGTTTGTAGAACATAACAAGTAGTTATGTTACAGAACCAAATTGAAGAAGAAGACAAGACCCAGTTGGGTCAGTTTCCAGGCTAGATCCAGGTTCAGGTCAGTTCTGATATGTCTGCAGCAAGAAGCCCAGTTTAACATTAACCAGCAGCCAGCCAGGTCTGACGTCATCCTGATGCCAGCAGTATAGTCAAACAGCAATTTGACCAGATCAATGGTCATATTTAAATCACAGTAATCGGAGCCATCCGAACTCCGATTCGTGCTCTGTTTTTTCATACGGACTCATGTCGATGAGATCTATGAAGTTAATGGAGCAGATTGACCGTTTGAAGTGCTGAAAAAGGGACAAATTTCAGACACAAAGGCAACCAAAGCTACAACAGCATGTATCAAATTTGAAATTCGGAATTTTGATAGTAAAATTATTTTTGGCTTGTGGCAAAGGAGAATAAGAAATATCTTGATTCAACAAGGAATCAAAGTAGCATTACTTGGCAAGAAGCCTGAAAAATTAGATGCTGATGAGTGGGCAGATATCGATGAAAGTGCAATGAGCTCTATTGAGCAGTATCTCTCTGACGAGTAATGTTCAATGTCATGGAAGAGAAATCTGCAAAGGACCTATGGGAAAAGCTCGAGAAGCTGTACATGAGGAAGAATCTGACCAACAAGCTACATCTAAAGAAGCAGTTATATGGGTTGAAGATGGAGGAAATAAGTGATTTGATGGAACACGTGAACACTTTTAACAAGATGATTAGTGACTTGTTGAGGCTCGATGTGAAATTCGATAATGAATAGAGGTCCCTGCTATTGTTGAATTCTGTCTTTGACCCATATGAGCATTTTATGACTACCCTGCTATATGGAAAGGAGACACTCAATTTTGAGGAGGTTGCTCAAGATATCATCTCCAATGCTGCTAGAAGAAAGCCTAGCAAATGTGATTCACATGTAGAGGGACTCCTAGTAAAGGAAGGTTTGCATAACTGTGGCAGGTCCAAGAACAAGGATAGGTCAAGAAGAAACAACTCCAGATCAATGTCCAAAAAAAGAAAGATTCAGAATGCTTTCATTGCGGGAAGAAAGGGCTCTGGAAGAAAGATTGCCGGCATTACAAGGCGAGCAAAGATGGGAAGAACAAAGCTGGGAACAAATCAGAAAGCAGTGACTCCGCCAGCATTGCCTCAGAAAAGGAAGTGGAACTCATATCAGTCTTGCAAGGTAACCATCTATTTGATTTATGAATTTTAGATTCTGGTTGTACATATCATGTGTCCTAATCGTGAATGATTTAATACTTATGAAGCCATGTGATGGTGGTAGTATTCTAATGGGTAATGATGCTGCATGTAAAACCATTAGAATGGGAACCATAAAATTCAGAATGGCAAATGGAGTTGTGAGAACCTTGGGTGGTGTGAGACATATTCCCTCACTCAAGAAGATTTTGATATCCTTAGGCACACTAGAATCCAAAGGTTATGCATTCAGTGCAAAGGATGGTTTGCTTAAAGTGAGTAAAGGTATTCTAGTATTAATGAAACGTACCGAAGTGGGTAACAACCTTTACAAATTGATGGGAAACACAGTTGTAGGTGGAGGGGAAGTCTCCACGGAAGACAAAAACAACGATGATGAGTCTCAGTTATGCATATGCGGCTAGGGCATATGAGTGAAAAGGGCATGTTAGAACTTCATAAAAGATAGTTGTTGAAGGGTGTGAAAACATGCAAGCTGAATTTTTGCAAATTCTATGTTTATGGCAAGCAGACGAAAGTGTCTTTCAAAATTACAGGTAATGATTGTAGAAGTAAAGGCATTTTGGATTATATTCACTCAGATGAGTGGGGACCATCTCCGGTTAAGTCAAAAGGTGGAGCTGAATATTTTGTGACCATTATTGGCGACTTTTTAAGGAAAGTTTGGGTTTACTTGAGCATGTTTGGTAACAAGAGAGGAATCCTCTATTTAGAGGAATCTTTGCATCCGTGGAATTAGACTTTCTTATTTTGAGGATTTATAAGAGAGAGGATTCATTGGATTCCACATTTGGCGAGCACGGAGGAATCAGCGATGATTCTTTTGGATCCAAATTTGGTATCGAGAGAGGAATCCACAAAATAAATTTTTTTCTTGAATTTCTCCATCTCAAATCCATTTAACATAACCCAAAAAATATTCCTTTCCATATCCTCTAATCCATACTAAAAAGAAAAAAAAATCATTTTGGACACATTCTTTTATGAAATTTTGACATAATCTCCCCTTAATGGGAGAGTTTTTATTTTTTTTACCTATTTAGGTATCTGTAAAATGAAACATTATATAATAACTTCTTATATAAACAATTTATGATCTTCAATAAATCAACTTTATATAGCCTTTTTTTCCTGCCGATTTGATGGTTTTTCTCCAGTTTTTTGCAGGATTAAAAATAAGGGCCCAAATGCAAGACTTAAAAAAGAATAAAGAAATAGAAAACATTTTATTAAAGAATAATAAGGGCCCAATCTCATTAGGCAGGTAGTTACATAAATATATTATGTTACAAACTGCATTGATAAATCTCTAGTCCTAAGAAGGCTCTTAAGTGTATCAGCCTAACATAGGCATAAGATGGATGAATTGTAGCTGCCCAACATTAGCACATGAAGACACGCTTTCTCATCTCTAGTGTCTCTCTCTTTAGCAGCTTCCAAGGGACCTTATGCCTTCTTCGGTGTATTTGAAGGCTCTAATCACGCTGAATTTACCTTGATCCAAGTTAATACCCAAACATATACAGTATTGAAAGAGTGACACATGAATGAAATGCTCTTTTTTTTTTTTTACCTTCCGAAGGTTCCTCTGTATGAGACTCCTGGCAGGTGCAGTGTCAATGCATTGTATCTTGTAATTGAGATCTCCAAGCCAAACAGTAATGTGGGAAGGTCTTGCATATGGGCTCTTCTTTGATATGAATGAGTGGGAAGTGTGCCGGCACTGGGCATTCATTTCTTCTACATTATTTGTATGAGCTACATACACACACACCCACACCCAAAACAGAGTAATTAAATAAACTGAAACATCCATAGAGTAAAAAAAGACAGAGAGAGATATCATGAGAGGTGCCATTTATATCAAAACAAAGGAAAATCTGCACGCCATTCCCTCCTCCCAAAACCCTCTTCCCAAACCGATCCGATGCAAAACAAATAGATTTATTAACTTGGACCTGAAATCATAGAAAAAGTCACAAAATCAAATACACAAACACATGTAGAGAGAGAGAGAGAGAGAGAGAGAGAGAGAATCAAAGTTCCGAATGACAAGCAACACAACATCTACATTAGCACAGTAGCTCCAGCATGTCCACATCTCAAAACACAAACTTAATGCTAGTAGAAAGCAAACATCATAATTCAACCTCTTCATCGATTAAGCATGTCAACAACAGAGACTTGCAACTTGGCCAATAACTGAGATCATTGCCAACAAACAATATGGTAGCAGTTAAATTCAAATGGCAGACAAATACATTGCAAATAACCATCTATGAAACTCAAAAGTGTGACACCAACAACAATTGACAACAAAACATACCAACCAGAATTAGCATGTTAATAAGTGATGGCCAGGGTGAAAGAGAGCCTTGAACCTTCAACAAAAGGTAGAATTATCTAAAAAATTACCTATCAGCCATTTTTCCAATCTCACCACCAAGAGCATCCACTTGATGTACCAGTTGAGATTTTGCAGGGCCACCTACTACTGGTACAATTGTAATGCTACATAACCATTTGTATTACTAAGAGCACAACTTGGAATAAGATAAGCATGCCTCACTCCATGACACTTCTCTATCTCCTGTGTAGCCCAGATATAGTATCTCAATTACTGCAGACCCTGATGTCACAATGAAGTAGGCTAGTACCTGTTCCAAACCAGCAGCAAGTAAGATGGAGGAATTCTTTGCAAAATCCCTATTATAGCCAAGCAACTCTAAGCTTCATGTGTGGGCTTTGATTCCATATGAGGATTTGATAACTACATGTCCCTACAGCTGATGTTAGCAACTGGAAATCTAAAATTAGTTAATCCGATCCATATAATGATGGTGGTAAAAAAGACTCAACATCAGTAAGAAAAGAGCCTTTATTTGGCACTAACAAATCTTTCAACTCCAAAACTTGAAAATGGCAAATAAAAAGGGGAATTGATGTTAAATGTTTCTTTTATTTCTTGTCAGCTTCATCAAAAAGAAGATTTTAAAGTCAAAACCCCATCTCATTGATCTTAAAGATTAAATCTCATAATTCCACAACCTATAGTAACAAGGTTCATTCCCAACCTATAGTTACAGTTTCATGCCTAAAAGAGAGGATTTGTTGACAACTCTGCATATAACAACTGCATGTCATCAATCGATTTAATCAAACAACCACATGAATGGAAAAGAAACAGTTGCTAAGATACAAGTCCACAGACAATTTCTAAATTAAAAATAAAATGGTAAGGATGGCCTGATCTATACAAGGGTTTTTGATAATACAAAATAGACTACATATGCTCTATAGGTAGAAAGAACTAAGTAACTCAAGTAAGTTTAGACTAATCAAAACAGAGTGAGAAGCTATGATACAAAAATAGGCCGCTCTCAAAGCTATAGGTCAAGTTCAAGACTATGGAAGCACCAACTCTGCCTATTTTATACAACATGGGTTTTTCCCAATTTGATAGTTAACCCATTTATTGCACGCTTCTACATAAAAACCATTCATTCATTAACCACAATTATTTAACCACCACCATATATCAACTCTCATTCTCAAACATCAGCCATGACCCTTCATCAACCACACTTCCTAACATGAATAGTCAATCATTTCCACAACACATATAATACTTTGCAAGCCATGAAACCAAGCCATAATCGAATTTCCCAAACACCACTATGGAGATACAACAAACAAAACACCCAAAGGTGAGATCTTTTTTTTTTATTTATGAAAAACAAGTATATATTCCCAAAGTTAAGGGCCGAGTATACAAAATAATGAGGAGCAGCTCCACCCCACTTGCACCAATAGCATAGAGACACAACCAAGGTGGAGCTTTTTAGAAGATAACAGGCCCAGCAGGCCCAGCCCATGTACAAAGCCCACGAGTGGGATATACTCAAATCTGTATAAGATAGGATTTAGTCCCTGATTTCTCTCCTTATATGTATAGGATATGATTTATTCTTTCCATTCTTTTGTTAGTTTGATTTGTATCTAATTTGTAATCTTTACTAAATTAGAGTCTTGATTAAGGCATCATATCGATATAAATAGAACTGTCGATGCTTTGTGTAGGCATGACCTTCTCCCACCATTCTTCTTTTTCCTCTCCTTCTCATAATATTACATGGTATCAGAGCACTATGAGATCTCTCCACATCAGCATCCTCTCTTCCCATGCATCTGAAGACTTTATCTCTCAACAAAAACTCTGTCGTCATTTTGCACAGTGACCATCCAAGGTGGGCCATCTTCCAATCATCCAGAAATCAAAATCAATCACCACCACAATGGTCGCCCCTCTTCTCTAAGATTTATGGGCATTTTTTTCAGGATTTTTAGCATATCAGAGGTAGGCCATCTACTGCTACCTGCGTTTTCACAGTTTTACTGGATAGTTTTCATCAGATCCATTCAATTTTGCATATTTTCATCAGTTTGCCTTGCAACCTGATCTGGAAGTTAGTAAAAAGTCTCCCACAAAATACTGTTTTCTCTAATTAGAGGTCTGATCTCATTGTGGGCCCCACGTGACCACTCTAAGCACAAAAATAGTGGTTGTCTGGCACTGTTTTCTCTCTGTTGGGTTGTTTTTTTTGGTTTGGAGTTCATCTTTTTGCTCCAGTAACCTATCTAAACCAGTCATTCAGCCTCTATTGCTGGTTATTGCTGACTAATTCTGTTTAGTCCTCTCTATCTCTCTCTGTCAAAGGGTTTTGTGGTTGAACATCTTCTCTGTGACACATTCTACTGATTTTCGAGAACATGGAAAAGTATGATATTATTCTCGTTAAGTTTAATGGGCAAAATTATATGACCTGGTCCTTCCATCTGAAGAATTTTGTAGAAGGACAGGGGCTATTTGGTTATCTGGATGGAACAGTTACAAAAACCTCCTACTCCAAGTACCACGGACTCCAAAGCCATAGCCACCTGGTCCAAGGAACATGCCAAAGTGATTACTTGGATTCTAAACTCCATTGATTCCTCCCTTGCCGTGGCTCTTCAAGTCTATACTACAGCAGCAGATATGCGGGCTCACCTTAAGAAGATCTACCATCAAACCAACAAAGCCCGAAAATTTCACTTGGATAGTGAAATCGCTAAATTTACTCAAGGGGATAGATCTATGCAAGAATACTTTAATGGCTTCCTCACCTTATGGACTGAATGGGACTCCATGTTGACTCAGACAGTCTCTCTTGGCTTTCTCTCTGAGGCTCTTAAACTCCAAGAGAAAACTCACATTAAACATTTCCTTATAAATCTACGGCCAGAATTTGAATCGATTCGGTCTGCCCTCATGAACTGAGAACTTGTTGCTAATCTTGATACCTGCTTTCGAGAAGTACTTCGCGAAGAACTTCGTCTCACCTCCCAACGAGCTGTTTTTGAGGAACCGAAGGCTTTCCTTGCACCCTTTCCGGTTGACTCTGCTCTTCTAGCAACCCCCAATCCGAAGCTCACTCAATGCTATGAAAGCAAAGGTTTTGGTCATATTGAAAGTCCGGGATCCTTACCCTAGAGGGAGGGTGAATAGGGTGATCTACACTTTATTATTAATTATGGCCAATTTTAATTTCTTAACAATTAACTAGTCACATGTGATTATTAACATACAATATGCGAAAGCTTAAACAAAACAATCACCACAAAGCAAACACCACTACACAAGGATTTATAGTGGTTCGGCCTCAATGCCTACATCCACTACTGGCTTGTGATCCAACACCCCACCGGATTTTCACTATTTATGCTTTTGAAAAAGGCTAAGCAATAACCTCTACAATATGCTCTCCAAGGCTAAGCAATAACCTAACAATGTTGTTTTTCTAGGCTAAACAACAACCTATCAATGTGCTTTTCTAGACTAAGCAATAACCTCTACACTATGCTTTTCTTAGGCTAAGCAATAACCTTTACAAGAGATGATTTCTCAAATAAGTGTCTATACAAACACTTTAAGAGATTACAATTTAAGCTCAATTTAATTGCCTCTAAAATAGGCGGATAAGAAAGTTTAAATCAACTTACACAACACTCTATGAAATGCTAAGATGAATGCTTATGAAGTGTGTGTGTGAAAACTTCAATCAAGTTTAAAATGAAGGCTCAATTAATGTATGCTTAATGCATTTTAAAGTTTAAAACACACAAAGATTTGATTGAAGTGAGATGCAAATCACATGTACAAAATACTAACTTGTTGATGATATGAAAATCAAAAGCTCACAAGTTGTATTAAATTAATTATGTCTAAACATGTGATGCATGTGCAATGTTGTTTTCAAAAATAAAAGTTTAACTATGGTTCAAATGAATGAAAACAACAATATGATTCAACCAAGTAAATGAAACATGTTATAAAAGAAATAAAAGGATTTGACAAAACATGTTTTATAAAGTTTTAAAACAAACTTGGATTGAAATCAAGGGTGAAGAATCCAATCCAACTTAAATCAAAGATTAAGAGAAGTGATGGATTCAACACATCATAGTTAACATGCTAAAATTAATTTACCAATAATTTAAACAAAGCATGAAACATATGATAATGAAAAGTAAAACTTACTTAGAGATTTAACTTCATTAATTCAAGCTTTAGCTTTCCATTAGACCTCTTGATCTCTCTTAGTTCATCCCCTTTCTTTTGTCTCCAAACACCTCAAGGAAGACTAAAAAGTTCCACTTTGATCAACTACTTTTTCAAGGGAATGAACCTCATTTTATACTCAAAAAAAGAGTTCTGGCGTGTCCCCGGTCGACCTACACTGTACCCCGGTCGACCTGGCCTTAACGGTCAAAAATCTGACCGTTTGAAAAAGTAGCCCAACGGCTCTTTTCCCGGTCGACCCGCAGTGTACGCGGTATAATCCTCCTTGTCATGCAAGTGACGCTAGAAATTATCTGAGGCATGCGGATTGTGTTCTCTAGTCCCCTGGGAGATCAAAGTTCCAACACGTTCCTTGTAAAATACATTTTAAGTATTAAAGTGTCAAATTTAGAGTAACACGCGGAATCAAAATATTTTAATAAAACTCTTATTAACTTACGCAAGTGGCGGACATGTTATTATTATGCGGCTGCACCAAGAATTCGTTGGATGTCATCATTGTCTAATGAAAAGGCGGGTACAATAACGAATCTCCAACAAGGATATTTAGTGAACTATATCAATTATTATAAAATAAAATATAAAACAAAACCGGTAAAACTCACAAGTAGTTCAGTTGGTTTGATTGTCTTTCTATCACGAAGTTCCGACATCATGGTGCAGATGAGCAATCACTTTCTTGTTTTTGTCACATAATTCTAAGTTCTTTTATTCTTGAGACCCCTTTGATTTTGATTGGATTTTAAAAACTAAAATGTTATTAATTTATCAATAATAACAAAAGTAACAGATTATGTATATCGTTTCATTATATGTATATGGACGCCCCTCCTCGATTGCGGCAATTATATCAGAGTGACCAATACGCACTCACTCTCATGATGTTGAGAGAGAGCGCGTATTGGCAACACTGATATAAATTGCTGCAATCGAGGAAGGACGTCCATATACATATAAAGGTACGATATGCATAATCTATTACTTTTGTAGCCATTATTGAAAAATTAATAACATAATTTAATTTTTTAAAATCCAAACAGAATCAAAGGTCACAGGAGTGAAAGAACATGAATTATGTGACAAAAAGAAGAACATGAATTATGTAACACAAAGAAGAAAGTGATTGCTCATCTCCACCGTAATGGGATGCCGGAACTTCGTGATAGAAAGACAATCAAAACTACTGAACTAGTTGTGAGTTTTACATGTTTTGTTTTATATTTTATTTTACAATAATTGATATATTTCACTAAATGTTCTTGTTGGAGGTTCGTTATTGTACCCGCCTTTCCATAGGAGATGATAACATCCAGCAAATTCTTGGTGCAGCTATATATGTTGAAAATGTCATGTTCCCTCACTTGCGTAAGTTAATAAGAGTTTTATTACGTATTACTTTAACTCTGACACTTCAATACTTAAAATGCATTTTACAAGGAACATGTTGGAACAATAGTGGGAGATTTGATCTTCCTAGGGACAAGAGAACACAATCCGCCTCTCTCAATGCAGATGATTTCTAGCGTCACTTGCCTGACAAAGAGGATTATACGCAAGCTGATAAAAAGGTTGACCCCTCGTACAAACAAGCTCTTTCTAGGTAATTCTTAATGAAAGAATTACGGTTTTTCTTTTCCTTAAGTATTCTATACAATTTAACGCTTGTTATGTTGTGTAGGGAATGCTGAATAATAGAGTAAGAGGGGACTTAAGATTAAGAATTCTTTGGGACCGGTCATAGTTGTCTTTGTAGATTCTTGTGATTGTTCATAATTGATTGTTTTTTAACTTGATAGTTGTTGGGTATTGTTATTTCTCTCTTATTGTTGGGAATGTTTGTGATCCATCGTATCAATACCATATTTAAGGGCTACAACACAATGTTATATATATATATATAAGTATATATGATAGAGAGATTTTAAGAAACATTTAATCAAACTTGTGTCCCAAACCTTCGCTTTTATTAAGTGAATTGTAACACCCCGAATCCCGGAGCTCATCAGGACCCAGGGCCTTACTATGAAGAGATCAAAATCACCACAAAAATCAAGTTATAACAAGGATTTCAGCAATGCTTCTAATTTATTTAAAAGAATCATTAATAAGAGATAAATAATATCAATTCTATTGACAAAACAAATCTCAAACCATAAGGAAACAAAAATTCAATATTATTGAAGGGACAATTAGTCACTAAAATCCTAAACATCATTATCCAGATCAATTCTAACGCTCTCTCATCAACCGCGCAAATTGAAGTCCAATGGCTTATTTCGATCGTTGTCAAGCTCTCCCAAACGTTGCGCACCTGAAGTGGGGCAAACCACTTATCAGAAGACTGGTGAATAATATTTCTATGTACACAGATCACTATTAATATAATTCATTAACAGAAGTGCAGAAGAATTCACAAGATGATAGTGGATTACATGTTAAGTTTTCTTATTATTTAATGAGGGTTCATAATCAGTCCTTAACTTTGGTAGGTTCAGTAATCCCAATTATGGGTTCTTATAACAGAACTCTACCAGCATAGTTTTCAGTATCTCAGTCCCTTCCAAGAGGAAGTCCTTTTTATAATTCATTCAAAAACTCCCCGTAAGGAGATTAATTCCATAAACAGTATTTCAGTCCCTGTCCAACCTTATTCCTCCTGGCCCACAAGGGGTTCAATGATCAATTCGATACTCAGAAGTAGGGATCCTTACTGATATTTCAAATGTGATACCACTGTCTCATATAAAGTTCACATCAAAATACTCTCATTAGAAAGTTTATTAATTCTTTTTATTTATTATGCATTCGGTAGAACTATCATGGGATTATGTACAATAATTATCTTGATATTGGATTAGTTTCACACAATTGGGATTGATTAGGCCCCACTTAGATTCAATATTTAGTACCCTCTTCTGTGGTACTACTCCTGTCACGCCCCCAAACCCGGATCCTAGGAGAGGTCCGACCTCGGGGGCGGGAGATGGTTGGTGAGGTGAGGGATGATTATTTTTCTCCCAAGATCCGCGTGTGTGAGGATCCAAAATCACAACACTGTCTGAATATTTCTGCGGAAGCATTCGTGGTAATGAGACCCGGAGTCCGTAGACATCATCGGATTCCGCGTCGCATATAACCCCTAGCATAAAGCCATCATTTTTATGAACCATATCAGACTGGAATAAACCAACATAAATAAAATACAGAGCTGACAGTAACAGGATATTACATTTCCAATATGTTCAAGTTACAAGTATCAATGTACATTAATTACAATCCCAAGAAAGGCTAATAAAAGCCGAACAATACAAACTAATATCCACTACCCATATGTGACGAAACTCCGATGTCAAGCACAATGTCTACATGACATAGCCGACAAGACAACCTGCAACTCATGGCTCCACAGCCAACACTCTCAGCTCGGGGCGGGGAAACTGAACCTGAGTACCAAAATAGTGGGTCAAACACGACGGTTTGGCAAACGGGTGAAAAGACATAACAATAAGGAAAATACCTTGGAAAACATTTAAACCTGTCAAAACAATAGTTTCATGAAACGAGATAATCATTTATTCAAATACGTATGCAATATAAAACATGTAAGGTATCCAAGGGAACGGGAAACAAGCAAGATGGCAACCACACATAGCTAAGTCCTCTATCACCGAAGTGACATGAGCATATCGGGATGTTGTCTCAGTCACCGAAGTGAGGAGATGCAACATAAGTAACATATACATAATATAATACAATACGGGACATGACCACGGTAGCGAACCGGGCATCGGGGACCACAGTAGCAATCTGCGGCATCGGGACAAGACCACGGTAATAACCAGGTAGCGGGATCCAAACTGCAGCTGGCGGGACGGGAAGGGGTCTCCAAGTCGGTGGATCAAACCGGCAAGGAAAGCCAAGCTTAGTGGTGCCGACTCATAGGTCAAATCATGTAAAACGAGACATGTACAAATCATATGTAATGCACTTAAATAAACGGGCGGGACGGGGTGCTCAAAAGCACTAATTTCATTTCATTCGGGCATGTATAAACGGGCTAGCAAAAAGCTAAAATACACTTTCAATACTTTCGGGAAGGCTAAATCATAATTCGAGAAATTCGGGTTATTATCGGGTTTCAGGACAAATCATAATTCGAGAAATTCAGGCTATTATCGGGATTCAAGACAAATTATAATTCGAGAAATTCGGGCTATTATCGGAATTCAATATAAATCAAGTGAATAAGGACCCCGTATGTCGATTGTAATGATTACTTGGTACTCCTTGAGTTTAGAGACATTCCGGGCTCTTTATGCGCTTTAGGTATTCAAACCTTAATCGAATTTTAGATAAACGAAACATAATAGAGAGGGGATCCTAAGCTCAACGTTAATCTAGTAGTACCTTACAACCTACTCAGTCATCGAAAGGAAAAACGGATTCGCGATACCCAAACAAACCAATTTCGCGTTTAGATAAAAGAAAGGATATCCCGTCGTTCCGTACCGTTCAAGATTGAATTAGATTAAGTACCGATACAACCGGATTAACCGTGAGGAAATGTCAGTTCAACCATCCTCAAAGGAAGTCAAACGGGTTCACAAAAGGTTCACTAGGTTCCATTTAAAGTCCATCTAATCATAGGGAAAAAGTCCATTGAAAGTCCATCTAATCATAGGGCCAAAAGTCCCTTCAAAGTCCATCTAACAAAGGGCCAAAAGTCCCTTTAAAGTCCATCTAACAAAGGGCCAAAAATCCATTGAAAGTCTATCTTCAGCAGGTTTTCCAGTTGGGCCGGTCGACCGCGTACACAGGGGCTCGGTCGACCGCCCATGGGCCAGGTCGACCGGGAGTTGTAAAATAAAAATGGATGAATAGTCTTTTGGTCAGGCTCTAGAGAGCCTGACCTCTGTGTCGCCGGTCGACCGCGCCCTTGGCCGGTCGACCGCGTACACTGCGGAACAGTGAATCCCGCAGTGCAGCAGGTCCTTCAGCTGGGGGCCTGTTCCAGTGTACCCGGTCGACCGCGCCCCTTGGCCGGTCGACCGCGTACACTGCGTAACAAAACCCAGGTTCTGTTACAGCAGTGCAGTGGCCTTTTCCATTTCTTCCATTCCTTTCTACATTCTTTCAAACATGTTTAGCAATCTAATACTTGGATAAAACAAGCTATCAAGATTCACAAATGTGCATTTATTTCAAGTCTAAACAAGCCATTAATATCACAAAATACTTGATGAAATCATAATGCATTTTATCAAATCTCATTCAAAGATAAAAGTATCAAATCATCCACTTGCCTTGGGTCTTTAATCAAGGAAAAACCAGCTCTAATCACACTTGCAAGCCAAGAACAAAATCTCTACAAAAATCCCCAAAAACAAACCCTAAAATGGGTCAAAACAAGCAATAAGAAGAGAGAGCTTCTAATAATGAAAATGGGGATTCTCAAGGACCAAAAGAACATGAATCTAGAAGATTAGGGAGAGATCTTACCAATAGGTTCTCCAAATGAGCAAAGCAAGCCAAAAGAGGATCTTGTGGAGATGGGATTTCTTCAAAAATGGTACCAATATGAAGCTCTTGAAGTTGTGAAGAAGATGATGGAGTCCTATTAGATGTTGGTGCAAGATTGGTTGTCTCTTGATGATGGAGAAGCAAGAAGAAGAAGAAAAGAGGCAAGCAAACCCTAGGTTCTTCTCTTGTGCTGGAAAATGGAGAAGGAAAAGAAGAGATGGGTTCTCTTATAGTCAATGAAATGGGCTCTACCACTTAAGAACTTTGAAAGGCTGAAATAGTGGTTTTCCGGGCTTCGGATGAAATCGACGAAGAAGGAAGAAATGATCGTCGAAATATCTAGTTTCCAAAAAGTATATGTTTCACGGGTTTCGGGAATAACAATAATCCGGTACAGATTTAGTGTGAAAAGACTGTTTTGCCCTTGAAGCTAGAAAAGTCAAGTTTCGAGGTTCGGGACGGGAACGGGATCAACATGAAAGTTGAAGGTATTAACAAAACAAGTAAATCGAGATAAAATACAAGTCGAGAAAACCAAGATAAAACCTTAAGTACACGAAAAGCCATAAACAGGGGACCCCCAAAGGGCCCCACACTAAAACCAAGACACTCAAAATATCCCAAAGCTATAACAAAGCTATTTTAATCCCAATTAAACCAAAAACCACGAAACACACTTAGAGCTAAAATACAGCTCAAAAACACTAATCTGGGCCTCTCGGGTCGGGGTCTCACAACTCCCAATCTTCTAAATTCTATATTATCATTACAGGTCCAAACAAACATAAAGAATTACTGTAAATTTTAGAATTTGTCCTATTGTCTTGGGTATTCATTCATAAGTCAATAGCGTGCAGAACTACCAAAGTGTGTGCTTATAATATATAACTTTGAGAGATATAATTCAACCGGGGCCCACACTAAAATACAAACTCATAATGGAATCGGTTAGTTATAACTTCTAGAATAATCTATGGCTCAGAAGACATTTATGTACACAAACAATTATAAGAGGTGCTTTTACAAAGTTCAAGAAAATATCAGGACCCTAACAACAGTGATCGTTACAGATGTAACAATTATGCACAATTTGTCACTTTGCATGGTGTACCTATATCTATAGTCTCTGACTGGAATACGAGATTTGTATCGAATTTTTGGAAAAAATTTCAATCAGCAATGGGTACAAGGTTGCGATTCAGTACGATGTATCATCCGCAAACCGATGGCAAATAGAAAGTACGAATCAGACCCTTGAAGATATGCTGAGGGCCTGTGCTTTGGACTTTAAAGATAGCTGGGATGAGCAGTTATCACTTATTGAGTTTGCGTATAACAACAGCTATCATTCAAGTATCAAAATGGCACTGTTCGAAACACTTTATGGTCGAAACTGTCGATCCCCGATTTGCTGGGAAGAGGTTGGTGATGGGAGAATTCTAGGTCCCGATTGGGTTCAAACTTCCACCGTCAATATCAAGAAGATTAGAGACAGAATGAAAGCAGCTCAAAGTAGGTAGAAAAGTTATGCGGATAATCGTCGAAGGGAACTGGAATTTGCTATGGGTGATTATGTATTTCTTAAAGTTTCTCTGACTAAGGGCGTCATGTGGTTTGGTAAGAAAGGAAAATTGAGCCCCCGGTATGTTGGACCATTTTGAAATCATTGGGCGTGTCAGCGATGGTAACGCTTATGCCCTTGGCCTACCACCCCAACTAACTGGAGTACATAATTTGTTTCACGTGTCCATCCTCAAGAAATATCAGCCCGTCCCTTCTCATGTGATAAACTATGACTCGATTCAGTTGCAGTCAGATTTATCTTATGAAGAACGGCCGGTGAAGATCCTACAAACTAAGGAGAGAACTATGCGAAACAGGACAGTGGAACTAGTCAAAGTTCTGTGGGAACATTATAACCAGCTTGAGTCTACTTGGGAGGCAGCAAAAGAGTTCAGGAAGAAGTACCCCCACCTTTTTCCACCAAGTATGTACTAAATTTAGAGGACCAAATTTCCTAAAGGGGGGAGTATGTAATGCCTGGGCTAGATTAGGCCCAGATTCATCTGACCAATTAAGTATTAAGTTGGGTTGGGTTGTATTAATCGGTTTTCTTAACCTGCTTCCAACCCATTAGGGCCCGTTTGTTCTGTTAGATTGTTAGAACGATATTCCCTTAAGGAGGGGGGTGTCTTTCGTAAAACTTAGGGGTGATTTCAACGACCGGAATTTGGGGTTATCCCCAGATTTTCTTATCATTTTTTTTATTAGCTTTCCTCTTGTTCTTCGGTGTCTGCATTTGGTTTTCAAAGAAAAAGGTAGCAGAGTGGAGAGAGATTTCCTCTGAAGATCAATAGGGACCGACAAGGCTCGTGGAAAGGAGGAAGAAGTTGGAATGCTTAGTGGATGCAGTACTCGAGATCCCACATCAACCGTGCCACGAACTGCTACACTAGGAGGTGAGTGATATTTCCAAATATACAAAAATGTGGATCTTTGGGTTATTCTGTGTGTTCCGTTGTTCCCGAAAATAACCAAAAAAGGAGATCAAGGATGAAGATCTGATTACTGACAGATCTTGAGATTTCCTTGGGGTTTTGACCAAGATCCGTAATTCTCCATATTAAGTAGTAATAGGTTATGATTGTCAGTCTGGATGTGATGTGATAATTGGATATTTTTTTTATATTTATTTATTTAATCATGAATGAGGAAATCAGATGAAACTAAAGATAGATGCTTAGTTTCCAACCACATCGACAGATACAAGATCAAACGATTTTGGTACTATCGCCATGGGGCCCACTTGATCAGGAATCACTCCCAGGGATCTGATAGCAGACCCCTCGACTACCACTGTGTAGGTGGAGCCATTTGGAAATGGGTCCCATCTGGTTCCTAATTGTTTCCAAACATCTAAGCATCGTGATGTCTGGGAGTTTGGGGTCTAACGGTGGATTGGATAGTGGGACCAGGTGGTCCACATGATCAAGCATCTGACCCAGGGATCTGATAGCAGACCCCTGGGCAACCTAGGTGTAGGGGGACCCATCTGGGTTGGGTCCCATCTGACCCCACATCTGAATCCTAAAGTCCCTGCATCGGCAGTTTTAGGAAATTCTGAGTTTAACGTGTTTTGAATAGTAGTGCCCACTGGCCCATTTGATCAAAGATTAGGACCGGTCATCACCTTGGTCCCTGATGGGCGACCAAGGTGGGCCAGGTCCCATGCAAGTTGGACAGTTGAAGGGCCCACCATCTGATCACCCCTTTTTTTATATGTAAGGACCTGTTAATGGTTGCTGAACAGTACTGTTAACTGGTTCTGAATTGCTGAATTCTCTATTAAATGGTGTGATATGAAAGAATAGGAAAACCCATACTGGGTGGACTCTTGTTAGACCCCGTCCCGAGTTAATTGAGATTAACTCTAATTGATTGGAAATTAAGCTAATTAAATATGTTTAGTTAAGCTAATGATAGTTTATGACCAAATGAAATTGAATGAGCCTAAAATGAATGATTTAGACTTAATGAAAGGATAATGAGTGAGATTAAGTGAATTAAATGGAGTTTAGACTCAAATAAGGAAGTTGAGGACTTTTTCGTAAATACAAATTTTCACGTATTTTGTCGAATACGGCAACTCTTGATACCAACGTGCGCATCTCAATGAGTATATTAACTTTCATGAGAGACTCAAATTCGTTTGACAAGAAACGGAACAAATGGACCTTCATTTGACTTGAATTGTAAATGAGAAGAGAATTATGGGCTTAAATGCTAAAATGGGCTTATAAGAATGAGATGAGTTCATTCATTTCATTTCCAGCACAACCAAACCCTAGGCTTAACTATTTTGCCATTTTCTTCTTGTTTTTTCCATTTTCTCTCTATCAAGCACAAGATTGAGAGTTTGAAGGTGTTTTTGAAGAGGGCTTCATCTTCTCCATCTCCTTCATCATTTTCTTGAGTTTTCTTGGAGAAAAGACCTCAAGTTGAGAAGTTTTCTTCTCAATCCAAACTAAGAGAAAGGGGTTCTTGTCAATCACTTTTCAATAGAGGCAAGTATATACACCTTCTATTGATTTATATGTCATTGGAGTGAATTGAGCTCAAGAAACTCAATTTCCAGAGTTGCTTCAGAAGTTCTGAAGCTCAAAGATTTAGTTCTGAGTGAACTGCGGCTAGCCGCCTGGAATCCATGAATGGCGGCTAACAGTAGGGCTAATTGCCAGGCTGACCGCCTGAAATGCATGAATTGGTCAGCTTCTGGAAAGCTGATCTCCAACTAGCCGCCATATTTCGGTTAACCGAAATTGAATTTTCGGCTAGCCGCTAGGTGACCGCAAGTCTAACCGAAGTTGGGTCAGAGTTTGCATTAGAAGACAGGTCTTTGGAAAGATGACAGCCACATTGCGACTAACCGCCAATCCCAATTGTGGCTAACCGCTAGGTGACCGCCAAGGTGACCGCCACTGAGAAAAATTGCAGATTAAATTCTAATTCTTTCTGAATTGAGGGCCTAGCTATTGAGGCTATTATTTGTGATATCTAAACCTTCATAAGTGTTAGCTAAGGTTATCGAAATGAATAATTTAACTAAAATAATATCTTCCACAGTAACACGTACATCGATAACGAACGTTTCACTTAATTGTTTGGTTTAGATGATTGTTTCTAGAATTGGAATAGAATTGAATAGAGTGGTTAATTGGATGTGAATTATGCATTTGGCACTACATAGTGGTTCCTGAAGTTCGTTAATGAGCCACATTGAATTAAGAAATGAATAATGCATAATAAATAGTTACTAAAGGTAATAATATTCCTACTACAGTAGATGTAATTGGGGGTGTTCCGGAGCTCCGTGATGACACTAGTGATCTCTGATCAAGACACTGGGAGATCCCACCTTATTAGACCGAAAGGTCATAGACTGAAAAGTCATTAAATTGAAAAGCCACTCATAAGCTATACATCGGACTGAAGAGTCTCACTGATAAGTCATTTAATAAATGATTAATCTAAGAATGAATTGAATATGACAATTGAAATGAACGAACATAAATTGCTTCCTTTGGGAAGAACTGAATTGAAGTGAAACCAATACTATAGTAGTTGCCAATACAGTTATTGTTAATACTGTAATTGTTGTACATGACATTGATATATAATTGAATTGTCTAGAATTGTTAAATCAGTGAATTGATAGAAATGACATGTACTGTCATAAAACTGTATGTACATTGTTGAACCGTCGTGTTCACGGTGTTACTGATAATATTACAGGACCAGTTGCTCGTGCCGGTCAGGCAGAGGCCGAGCCGCCAGCGCAGGATGCTCATCCGATACCCCCAGGTGGATTAATTGAATGGACTTGAATCGGAGTGCCAAAGAATATAATGTTTTGGAAGTGTTCGATAAACACTTTTGTATATATAATCATTTTGTAATTGTAAATAATGTCCCCTGCATTGTGTTTTGAATATGCAGGGGTTGACTTAGTTAAGGTGTAATTATGTGCGTTGACTTTACTTTATGTAAAGGACTTATAGGTTTTTAATGATTGTCAGTGTATAAATGTATGTATTTTCGCAATTGTACATTGACAGGTACGTATGATGGATCCTTTGTGGACTTCGTCTTAACTTCGGTTAATTCGGGGTTCACGGGAGTAAGTACGATTGACTTCACGACCCAGGGTTAAACCCTGATGACTCTGATCTCGGGCTCAGGTCGTGACAACTCCATCTCTTGAAACAATTTGAAGAAAGATGAAATAGTAGGGAAGAGGAAGAGTTGCAGACGGCTCTAGGTTACTTCAAAATGTCGAAGAGACATGTGGGGCCCACCAATTTACCTGATCAAGGATCAGGACCAGTCATCGTGTGGATCCTTGATGGGTGACTAGGATGGTCCTGAACCCATGATGAGTGGACCATTAGGGACCCACTATCACTTGATCTTCAAAACTTTGGGCGTGAGACCCATTTAGTAAAGTGACAAACTGTGCATAATTGTTACATCGGTAACGATCACTGTTGTTAGGGTCCAGATATTTTCTTGAACCTTCTAAAGGCACCTCTTATAATTGTTTGTGTACATAAATGTCTTATGAGCCATAGATTATTCTAGAAGTTATAACTAACTGATTCCATTATGAGTTTGTATTTTAGTGTGGGCCCCGGTTGAATTATATCTCTTAGAGTTATATATTATAAGCACACACTTTGGTAGTTCTGCATGCTATTGACTTATGAATGAATACCCAAGACAATAGGACAAATTCTAAAATTTACAGTAATTCTTTATGTTTGTTTGGACCTGTAATGATAATATACATTTATAAGATATGGGAGTAGTACCACAAAAGAGGGTACTAAATATTGAATCTAAGTGGAGCCTAATCAATCCCGATTGTGTATAACTAATCCTATATCAAGATAATTATTGTACATAATCCCATGATAGTTCTACCGAATGCATAATAGATAGAAAGAATTAATAAACTTTCTGATGAGAGTATTTCAATATGAACTTTATATGAGACAGTGGTATCACATTTGAAATATCAGTAAGGATCCCTACTTCTGAGTATTGAATTGATCATTGAACCCCTTGTGGGCCAGGAGGAATAAGGTTGGACAGGGACTGAAATACTATTTATGGAATTAATCTCCTTACGGGGAGTTTTTGAATGAATTATAGAAATGACTTCCTTTTGGAAGGGACTGAAATACTGAAAACTCTACTAGTAGAGTTCTGTTATAAGAACCCAGAATTGGGATTACTGAACCTACCAAAGTTAAGGACTAAATAATAAGAAAACTTAACATGTAATCCACTATCATCTTGTGAATTCTTCTGCACTTCTGTTAATGAATTATATTAATAATGATCTGTGTACCTAGAAATATTATTCACCAGTCTTCTGATAAGTGGTTTGCCCCACTTCAGGTGCGCAACGTTTGGGGGAGCTTGGCAACGATGAAAATCAGCCATTGGACTTCAATTTACGTGGCTGATGAGAGAGCGTTACAATTGATCTGGATAATGATGTTTAGGATTTTAGTAACTAATTGTTCCTTCAATAATATTGAATTTTTGTTTCCTTATGGTTTGAGATTTGTTTTGTCAATAGATTTGATATTATTTATCTCTTATTAATGATTCTTTTAAATAAATTAGAAGCATTGCTCAAATCCTTGTTATAACTTGATTTATGTGGTGATTTTGATCTCTTCATAGTAAGACCCTCGGGTCCTGATGAGCTCTAGGATTTGGGGTGTTACATGAATTGATGGAATGATTCAGATCTCTAGATGGAATGGCTAGATTGATGGGGAAGATGGTGCAAGTCTAGGGTTCAATGAATGAAACAAAGGAAAGAAATCGAAGAGAAGTTGAAAAACACCTGACTTGGCCTCTCATCAAACTCCAATCCATAAGGGCCCATTTGGTAATTTTACATGTAAAGTGATGTCAAGTGAGGCAGCCCGCCAACGGTCGAGATTTTCACTACACCCAGTTTGGTTGGGATCACACACAGTTCTTGTGGCATTTGACCAACTTTGCAGCTGTCTCAACCGGACTTTACAACTTAAGTAATGGGACAACTATCCGTACTTGACAAATGCACTCTTCATTGTCTTCTTCATGACCATTCGTCTCTGAGGCCAAAAAGTCAAGTAGAGTCTCCCACCCCATCAACTCAGCAGTGTTGTTTTAAAATTGGAACCGAACAAATCATGACAACAAATTTAGCAAATCGTGCAGCCCCTCGATCGTAATTTTACATGAAATTAGGATTTTGCCCGTTTTGCATAACACCATAGCCCAGTTTTCTGTAGAGTAAGATCAATTCTTTGCAAATGAATTCATTTTTCAACATGCAAGGGCCTTTTCGCTTGACATAGCTGTCCAAAGGAAAAAGGGATGATGAATTAGAAACCCAACCCTAATCTCAAGTCCAAGCATTGTACATCATGGATGAAAAAAGCAGTCGCCACGCGATATATCGGCCGTAGCGGGCGTTACCGCCACGCTACTACCGAAATATCGGCCTCACACCCGTGGTGGTCTGTAGCGGCCACTACGCAATCATGGCGGCCGCTACGGGCCGCCACAGCCGTGGTGGGGGGTATAAAAACCCCCCTTTTGACGAAAGAGGGTTAAAAAAAACCTTCTTTCTTCCTCTCTTCTTACTGCTGTAGTGTTGTTCTTCTTTTTTCTTCCTCCTAAGTGGTCCTAAGTGTTTCTTAAGTGGATTTTTTCAAGATTTCTTGCCACCAAATCACCAATATTCAACTATTCAAAGGATGTTAAAGATTCTAAACAAGAATCTTCATCTAGGTATGTAACTTTTTTTCAACTTTTGAGATTATCACTCTCCAACTACTATGAATCACAACATTAAAAAAAATTAATTTTAGTAATTGAATGCCAATCAAATGTCTTGGAAAGGGCTCTTAGATTATAGATCTATGTTTCTCATAGATCATTCCAACATATATTGCTTGTTTTTTAATTTTTTACCTTTTTTTCTATTTTTAGATTTTTTTAATTTTTTGAAAAGAATTATTTTTAGTAATTGAATGCCAATCAAATGTCTTGGAAACGGCTCCTAGATTATAGATCTATGTTTCCCATAGATCATTCTAACATATATTGCTTGTTTTTCAATTTTTTTTCTTTTTTTTTTTTTTTTGGATTTTTTTATTTTTGTGAAAAAAATTATTTTTAGTAATTGAATGCCAATCAAATGGCTTGGAAACGGCTCCTAGATTATAGATCTATGTTTCACATAGATCATTCCAACATATATTGCTTGTTTTTTAATTTTTTATTTTCGGATTTTTTTTATTTTTGTGAAAAAAAATTATTTTTAGTAATTGAATGCCAATCAAATGTCTTGGAAATGGCTACTAGATTATAGATCTATGTTTCCCATAGATCATTCCAACATATATTGCTTGTTTTTCAATTTTTTATTTTTGGATTTTTTTTATTTTTGTGAAAAAAAATTATTTTTAGTAATTGAATGCCAATCAAATTTCTTGGAAACGGTTTATAGATTATAGATCTATGTTTCTCATAGATCATTCCAACATATATTGCTTGTTTTTCAATTTTTTTCCTTTTTCTTATTTTCGGATTTTTTTTATTTTTGTATAAAAAATTTTTTAGTAATGGAATATAAATTAAATGTCAAGAGAATGATTCTTAAGTGTTAGATATATGTTTCCTCGAGCATGTTTTTTATTTTTTTAATTTTTAACATGCTACTTGTTCATATTTATAGGTATTCAGTCTTCTATTGTGCATTTGTGTTTGCTAATTGATTTTTGAAACTGCCTCGTGATACTGATCCCGCATGGAGCTTTGGTGGGGCAGTTGAGAACAACAGGTTGAAAATCAAATGCAAGTTTTGTGGGAAAGTGACCAATGAGGGCTTTATAAGATTCAAGCACCACTTGGGCCACATTTATGGCAAAGTTGCTGGCTATATCGAAGTACTAAGGGAAGTCAGGGAATAAATGAAAGCTTTGGTTGGCCAAAACAAAGCTAGAAAAGTAGAGATAAAAGAAAAGAGAAAGCAAGATGTTGATGCTGCCCGTTATGATGTATTTAGGGATGAAGGTTTTGATGATGAATATGCACAGATGGAGGCTGCACGCCGAGAGTCCATCATGAGTCACCAAGAAGAATATGAACGTTGTGCATTTGCTGGAAGCAACAAATATTATGATGCAGGGGGCTCATCTGTTGTGCCAAGTAGAGGCAAGGGCATTATGGGGGCTATGCGTAGGGCATTTAGTACCTGGGAACGAGATGTTGATGTAGAAGTTATTTATATTAGAAGAGTAGTTCCTCCCCCTGTTGATCCTCTAGCACATAGAAAAGAGGGGGCTAAACAATCAAATATATCAAGTGTTATGAAAGGGATGATGAAGGGTGCAACAGCTAGGTTGACCAAAGCTACAACAAACTAGCTAATTCACAAGAACATTCCACCTACAGCAATAGATTCCCCCTATTTCCAAACAATTCTTGATATTACCGCCGAAGCTGGTCGGGGAATACAGTTGCCCTCTCATTATGATGTGCGCACTAAATATCTCGAAGAAGAATATACAGAAATAAAGGCATGGGTGGATAACTTTAAGCCCATGTGGCAACAGAATGGGGTCACCATTATGTGTGATGGGTGGACCAACGACACACAAACACAATTAATAAACTTTTTGGTACAATCAGTTGCTGGGAGTGTGTCTTTGTGAAGTCCGTTGATGCATCTGAACATAGACGAACAACTAAATATATATACACTCTTATGGATAAGGTTGTAGATAGTGTGTGAGAGGAGAATATTGTACAGATCGTTACAGATAATGACGCCAATTTCAAGGTAGTCGGTGGGATGTTGGAGAATAAAAGACCTCATCTGTTTTGGACTCCATGTGCAACACACTGTATAGATCTTATTATGAAAAATATTGAAAAAAAGAAGAAAATTGTTGATGTTATCAAGGCATGTAGAGGCATTACCAGATTTATTTATGATCATTCATGGCTTTTGAGCTTGATGAAAAGATTCACAAATAACCATGCCTTGATATGTCCGGGATTAACTAGGTTTGCTACCCATTTCATTGTGATGGAGAGCCTTGTAAAGTTTAGAACATAATTGATTCAGATGTTTGCATCAGAGGAATGGCTTCGTCTGAAATGGGGCAATGCAACAAGTGATTCAGAATTTGAGATCCCTAACTTGATGAGAGACAATAAATTTTAGAAGAAAGTGTCTAATTTATTAAAGGTTTATGAGCCTTTAGTTAGAGTGTTGCGGCTTGTAAATGGTGACAAGCCAACAATGAGATATATATGAAGCAATGGATCGGGCTAAGCAAGCTATCATGGAAAATGTTAGATATCATGATGAATATATAAAGATTATTGATGCCCGGTGGAACGACCAGCTGCACCATCCATTGCATACTGCAGGTACTCAATAACAATATCACTATTTAATGCTTTTAAATCAATCTAGCTCTCTTTGATTGATGTTTAATCAATTAATCATTTTACATTTTAACTTGTTTTCAATGTAGATTATTTCCTTAATCCTGAATTCTACTACCCCAATGCCCAACAGCACAGCGATGCAATAGATACGGAGTTGAGGGTATGATTAAGGGAAGTGTTAAAAAAATTGTTGGGAGTTGATGATTCAATCGAAGCCATCCAAGGGGTGAGTTAGTGATTGAGATTTGAGATGACAAATGTATACGCTTAAGATAGGTCTTAAACATGTATGGTTTATTGATTTATTCCTAATTTTCAAACTGTAGATATTTACATACACACAAAGGAGAGGATGCTTCACCGACCCTCTTGCAATAAGGGCGATTGGAAAGATGCCACCTGGTATGAACAAAAGACCTAATCACCGAACTTATTAAGCTTTTGTTATTTATCTCTCAATTGATTGGAACTTGGAAGGACTTAAGGAATATCTAATTTTACATTGAATTTCAGTTCATTGGTGGATGAATTTTGGAGAGGAAACTCCAATTCTAAGGAAAGCGGTTGTTCGCATCCTCAGTCAAGTTATAACTTCATCAAACTGTGAAAGGAATCGGAGCACTTTCCTTGATCAACACAAAGTCCATGAATCGACTTACCATGCAAAAACTCAACAAGCTTGTATATTGCCACTACAATTTGAAGTTGAGAAAAAGAACAAAAGAAAGGAGGGCAAGGGATGATCCGAGCTACTGTCCTATTAATTTTGATCACATATTTAGAGGGGACGATCCCTTACTCCCATGGATAGCCGAGATAGAGGATTCATTGCTAGATTCAGATCCGGGCTTTGAGGAGGAAGTTAGAGATTTGCTTGATGAAGATATGGGCGAGGCAGAGAGTGCCCCACTTGGAGGAGAAGGCTCAAGTGCACAGCCGCAAGTCCCGCAACCAAAACCTAAAGGGAAAGCACCTGCTCATGTTGTGTCATCTTCAGAGAGGACGAGTACCACCGTCTCTTCGAGTAGCCATGGTAGAGGAGATGGGGGAGATGGAGCAGGAGACACTAGTGAGATAGGTGCTACTAGTGAATACTACCAACATGATCAGGGAGATGTCATTCCTGTAGAGGAGATACAAGACTTTCCGGAAAGAATGGAAGGAAATCGTAGTTATCAACGGCATCGGAGAGTCTCACCACCTGCACCTAGAGGTAGTAATGAACAAGGATATATGGGTGGAGGTGTTGGAGGACAACAAGCGGCATTATGGGCTGAATCATGGAACCCTAGTTACAATGGATAAGGACCCTCAGGTCCCTCACATGCAGAGAGTTAGAGCGCATGGAGAGGGATAAAGAGAGTAAAGAGAGAAACTAGGCTGGAGAGGATAGGGAAAGTGAGATGACGATGTCATTTCGCACAAGAGGGGGTAAAATCGTCCAAAAATATTGTACGAATACCAATACGAGCATTTTTGTGTAAATGTGTTTAAAATGGTATAATACACATTTAAGAACACTCTTTTGGTAAAATTCCCATATTAAAAACGAGAGTAATGATGATGATAATTAAGAACCTTCCCCAAATAAATAAAAAGTCCTAAGTGTACATGAATGTGTGAGTTTGAGTTTACTATAAAGCAAGAATTAAAAACAAAAATCCCACTACCTACTTATAAAGGAAAAGGAGGCAATGGAGAAACAACAAACAAGATTTAAATACACACACACACACACACACACACACACACACACACACACTCCTGCATATATATCAAAAATAAAAAAAAAAATGACAAAAGTATTTAGTAACAATATACAAATAAAAATAATAAGTAAAGCCATTTTGGGGGAAAATAATCAATACGCACTGGTCGGATTAAGTCATAGTGTGATATACTGTGATTTCTTTGGAAAGTCCTTCATTAAAAATTGTATTAGTGTCTAAAACCAATGACCTATATAAGAAAAAATAGTACTTGAACCGAAAGAATCTAAATGCAATTGCAAAGACAAATTGAAAAAAAAAAAGAAAAATATATTTTAAACCATTTAATGACCTCAAGTTTACAATAGCAACAAAACAAATAAAGCCAAAAGACACATACCTTCCTATTCGGCAAATATCTTGAAAAACACCTTTGTAAATTTCTACAGCTAAAATCACAACCAAAACAATTTGAAAAATTCATATAATCATGCTTGATGAATTGGATAAATGTTTTGAGGTTATTATATAGTTATATATATATATATAGAGAGAGAGAGAGAGAGAGAGTATTCATGTGCATCCATCCCTCACCATAGGGTGAGGGACACTTACATAATTGGAAATATTCATGTGCAAAAGAGGAAAAGTCATATATGGTCATATTCAAAAAAGGAATGTTCATTCATTATATATATATATATATATATATATATATGTATACATATATATAGCAGGGCTCTCCTAAGCTGCCGTTTATGTCATCCTAAGCTGAAACAATATTGGTGCAACAAATCAAAGTCGATTATCTCTTTTTTTGGCATGATGGAACTGGAGGATCCGATTCTAATTTGATTTATCTTGATTTTAGAGACAATGATTTGAGGCAATTTGCGATGGAGATGATTTTGCATACAATTTCAGCGAGGATAATAAAAGTTGCAGTTTAGGAAACCCCTCTCATATATAAATGGCCAAGGCTCTCTTAAGCTAAAGCTTAAGATAAAATCCTATAAGCTCACACTTGTGGTGCCCATCCTTGGTCCATCCAAATGGACCTAACACATGACCCCTCACCCTAAATTGCACATATCCACTAACTTTTGGTTAGATCCGAATTTACTGGACCGTTGAATCAACTGTGTACCAACCAGAATGGATTGTTGACCATTGAACTTTTGGGGCCCAGATGGAGATGATAGAAACCACGGTTGGGTTGATTTTTTGCACAGAGGAGGGTCTTAGGGAGTCCTTGAAATCCCCGTATCTTCACCCCCGTGTGAGTCTCCAGGTGGGACTCACCACACACTTGAACTTACCTTATCCTAAGCTGCAGCTTAGGAGATCTCTCATAGTAAGGTGAGAGAAGCTCCTCTCATAGGAGTATCTCCATATATATATATATATATATATATATCAAGTCTTGATAATTCTAATAGTAAATAGTAGTATTAGCATTGATAACATCATCATCATCATCAAAGTCTTGTCCAAAATATATTAAGGTCAACTACATGAATTCTATTTCAACATCCTGATCTATCCTGAGCCAGATCTTTAGATAAATTGTACTTCTTCAGGTCTATTTTTTATTACCTCTTCAGCCTACCTTCCGCTTGGTGGGCCATCAACCTGTATAGCCAAACTTTCTTTATTGATGCTGTTGTCCGCTTGCATTGGACAAGACCAAACCATGTCAAATGGATTTCTCTAATCTTATCCCCTATTGATGTTACCCCTAAGTGCTCTTGAAATTGTTCATTTCTAATTTTATCCTTCCTACTTTTGCCACACATCCACCTCAACATTCTCATATGTGATACATCCATTTTGTGTATATTTTATTTCTTAACTAGCAACAAATGCCTGTGCTAAGCCTGGGCCCAAAAAAATAAATATATTAAAAATTGGAAACACATATAGGAAATAATTTCAATGAAAGAAATTTGTGAGGTGGGGCCACTCAAGATGATGCTGTATATTAATCTACGGTTCATGATTCTTAGATAAGCACTACATGATGCTGAAGATTTAGATTTTTCTTTGGGCCACTCAAGAAGCAAAAAAAATTATGAGGTAAGTGCATTACAGAAAATTTCCAATATTAAGAAGGTAGGTCCATTGTATGTTCCAATATATTAGATTAAATTGATTAAGATTTCAAACTGATTTCAATTGATTTTAAGGGTGTGTCCATTGTATGTGCCAATAGATTCGTAAATTGAGTTGTAGTGGGCCGCATGAAGTGAGTGTGGAAAATGGATAATAAGTTATAGTTGGAGCCCGCAAGAAACTGAGAGAAATTGACGTGGGTAATGTCTACATTGATGGCTCGATGAGAGAGTGGATGGAGATCTCACGGGTTGCAAAATGGATTGGGTTAGACTTGAATGTGAGATTTAGAAAAAAGATTTGGAAAGGAAATTTAAAATGGAGATTTAGGGAGGAGATTTTGAGAGGTATGTATAGTGGCCCACGTGAAGCAAAAGGCTATATTATTTTTTTAAATTGGACAACTATTATAAACGCACTTTTTATAATATACGTTCAACAATTGTATAGGTAAAAAATAAAAATAAAAAATAAAAAAGCATACCTGAATTGAAAAACAGTTGATATGTAAAGCACCTGATTTTGTTCCCACTTCAATGATCAAGAGAATTTTCCAGTATACCTAATTTGTGAAAAAAGATTTTGTAAATTTAAAGGATGATTATAATGAATTCTTATTAATCAAGTCATTGGAACAGTAACTTGTCCTCAGAGTACATAATACATGGCCTGCAATTCGCTTGATTCTAGCATCGATGGAAGAAAAAAAAAAAGGGTGCATCGAACCTGAAATCTTGCCTAGCACCGACGCCAAGAATAGGTCAGAAACAATGTGGCAAGTGACGAAAGATCATCTCAAACGAAGAGACTGCCCCAAGCTGGATCAAAGTCGTTTGTGAGAAGATGGGTCTGCGTAGGCTGAAACAGTGTGGCGAGTGACGAAAGATCTATCTCAGACGAAGAGACTACCCCAAGCTATGTGGCAAGTGAGATGATACGGCAATCTAAATGAGAGAATTTTTAGGGAAGATTGGAGGGGATTGAGAGATTTTAGGAGATTTGAGTAGATTGAGAAGGCCTCACATGAAAGGCATCCCTTCCCCTTTTTTCTTTTGTATTTATTTGAAAGGAGAGATATTTCAAGGTGAGGTGGCACCCCTCACAGTCCACCTCCCCCTTTGCTTTAATATATATAATTTATCAGCATTATGCTCCATAGGTCTTAACTGGTATAGTCGACACAAAGCACTCTAAAAGCAAATCTCCACTTAACTCATCTTGATTTTCTCCTGTGTTCGTATCTTTGTTAATCTCCCCATGCTTACTAATTACTGAGCCAATGTAACATAAAGAATTTCTCTGTGTTATCTCCGGGCTTCAATTCTTACAATAGTTTTAGCTCTTCGTAATTTCCTATTGAAGTAGCAATCCATATATTATATCTTTGTATGACTTATTTAAAGCCTTCCAATTCTAAAATATCATACCGTCTTTCGAATTTTGCATTCATACCATCTCTTGATTTATTCACCAAATTATATCATTTGCAAATAAAATACACTAATATACCTCCTCTTGAACTTGAGTAGTCAACATCAATGCAAAGAGAGAAGGACATAAAAACAAATATTTCAAGTAATTTAGATTTTTATAGGTTGACACTGTAGATCCTCATGAGATTTCGTGTGGGTACAAGCCAATTGTCGCAAATTTCTCTCATATTCAAAAAACTAATAACGTCTATTAAGTCCTTCAAGTCTATATTCTACATTGTTCATCATGCAATCAGATCCTTACATTTTTTTTAACGGGGGTACACCATTGGACGCTGTCAGCCTTGCAATCTGTTCCTCTAAGGCTCTAATAGGTTTCACACCTATTAAAAGTCAGTTAAGTTTTCAAAATAATGTGGCACTCACCAAATTCCAGTAAGAGGCCCACCACAAATTGGTCACATATAAGACACATTTACAATCGTTCTGATTCACACCTAAATTCTCACACCTACTATAATGGAAAGTATTTCACACTCCCTCAAACCAAAAGGGCGCTAATATAATTACTTACATGGTCAATTTTTCACTTGTGGGGTATTTTATATTCCCGTGAGCCCCACGATCAGCGCTACAAACAAGGATAGAGATCTCTGGTTGTTTCTGTGGTTTAAAAACAAAATTACAGCAATATTGCAGGATCGAATAGTCATGGAAAAAATGCCCAAAGCTGATGATTTACAATATAAAGCAATCAGGTTTTCGTCTACTGATCTACTGGGGTGACAAAATCATAACCTGCATTCTAAACTTACAAGCTAAAATATGCAAGAGGGCACACCAGCCAACTATTACTGCCCCACATGCCCAACAAATTCCTTAGTCCATAAACTTGTCCATGGAAACCTAAACAATGACCAAAAATACCTCTTGGAGAAAATATGAACAGCATACTTTTAACCCATTCATTCCACATCACAAAAACAACACCAGTAATACAAGTGACACATGAACAAGCAAGAAGAGAGAACACATGAAACAGAAAAGAAGAATTTGCAGTTACAGAAAATTGTATGATACAGCGATCTTCATGATGATAGATGTCTCGTGTGCTTCTTTCTTCTTGGAATGCAGCGACGCAATCGCTGACTTAGAGATTCGAGCTTTTCACGCTTGGGATTCTTGGGAATGGATTGGACTTCCTTTTCTTTTGGTAGGTCTTTTGGTTTGCACTGTATCCGTCTAAGAGGAGTGGCAAGTGCCTTGAGAGTTGTCTGCAGGCATTGAAAAAAACAAGAGTTCCATTCATCATCATCATGTCACATTACCGATTCTCCAAGTATTCCTTTCATCAGATAACTCACAATATTGTCTATATTCACATCTATTCCTTTCATCAGATAATTCACAATATTATATACCTGTGTGTATATTCCTCTCACAGCCATTGGGTTGTAATACCAGGAGCTGAGGTCGGATTCATGGACAGTCCAACTGATATGGACCCTCCACGTAAATAAAATAAGAATAAAAAAATACAAATATGAACAGTCCATGATGTAGTCCAATGTTTATGAGCCCCAGAAAAAATCAGAGATACATCTAGATGCAGCCTTTCCTTTTTATAGTTACCTTTTTTTTCCAACCCAGGAATATGATGGTCAGGAATTAGGATCCTCTTATTAGAAGGATCCTATTATAAGTATTAGTCCGAAATGCAGACAATGCAATCTGGGGTCAATTGGCAGTTCAAGCTGAAAGCGATTTGCTTTCCTTGAATGATCTATTCTCTTTTTTAGTAAACAATTTTGCCAGCCTTCAAAATTCAGATAGAGATATTCTAGGAACTTCGGCACAAATATATGAAATGTAAAAATAGGACAGGACCTGATTCCTACGGTTGGCATTCCTAGTGCAATCTGAGGAAGACTCCTCGTCACTGACTCCAAGAGAAGAACATCTTCCCCAGCTCTCCTGGTTAGAGCTTGATGGTGAACAGCATTCTTCATTCTTACCATTTGTTTTTTCCTGAAAAACCAGAAATTCCAATACTTCATGCCAGACTACGAAATATTAACACTGAAAAGGGGGAAAAATTCTAAATTTCAATAGAACAAGATTTATAAATTAGTCACTATGAGTCAACAAAAGTTCAGGGTAGCTTTTGGCCTGCTTTCAAAAATGTAGAATGGACACAGGATCCACAAAAGAATTAGCAGGCAGCTTGACACATTGATTCATAATATCATAGTGTGCCACGAGACCATCTCCAAGTTAAAATGGAAAAGACCAGAATGTCCTGAACAGATCGAACAGCTCACCAATGCCTACCAAGAATAAGATACAATATTCAAACTTAAAATTCAAGATGCATTAAAAGCTCACCTGCAAGTGGGCCAGGTCACTGCCACCATTCCCATCCATATCAGTAAGAACACAATCTTGATCAAGCACTGAATCCTGCAATTGAGGCAAAATGGTATCGATGAACACTGTACATAGGAAAAGATAAAAAACCTGAGTGAGAGAACTTACCACATCTGTAAAAGCTCCAGTTTCAGTGAGCAACTGGCTTACTGATTTTGTAGTTAAATCTGTTGTTGAGCTATTGGTTAGTGGTGAACAAAGAGGTCAAGCCAAATTTTGCTACTAAGACAAAGCTTATACCAATTTACAGACTGCAGGCTTTTACCATTTAGAGGACGATGAGGAGCTGATGATGTGCTTGCAGTGTCAGTACCCACAGTACGAAGACCAGCAATAATCTCATATAACAAGCTCTGAAAAGAATTTTAAAAAAAATCAAGGACAATTCCTTAAAATCTTCGCACTTAATAGTCACAAAAAACAAGCTTCATTAAGACCTCATAATGACTAGGAAGAGTATAATAAGATACGGAATGAATGTAACAGATTATTTCAAGTAATTATTTATTAGTGTAGGTAAAAATAAATAAATAAACAAAATCATATGACTTGGAACTGAATGCCCCAAGCTGCAAGAAATTACGTTACTTTTCCAACAGTATTTTCCCCACCATTCTGCTCATTCATTTCAAACAAATTATAAATTAAACACTTACTACTGCTATCGGCATTTTCTTATTCTATCAGAGATCTCTAAGGCTCATATGGGCACATCTGATCAGAGATCTTTAAGGCTCATTGGGGCACACAACACATGCAAACCACATAATCCATGGCAGAAAACATCGGATTCCATGGTCAGCAGAATCCCCTTTCCTATCTTTCCCCTATGAAAACAACAATACATGTGATTGTGGATTTAGTGCTTGCCACGCAAGTGTACGTGCATCCCTTTTCTGCTTCCACATTGCTACACTGGATGACACATCAAGAAAATCAATTTTCTTTTTCCTGTTCTATTTATACAAGCAACCCTCAACATCTTATAATGATTTGAAGAAATCACCTCATCCATACCAGCACCAACTTTCAAGTCTCCCAAATCATAATATGTCTCGACTGTACTTGAACGTGCTGATGAAGTTTGAGGAGGACGAAGGACATTAAAGAAGAAAATGCACACAGAGTCATAATAGAACTGAGGTCGAGGCGAGTTGTGGTCTCCCTCAAATTTAATAATATTTTTATCCCCCTGCATAATTTTCAAAATAAGAAGGCAAGTAAGAATTTTTATTTTTTATAAAGGATATACACCAACAAGTATCTTAAAGCTACGAGCATAGGCCAATATAGGCCAATATTTACATTGGCAGGTGGGCTTATATACTATATAAGCCCACCTGCCAATGTAATTTAGTGATATCAAATGATGCAGAAAATATCTGGATAAGTTAATACCGCATATAAATTGAAGATGCTGTCAGAATGATGTGGCTGAATGAAAATATCCTCTGTAGCATGTCCAAATAAAGCAGGAATAAAAGTCTTGGGTGCTACCTGCAGGATAAACACCAAATAGATCGTATATACTAGAATATTCAGCTTGTAGTATGTACAAATAATGTAAAACATGTGAGAGTATTTATTAAAGAAATGAAGACGACTGCTTGTGTGAAACACCTTCCAGAGATGAGAGACAGACAGTAGAACATAACATATACATTTATATTACTAGCAACACCCCGTGCTATGCACGGACCACATAGATACTAAATGCATAGACAGCCTTCGTATTATTTTTATTAAACAATTTATTTCGTAAGCTGTACATTTATCTTTTTTTTGTTAATTTGTTTTTTATGTGTTTATCCAAATGTTTTATTATCTACGTGAGGTATAAATGGAGCTTGCTGAAGCTCGGGTAGGTGTAAATAAATTAAATGAAAGACATATTAACAATAAAACAACATAGTAGCGAAATTAAATGTAATTTTAATAACACGGGGTTCACAATATACGCATTCGTACGAAATTTCAAATGAGAAGACACCGAATACAAATTTTGAAAATTTTGCTTTAACCTATATAAATGTAAATTTATTTCAAATTATAACACAAACAATATCTAACAAACTATTCATGCCGATTAATTGCAACTCCATCTATCAATTTCTTCGCGGTGGACCTGTAGGCATTTAGTAACACGTTCGTTAATTTTATAATTAATCAAATATTATATTAATGAAAAATAATCTACTGAAACTATCTCAATAGTCATCATAAGAGGACATTATTACCTTGAATATGAAGATCTACTTTCGTACGGTTTTGTTGCTGTTCAGTCCATCCTCTAAATCTTCAGTTTAAGGTAATAATGTCCTCTTATGAAGATTTAGAGGATGGACTGAACAGCAACAAAACCGTACGAAAGTAGATCTTCATATTCAAGGTAATAATGTCCTCTTATGATGACTATTGAGATAGTTTCAGCAGATTATTTTTCATTAATATAATATTTGATTAATTATAAAATTAACAAACATGTTACTAAATGCCTACAGGTCCACCGCGAAGAAATTGATAGATGGAGTTGCAATTAATCGGCATGAATAGTTTGTTAGATATTGTTTGTGTTATAATTTGAAATAAATTTACATTTATATAGGTTAAAGAAAAATTTTCAAAATTTGTATTCGGTGTCTTCTCATTTGAAAAATTCGTACGAATGCGTATATTGTGAACTCCGTGTTATTAAATTACATTTAATTTCAATACTATGTTGTTTTATTGTTAATATGTCTTTCATTTAATTTATTTACACCTACCCGAGCTTCAGCAAGCTCTATTTATACCTCACGTAGATAATAAAACATTTGGATAAACACATAAATTGCAAATTAATAAAAAAAGGAGATAAATATACAGTTTACAAAATAAATTATTTAATAAAAATAATTCGAAAGCTGTCTATGCATTTAGTAATTCTGTGGTCCGTGCATAGCAAAGGGTGTTGCTAGAGTCTTCTTCTTCCTCTTGCTTGAGTTGCAGGCTGCCCTCCTCTTCTACCTTTCTTCTTTTCTTTATCTTCTAACCGGACCTTTTTTTTGGAAGAAGATCTTGTTGTGGAAGTTACATTGAAGTTATTGGAGGGAGACAGGTGGCGGCCTCATGAAATAGGATAGGTGTCTTCATTTGAAGGAGGACATGTGTCTCCAAATGAGGGAAAGTACATTTGTTTAGTATATGGATAGATATCATCAGACCATCAAGGCTTTAAAAAAAAACCTATTCTCACACCTCATGCTAAAAATCAAATTAGCAACAAAAAATGACTCAACTATTTACTAATTAAATTATTTAATAAAAATAATACGTATGAGTCTGTGCATTTAGTGGTTCTGTGGTCCGTGCATAGCACGGGGTTCATGCCCGGTTTTCCGGGATGCTCCTCTTTGAGGCCTGCAGTGGCGCCGGCCGCATCGGACCGCCGAGTATTTTCACGGCGCCGGCTGGACACTTCGTCGGTCATCAACTGATCCCAAGAACCCCAAGACCATTAAAAAAAAAAATACCAACCCATGAATTTAACAAAACAGCTGCAGGTGAGTTGTGAAGAAAACCTTTGAAGAAGCTGGACAATTATGAGGATTAAAATTATTAGAAACAGTTGCTTAATATGGTTGCCTTTATGAATTTAACAAACCCATGAATTTCTATCTCTTTCCACTTATCTATCCATATACTTTTCAAATGTAGTTTCCCTCATTTGGAGATCATAAGAGATATGCAATTGCATCCATTAGAAAAATGGGAAACATCAGGCTATCGGTCGACCATATATTTTTCTTTTTTCTTTTTTTGTTGCTTTTCGTCGCTGGTTTTGATTTGGGTCAGGTCAGTTCAGGAACTAATTCTGCACAGGTCAAGTAAATAATACGAAGCTTGTCATTAGCTAATGATGTATAAATACGACATCATTTTTATCGTCCCATTAGCTTGTATGCTGGGTCAGGTCCATGCATACAATAAACCCAGCACGCAGAAACAGTTCTGCGCAGCGCCAGCTATTCCGCCAGTTCTGGGCATACGCCGGGCTTTGCTGCGGCAGTGCAGCGTCCTGCTGTGTCGCCGCAGCGCAGTGCCTGGCTCAGCGGTGCACGGCCGTCGCCGAACTATTTTACCAACCAGTGAACCCATTTCACAACATTACATTTTTCATCCATCATCCATGGATACTTTTTCTTGGCAGAGGCACTGTTGCTGGAGTCGTCTTCTTCCTCTTGCTTGAGTTGCAGACTGCCCTCTTCTTCTTCCTTTCTTCTTTTCTTTATCTTCTAACCAGACCTTATTTTTTTGAAGAAGATTTTGCTGGGGAAGTTATGTTGAAGTTATTGGAGGAGGTTATTTTTTTGAAGAAGATTTTGCTGGGGAAGTTATGTTGAAGTTATTGTAGGGAGACAGGTGGCGGCCTCATGAAGTAGGATAGGTGTCTTCATTTGAAGGAGGACGTGTCTCCAAATGAGGGAAAGTACATTTGTTTAGTATATGGATAGATAGTGCTGAAACATATACATTTTTCATCATCAGATAAAGAAATTATTCGTAGACCAATGTTTTTGAGGCTGGGCCTCAGGCATTTTAACTGCCCAAAGCGTGAAGCGTAAGCCTCACACAGGTACAGTTTTTAATAATAAATAATTACAGAAAATATACAGTAAAATAAAGAAAGACCAGTGTGGCTGTTAAAGCATTCTAATAACTTTTATTTTTACTTTATTTTTCTTTTGTTCGACGAAACAGTATAAAAGATAAAGAAGAGAAAGGTGTGGGGAAAATGATAGTTGGGAGATCGAGGATGAAAGCCCAACTGGCCATTTTCCTCCAGGATCCATATTGCAGGAAACACTGAGCATTAAATGCATTAATTTCCAGCATAACACACCGATCACAATCCCTGCTCTGCCGCAGCAACCAACCAAAAATCAAAACCAAAGTCAAAGAAATCATCAATGATTTCGTGAGTGCCCTTGTTACATGGGCATAAAGTAGTAAAAGAAGGATGACATAGCAAAGTGACAGTCACATTTAAGGAAAGTTGTATTGTAATATTTGTAATACAGGTTCACATTTAACTGATGCAGATAGACCTCAGGCCACATGTGTAAGGCCCAAGTAGATTTAGGATTTTTATTCACTAATGATGTCATTAGTTTCTAATTTTAGATTTGTAATTAGGAAAGGATTCTAGTTTGCTTAGTTTTCGAGTTTAATTAGATTTCTTAAGCCCGAAGTTATGTTTCTTATTTATTGAAATGTAGGCGGACACGTGCTTCGGCATTGTATTGTGCTTGGGCACTCTCCACACAAGCCCTAACCCAAGGGCCTTGTATCAGTTGTTATTAGAGCGGGCTCACGTTTCCTACGCGGATCGTGACTTTGTTTGGATCCAATTCTCGTTCTGCTCGTCACCCGAATGTATTGAGGTTATTCCCATTCCATCATCCATCCAACCAGTCCCGAATCCTATCTCCGATCGTCTCAGTTTCATTCCCCTCCTCAAATCTCCAAATCTAAACCCAATGCAACCCACCCAATCCACCCCAGTCCTCTTGCCTGCCTTAAACCTTCCCTGCCCCACCCACCGGTGCCCACTGCCTCCACCGAACCTTCAAAAAACCCAAAATAAATAAATAAACAAAAATTATCCACACGAACCAGAAACCTTAACCATCTCCCAATCAGCCCACAACTCTATCACAGACACCAATCAATAACCTCATCCCCAAAGATCAAAACCCCTCCCTTTCTTTTGAAATCCCTACTGAACCAAACCCACACACCCAAGTTCAAAACCCCTCCCTTCTTCCCACATCGCCCAAAACCCCCGAAACCCTCAAGCCTTCACCCAATTGAAAACCCCAAACCTCCGAACCCATCTCCCGGACCTCCAAATCCCAGCCACCACCTCTCCAATGCACCATTAGTGAGAGAAAAGGAAGATCAAAGTACAAGAAGAAGAGAGAGAAGAAGCATCAGTGAGAGAAAGCGTACTCGGTAGCCTAACCGCTGCACCATCTATGAGTTCACATCGCCGACTCCAGCACCACCACCCTACTTCGCCGACTGCAGCAAGCAACCTTAGCCGTCTGAATATTTATTGGCATCATCGTCGCCTAGAGAAGAAGAGTTCTCTCTTCTCATCATCTTTAGAGAGCAGAGAGAACAAAAGGGGGGTTAAGCCCTTTCCTCATGTGTCAATACAAACACCGAGACTAAGGAGGCCTCGTCTGGATTCGTGGGCCTAAGATCGGCTCGACTTCAAGTTCAGGTAGAGTTCTAGTTCAGGTCGAACTTAGATGTTGTGGACCCAACATGTTTGGAAGAAGCCCACAGCAGCAAAGTCCATCAGTTCACACCACCTGATGTCATCTGCGAGACCAGCAAATTCAGTCAAAGGAGGTTTGACTGAGATCAAAGGGCAGGGATTTTTTTCCGCAATATTGGAGCCAACAGAAGCTGGGTTTTAGATCCATTTTCATCAACGTGTTCATGGAGAGCATATCTCCAGAAAAGGTCAGTCCGTTCTTACATCAAAATCAATATGAAATTGCACGTCAATAAATTCTACCATGCACTCCAAAGAGCCAAATATGCAATTAAATATGGAATATGGTATGCTGAGAATGAAGACTATTTTCGGCAATTTCTTGATTTGAAACAAGATGAGTTGTCTGTTCTTGAATACTCTGACCAAGAAGACGCATGTGGATTAAAGGATGATGAGAAGCATGATTTATTTAGTTTTCCAGAGAGGCTTTAGACCGGATATAGTGAAGAGAATGAATGACTACAAGACCATTCATGAAGCATTTCGGGAAGCAATTCGTGTGAAGCACATGCTTAAACGATCTCATCTGAGGTAAGTTATGCCTCAAGAAGGAAAATTACCTCAAAGAGCAGTAGACCACCATGTTGAGGAACTAGTTGCAGAGGAGTTGCAGACTGTGAAGCTAGAGCAAGACACAAAAGATTCCACCACTAAAGTTGGCCTCGAATTTCCTCCTACGGGGTGATGGTGAGCAAAATATACAGACAACAAGGGAAAGGGCACCAATTGTTGAAATCTCCCAAACACAAATTTCTACATCAAAAGAAGCGATGTGCCAAGTCGGCCTCAAGTTGGAGAGAGAGAGAGAGAGAGATCAGCTAAAGATTCCAAGTTATACATAACAATTGACACTCAGCCAACGAATCAAAAGTCTGTCCGATTGATTTTCAACCAAGGCGGACATTTACCAAACTCAAGGTCGAGTTCTTTCCAAGCCAGAGTGTAGGCCCCAAGTAGATTTAGGGTTTTTATTCACTAGCGATATTTCATAAGTTTCTAATTTTAGAATTGTAATTAGGATAGGATTCTAGTTTGCTTAGTTTCATAGTTTAATTAGGTTTCTTAGGCCCTAAGTTATGTTTCTTATTTATATGGCATTGTAGAGAAGAAATTATCAGACAGAGTTGACTAGATGAATAGGGTTTTCCCATTGAGGTGCGTCCCTGTTATCGTCTTTGCAGAGACTTGTTGAAGTGTTTGAAGACACGTGCATCAGCCTCGTATTGTGCTTCAGCACTCTCCACGCAAGCCATAACCCTAGGGCCTGCATCAGTATCTTTTCAAAATAAAAGGAAAAAAAGAAGAAACAAAAACCTTGTTGAGTAACAAACTCATTAAGGATCCATTTGGGTCTACACATATCGGGATTGTTGCGATTCAACAATTATCATTACAAATATAAATTGGTGTTTGGCTACTTACAACACCACATTTTTTTTTTTTTTTTTGTCACAAAAGAATATCTTATGACGATTTGCATAAAGTAGAAGAAGAAAAAGGATTAAGCAACAAAGCAACATTTCCATTTTAAGGAAAGTTTTGCTGTAACGTTTGTAATACAAGTTCATATTTAACCGTCAAAAATAAAAGTTAATAAAAAAAGAAGGAAAAGAAAACGTCATTGAGCAGCAAACTCATTTAGGGTCCATTTTGATTTACACATAATGTGATTGTATTGCGATTCAATAGTTATCATTAAAATAAAATTTCCATTTTAATTTTTAATGTTTGGTTATTTATAATAATACTACTGAAATTTTTTAGAATCAAATGAACCCTGACAACTGGAAAAAGGAAAAGTATGTATCATACATGTTGCTCTGGCAAGAAAGACAAAACTGCAATCCCAATAATGTATGCAAGTGACAAACCTGTGCACAATTAAGATCCATAATGTCAAATTTGGCCTTCTTCTGAATGACACGCCGCATGTACTGAACAGCCATTTTAACCTAAGAGCAAAACAAAATCACAATTCCATAGCTGCCATCATCAACCAAACTGCTAGCATAATAGTAGAACACTGTCTCAACTTCCTAAAGTCAAACCATTAGTTGTGCACAAAGAATAATCTAATCTACCATCATACAGCACAAATTGCACCTAAGATCAGAGTTGTCATTTCTGTTTCGTTTCGGCTGGAATGGACAAAAAATTTTGTTTCGGCCATTCTGCCGAAACGAAATGGCGCTCAAAAGTTTTTGTTTCAGATTTCGGGGAATTTCAGACGAAATCCAAAATCTCGGCCCAAACCTTCAGTATTTCACGGTGGTTTTTTTTTTTTCAAATTGAAAAATTAGAAAGAGGGAAGGCGTCTGGAAACTAGTTGCAGGGAAAGGGGAAAAAAGAGGGAAATGAACATATGCATTCGCAGTTGCTGATGTAGTCACTTTGTGTTTGGATGCATTTGGGCCTTAAGAAAATCCAATTGTTCAAAGTTGTCCAAGTGTTCAAAGTTGTTGATGTGCTCAATTTGTATTCACGGTTGTTGATCTATCACAGATGAATGTTCAGAAATCTGTTCCATGATGTGGGCTTGCTTTGTTTCTTCCCTTCTTCTAATTTATGTGAATTGCCCAGGCAATTACCCAAATGGAATGCATGAATGTATTGAAATAATCAGAATGACATGAATGACCCTATATACTCTTATCAATATATACACTTTATTTTGAACTGAAGGAAGCTAATCAAAATTGCAATCTGCTTATGGTGGGTGAAAAGGCACCGGAACAACTGCATTAGGTGCAAGAGATTTGCAATATTGATGTAAAGGCTTCCAGCAAGTGAACTACATCCTCTTCTTGTGTGATTATGTTTGTTTTCTGTGTTTGCTTGTCTATTTCTTCCCAACATAACAAGTCTATTTTACATAAAGGAAATCTATAAATATGAATATATGGGTTCCCTAAGAATGGATAAAAGATTTCTAAAAAATATCATGAATATATGGGGTTTCCCTATCTCCACTACCTCTTTGCATCTGATACTGATTTACAATAGGCTTTTTTTTTTTTTTCTTTTTCAAATTAATTTTTCATGGTCATTACAGGATTCTTGTCAAGCTTTTTCATGGTGTACTTAATTTGTTTTGGGGCCAAATGTACAAAATTTCTTTGAAAAAAGGCTAATCTTATAAACATCTTGTCAAATGCTAAATATTGAATTTTCCTTAATTGACTACTTTTATGGGTTAATGGAATTTGATGAGTATCACATATCAACCTTAGTTCAGTATGACTCTAATCGATTGGAGAAGCTAATATTCAACCTAGATGTAAATTTTTCTCGTAGATACTCAAAGAAACTACTCCTCTAATAGCAAATGTGCATATGTTTCTTTTTTTTACATAATGATAGAAACTACCCTCTAATAGGAGACAAATAGAGGGCGTACCAAACGGACTATTTAAAATAGAGCCGTGCAATACTAAACAGGTTTTTTTTTTTTTATTATTATTATTATTATTTTTTATTTTTTATTTCAGCCTCTTTTTTTGATGGCTCTATTTTGGATCGCTTTGTCGGAATAAGAGTAGAGATACCAAATAAGGCCTAAGAATATCTTGGATATATATATATATATATATGGTATTGTTTGGATAATTAATATTTATACCTTGGTTTTCAATTGGGGCTGGCCCACATGGGCACCTTACAAAAATGAGGATTTATCAATGGAGAACATCTCTGGCGTCGGCCCTGTGGCCTAACCCATGTTTATTTAGATTTAAGAGGAACCTTTGTGGGGCCTTTTCTTATTAGATAAGTAATTATAAATTGGTAGGACCCATTAGTTTCTAACCATTAGAAGTTATTATATTATACTATATTGGAACCATGTTTTGATAATTTAGGGAGTGTTGGATGGTAAAAATACATAGAATCTAGCGTATGAAGCCCAATAGAAAGTAGATTGTGCGCACATGTCTTGAACTTGGAAGGATTTCGACTTCTATTTTAAGTCTATTTGTAGTAATCAATGTGTTTAAAAAGAGAGAAACCCATCGTTAGTACTTCACCAAACCATTGACCATCTCTCCCTATCTCTTTATTTCTTGTTTTCCCATCCTCTTTCCCTCATACTCCCGCATCTTAGAAGTAGAAGGAGAATGAGGAGGTCCAGCAGTACTTTAAGAGCCTAGTGAATGACTTTCCTCTTCCCTCGGTGAATTGGGCAAACCAAGTCTATAAAAGGTTAGTAGATATCTTAATCTGCTTGAGTATGGTGTTGTCTCTTGGATTCTTGGTTATAGATTCTGGTTTAGAGTTTTGAACTGGATTTGATCAACTATAGTTGTAGTTACTGCAACAACTCATCTCTGTCCACCATGTTATAGTTCATTTAGAGTCCAAATTATCATCTAATGATCTAGAATCCTTGTAATACCATAGAACCCCCTGGAAGGAATTAGGGACTTTAAATTTTGAATAATCTATTTTTTTATTTATTTTCCTTGGGTTTTTATTAAATTGTTTAAATTTCTTGAATTTAAAAAGAATAATAACTTATAATTGGGAGTAAGTTAGGAGATGCTCCTATGAGAGATATGGCTGGGGGCCGCCCTCACGTCCTTAAATGTGAGGGCCCCCACCCAATCTCTCATTTAAGGTGAGAGATATCTCTCATAGGAGCATCTCCCTTTATAATTAACTATTATTTACTTTAATATGTGGCTTGATAGCTTGATGGTGCAGGACGAGCCCGGCCCAAGTCCACTAGGCCAGACCCATGAGCTACTGGGTCAACTTGACCCAGCCCATTGGATCAGCCCACAAATCCTAAGCGTATTTGGCAATTAACTAGTAAAGCTAAAGTGAAGTAAAGCCTCCATTATCCAGACAAGAAAAGACAAGGGGTCATCAAAAGTACACACATTCAAAATCCCCTCATTAAAAAAAAAAGTCAAAAAGCAACATCCTTTCTCCACTAAATGACAAAAAATATCCTCTTTCACAAAAAGTAAAAAAGATTCCCTATAAAACAACTAAAAACAAAAGACCATCATAACCCCCTATATTTTATTCTCTCTTAATTTGATGCTTCACCTCACTTTACTTCAATTCACCGTACATCCAAACACGCTTAAGTAATCATATTTAGGCTTCCTAATAGTTTGCTAGTTTCCTATTTGTTTTAGACTGTTTGATTAAATTAAGTTTCCCTATTTGATTAGGAACCTTTTGAAAGAAGAATCTTAGTAGGAAGAGACATCTGATGTTATTTTTCTATAAATATGTAAATCCCTTTAGGGATTAGTACCCTTGATTATTGAATAGAATATTTTAGTCATGGCTTTGATTTGTGTTTGGTTTCTTAATCGTGTGCTCGAGTGCTTAGAATACATCTAGATTCGGCCAAATCCCTTCTACGGGTTAGGTCTACTCGAATTGGTTTCTTAATCATGTGCTCTTGAGTGCTTAGAATACATCTGGATTCGGTCAAATCGCTTCTACGGGTTTGGTCTACTCGATTTGGACTCTCAGGCTGCATCACTTTGGTATTAGAGCGAAGATCCCCACTCGTTTGAGGTACCATGCCCTATTCTCTACGTTCTATTAGTCTTCTTCTTCTCATATCTTACTCATCGTCTGCCAAAACAAAACCCAACTCCACCTTACTCATCGTCCACCGTCACCATCAAACCATCCCGACCCATCTCTGTCGAAACCCAACCACCATCAAACCAAACCCCTGCTGAGCCCATCATCCTTCATTAAACCCTAGCCCAAGTCATTTCACTAAACCCATCTTCAAAAACCCTCTCCAAGCCCTACTCCACCAAATCGACAACCCCAAACGCCAATCAACGCCCATCCCATACCCGAGTGAAAAAAAGAACAGATAACGAAAACCGAGAGAACCAGAAAGAGAAGAGTGAAATGGTACCGTGCACTAAAGAAGCCCCGCCCCAGCTTTCACCCCAGTCACCGGAACCCTACAATCATCAGAGTCGTCACAACAACCAACAGCAAGTCGCCGACCAGCCACACCACCTGCAAGCGCACAACTCCATCGTTGAAGCACTCAAAAATCACCAAAGCCTACACCCCCTCTTCTCTCCCCTTCGTCAACTCTGAACAATAAGGGTCGTATTCTTTCCTTCCTTTTATTTCTCTTGTACACATAAGTTGAGACAAGGAAACTGACCCATCACATGTACACTCCACACGTGAAAAGCCATCCCAGTTCTGGGTCTAAGTTCAGGTCTAAACTGAACCCGAATCGGAACTAAAAAACAAAAGAGTGCAATTTTTTTTTTCTTTACCAAGAATTTCTACTCGAAGTGGTCAAACGGACCAAAGCATCTTCTAGTGCAGGTATTCCACAAATCTACCTCGACAAGATGGAACGTGCCAATGTGAATGTGTTCATGATTTCATCCGACGTCCTTTTTTTCTGAAAATGAAAAGGACCTTGGGGTTACTCTAGTTGGCAACCACTACTTTTGTTTGGCTGCCAATTTGTGGATGATAAGCACTGGCAAACTGTAACTTTGTCCTGATTGCCATCCGGCATGTCTTCCAAAAGTAACTCATAAATTTAATATCGCTATCAACACAATTGTTTTCGGAGGTCAATGGAGACATGCCACTTCTTGGAAGAAAATGAGGCTATCTTAGAAGCATCAGAAGAGTTTGAGCAAGGTATGAAGTGTGCCATCTTAGAGAATTAATCCACAACGACAAATATACAATCAACTTCTCATACTGTCTTCAATAGACCCAGAACAAAGTTCATACTGATATCTTCCCAAGTAGCATGTGGAAATGGAAAGGGCTGATAGAGCCATGCATTTTTTTTATTTCCCTTTGCAAGTTGACAAACCCTGCATAAATCACAAACTTTAATAACATAGGATTTCATTTTAGGCCAGAAGTACCTATCAGTAACAAGGCCGACGGTCATGTTGCGGTCCAAGTGTCCACTACATCCACCAGCATGTAATTCCGGCACAATATGTTCACGGATGGAGGTAGCTGGTATGCAGAGTTTTGTCCATCATGAATACTGAAGTGCGGATGTTGAGCTTACTCACCATTAAGGAGATTGATGTAGATGCAGCCAAAATCTTTATCTTCAGGGTACACTTTTGCCGAATTTCTTCAAATCCAAGAACAGTGACAAACATGGAAGTCAATATATGCTTAGGGCAGCTCAATGCATCTACAACTTGATTTTCTTTGTCGCCTTGTGTCAGATGACAAAAGTGAATTCTTGAAGATAGGCACTCCATCTTGCATGGTGTACACTCAATTTCTACTGAGAGTGTAAATGCTTGAGGGCGTCATCATCAGAAAATAAAACAAACTCTTTTCCAACTAGATAATGTCCCGAATGACGAAGAGTTTGCACCACATCATAGAGTTCTAGATCATAAGGAGAATATGTCTTCTTGGCTTCATTGATCTACTCACTATAAAAGGCTATGGGGTGACCCTCTTGACTAAGCATGCCTCCAATACCAACATTGCATGCATCACAAGTAACTTAAAAAACCTGGTTAAAGTTTGGAAGGCGCAAGATTGGCGCTTTTGTCATCTGCGTTTGATCTGCTCAAATGCGCGGGTGGTAGCACTAGTCCATTTGAATGGCCCTTGTTTCATATAGTCAGTGATAGGAGCCATAATGTTGTTGAAAATTCTAATAAAACACCTGTAAAAGGTGGCAAGTCCATGGAAACTCCTAACTTCAGATAATGTCGTCTAAGTTGGCCAATCAATAATAGCTTATTAGCTTTCACCTTGGCGGGATCAGCCTCTACACTTCAAACAGTAATAACATAACCCAAGAAAAGCAGAAAATTAGTCATGGAAGTGCACTTCTTGAGGTTGATGTAAAATTTATCTCAGCGCAAGGTTCTGAAAACATGCCTCAAGTAATCGAGATGTTCTATCTTCGACTTGATTTATCTCAACATATCATCAAAATAAACCACAAACTTGCCAAGAAAGGGGCATAGTAGTTGAGCTATCACACGCATAAAAGTGCTTGGAGCATTAGAAAGACCGAATGGCATGACTAGCCACCCATAGAGACCCTCTTTTGTTTTAAATATTGTTTTCCATTCGTCACTCGGTCAGATGCGAGTCAGGTGGTAGCCATTGCACAAATCAATCTTTGAAAAGATAATGGATTCATGCATCATATCTAACATATCGTCTATCTGAGGAATGGGAAAACAATAGTTTGTCGTGATTTTGTTGATGGCACAGCTGTCCACACACATGCACCATCTTACATCCTTCTTTGGTGTAAGGAGGGCCGGAACAATACAAGAACTAAGGCTTTCCATGATGTAGCCTGATAAGTGCTTAATTGTTTGCAAGCTAAGCCCTAATATTTGATTCATCTTGTGCTAGTTAGAGTTATTTTATTTGATTTTACATAGTTTTTGTTAATTTTTATGTTAAGGTCAAAAGGAGCAAAAAGAGAAGAATTAATGAAGAGATAGGCGTGAATCCCAAAGAAGGACCATGGTGGGTCCCATCCAAGCTATTCCAGAGGAACTTACAATTCAAAGAGGAAAAGCAAAAGAAAGAAAGAAGAAAAAGGAAGAAACCCAATATAGGGTTACAAGCCAAAAGGGGGCCCACATCCATTGCAAATAGAAGAATTTTAGAATTTAGGAAGTCCTATTCAAGTTAAAAGAGGAGTTCAAGAATGGAGAAAAACAAGGAGAGAAAGAAGGAAAATTTGGAGCAAGAGTTCAAGTCAAGATAGAAGTCCTAAAAGAGGGGTCCCACACTTATGTTGCACGCACCAAATAGGGCCCACTTTTATGATAAAAGTTCAGATTTAATTCCTTGCAACTAAATTCAGATTTGTGGGTCCGTGTGAGGATTTGTCAAGAAGATACAAGTAAGATCAGAATTAGAAAGTGCTGCTAATTAAGAAAAGAAGACTCCTATTCTAATCTAATTAGGAAGCATACTTATAAAGAAAGATGGAGATCTAATCATACAAGGAGAGAAGCCTAAAAAGGAGGAGATTGCTCATTAAAGAGATGCTTTTGCAAGACCTATAAAAGGCATATGAACAGTGCACGTCGAGCACCCTGCCCAGCCATAAAACATCACACAAACCATCTAAAAACCAGCCATTATCATCCACAAACCCTAGCAGCCATACAACACTATTGGGAGCACCTTTGGAGCATCTTTTGGAGAGCTTTTGGAGCGAGGAAAAGGAGAAAAAACTGCTGGCAGAATTCTTCTTGTTCTTCAATATTCAGAGTTCTTCTTATGGCTCTATTTTCTATTTTGTTTTCAATTCCAAACATGAGTAGCTAAACTTTTTAGGGCTAGGGTGTAATTGAAACCCTAGCCTAGTTCTATGTAGTCTCTTTTGGCGTCTTTTAATTCAGATTTCAGTTTTATTAGTTGAGATTCTAAACCATGTTTTTAATTGATGAGTTGTGTATATGCCATGCCGACCAGGTGATGTTTAATTAATTTTAAGAGTAGCTAACTTAATTTTGATTGATCTTGATGATAAGCATCTAGGGTTTAGAACCATGAATAATCTAAGTATATGCCATGCTTGGACTCATGCATTTATCTTTCCCATTGTTTTATGCATTATGTTTGTTTTGACTAGGACATATGCCATGCTTAGTTTTTGCATCATAATGAACAATTCATGTAGTATGCCACTCATTGATGCAATCCTAGGGTTATGATGCAAGTGCCAGGGCACAATTGGGTTCCCACGGGAACAATCACACGATGAAGAAACGGTCTCCAACGAAAAATCCACACAGGGAATTCTATTAATCAATTATGAACTCTGAGATCATTGATCTCTACAATGCTATATTTATAATAAAAGAAACTTAAGCCCTAAGAAACAATCCTAATCAAACTAGGAAACAAACAATAATTCTACTAAATTAGAAACTATTCCTAAACACAACTTCTTAAAAATTAATAACAATTGATAAATCAGAATGGTACGGGTCCCACATGTGGACCATGCATCTTGTTGCAATAACGTGGAATTGCTACTGCATCATTCTCTTGGGGTTGGAAAAGAGTTCGACCTCGAACTCGGCTCTTCTTCTTGACGTTACTTCTGTAGATAGTGTGTACGTGAAGCGCATCCTTGGTGAGACGAGAATTGGACCCTTTCTTTGGTGGTGTCGGCTTCATAGGACGGAGTATGACTTGCTTTTCACCATGCATAAATGTGTATGTGTTGTCACGCATGCCATTAGTGACATTCTTGTCATACATCCATGGACGACCCAACAAGATATCACAACTATCCATGGTTATCACATTACACCAAACTGCATCTGTATAATCTGCACCAATGGAAAAGGTAACTGGACATGCATATCGGACTTGCACTTCATCACCGTCATTAACCATCTAGCAAAATAAGGACGATGATGCTTCCGAACTGTTAACTGTAAGCGATCCACAAAAGCTTGGGAGATGAGATTCTGACAACTGCCTCCATCAATGACAACTGTGCATTCTTTACCATTAACTTGTCCTTTGGAACGGAAAATGTTTTCTCGCAGCCATTTCTTCTCAGTAGTCGATGTTGGTTCTTGGATGACCATGAGAGACTCAAGACCCTCCTAAGGAGGACAATCCACAATTTCCACTGTATCAGTCTCTTTAGGCTCTTCTGGAGTATCTGTCACATCACTTTCATTCTCAATGAGGTTGAGACGTTTTGGACATTCTGCTGCACGATGCCCTTGTTGTTTACAATTAAAACATGTGAACCTATTTTGTCCCTCGGGCTTACTGAAAACTTTCTCTGACGAGTTACTCGGTTTAGAACTGGAGAAATTCTTCTGCATATCCCATTTAGCGGCATTAAATTTTTGGGCTTGATGATTTGCAATTCCCTCAGCCTTGATAGCATGTTGAATAATCTCATCAACATTATCGAAATGCTTGAATGCGAGGATATCTTGAATATCAAGTGTAAGCCCATTAAACTATCTGTCAACTAAGATCTCATCATCTTCATTCAAACCACAATGAGCTTGCATAGTCATAAACTCCTCAGAATATTCAACAATTGTCTTAGATTCTTGTTTTAAGTATTGAAAACGTGAACGTAGATCTCGGGAGTAATTGATAGGCAAGAATTTCTGCTTCAACAGATTTTTCATCTCGGCCCATGTGCCAACAGGGTCAATTTGCTGGTATCTCCTCTTCTTTTGCAAGTCGGCCCACCATATTGCAGCATAATTGCGAAAACGAGTTGCCACCAGTGACCATCCGTCATTGGTTTATGTGCAAAAATATTTTCAACACACACTAACCAATCTAAAAACTCATCTGGTTTCAACTTCCCATCATATTCAGGAATCACAAGTTTTATACCCAAATCTCAATCAACATTTACCACTTGTGGGTCTCGTTGATTCCGATTATGTCCTCCATTATTTCGATGATCATCCTCACGCCGATTAGTTTCTAAAGTAGTTAATCGGGTTTCAATCCTCGCAAGAGTGTCTTGCATTTGAACCATCATTGTGGATAGTTGATTAACATTTGTTGATAATTCCGCAACAGTTCCTCTCAAATCTTCATCATTATGAGAGGAAGATTCCACTTCTACCTGCTTCTTGGGAGGCATTTTTGTTTAATGGGAATTTAAATTTGTGACTGACCTGATGTGTAGATCTGCTCACTGTGATCACGATGATGAAAATCTGACGGTGGATGAGTCTGAGACCTCGGAAAGAAGATCCTACCGTTGATCCGATGCTGCTGATGGAGATATGATGTCAGCACAACTTGACTGGAGTCTTCAAAACAAGTTGGGTTCAATATTAAATGGATCGGATCCACCCGATCCAAATCAGGCCCAAACGAACTGCTTGTGGGCTTCGTTAATGGGTCGGATCTGACCTGAATAATCCCAGAGGCCCAAAATAGAGTCTCGGCCTGCTGACGAATGAAAGAAGAAAAGGGTTTTGAGCCGTATCTCGTTAACGAAAAGGAAGCAGAGGACGAAGACGACAGGCGATTGGCGATTGGGAAGAAGAAGAAGACGATGACAGCAGGCGATTGGCGATTGGGAGGAAGAGGAAGACAACGACAGCAGGCGAGACAAAGAGACTGGTTGCTGCTGGTTGGATGCGATGAAGATGGAGTTGCAGTGGAGATGAAAATCAATGGCGCTGCTAGAGTGCGTGCTCGTCGTTGGTGCAAGGTAGTCTTCTCAACGCAGATCTACTTCTTTTCTTCTTCTTTCGCTTTCTCTCTTGTTTTTTGTTTTTTTTTTTTTTAATCTGGGTTTGGGTTGCCGAAGAAAGGGGTTGGACGAAAGGGGCTGGGGTTTTGTGGAGTTATTGGTGAGGGGGCCTGATCAATTAGGGCTTTTGGTAGTGCAGAAGATCAAGGAGGTCGTCTGGGGTGGGTGGGTTGCTGGAGTGGGGTTGGGTTCTGCTGAATGAGAGATGGGGGCGGTTTTGTAGTTCGGATGGTTCGAGGGTTTGGATTGGGTGGACGAGGATGGAGTTCAGGATGAGGGTGGAGATTGGGAAGGGCCGTGTCACTAGATGGATGGCTTCTGGATGGTTTTCAGGGTAGCGAGAAAAAGGCGGCTATGGTCTGGGATTCTCGGACAAGGAGGGATTTTCGATGGGAAGGGACGGTGGATTGGGCTAGGTTGGGCACAGGGAACTGACGAACGGAAGGAGGGATAAGGGGTAGTCACGCCGACGATCGGAGATCGTTTGGCTCTGATGCTAATTGATGCAATCCTAGGGTTAGGATGTAAGTGCCAAGGCACAATTGGGTTCCCACGGGAACAATCACATGATGAAGAAACGGTCTCCAACGAAAAATCCACACAGGGAATTCTATTAATCAATTATGAACTCTGAGATCATTGATCTCTACAATGCTATATTTATAATAAAAGAAACTTAAGCCCTAAGAAACAATCCTAATCAAACTAGGAAACAAATAATAATTCTACTAAATTAGAAACTATTCCTAAACACAACTTCTTAAAAATTAATAACAATTGATAAATCAGAATGGTACGGTCCCACATGTGGACCATGCATCTTGTTGCAATAACGTGGAATTGCTACTGCATCACTCATGAATTAGGTTTAGGGGAATAATAATCTAGATACATATGCCATGGTCTAGGTTGATAGATGTCACTAATAAAATCTGATTTTTGATTAAAAGACAATAAGGGACATACATAGGATTGGTTAGGGGAGTAGATGAAACCCTAGTTCATTCATTATTATTGATTTTCAATTCTATTACTAGTTGTGTGTTTTAGATTAATTTCTATTTAGCTTTTGATAGTTTAATTTACTGTTTTTAGAAGTTTAATTCAATCTTTCATTATTCAATTGTTTCTTTTAATCTTCTGAGTTTTAGTTATTTTTGACATTGTTTTATCATAAGTCTTCGTGGGATCGACCTCGTACTTACAATTCACTACACTACATAGTGATCTTGTGCGCTTGCGAGTTTTAATTGTGTGCATACTAGTAGCTAATTTCTAGGTTACTTGGTGCATACCATAGCCTCGCTACAATAAATCATCAACTGACACTTGTTAACTTGGGTTATATAGTAAGCAAGCAGATTTGGCAAAGGCATTCCAGGAACTAGGTCTATAGCATACAGTATGTCTTGCATTGGAGGTAGTTCTTTTGGTAGTTCCTCGGGAACCAAATCAAAAAATTCATGTAGAAGGGATTGAACCTCACTAGGAATACAATCCTTAGTGAATAAGGCAAACATCACATTTTGCTCAGTACTTCAATCCTCAAATTTAAGCATACTGAGGACATGGGGATTGGATGGGGTAGTAGGAGCTGCTGAAGAAGATGTTAATGGCGGCAATGGAAGAACGCCTACCATTTGTCCTTTCCACGCAAAAGAATGCATATGCCTCTTTTGATCAGTATATACCTCTCGATCGAAGAACCATGGTTGTCCAAGAAGTATGCGAGCAATATTCATAGGAATTATGTCACACCATATTTCATATTCACATATACAAATTTTATTAGGAACCAAACATCGGCAGGTCATAGGAATTGAATGGTCATCTACCCATGCAGCCTTGTAAGGTTTTGGGTGCTTTTCAGTGGGCAATTTTAATTTATCACTCAGTTCCTATTCAACAATATTCATAGTACTTCCACCATCAATAATTAAATTACTTATAGCTTACCTTTGCATCTCACACGTGTCCAGAATATTGAAGTTCTCCACCACTCTTTTTCTTCCTTCTCATTGGTGGTGAGGAGTTGGGCATATGATACTGATGAGTATAGGACCACCTCCTTTTTCAGTGGTGGTGGCTCTAGGAAGAGGTTCTGATTGTACTTCTTGATGAGTGCCTGGTTGTTCTTCCGCCAGTGGATTCTTAGGGGGTCGTTCCATCTCAATATGCTCATCATAATGTTCATCTTCATAATAAGCATCTTCTTCACAATAATAAAGATTTTGAACTTGTGGGCAATAATTGGCATAGTGACCATGTTGACCACATCGCCAACAACCATCATTCCATCGATCTGTCTAGGGGGTCCACGTCCCATCATATCATGTCACTATGGCACTGCACCCTTCTAGTTTTGTACAAAAGGATGCTGATTAGGCTGGTTGGGGTGTTGACGGGGTGGTGGACGATAACCTGGTGGTAGAGCACAGTTGTTTTGGAATTCGGGGACTGGATGATAACATGGTGGTGGAGCATGATTGTTCTAGAAATCAGGTATTCTATGAGTCACTGGTTCCCTGGTTTGGGTGCCGAAGCATCTCATAGTTGGTGACCACAATTCCAGTTCAACCCCTTTTGCCTCGTTATAGATTTCATCAACTATTTCAAAATCATGAATGAGGACCTCACACCTATTCTCTTGGCGCAAACTAGTTCGATAATGCTTGACTAGTGCATAATTATCTTCTTGAACTTTGCACTAAATAACATAATCATTGAACTTCTTTGTGTACTCATCTAATGATAAGGTGCCCTGCCTGAAGAGAAAGAACTATTGTTGAAGGATGTCCGGATGGTTAGAGCCTAGAGGGCAGGTACTTACGTTCGAGCTTTTCGCGCATGTCATCCCACCTAGTGATAGTAGGGCGTGTCGTGCCACCAAGCTCTTGCTGAACCCTTAAGCTTGACCTTGACAAAGGCCACGCCATACATATGGTATTAATTGAAATGGTCTTTAAGAGAATTGAGCCAATCAATAAAAGCCTTTGGGTTGAGGCGTCCAGAAAAATCAGCCACTTCAACTTTGACTCAGTAGGTAATATCATCAATTCTGGGTGCCACGGGAGTATCCTCAGGGTCATTTTCATAGGAAAAAAAAAAAGACGCTAGATGAAATCATGAATAGTTTCATGTTGGCCCGTTCCATCTTGTCGAGGTGCGATTTGTGGAATACCTGCACGAGGAGATGCTTCGATTGCTGTTCTCTGCGAAGCTGCAAACCCAGCCTCTAATTCAAGCACCCGCTCAACTAGACTAGTTTCCAACGCACGTACCCACTCAGATAATTATGATATCATAGCATCCTATTGTCGATCAGTAAATTCCCCCCGGAACATTTGACCACTTCGAGTCGACATTCTTGGTAAAGAAAACAAATTCCACTTTTTTCCTCTTAGTTCCGAATACGGGTACAATTTGGTATCAGAGCGAAGATCCCCACTCGTTTTGAGGTACCGTGATTTCATAAATTTCTTGTTAGATGGAAGGATCGTCCCACATCGGATGCCTCATGGATCACCGCTACTGATTTTCAGCGCATAAATCCAAACCTATATGAGCATTGTCAAGCTATCCACTCACCAGAGTTAAGTTTTTCCAAGGCAAGGAGAATTGATGCAGGACGAGCCAAGCCCAAGTCCATTGGGACGGACCCACGAGCTATTGGGTCAAACTGACCAACCCATTGGATCAACTCACAAATCCTAATGGGGAGTAGCCGACTGATTGTGGGAAGTCATCATATTTAGGCTTCCTAGTAGTTTGCTAGTTTTCTATTTGTTTTAGACTATTTGATTAAATTAAATTTCCCCATTTGATTAGGAACCTTCAGAAAGAAAAATCTTAGTAGGAAAAAACATCTAATGCTATTTCTCAATAAAAATATGAATCCCTTTAGGGATCGGTACCCTTGATTATTGACTAGAATATTTCAGTTTTGGCTTTGATTTGTGTTTGGTTTCTTAATCGTGTGCTGGAGTCCTTAGAATCCATCTAGATTCATCCAAATCCATTCTGCAGGTTTGGTACATTTGATCTTGATTCCCAGGCTGCATCACTAGAGTACTATTATTAGTACTTTTTTCTTTTTTCTTTTTTTGAATGGTTAGAGTATTATTAAATTGAATTGTTGATATTACTATTAATAGTCTAGTTCCAATTGAGCATGTCCAAGGAAGCCAATTATACAATTAATGAAAGTAGGTTTTTTTCAGAGGGTAACACCCCTGGGTTGTGACCTAGAGGCCTAACCGATAATTTTTCCTATATGGATAGGGTAGATTTGTGTTTTAATTAGGTACTGGCTTAAGGAGTTTTGAGTAGGGCCCTAGTGGCTCAACCCATATTTATCAAATCCGAGTAGGAATCTAGTGGAAACCTTTGCATGTTAGATAATTGTCTTTTAATTATGGGACCTAACATATTACTAAGCATCAAATGCATGTTATTTTGAATTAGGTTGGTGGGACCTCCCTTTTCTTGTGCAAGACCCATGGAGTTGCATAGACTAAAGTATTCGTTTACTAAAGATTAGTTGTGGGAGTTATCGAAAAAAAGATTTAGTTGTGGGACCCTTTTTAAATGTTGAGAGACCTTATAAACTAATGGAGATGGGACCAAGGATGAAAATAGCGGTAGCGGCGGGCGTAGCGGCCTGCCGCCAAAACGCTACGTAGCGGGCGCTACGTAGCAGCGTAGCGGTGCGATTTGGAAAAATCGTCAAAAAAATATGAAAAAATTCTAGAAAATCTAGAATATTGGAAAATGAGAGAAAATGTATATTTTTTGCAAAAATAACTAAGGTAAGGGGGCGTAGCGGTCCCCTCACTGTATAAGGTCCTGTATCGCTGTATAAATAGAAAATAATAGTAATGATCATTTTCTTCACATGTGTTCATGTTCCTTAGCTATGCTAACTTAGAAACTAATGAAAGGCTTATAAAAGAAAAAAACTATGTCATGAAGTCAAGACTTAAGAGTACCTAGAGAAAAAAATATATCTACCAAAGGGGTTATCTAATAGGATGTACTTAGAGAAGAATCATTGAGAAGAACTCTTTGTATCGACTGTAATTCGGCAAGATCATATGCTTTTTGGTGTTCTTTTAAACATAAAAGAGTAGAAGAGTTGTGGAGAAATGCTATTTGGAGAGAAGAAAAAAAATAAGTTTTATTATGCATTTTAAAAAAATTTAGAAAGTAGAAATTTTTCTCACCCCGTAGCGGCCCATAGCGGACGCAGCAGCCGCTACGGGTGCGACGGCCGATTAATCGACTGTAGCGTAGCGGTGGTGGCCGCTACGCTATGTAGCAGCCGCTATTTTCATCCATGGATGGAACCCGAACCTTTACCAAAGATGTGCACACGACATACCATCATCTCCATCCCACTTCCTTAAGTTGTTTAAGCTTGGTGTTTGTCTTTTTCGCATCATGCGATCATGTTCAGACCACCATCTCCCCTAGGACGTTTAAAGCTCTGATACTAGTTGTTACACCCTAGATTAGAGGCTGCTCAAACAAAATATTCTCATTTTTCCTTGAACCCCCATCCATAGTTACCTAGTTCGTAGTTTGAATAATTCGCATTCGAATTCGTAGTTTGCAAATTCGACACTTACCTGAATTCGAAAATTCAATGATGTAGGTTCATTTAGTTCATTTCCTGATTCGATTAATTCGTAGTTCGAATTCGACATGTTCGATATGATAGTTCGAATATATAATTTAATGAGATTTGTTATGACTTGCATATTCCTAGGTCTAACTCATATCTAACTTTCTACTAAAAATGGTGGTAACATAAACATATGCTAGATTTAAACCTCCTAAAATTGTATGCCATCAATTTAATAGTAACCAAAATTTAATTTCAATTGGAGTGAGGCCCACAGCTTGATCAATCATGTTTTATACATAGCTTCATGATTTTTCAGCGGTGTAGATTGGAAACCCAGGGCCCAAGTCATGAATATATATATATATATATATAGCATAGACCAGCTACTAAAGCGTTAGGTAATCTCATCCAGGATAAGACTTTATAGCCTATCTATGATATAATAATAATTTATTGTACACATGATAGCTAAGAAAGAGAGAGAAGGTTAAATTCCATTTTTCCAACAGTACGATTGAGAGAGCGAAGTGAGAAGCTTCCCTTTTTCATGGTTTTCTTCTTCGACTAGAGTCCGGCTCCTCTTTTTTCAGTTGAAAACGTTACAACTTCGAGTGGTGCCCGTGACCAAACACTTTATCATTGAGATTCCAGCAGTGAAAACATGTGCTGGACCATGGAGAATGTGTAACTGAGAAATAAAAGCATTTAGGTAAGCCTGTAACTTCATCATCCCCACCCCGCAGCCTTTGATTTTTCAGTTATCTTTTATTGCGAACTGCCTCACATCGGGCATTTTATTTTTCACGAACCATGGCGAATCGAACTGCGAATTGTTCGATTCGAACAGTTCGCAGTTCGAGTCCTAAACCAGCGAATTAGGTAACTATGCCCCCCACCCCAAAACCATAGTAAAGAAAACCTACAATCAAAGATATTATGTTTGCTAGGGACTTGCTAAAATATAGCTAATATGCATCCAAGAAAATCTATGATGCTATAAAATGCAATATATTAATAACCTAATACAATATGCAATTTAGGGGTTGACAATAATTCCCCAGTACAATTTATTGAATGCCATCTAAATATGCATAGGCTTACGAGGCCCTCCCCTTTATTTTCCATGTGATTAACACAACTTCTCTTAGCTTCCAAAGAAAAAGGTAGTTGAGTTGAACAAAAATAATAGTTGCTTTTTTTATTTTTATGAAAAGGACCCACCAGCAAGGAAGTATGGACCTTGGATATATTGTTCTTTTCTCTTTCATAAATTTCTTTAGGAGTTTTCTCCGGTCAATGTTCACATGGATTTGCTGGTTTCCAGATTCCCTAATGACTATCATAGAGACCAGTTTCTGGATTCGTCAAAGGCGTTGTTCAATTCCTCTGTCATGTTTTTCCTGTGCTAATGCAGTCTCTTGATGCTGCTGCAAGAATCACAGCCATCCAAGTTTGCTCCCTACATGAACCAAATAGGGTGACCAATCATATTAGGCAGACCCAGATCAAAGGGAAAAGGCTAAGATGAAGATGATGCCTTCTTTCCCTTTCGATTCAATTCCATTCCTGTCTTCTCATCTCTCTATCTCTATGGTTCCCTCTATGTACTCCCTAGTCTCTTTTAATCAATAACATTTGCCTACTGCCATTCCCACTGCTCCTTGTCTCTCTCACTGCCACACTTGCTTCTTCAACAACATCAGCAGGACTTTAATTACTGCTAAATAAGCAATTTGGATCTTGAATTGAGTTTTCAGTTCTATAATTGCTTCCATACTTACATTCAGATCTGCCACAGGCAAACGACAAAATCATTTTAAGGTAATAAACGGAAAATTATCAGCTATTTTCTACTGAACACATAATGCAGACCGTACAGCGGCCCAAAGGAAATTTCCTAGGTTTACCGGGTTTAAATTTGAACTATGGACCTCCTACTCCTAGATGTTTCTAACTTAAAGAAGCCAGTAATCTTTCTTTTTGAAGGGGCTTTCTAGGGTTGTATTTTCCATAATATTATTTCTAAGTATTAATCAATTCCCATAAAAGTTTTTTTTTTTTTTTTTTTTTTTTTTTTAAAGGAACTGTAACCACTGTCCTCTTATCTTTATCACCAAGGGGAAGAAGAACATACTGTGAATTTTGGAAGCCGAATTTTGTAAACATCCACAAGTTCCATCATTAAATCGAATAAGTTAGAGAAAGCACTGTCCAATACTATTCCAGCAATAGAAGGGTCTTCTGCTCCGTAAAGTAGGCTGTAAAACATTTACAACGAGTAGCATATTAGTAAAAATAAGAGGTGCATTAATCATCCATATTAGTTGCCATTCTACAAAAAATATGTAACGGATGTATACTACAGATTTTTCCAGAACTTTCTAAACATTCTTTTAATAGTAACTTTCTAAACAGTTATTGTGCAGATTTTTTAATGAAATATTCCTACACATAAATATATATAATGTAAATATAAAATTGCTAGTTCCAAGCACCGATAAAAGGATGGTTGTGTCAAGTTGACAACTGGCATAAAATTTTTTGTCAAATCTTATACCATGAATTCCGAAAAAACTGTTCCCTGATCATGCTAGGGCATTCCTCGCTGTAAGTGACAAACTGCAGTAGCGTCCGGTTATAGTGAAATATAAGCAAGGGTTTATTATACTAAGGCATTCATCGAATCCCCACTATAAGTGACACACTAAAACAATGCTCGGCTGTAGTGGAAAGTCAGCACTATAGATAGTTTTAATATTTCTTTTTATATCTTTAAACTATTGTTAGTAGGTTACTAATTTTGTTGAAAGATTGTAATTAGGGTAGTTTCTATTACTTTCCTAGTTTGATTAGGTTTTCTTAGCACCTAAGTTTGCTTTTCCTATTTATATTGCATTGTAGAAAAGAGATTTTCAGACTTTTGATTAATAGAAATTGTGTGGGTTTAATTCTTGAGGTGCGTTCTCGTAAGAAGTCTATGCAGAGATGTGTAATAGTGTCGCCGGACACGCACTTCAGCACCTCCACACAAGCCCTAATCCTAGGGCTTGCATTAATCTGGCAGCAGAACTCTTGGACCTAGCAACCACATTTCATGCTTCCTTCAGTCACATCAAGAGACAAGCAAATTCTTCCAGCGGGAGTTTTGAAATAGAGTTTACTTATTTCAACATAGTTTTTTTTTTTTTACGTCCATATCCTTTTTTTTTTTGTTCTTGTTTTACAGTTTTCAATATATTCCTCCTATGATGTATCCACGTTTATTTACAATAGAGTTATAATTCAAAAAAAAAAAAAAAAAAAAAAAAAAAGAAAAAAAAAGAAACAGTAGAATTAATAGGAGCTAGATATACTTTTTCCTACTCCAAAAACACGACCGACTAGCTTATAAAGACTATAAGGCTCTAGAAAGCATTTGACCACACAACATAGCGTATTAGTTTGAAATGTTTGCACTAAAAATTTAAAGAGGGGTAGAAAATAAAAGGTGCCCTAAAACAAAGTGGGAAGATTTGAATGGAGAAAGGACGACACACATTCAAATATAAAGTGATCAAGGAGCAGTGCCGAGAAGATCGGGCATCTTGCAACAATGAATGGACAAGAGCTTGGGCCAGGTACGTTCGGGCTAGATCTGTGTAATATCCCTGATTTAAATTAGGGTTTCTTTTTTTTTTTTTTTTTTTTGCATGCTTAATCAAAACTTGAATGATAGGATGTTTTCTTTTATCTTTTTATTATTTATGAATGTTGAAAATGATGATCCAATTAATTTGACTTCTTTTAATAAATAATTTGAGCTTTGTGGGCCCGAAGCTTTTAGGAGGTAATGAGGTATGAAGCATTAGTAGGGCCCTTTGATCTTAAAAATATATTAGGGGTTAAAGTATGATATGGTTGGGTTAATGGTGGGACCTTGAGTAAGTATAAGAAGAGAATTTCAACAAAGAGAAGTAGGACCTAGGACCCAAGTCTTTACTAGTAAGAGGTGGTCGGGGGGCTTGCATATGTCCTTTTAGGACTGCCACACAATATTAGAAAGAAGATTCTCCTCTTGTAGAGTTCAAATAGGAAAGGTGGGCGATCTCAAGCTATAAAGCCATGCCACCATGGGGGATGAAATCCATCTCTCTCTCTCTCTCTCTCTCTCTCTCTCTCTCTCTCTCTCTCTAACTATATTTCATCAAGAAGCCATAAACCCTAGACAAACTTAGAGGAGGAGGAACCAGCCATGTTGATTTATGAAGTCTTCCTCATATTGCTAGAGAAACCCTTGCATATCAAAGGTAAGTAGGTTTGCTAATTCTACATTTGTATGTGT
>QPKB01000002.1:24233393-24249595 GCA_003546025.1 Camphora micrantha | reverse complement strand
ATCATCAATTCTGGGTGCCACGGGAGTATCCTCAGGGTCATTTTCATAGGAAAAAAAAAGCGCTAGATGAATCATGAATAGTTCATGTTTGGCCCAGTTCCATCTTGTCGAGGTGCGATTTGTGCGATACCTGCACCGAGGAATCCTTCGATTGCTGTTCTCGCCGAAGCTGCAAACCAGCCTCTAATCAAGCCTTGGCCGCGTCAACTAGACTAGTTTCCAACGCACGTACCCACTCAGATAATTATATGATATCATGGCATCTATTGTCGATCAGTTAAATTCCCCCGGAACCATTTGACCACTCTGAGTCGCATTCTTGTAAAGAAAACAAAATCCACTTTTTTTTCCTCTTAGTTTCCGAAATACGGTACAATTTGGTTATCAGAGCGAAGATCCCCACTCGTTTTGAGGTACCGTGATTTCATAAATTTCTTTGTGAGATGGAAGGATCGTCCCACATCGGATGCCCTCATGGATCACCGCTATGGATTTTCAGCGCATAAATCCAACCTATATGAGCATTGTCAAGCTATCCACTCACCAGAGTTTAAGTTTTTCCAGAAGCAGGGAGAATTGATGCAGGCCGAGCCAGGCCCCAAGTCCATTGCGGACGGACCCATGAGCTATTGGTCCAAACTGACCAAACCATTGGATCAACTCATAAATCCTAATGGCGGGTAGAACCGACGATTTGTGGGAAGTCATCATATTTTAGGCGTTACCTAGTAGTTTGCTAGTTTTTCTATTTGTTTTAGACTATATGATTAAATTAAATTTCCCCATTTGATTAGGAACCTTCAGAAAGAAAAAATCTTTAGTAGGAAAAAACATGCTAATGCTATTTCTCAATAAAAATATGAATCCCTTTAGGGATCGGACCCCTGATTATTGACTAGAATATTTCCAGTTTTGGCTTGATTGTGTTTTGGTTTCTTAATCGTGTGCTGAGTCCTTGAATCCATCTAGATTCTTCCCAAATCCATTCTGCAGGTTTGGTACATTTGATCTTGATGTCCCAGCTCTGCATCAGCTAGAGACTATTATTAGTACTTCTTCCTTTCTTTCTTTTTATTGAATGGTTAGAGTATTATTAAATTGAATTGTTGATATTACTATTAATAGTCTAGTTCCAATTGAGCATGTCCAAGGAAGCCAATTATACAATTAATGAAAGTAGGTTTTTTTCAAAGGGTAACACCCCTGGGTTGTGACCTAGAGGCCTAACCGATAATTTTTCCTATATGGATAGGGTAGATTTGTGTTTTAATTAGGTACTGGCTTAAGGAGTTTTGAGTAGGGCCCTAGTGGCTCAACCCATATTTATTCAAATCCGAGTAGGAATCTAGTGGAAACCTTTGCATGTTAGATAATTGTCTTTTTAATTATGGGACCTAACATATAACTAAGCATCAAATGCATGTTATTTTGAATTAGGTGGTGGGACCTCCCTTTTCTTGTGCAAGACCCATGGAGTTGCATAGACTAAAGTATTCGTTTACTAAAGATTAGTTGTGGGAGTTATCAAAAAAAGATTAGTTGTGGGACCCTTTTTAAAATGTTGAGAGACCTTATAAACTAATGGAGATGGGACCAAGGATGAAAATAGCGGTAGCGGCGGGCGTAGCGGCCTGCCGCCAAAACGCTACGTAGCGGGCGCTACGTAGCAGCGTAGCGGTGCGATTTGGAAAAATCGTCAAAAAAATATGAAAAAATTCTAGAAAATCTAGAATATTGGAAAATGAGAGAAAATGTATATTTTTTGCAAAAATAACTAAGGTAAGGGGGCGTAGCGGTCCCCTCACTGTATAAGGTCCTGTATCGCTGTATAAATAGAAATAATAGTAATGATCATTTTCTTCACATGTGTTCATGTTCCTTAGCTATGCTAACTTAGAAACTAATGAAAGGCTTACAAAAGAAAAAAACTATGTCATGAAGTCAAGACTTAAGAGTACCTAGAGAAAAAAATACATCTACCAAAGGGGTTATCTAATAGGATGTACTTAGAGAAGAATCATTGAGAAGAACTCTTTGTATCGACTGTAATTCGGCAAGATCATATGCTTTTTAGTGTTCTTTTAAACATAAAAGAGTAGAAGAGTTGTGGAGAAATGTTATTTGGAGAGAAGAAAAAAAATAAGTCTTATTATGCATTTTAAAAAAATTTGGAAAATAGGAATTTTTCTCACCCCGTAGCGGCCCGTAGAGGACGCAGCGGCCGCTACGGGTGCGACGGCCGATAAATCGGCCGTAGCGTAGCGGTGGTGGCCGCTACGCTATGTAGCGGCTGCTATTTTCATCCATGGATGGGACCCGAACCTTTACCAAAGATGTGCACACGACATACCATCATCTCCATCCCACTTCCTTAAGTTGTTTAAGCTTGGTGTTTGTCTTTTTCGCATCATGCGATCATGTTCAGACCACCATCTCCCCTAGGACGTTTTAAAGCTCTGATACTAGTTGTTACACCCTAGATTAGAGGCTGCTCAAACAAAATATTCTCATTTTTCCTTGAACCCCCATCCATAGTTACCTAGTTCGTAGTTTGAATAATTCGCATTCGAATTCGTAGTTCGCAAATTCGACACTTACCTGAATTTCGAAAATTCAATGATGGTAGGTTTCATTTAGTTCATTTCCTGATTCGATTAATTCGTAGTTCGAATTCGACATGTTCGATATGATAGTTCGAATATATAATTTAATGAGATTTGTTATGACTTGCATATTCCTAGGTCTAACTCATATCTAACTTTCTTCTAAAAAATGGTGGTAACATAAACATATGCTAGATTTTAAACCTCCTAAAATTGTATGCATCAATTAATAGTAACCAAAATTTAATTTCAATTGGAGTGAGGCCCACAGCTTGATCAATCATGTTTTATACATAGCTTCATGATTTTTCAGCGGTGTAGATTGGAAACCTAGGGCCCAAGTCATGAATATATATATATATATATAGCATAGACCAGCTACTAAAGCGTTAGGTAATCTCATCCAGGATAAGACTTTAGCCTATCTATGATATAATAATAATTTATTGTACACATGATAGCTAAGAAAGAGAGAGAAGGTCAAATTCCATTTTTCCAACAGTACAATTGAGAGAGCGAAGTGAGAAGCTTCCCTTTTTCATGGTTTTCTTCTTCGACTAGAGTCCAGCTCCACTTTTTTCAGTTGAAAACGTTACGACTTTGAGTGGTGCCCGTGACCAAACACTTTATCATTGAGATTCCAGCAGTGAAAACATGTGCTGGACCATGGAGAACGTGTAACTGAGAAATAAAAGCATTTAGGTAAGCCTGTAACTTCATCATCCCTACCCCGCAGCCTTTGATTTTTCATTTATCTTTTATTGCGAACTGCCTTGAATCGAGCATTTTATTTTTCACGAACCATGGCGAATCGAACTGCGAATTGTTTGATTCGAACAGTTCACAGTTCGAGTCCTAAACCAGCGAATTAGGTAACTATGCCCCCACCCCAAAACCATAGTAAAGAAAACCTACAATCAAAGATATTATGTTTGCTAGGGACTTGCTAAAATATAGCTAATATGCATCCAAGAAAATCTATGATGCTATAAAATGCAATATATTAATAACCTAATACAATATGCAATTTAGGGGTTGACAATAATTCCCCAGTACAATTTATTGAATGCCATCTATATATGCATAGCCTTACGAGGCCCTCCCCTTTATTTTCCATGTGATTAACACAACTTCTCTTAGCTTCCAAAGAAAAAGGTAGTTGAGTTGAACAAAAATAATAGTTGCTTTTTTTATTTTTATGAAAAGGACCCACCAGCAAGGAAGTATGGACCTTGGATACATTGTTCTTTTCTCTTTCATAAATTTCTTTAGGAGTTTTCTCCGGTCAATGTTCACATGGATTTGCTGGTTTCCAGATTCCCTAATGACTATCATAGAGACCAGTTTCTGGATTCGTCCAAGGCGTTGTTCAATTCCTCTGTCATGTTTTTCCTGTGCTAATGCAGTCTCTTGATGCTGCTGCAAGAATCACAGCCATCCAAGTTTGCTCCCTACATGAACCAAATAGGGTGACCAATCATATTAGGCGGACCCAGATCAAAGGGAAAAAGCTAAGATGAAGATGATGCCTTCTTTCCCTTTCGATTCAATTCCATTCCTGTCTTCTCATCTCTCTATCTCTATGGTTCCCTCTATGTACTCCCTAGTCTCCTTTAATCAATAACATTTGCCTACTGCCATTCCCACTGCTCCTTGTCTCTCTCACTGCCACACTTGCTTCTTCAACAACATCAGCAGGACTTTAATTACTGCTAAATAAGCAATTTGGATCTTGAATTGAGTTTTCAGTTCTATAATTGCTTCCATACTTACATTCAGATCAGCCACAGGCAAACGACAAAATCATTTTAAGGTAATAAACGGAAAATTATCAGCTATTTTCTACTGAACACATAATGCAGACCGTACAGCGGCCCAAAGGAAATTTCCTAGGTTTACCGGGTTTAAATTTGAACTATGGACCTCCTACTCCTAGATGTTTCTAACTTAAAGAAGCCAGTAATCTTTCTTTTTGAAGGGGCTTTCTAGGGTTGTATTTTCCATAATATTATTTCTAAGTATTAATCATTCCCATATAAAAGTTTTTTTTTTTTTTTTTTTTTTTTAAAGGAACTGTAACCACTGTCCTCTTATCTTTATCACCAAGGGGAAGAAGAACATACTGTGAATTTTGGAAGCCGAATTTTGTAAACATCCACAAGTTCCATCATTAAATCGAATAAGTTAGAGAAAGCACTGTCCAATACTATTCCAGCAATAGAAGGGTCTTCTGCTCCGTAAAGTAGGCTGTAAAACATTTACAACGAGTAGCATATTAGTAAAAGTAAGAGGTGCATTAATCATCCATATTAGTTGCCATTCTACAAAAAATATGTAACGGATGTATTCTACAGATTTTTCCAGAACTTTCTAAACATTCTTTTAATAGTAACTTTCTAAACAGTTATTGTGCAGATTTTTTAATGAAATATTCCTACACATAAATATATATAATGTAAATATAAAATTGCTAGTTCCAAGCACCGATAAAAGGATGGTTGTGTCAAGTTGACAACTGGCATAAATTTTTTTGTCAAATCTTATACCATGAATTCCGAAAAAACTGTTCCCTGATCATGCTAGGGCATTCCTCGCTGTAAGTGACAAACTGCAGTAGCGTCCGGTTATAGTGAAATATAAGCAAGGGTTTATTATACTAGGGCATTCATCGAATCCCCACTATAAGTGACACACTAAAACAATGCTCGGCTGTAGTGGAAAGTCAGCACTATAGATAGTTTTAATATTTCTTTTTATATCTTTAAACTATTGTTAGTAGGTTACTAATTTTGTTGAAAGATTGTAATTAGGGTAGTTTCTATTGCTTTCCTAGTTTGATTCGGTTTTCTTAGCACCTAAGTTTGCTTTTCCTATTTATATTGCATTGTAGAAAAGAGATTTTCAGACTTTTGATTAATAGAAATTGTGTGGGTTTAATTCTTGAGGTGCGTTCTCGTAAGAAGTCTCTGCAGAGACGTGTAATAGTGTCGCCGGACACGCACTTCAGCACCTCCACACAAGCCCTAATCCTAGGGCCTGCATTAATCTGGCAGCAGAACTCTTGGACCTAGCAACCACATTTCATGCTTCCTTCAGTCACATCAAGAGACAAGCAAATTCTTCCAGCGGGAGTTTTGAAATAGAGTTTACTTATTTCAACATAGTTTTTTTTTTTTTACGTCCATATCCTTTTTTTTTTGTTCTTGTTTTACAGTTTTCAATATATTCCTCCTATGATGTATCCACGTTTATTTACAAATAGAGTTATAATTCAAAAAAAAAAAAAAAAAAACAGTAGAATTAATAGGAGCTAGATATACTTTTTCCTACTCCAAAAACACGACCGACTAGCTTATAAAGACTATAAGGCTCTAGAAAGCATTTGACCACACAACATAGCGTATTAGTTTGAAATGTTTGCACTAAAAATTTAAAGAGGGGTAGTAAATAAAAGGTGCCCTAAAACAAAGTGGGAAGATTTGAATGGAGAAAGGACGACACACATTCAAATATAAAGTGATCAAGGAGCAGTGCCGAGAAGATCGGGCATCTTGCAACAATGAATGGACAAGAGCTTGGGCCAGGTACGTTCGGGCTAGATCTGTGTAATATCCCTGATTTAAATTAGGGTTTCTTTTTTCTTTTTTTTTTTTTTGCATGCTTAATCAAAACTTATCCAATGCTTTGAATTTTTGAATGATAGGATGTTTTCTTTTATCTTTTTATTATTTATGAATGTTGAAAATGATGATCCAATTAATTTGACTTCTTTTAATAAATAATTTGAGCTTTGTGGGCCCGAAGCTTTTAGGAGGTAATGAGGTATGAAGCATTAGTAGGGCCCTTTGATCTTAAAAATATATTAGGGGTTAAAGTATGATATGGTTGGGTTAATGGTGGGACCTTGAGTAAGTATAAGAAGAGAATTTCAACAAAGAGAAGTAGGACCTAGGACCCAAGTCTTTACTAGTAAGAGGTGGTCGGGGGGCTTGCACATGTCCTTTTAGGACTGCCACACAATATTAGAAAGAAGATTCTCCTCTTGTAGAGTTCAAATAGGAAAGGTGGGCGATCTCAAGCTATAAAGCCATGCCACCATGGGGGATGAAATCCATCTCTCTCTCTCTCTCTCTCTCTCTCTCTCTAACTATATTTCATCAAGAAGCCATAAACCCTAGACAAACTTAGAGGAGGAGGAACCAGCCATGTTGATTTATGAAGTCTTCCTCATATTGCTAGAGAAACCCTTGCATATCAAAGGTAAGTAGGTTCGCTAATTCTACATTTGTATGTGTTGCTCTTTTCTTGTTTTGGATGCTAGGAAAATCTACTATGATAAGTTATAGGATTAAATCTTTGATTTTGTGGAAGAAATTAGTGTATTGCGAGATGAAACCTTAGTGATATAGTGGAATTCTTTGATTGAACAATTGTATGGTGAATGCCATGCTGGCCGATGGTGTATTGGGAGTTGGTAAGGCCTGGCCAAATGTGGAATAGGTTTCCATGGGGAAGCCGAGCCCCACTTTGGGGTTTTTGTGCATGGCCGAACCCATGCCAAGGATTTTTGGCTTTGGCTGAACCCCTATTTGGGATTTAGTCTTGGATAATCATGGGGGAAACCCTATGTAAGGGTTTTCCATGTAATTTGGGATTTTGAATGTTGGGTTTTTCTATGTTGTAACATCTAAGGCATATGGTTTTATGTATATAACTGAAATTCAAAATTGTTGTTGAATCCGGACATTTGTATCTCGGACATGTCATGCATCTTATTTGTTTGGAGCTCCATGTTAGTCTTATGGCTAGTAAATCTAGTATTATAAGCATCCCCTTAGTGAATTACGTGGTGATTTTAAATCTGAAACTCATAAGCAATAAAGGTTCTTATTCATGCTCTTTATGCGTTTGATGAAATTCCTAAAAGCTATGATTTGATATTGCATGTTCCTTGGGTTGAGGGTTTCTAATTGATATCACATGTGATTTATTAAACAAGTTAACAGTGTTGATTTTGTGGAGTATTCATAGGATGTGATATGAAAAGGTGATGTGATCACCTCTAAACAAACGGATACCAATTATGAATTGAAGTGGGGCAATAACTAAATCTGATCTTGTGATGGGGAACCGGTTACATATCAATTTATTATAAGTATGGATAACTGGAGAAGTTGTGGATTATGGATATTGGACATATGTTGAGAAGTTGGAAAATCTCACCAAGTCTAAAAGAACCATGGGGCCACTTATCTACTAGCAAGGTACAGGAAGACATCAACCATACTCGGGCCATTTGATTATGTTATGTGAGACCTATGGGAGATGAGTCCGGTACCGGCTACGCTATACTATGTTACGTACGTGTTATGCTATGGACCCTCATGGTCAATCTATGCTATGGACCTTCAGGGTGGATTATGTTTATGGATCCTTAGGGGCAGATTTATGTTTATAGATCCTAGCTGGTTGTTAAGTCTTTAACCCTCCAATGGACAACTATGATGCTATGGACCTAATAGGGTGTAAGGAGTTACAAGTTGTATGGTGGTATCCTATGTTGTGACTTGCACATTCTTGAGCAAGACTATGTTGACCTGTGGCTATGATGCAGACAAGTGCTAACACATGGGAAAAGAAAATAATAATTCCATAAGATACACTAACTCGAATTGGATGCCACATGTGAATTACTACACTGCTTACTACTGCTTTTCTTGTTCAATTGCATTGTTTGTTTATTGAATGCATATTAGCTTAGAATATCTATTCACCAGTGTGTGCTGATAAGTGGTCTGCCCCTACTTCAGGTAACCAGGACATAGGTGATCAAGAGCTTTGTGATGACCTGCACATAGGCTTCAACATGCGCAGCTGAGAGAGCAGATCAAGATTGATTAGTTTCAAGGGATTAACCTTAAAAAATTTAGTTTGATTAAAATTCAGCAATTTAAACATTCTTTGGCTATGTATGGAATTCTTTAGTGATTTTATTGGACAACGTTCCCTTTATTGTTTAGATTTGATTATTTAATGAAAGTTGGTTTAAGTAGGTAAACGCCTAAATCTTTATGTGATTTTGATTTAACTTATGCATGGTGTGTGATGCTTATGAGTCACAATCCAGAATCCGACAGGGCCCTGGGTTTCAGGGCATGACAATCTGGGTCAAGTACAACTGACTCGTAAGGAAAGCCTGGGCACCAACATTTTTTCAGCACACAGCCAACAGGTAGAGTTGACCAGATTGGACAACTCAAATAGTTTTGCACGTTTTAGAGCCATTCAAACTCAGATTTGCAAACTGTCTTCCCCTGCAAACTCTAAGAACGAGATCTACGCAAAAAGTTAGCCATTTAATTTTTAGTACTAGATGCCTATTATTTAAAAAAAAAAAAAAAAATCAATCAAGAAACCACAAGTGGAGATAACTGAGTTGACCCCAAAACAAATAAGTGAATAAATCTCATATGTCACAACAAGTAGATGAGTTGAGAATATGCAACAACCAATTGTTTGTCAAGCTCTCGACATCCATGTCTGATTAGACAAATGCTATCAATCAAATTATGGATAATATTGCATGTCTTCCACAAATCCAACAACTATTAACTTGAAAGGACACAACTTACAAATCTAGAGTACAACCACATGGATAACAAGCGCTGGAAAGAAATCCACTGAGAAGAAGAGCCAATTTTTCAAAATCAACTTAACCAAGGTCCCCTGAATATGGATAGGGATTTTGAGTATTAAAACTGTTATTCCTAAGTACAATGGCAAGATACAACCATAAACATGGCTAGTGTACAAGGAGAATATGTTTGCTCACAAACCTATGTCAGATGGACACAATGTTACACCAGTAGCTACCAGACTTTGTGGGAATGCAACTATTTGATGGATGAAGTTACAGTATGATGGTGACATCAGAGTATGGATCCAATGGAAACAGGGATAGGAATGTGGAATCCATGGATGAAAATCGCAGTATCGGTTGCTGTATCAGCCCACCCCAAAAACTAATACGGTCGTGGTTGTCGCGGCGTGAATTTTTTTTTTACCCTAAAAAAATTCTGAAAAAATATCCAAAAAATCCAGAATATTGTAAAATAATAGAAAATCATGTTTTTTTTTTTCCCTTAGTAAAAAACTATAAATCAAAATATCGGACCCCCTAAATCATAACATTTTGTATTGATATTGTTTAATCTTTTATTAATAAATATATTATGTTTTAAGGTTTAATATTTTGCCTCATCCTCATGATTTATAGATCCATCAATGTAATTCATAACCAAATCCAAACTACTCAAAAACATAGTTTATATTAGCTTTGTAAAAAAAAAAAAAAACACCTCATCTTCAAATATCCTTAATTCGTGGTAAAAAAAAATAAAATTAAAAAAATTGTAATAAAATTTGATAATGGCCCATTATAAAAGGGGATCATCCTTTTAGTGGTTTAAATTTTTTGAGTTTCTTAAAAGTTGTAGTTTAAAAAAAAATTCTTAAAGTGCATTAAGAGTAATAAATAAAATTAAGGGTTGTAATTAAAAGAAAACAGCGATACGGAGCCCATCTATCAAAGTGGGGCATTTAATTGAGTTGGATAAAACTTTAGAATTTATGGTGTGGAGCCACAAATTTTGGGAGAATTAAAAGGGGAATTTCCTTAAGACGTGCCAAGCCCAACACAGCGTTAAAAGGGGCATTAATTGTTAACACCTTGCCCAACATAGAAATAAAATCCATAAAATCTTGAATAGGGCATTTACCCCCTTTTGTTCTCCCTTTCCAACGAGAAAGGGGGAAAACAAAACCAAAAAATGGGAAGATGAAGAAGGAAGGAGGAGAGGAAAAGGAGAAGAGAAGGGATGAGGGAGAGGAAGACGAAGAAGAAGAGGAGATGAGCATGAGACGGACGATCCTTTTTCTTTACTTTTGTTTTTCAAATTTTCATCATCCAATGGTAGTTCGTGTGTCTCCCTCTCTCTTTCATTTTTTCCTATTTTTCTAGCCCTAAATGAGAACTGCTACAATAATTATATCGGCCGATACCGATAACTTGGCTGATATTTTAATCAGCCCATATTTACCGATATAGCCACGATATTTTATTGTGGCGAAGCCGACACCGGTATACAATAAAATATCATTACGGTGACGGCCGATATCTTAAACCATGGTGGAATCTAATGAAACAAAGATTCCTTTGGGTCAATTATCAGACAGTTTGTTCTTCAAACTTCAGGATTTGAAACAAGGCAAAAACCAATAATCAAGTAAACGGATGAAATTCTTTCCACTCCAAGCAACATGTGACTAGGACAAATAAAAGGATGTCACAGCATGCAGGTACTATCATGACCTTAGAATGCACGTACAGTATCTCTTGGCTTCTCAAAACTTTGAAACAATCAACAAAGTGGTAAAATATGCATTGGAAGAAGAGATATCCAAATTATCAAGCTCACAAGTTCACATCATTTAAAGGGATTGGTCAGTCATCTTTGTCTCCTCATACAATACAAGTACTCGACTCAAATCAAGCCAAGATCCAAGATCAAGTTTCCACTCTAATTGAACTGAGAAGGACAAGAACTCGCCTGTGTTATTATTGTCAGGAAAAAGATCAGTTATCATTCCAATGTCCAAAACAACCTCCAAAAGCTTCAATACATGTACACGTGACAGAAGAGTAAGAAGATGATTTCTTTTTACCAAAAAAAAAAAGTAACAAGATGAGGAGCATATGATGAACCAAAATCTAAGAAATCAAAGTTAACTATAGAAACAAAAGAAGAACAAAACATACAGCAAATTGATATCCATGGCAACTCTGATGCTAACGTTCTGATGAGTCAAAGAATGGTGCTAGAGCAGCCTACATAAACTGTAGAAAAGCAATGGTTATGGAATAATATCCTTCATTCAACGGGCCATGTAAATGGACAGAATTGTACGGTAGTGAATAGTGATTGATGATGGGAGCTTCGGCAACGTTAAGTCTCTTGTGGACCGTCTACAACTAAGGTGCACAAACATCCTCAACCCTATTTTGTTTGATTGCCGATTCAAGGGATGAGATACAAGTGAAATGAAAAGAATGGAATTTTATCGGATGAGAAAGAAATACATATAAAATCATTGAAAATGGCAAACAAGTTACACGTATTCTATGAAGCCGGAGCCACCAAAGAAAGGATCAAAGTCAGGTGTTACAAAAGGATCACTTCAAGTGCCACATGTTTATTACATAAAGCTAATAAGACTCAAGCTCAAGGTCGAGCTCTTTGAGCCTAAGGGGAATGATGCAACATCTATAGATCAACAACCCAGCCAAAAACTGTAGCCCAACTTTTAAGCCAAAGAGGAGGGATTTTCTGACTTTAATCGGTGCAAAAAGGAAAGAAAATTTATTTAGAATTTAAGTAGGTATATATTTGCTAAATTGATGGTTAGGATTCTTTAAATAGATTAGCTTAGGTCAAGATAGAGTTTCAATTTTGAGAACTGCTTTACGGCTTTCATGAATTGTGAAGCAGTAGAAAAAAAAAAATCAGAGTTGAATAATAAGAAGATTTTTCATCCCTGCGTAGGTTTTTATCTTTGCCAAATGTCTCTAGCAGACTTATTTTTTATGTTCTTTTGCACCCCAAAATCTCTTGCTACAGAACTTTATTCCTCTCGATCAAACCCTTCCTCTAGGATTCGCATCATGTTCTTCCTTTGAATAGAGCTATTGAACTCAGGGTGCCATTTTATGGCACAAAAGATCTCATATCTAAAAAACTTGATATTTGGTTTTCAAAGAGGAGGCTTTCACCTAAAATCGCAATTGATCTCTTTCTTTCTGCAGTGTTATCAAAAGTCGGCATCATTTATCATACAGGAGAGTTATAACTAAAGAACTTGACAGTGGATTTTATATTGGAAGTTTCCAGGCTCTAAACCGTGCCATCCATTATTTAAAACATAAACACACACAGAAGTAGTTATTTACAGTTCTAACATTGAACTACCAGATTCTACCAGTTTACACTTGAATATTCTGAAATAATGCGTAAGTACCTTGTGACAGCACCCATTGATCGACCCCAAAGCCCTATGCATGAAATTTGCTTGTTGCTTCGCAGAAAAGACACCACAACTTTAAGATCGTCTTTCTGAAAGGCAAGAAAAAAAACAGGTTGAATGGTTAAAAAAGTAATAAGCATTGGAACTCAAAGACTCATGAGTCATGACAACATATTCTATTAAATACCTCATGCCAACCAAGGCTAACATAATCACCACCAGAAATGCCCGAACCAGAAAAATCAAGAGTAAATACAGTAATATTTGAAGGAAGTAGAATAGCAGCGGCCTCATTTGCATCTGCCCTACACCCACTGCATGCATTAAAAAAAGGAAGAAACTTCAGCCAACAAAACCAAGACTTCCCTCTCTAATGAACACAGATTCAACTATGATGAACAAGACATGAAACTAAAAAATTATATTAGTTAAAATTTGAAATAAAAGGTTGCCTCACACATAGAATTAAAGTACAGCAGTCCAATTAAAAAATAAAAAAAAAGAACAGAAAGCACGAAACTGCAAGATATTTAAAGCATTCTTAAAAGAAGAAGTAACCCACCTATTTCCATGGCAGTAAATAACACATGGGAGGGGAGTGTTTTCAGGGAAGGGTGAAGGGACATAATGACTGCACTTCAGGATATGGCCTCTTCCATTTTGAAGCTGATATATTGAAAGGGTACTCCAGCAATGTTAGCAGTTATGACATGCACTGTTCCAGAAATATGATGACTCAAAAAAGACAGGAAAAACCTTGGTAATTGATCTCCGTACTTGCCTCCAAGTCTTGGCGCTTATAGTTTCTCCCTGCAAGAGTGAATTCTGCTTCCCATAAATACTGGTCTGGATTATAGTCAGCCCTGTATATCCATCCATCACGTTAGGGAAGGTAAAAGCATAACAATAAAGAAAGATGGTGATATATTGTCCAAAGATAATCTGTATTTTTTCCTTAAATCCCATTAAAAGCTCCGCACCAAACTTTCAAGAGACCATGATGTGAGGAAACAACATAGAAATCTATAATTTATTTGAGAAACTAAAGATTCACGTCATAGTTGAGACATTGCTTTGATGATGACAACGATGAAAGTAAAGAATCACGAATGTGTAAAACGAATTCCTACCCTCCGCAGAAAGAGTTAAGGATGCAAAGTAAGCATCAATGGGCCTCACTTATAAGTTGTGAAACAAGGCTATAGTTTAGAACCGCAAAATCAGAACATAGTTTCAAATATAAATTTGGTATGTAATCAAGGAAAAAAATTCCTTCATCAATTTAAGTCTATCCCATCAAATGACTTGAGTTTCAAAACACATCCAACAAAAAACTGCAATACTACGCACTGAAAGATGAAAACGAAACCAGGGCATGTACCTAGGTGGCCGAATCACAAAATTGATGAATTGTTCTATCATCTTCCTTCTCCTCCTCAGAGTTACTCCGCTTTGAGGTCTAACAATGCAGCGGAGGCTCTGAGAACCTGAAACCTGAAATTTTAATTCCCCACCATTTCAGATATGAAACTTTCCAAAACTCCAATGCACCAGAAGGCCAGTATCTTCAAAAGAATCCTAATCCTTGCCAAGGATCATATACAATAAACCACATCCAAATCATCTGCCATGTTGGGTTCTGCAGTCCCACAAGCTACCGCTCACTTCAAAATATATATATATATATATATATCACAAAGGGCGATTGCAGGAAAATTCACTGTATCACCAGTCAATCTTGCACATAGAAGTTCCAAAAACCTCTAAACTCCACCTGAAAATCAGCTTGCTCTCATCACATCTGAGCTTGATCTGGCATCAAAAAATCGTGCAGTCCAATAACATCACAAAAAGTCCAAAACAAACCCTAGAAACCAAATTTACGCCTTGAATCTCGATGTTATCATCAATCCATAGCAAATTCACCACATTTCCAGCTACAGCGACAGATCTGACCGTTCAAAAACGCCTCAGTACCTTCACAGTAGAACCCAATAGACCACACCAATACCACCAAATCTCAGTCTGAAAGATCAAATTACCACCGAACTCATCCCAAACAACATGCAATTCCCCACCACATCCAAATCTAGCCCCGTTAAAAAAAAAAATGCTTTCCAAATCTCACAAAAAAATTACATCAAGTTTAAGTTAAATCTGTCAAACCCGCACATTTCCAGATCCAGAACCCTCATTACCTCGCGAACAAATCAAAGCCTCAAACCCCCAGAAATCGCAAAGACATTGTTCCTCGACCGATTAAACAAACAACATCAAGTTCATCAGACATCTTTCACCCAAATTCAAAACTTAAAAAACTTATCAGAAACTTCACAAACAGATCGAAGAACAACTATATTTTGACGAACAGATCCAAACGGAGAAGCCACGAACACGAAAGAATGCAGGTGAAAACGCACACTCTCTACCTAAAATCGGTCCGGTCCGTAACAAGGAAGATAGAGATTTCTGAAGACTTCTGAAAATAGGCTCTCTCTTCGGGAGGAAGGAGGAGAGAGCTAATAAAAGCCGTACCCACAGAAAGCAGAAAAGTTAGAAAAAGTAGGAGGGGGAGTTGGCTTTTAATGAGAGCAGAGATTGTTTTTAATGTTAGCGACTCTCTGGTTCGTTGAGACCACGGATTAAGTGGGCAAAAGTTCACGGGACATTTATATAAGATATAGAAGTTCCCGCGCTCACCCCACTGACCGGGTTTTTCAAACCGGGTGTGGGGGAAATGTTGAGGAAAACGTTGGGGTCGTCTGTGGCAACTCAAATTGACGGACTCATTTTTTGTCTGAGAGTGTGGCTTGGTCATAGGTGCAGCATTTTGGGAGAAGATTTATTGTGCAATTTATTTTGGGTGTTTTCTGTTATTGATAGGTTTTGAAGTTACTATTCTCCTGTAGGAAAATTAATTCCTGCATAAGTCCCTTAGTTATGTTAAAGTTCCATTTTTTCAATGAAAAGAGATTTCCTCCCATGCATTTTGCTTCCCCTTTAACTTCTTTCTTCAGTTGCATCCCAATCTTATATCATCTCGCTACTTGATATGCTTCCTTCTCCTTCATCTCTTTTCCTTTTCCATTCTCCTTCTTTGTTTAACCCTTCTCGCACATCTCTCCATATCTCTCTCTCTATCTCTGTACCGATTCTTATTTTCTACTGTTCTAATCATTTGCAAAAGAACGATATAGAGTGAGGTAGCAAAGCTCGTAAAGGTTAAGAGAAAAAAGAAGCCATTATAAAACTACATTACTATCCATCTCCCCTTGGTTTTAGCATTGTCAGGTCCATCTCTATCTAGAATTTCTTGTTAGCATTGGTTTTACATGCTTTCCTTTTCCTTTTCTCTTCAATGTTTCTAATTTCTTAATATCTAATGTTGGAGAGAGCAAAGAAGGGAAAACCTTCTCCTCCAAAGCGCCCCCCCCCCCCCCCCCCCCCCCGCGCACAGCTAAACGGGAGCAAGCAACTGAATTGTATTATAAGGCGGGACCCTTCTAAATCTCAATAGGT
>QPKB01000002.1:24038698-24232393 GCA_003546025.1 Camphora micrantha | reverse complement strand
ATCATCAATTCTGGGTGCCACGGGAGTATCCTCAGGGTCATTTTCATAGGAAAAAAAAAAAAGACGCTAGATGAAATCATGAATAGTTTCATGTTGGCCCGTTCCATCTTGTCGAGGTGCGATTTGTGGAATACCTGCACGAGGAGATCCTTCGATTGCTGTTCTCTGCGAAGCTGCAAACCCAGCCTCTAATTCAAGCACCCGCTCAACTAGACTAGTTTCCAACGCACGTACCCACTCAGATAATTATGATATCATAGCATTGTCGATCAGTAAATTCCCCCCGGAACATTTGACCACTTCGAGTCGACATTCTTGGTAAAGAAAACAAATTCCACTTTTTTCCTCTTAGTTCCGAATACGGGTACAATTTGGTATCAGAGCGAAGATCCCCACTCGTTTTGAGGTACCGTGATTTCATAAATTTCTTGTTAGATGGAAGGATCGTCCCACATCGGATGCCTCATGGATCACCGCTACTGATTTTCAGCGCATAAATCCAAACCTATATGAGCATTGTCAAGCTATCCACTCACCAAGTTAAGTTTTTCCAAGGCAGGAGAATTGATGCAGGACGAGCCAAGCCCAAGTCCATTGGGACGGACCCATGAGCTATTGGGTCAAACTGACCAACCCATTGGATCAACTCATAAATCCTAATGGGGAGTAGCCGACTGATTGTGGGAAGTCATCATATTTAGGCTTCCTAGTAGTTTGCTAGTTTTCTATTTGTTTTAGACTATTTGATTAAATTAAATTTCCCCATTTGATTAGGAACCTTTAGAAAGAAAAATCTTAGTAGGAAAAAACATCTAATGCTCTTTCTCAATAAAAATATGAATCCCTTTAGGGATCGGTACCCTTGATTATTGACTAGAATATTTCAGTTTCGGCTTTGATTTGTGTTTGGTTTCTTAATCGTGTGCTGGAGTCCTTAGAATCCATCTGGATTCATCCAAATCCATTCTGCAGGTTTGGTACATTTGATCTTGATTCCCAGGCTGCATCGCTAGAGTACTATTATTATTACTTTTTTCTTTTTTCTTTTTTTGAATGGTTAGAGTATTATTAAATTGAATTGTTGATATTACTATTAATAGTCTAGTTCCAATTGAGCATGTCCAAGGAAGCCAATTATACAATTAATGAAAGTCGGTTTTTTTCAGAGGGTAACACCCCTGGGTTGTGACCTAGAGGCCTAACCGATAATTTTTCCTATGGATAGGGTAGATTGTGTTTTTAATTAGGTAATGGCTTAAGGAGTTTTGAGTAGGGCCCTAGTGGCTCAACCCATATTTATCAAATCCAAGTAGGAATCTAGTGGAAACCTTTGCATGTTAGATAATTGTCTTTTAATTATGGGACCTAACATATTACTAAGCATCAAATGCATGTTATTTTGAATTAGGTTGGTGGGACCTCCCTTTTCTTGTGCAAGACCCATGGAGTTGCATAGACTAAAGTATTCGTTTACTAAAGATTAGTTGTGGGAGTTATCGAAAAAAAGAAATAGTTGTTGGACCCTTTTTAAATGTTGAGAGACCTTATAAACTAATGGAGATGGGACCAAGGATAAAAATAGTGGTAGCGGCGGGCGTAGCGGCCTGCCGCCAAAACGCTACGTAGCGGGCGCTACGTAGCGGCGTAGCGGTGCGATTTGGAAAAATCGTCAAAAAAATATGAAAAAATTCAAGAAAATCTAGAATATTGGAAAATGAGAGAAAATGTATATTTTTGCAAAAATAACTAAAGTAAGGGGGCGTAGCGGTCCCCTCACTGTATAAGGTCCTGTATAGCTGTATAAATAAAAAATAATAGTAATGATCATTTTCTTCACATGTGTTCATGTTCCTTAGCTATGCTAACTTAGAAACTAATGAAAGGCTTATATAAAAGAAAAAAACTATGTCATGAAGTCAAGACTTAAGAGTACCTAGAGAAAAAAATATATCTACCAAAGGGGTTATCTAATAGGATGTACTTAGAGAAGAATCATTGAGAAGAACTCTTTGTATCGACTGTAATTCGGCAAGATCATATGCTTTTTGGTGTTCTTTTAAACATAAAAGAGTAGAAGAGTTGTGGAGAAATGCTATTTGGAGAGAAGAAAAAAAATAAGTTTATTATGCATTTTAAAAAAATTTAAAATAGAAATTTTTCTCACCCCGTAGCGGCCCGTAGAGGACGCAGCGGCCGCTACGGGTGCGACGGCCGATTAATCGCCTGTAGCGTAGCGGTGGTGGCCGCTACGCTATGTAGCGGCGCTATTTTCATCCATGGATGGAACCCGAACCTTTACCAAAGATGTGCACACGACATACCATCATCTCCATCCCACTTCCTTAAGTTGTTTAAGCTTGGTGTTTGTCTTTTTCGCATCATGCGATCATGTTCAGACCACCATCTCCCCTAGGACGTTTAAAGCTCTGATACTAGTTGTTACACCCTAGATTAGAGGCTGCTCAAGACCCTAAATTTCTCATTTTTCATTGAAACCCCCATCCATAGTACCTAGTTCGTAGTCCTTGAATAATTCGCATTCGAGATTCGTTGTTCGCCAATTTCGACACTTAATGAATTCGAAAATTATGATGTAGGTTCATTTAGTTTCATTTTCTGATTCGTTAATTCGTAGTTGAATTGACTGTTCGTATATGAAGTTCGAATATATAATTTAATGAGATTTGTTATGACTTTGCTATTCTAGGTCTACTCATATTAACTTTCTTTAAAAATGGTGGTAATTAACATATGCTAATTAACCTCTAAAATTGTATGCATCAATTAATAGTAACCAAAATTAATTTCATTGGAGTGAGGCCACAGCTTGATCAATCATGTTTTTATACATAGATTATAGATTTTTCACGGTGTAGATTGGAACCTAGGCCCAGTCTGAATATATATATATTATATGCATTTAGACCAGATACTAAGAGTTAGGTAATTCATCGGATAAGACTTTAGCTAATCTATGGATATAATAATAATTTATTGTACCAATGATAGTAAGAGAGAGAGAAGGTAAATTCGTTTTTTCCGCACAGTACAATTGAGAGAGCGAAGTGAGAAGGCTATCCTTTTTCATGGTTTCTTCTCGACTAGAGTCCAGCTCATTTTTTCAGTTGAAAACTTACGACTTAAACCAACTTTCGAGTAGGGCCCGTGACCAAACACTTTATCATGGAGTTCAGCAGTGAAAACATGTGCTGGACCATTGGAGAACGTGTAACTGAGAAATAAAAGCATTAGGTAAGCTTAACTCCTTCCATCCCCACCCCGCAGCCTTTGAATTTTCATTTACTTTTTATTGCGAAAAAACTTGCCTTGAATCGAGCATTTTATTTTCACGAACCATGGCGAATCGAACTGCGATTGTTCGATTCGAACAGTTCCACAGTTCGATTCCTAAAACCAGCGATTAGGTAACTATGCCCCACCCCAACCATAGTAAAAGAAAACCTACAATCAAAGATATTATCGTTTGCTAGGACTTGCTAAAAATAGCTAATATGCAATCCAGAAAATCTATGATGCTATAAAATGCAATATATTAATAACCTAATACAATATGCAATTTAGGGGTTGACAATAATTCCCCAGTACAATTTATTGAAATGCCATCTATTATGGCAATAGCCTTACGAGGCCCTCCCCTTTATTTTTCCATGTGATTAACACCAACTTCTCTTGCTTCAAAGAAAAAGGTAGTTGAGTTTGAACAATAATAATTGCTTTTTTATTTTATGAAAAAGGACCACCAGCAAGAAAGTATGGACTTGGATACGATTGTTCTCTTTCTCTTTCATAAATTTCTTTAGGAGTTTTCTCCGGTCATGCTTACATGGATTTGCTGGTTTTCCAGATTCCTAAATGGATACTATCATGAGACCAGTTTCCTGGAATTCGTCCAAGGCGTTGTTCATTCCTCTGTCATGTTTTCCTGTGCTAATGCAGTCTTTTTGATGCTGCGCAAGAATCACAGCCATCCAGTTTGCTCCTACATGAACCAAATAGGGTGACCATCATATTAGGCGGACCGATCAAAGGGAAAAAGCTAAGATGAAGATGTGCCTTCTTTTCCTTTCGATTCAATTCCATTCCTGTCTTCTCATCTCTCTATCTCTATGGTTCCCTAAATGTACTTCCTAAGTCTCATTTAATCAATACATTTGCCTACTGCCTTTCCCACTGCTCCTTGTCTCTCTCAACTGCCACACTTGTTTCTTCAACAACATCGGCAGGGGAATTAATTACTGCTAAATTAAGCAATTTTGGATCGTTGAATTGAGTTTTCAGTTCTATATATTGCTTCCATACTTACATTCAGATCAGCCACAGGCAAAACGACAAAATCATTTTTAAGGTAATAAACGGAAAAATTATCCAGCTAATTTTCTACTGAACACATAATGCAGACCGTACAGCGGCCCAAAGGAAATTTCCTAGGTTTACGGGTTTAAATTTGAACTATGGACCTCCTACTCCTAGATGTTTCTAACTTAAAGAAAGCCAGTAATCTCTTCTTTTTTGAAGGGGCTTTCTAGGGTTGTATTTTCCATAATATTCATTTCTAAGTATTATCAATTCCCATAAAGGTTTTTTTTTTTTTTTTTTTTTTTTTTTAAGGGAACTGTAACCACTGTCCTCTTATCTTTCATCACCAGGGGAAGAGGAACATACTGTGAATTTTGGAAGCCGAACTTTGTTAACTCCACAAGTTCCATCATTAAATCGAATAAGTTAGAGAAGCACTGTTGCCAATACTATTCCAGGCAATAGAAGGTCTTCTGCTCCGTAAAGTAGGCTGTAAACATTTTACAACGGTAGCATATTAGTAAAAATAAGAGGTGGCATTAATCATCCATATTAGTTGCCATTCTACAAAAATGTAACGGATGTATTCTACAGATTTTTTCCAGAACTTTCTAAACATTCTTTTAATTAGTAACTTTCTAAACAGTTATTGTGCAGATTTTTTTAATGAATATTCCTACACATTAAATATTATATAATGTAAATATAAAATTGCTAGTTCCAAAGCACCGATAAAAGGGATGGTTGTGTCAGTGACAACTGGCATAAAATTTTTTTGTCAAATCTTATGTGTGCATGATTCGAAAAAAAACTGTTCCCTGATCATGCTAGGGCATTCCTCGCCTGTTAAGTGACAAACTGCAGTAGCGTCGGTTATAGTGAAATATAAGCAAGGGTTTATTATACTAGGGCATTCATCGAATCCCCCACTATAAGTGACACACTAAACAATGCTCGGCTGTAGTGGAAAGGTCAGCACTATAATATTTAATATTTCTTTTATAATCTTTAAACTATTGTTTAGTAGGTTACTAATTTTGTTAAAAAGATTGTAATTAGGGTAGTTCTATTACTTTCCTAGTTTGATTCGGTTTGGTTTCTTAGCACCTAAGTTTTCTTTTCCTGATTATATTCATTGTAGAAAAGGATTCGACTTTTGATTAATATAGAAATTGTGTGGGTTTAATTCTTGAGGTGCGTTCTCGTAAGAAGTCTATGCAGAGATGTGTAAATAGTGTCGCCGGACACGCACTTCAGCACCTCCACACAAGCCCTAATCCTAGGGCTTGCATTAATCTGGCAGCAGGAACTCTTGGACCTAGCAACCACATTTTCATGCTTCTTCAGTCACATTCTCAAGAGACAAGCAAATTCTTCCAGCGGGAGTTTTGAAATAGAGTTTACTTATTTCAACATAGTTTTTTTTTTTTTTACGTCCATATCCTTTTTTTTTTTATCTTGTTTTTACAGTTTTCAATATATTCCTCCTATGATGTATCCACGTTTTATTTACAATAGAGTTATTAATTCAAAAAAAAAAAAAAAAAGAAAAAAAAAGAAAAAAAAAAGAAACAGTAGAATTAATAGGAGCTAGATATACTTTTTCTTACTCCAAAAAACACGACCGACTTAGTGCTTATAAAGACTATAAGCTCTAGAAAGCATTTGACCACACAACATAGCGTATTAGTTTGAAATGTTTTGCACTAAAATTTTAAAGAGGGGTAGAAAATAAAAGGTGCCCTAAAACAAAGTGGGAAAGATTTGAATGGAGAAAGGACGACACACATTCAAATATAAAGTGATCAAGGAGCAGTGCGAGAGAAGATCGGGCATCTTGCAAACAATGAATGGACAAGAGCTTGGGCCAGGTACGTTCGGGCTAGATTCTGTGTTAATATCCCTGATTAAATTAGGGTTTCTTTTTTTTTTTTTTTTTTTGCATGCTTTAATCAAAACTTGAATGATAGATGTTTCTTTTATCTTTTTATTATTATTTATGAATGTTGAAAATGATGATCCAATTAATTTGACTTCTTTTAATAAATAATAATTTGAGCTTTGTGGGCCCGAAAGCTTTTTAGGAGGTTAATGAGGTATGAAGCATTAGTAGGGCCCTTTGATCTTAAAAATATATTAGGGGTTAAAGTATGATATGGTTGGGTTAATGGTGGGACCTTGAGTAAGTATAAGAAGAGAATTTCAACAAAGAGAAGTAGGACCTAGGACCCAAGTCTTTTACTAAGTAAGAGGTGGTCGGGGGGCTTGCATATGTCCTTTTAGGACTGCCACACAATATTAGAAAGAAGATTCTCCTCTTGTAGAGTTCAAATAGGAAAGGTGGGCCGATCTCAAGCTATAAGCCATGCCACCATGGGGATGAAATCCATCTCTCTCTCTCTCTCTCTCTCTCTCTCTCTCTCTTCTCTCTATACTATATTTCATCAAGAAGGCCATAAACCCTAGACAAACTTAGAGGAGGAGGAACCAGCCATGTTGATTTATGAAGTCTTCCTCATATTTGCTAGAGAAACCCTTGCATATCAAAGGTAAGTAGGTTGCTAATTCTACATTTGGTATGTGTTGCTCTTTTCTTGTTTTGGATGCTAGGGAAAATCTACTATGATAAGTATAGGATTAAATCTTGACTTTGTGGAAGAAATAGTGTATGCGAGATGAAAACCTTAGTGATATAGTGGAATTCTTTGATTTGAACAATTGTATGGTGAATGCCATTGCTGGCCGATGGTGTATTGGGAGTTGGTAAGGCCTGGCCAAATGTGAATAGGTTTCCATGGGGAAGCCGAGCCCCACTTTGGGGTTTTTGTGCATGGCCGAACCCATGCCAAGGATTTTTGGCTTGGCTGAAACCCCTATTTTGGGATTTAGTCTTGGATAATCATGGGGAAACCCTATGTAAAGGGTTTTCCATGTAATTTGGGATTTGAATGTTGGTTTTTTCTATGTTGTAACATCTAAAGGCATATGGTTTTATGTATATAACTGAAATTCAAAAATTGTTGTTGAATCCGGACATTTGTATCTCGGACATGTCATGCATCTTATTTGTTTGGAGCTCCATGTTAGTCTTATGGCTAGTAAATCTAGTATTATAAGCATCCCCTTAGTGAATTACGTGTTGATTTTAAATCTGAAACTCATAAGCAATAAAGGTTCTTATTCATGCTCTTTATGCGTTTGATGAAATTCCTAAAAGCTATGATTTGATATTGCATGTTCCTTGGTTGAGGGTTTCTAATTGATATCACATGTAATTTATTAAACAAGTTAACAGTGTTGATTTTGTGGAGTATTCATAGGGATGTGATATGAAAAGTGATGTGATCACCTCTAAACAAACGGATACCAATTATGAATTGAAGTGGGGCAATAACTAAATCTGATCTGTGATGGGGAACCGGTTTACATATCAATTTATTATAAGTATGGATAACTGGAGAAGTTGTGGATTATGGATATTGGACATATGTTGAGAAGTTGGAAAATCTCACCAAGTCTAAAAGAACCATGGGGCCACTTATCTACTAGCAAGGTACAGGAAGACATCAACCATACTCGGGCCATTTGATTATGTTATGTGAGACCTATGGGAGATGAGTCCGGTACTGGCTACGCTATACTATGTTACGTACGTGTTATGCTATGGACCCTCATGGTCAATCTATGCTATGGACCTTCAGGGTGGATTATGTTTATGGATCCTTAGGGGCAGATTTATGTTTATAGATCCTAGCTGGTTGTTTAGTCTTTAACCCTCCAATGGACAACTATGATGCTATGGACCTAATAGGGTGTAAGGAGTTACAAGTTGTATGGTGGTATCCTATGTTGTGACTTGCACATTCTTGAGCAAGACTATGTTGACCTGTGGCTATGATGCAGACAAGTGCTAACCCATGGGAAAAGAAAATAATAATTCCATAAGATACACTAACTCGAATTGGATGCCACATGTGAATTACTACACTGCTTACTACTGCTTTTCTTTTCTTGTTCAATTGCATTGTTTGTTTATTGAATGCATATTAGATTAGAATATCTATTCACCAGTGTGTGCTGATAAGTGGTCTGCCCCTACTTCAGGTAACCAGGACATAGGTGATCAAGAGCATTGTGATGACCTGCACATAGGCTTCAACATGCGCAGCTGAGAGAGCAGATCAAGATTGACTAGTTTCAAGGGATTAACCTTAAAAAATTTAGTTTGATTAAAATTCAGCAATTTAAACATTCTTTGGCTATGTATGGAATTCTTTAGTGATTTTATTGGACAACGTTCCCTTTATTGTTTAGATTTGATTATTTAATGAAAGTTGGTTTAAGTAGGTAAATGCCTAAATCTTTATGTGATTTTGATTTAACTTATGCATGGTGTGTGATGCTTATGAGTCACAATCCAGAATCCGACAGGGCCCTGGGTTTCAGGGCATGACAATCTGGGTCAAGTACAACTGACTCGTAAGGAAAGCCTAGGCACCAACATTTTTTCAGCACACAGCCAACAGGTAGAGTTGACCAGATTCGACAACTCAAATAGTTTTGCACGTTTTAGAGCCATTCAAACTCAGGTTTGCAAACTGTCTTCCCTTGCAAACTCTTAAGAACGAGATCTACGCAAAAAGTTAGCCATTTAATTTTTAGTACTAGATGCCTATTATTTAAAAAAAAAAAAAAAAAAAATCAATCAAGAAACCACAAGTGGAGAAAACTGAGTTGACCCCAAAACAAATAAGTGAATAAATCTCATATGTCACAACAAGTAGATGAGTTGAGAATATGAAACAACCAATTGTTTGTCAAGCTCTCGACATCCATGTCTGACTAGACAAATGCTATCAATCAAATTATGGATAATATTGCATGTCTTCCACAAATCCAACAACTGTTAACTTGAAAGGACACAACTTACAAATCTAGAGTACAACCACATGGATAACAAGCGCTGGGAAGAAATCCACTGAGAAGAAGAGCCAATTTTTCAAAATCAACTTAACCAAGGTCCCCTGAATATGGATAGGGATTTTGAGTATTAAAACTGTTATTCCTAAGTACAATGGCAAGATACAACCATAAACATGGCTAGTGTACAAGGAGAATATGTTTGCTCACAAACCTATGTCAGATGGACACAATGTTACACCAGTAGCTACCAGACTTTGTGGGAATGCAACTATTTGATGGATAAAGTTACAGTATGATGGTGACATCAGAGTATGGATCCAATGGAAACAGGGATAGGAATGTGGAATCCATGGATGAAAATCGCAGTATCAGTTGCCGTATCAGCCCACCCCAAAAACTAATACGGTCGTGGTTGTCGCGGCGTGAATTTTTTTTTTTTACCCTAAAAAAATTCTGAAAAAATATCCAAAAAATCCAGAATATTGTAAAATAATAGAAAATCATGTTTTTTTTTTTTTTTTCCATTAGTAAAAACTATAAATCAAAATATCGGACCCCCTAAATCATAACATTTTGTATTGATATTGTTTAATTTTTTATTAATAAATATATTATGTTTTAAGGTTTAATATTTTGCCTCATCCTCATGATTTATAGATCCATCAATGTAATTCATAACCAAATCCAAACTACTCAAAAACATAGTTTATATTAGCTTTGTAAAAAAAAAAACACCTCATGTTCAAATATCCTTAATTCGTGGTTAAAAAAAATAAATTAAAAAAATTGTAATAAAATTTGATAATGGCCCATTATAAAAGGGGATCATCCTTTTAGTGGTTTAAATTTTTTGAGTTTCTTAAAAGTTGTAGTTTAAAAAAAAATTCTTAAAGTGCATTAAGAGTAATAAATAAAATTAAGGGTTGTAATTAAAAGATAACAGTGATATGGAGCCCATCTATCAAAGTGGGGCATTTAATTGAGTTGGATAAAACTTTAGAATTTATGGTGTGGAGCCACAAATTTTGGGAGAATTAAAAGGGGAATTTCCTTAAGACGTGCCAAGCCCAACACAGCGTTAAAAGGGGAATTAATTGTTAACACCTTGCTCAACATAGAAATAAAATCCATAAAATCTTGAATAGGGCATTTACCCCCTTTTGCTCTCCCCTTCCAACGAGAAAGGGGGAAAACGAAACCAAAAAATGGGAAGATGAAGAAGGAAGGAGGAGAGGAAAAGGAGAAGAGAAGGGATGAGGGAGAGGAAGACGAAGAAGAAGAGGAGATGAGCATGAGACGGACAATCCTTTTTCTTTACTTTTGTTTTTCAAATTTTCATCATCCAATGGTAGTTCATGTGTCTCCCTCTCTCTTTCATGTTTTCCAATTTTTCTAGCCCTAAATGAGAACTGCTACAATAATTATATCGGCCGATACCGATAACTTGGCTGATATTTTAATCAGCCCATATTTACCGATATAGCCACGATATTTTATTGTGGCGAAGCCGACACCGGTATACAATAAAATATCATTACGGTGACGGCCGATATCTTAAACCATGGTGGAATCTAATGAAACAAAGATTCCTTTGGGTCAATTATCAGACAGTTTGTTCTTCAAACTTCAGGATTTGAAACAAGGCAAAAATCAATAATCAAGTAAACGGATGAAATTCTTTCCACTCCAAGCAACATGTGACTAGGACAAATAAAAGGATGTCACAGCATGCAGGTACTATCATGACCTTAGAATGCACGTACAGTATCTCTTGGCTTCTCAAAACTTTGAAACAATCAACAAAGTGGTAAAATATGCATTGGAAGAAGAGCTATCCAAATTATCAAGCTCACAAGTTCACATCATTTAAAGGGATTGGTCAGTCATCTTTGTCTCCTCATACAATACAAGTACTCGACTCAAATCAAGCCAAGATCCAAGATCAAGTTTCCACTCTGATTGAACTGAGAAGGACAAGAACTCGCCTGTGTTATTATTGTCAGGAAAAAGATCAGTTATCATTCCAATGTCCAAAACAACCTCCAAAAGCTTCAATACATGTACATGTGACAGAAGAGTAAGAAGATGATTTCTTTTTACCAAAAAAAAAAAGTAAGAAGATGAGGAGCATATGATGAACCAAAATCTAAGAAATCAAAGTTAACTATAGAAACAAAAGAAGAACAAAACATACAGCAAATTGATATCCATGGCAACTCTGATGCTAAAGTTCTGATGAGTCAAAGAATGGTGCTAGAGCAGCCTACATAAATTGTAGAAAAGCAATGGTTATGGAATAATATCCTTCATTCAACGGGCCATGTAAATGGACAGAATTGTACGGTAGTGAATAGTGATTGATCATGGGAGCTTCAGCAACGTTAAGTCTCTTGTGGACCGTCTACAACTAAGGTGCACAAACATCCTCAACCCTATTTTGTTTGATTGCCGATTCAAGGGATGAGATACAAGTGCAATGAAAAGAATGGAATTTTATCGGATGAGAAAGAATACATATAAATCATTGAAAATGGCAAACAAGTTACACGTATTCTATGAAGCCGGAGCCACCAAAGAAAGGATCGAAGTCAGGTGTTACAAAAGGATCACTTCAAGTGCCACATGTTTATTACATAAAGCTAATAAGACTCAAGCTCAAGGTCGAGCTCTTTGAGCCTAAGGGGAATGATGCAACATCTATAGATCAACAACCCAGCCAAAACTGTAGCCCAACTTTTAAGCCAAAGAGGAGGGATTTTCTGACTTTAATCGGTGCAAAAAGGAAAGAAAATTTATTAGAATTTAAGTAGGTATATATTTGCTAAATTGTGGTTAGGATTCTTAAATAGATTAGCTTAGGTCAAGATAGAGTTTCAATTTTGAGAACTGCTTTACGGCTTTCATTAATGTGAAGCAGTAGAAAAAAAAAATCAGAGTTGAATAATAAGAAGATTTTTCATCCCTTCGTAGGTTTTTATCTTTGCCAAATGTCTCTAGCAGACTTATTTTTACGTTCTTTTGCACCCCAAAATCTCTTGTTACAGAACTTTATTCCTCTCGATCAAACCCTTCCTCTAGGATTCGCATCATGTTCTTCCTTTGAATAGAGCTATTGAAACTCAGGGTGCCATTTATGGCACAAAAGATCTCATATCTAAAAAACTTGATATTTGGTTTTCAAGAGGAGGCTTTCACCTAAAATCGCAATTGATCTCTTTCTTTCTGCAGTGTTATCAAAAGTCGGCATCATTTATCATACAGGAGAGTTATAACTAAAGAACTTGACAGTGGATTTTATATTGGAAGTTTCCAGGCTCTAAACCGTGCCATCCATAATTTAAAACATAAACACACACAGAAGTAGTTATTTACAGTTCTAACATTGAACTACCAGATTCTACCAGTTTACACTTGAATATTCTGAAATAATGCGTAAGTACCTTGTGACAGCACCCATTGATCGACCCCAAAGCCCTATGCATGAAATTTGCTTGTTGCTTCGCAGAAAAGACACCACAACTTTAAGATCGTCTTTCTGAAAGGCAAGAAAAAAAACAGGTTGAATGGTTAAAAAAGTAATAAGCATTGGAACTCAAAGACTCACGAGTCATGACAACATATTCTATTAAATACCTCATGCCAACCAAGGCTAACATAATCACCACCAGAAATGCCCGAACCAGAAAAATCAAGAGTAAATACAGTAATATTTGAAGGAAGTAGAATAGCAGCGGCCTCATTTGCATCTGCCCTACACCCACTGCATGCATTAAAAAAAGGAAGAAACTTCAGCCAACAAAACCAAGACTTCCCTCTCTAATGAACACAGATTCAACTATGATGAACAAGACATGAAACTAAAAAATTATATTAGTTAAAATTTGAAATAAAAGGTTGCCTCACACATAGAATTAAAGTACAGCAGTCCAATTAAAAAATAAAAAAAAGAAACAGAAAGCACGAAACTGCAAGATATTTAAAACATTCTTAAAAGAAGAAGTAACCCACCTATTTCCATGGCAGTAAATAACACATGGGAGGGGAGTGTTTTCAGGGAAGGGTGAAGGGACATAATGACTGCACTTCAGGATATGGCCTCTTCCATTTTGAAGCTGATATATTGAAAGGGTACTCCAGCAATGTTAGCAATTATGACATGCACTGTTCCAGAAATATGATGACTCAAAAAAGACAGGAAAAACCTTGGTAATTGATCTCCGTACTTGCCTCCAAGTCTTGGCGCTTATAGTTTCTCCCTGCAAGAGTGAATTCTGCTTCCCATAAATACTGGTCTGGATTATAGTCAGCCCTGTATATCCATCCATCACGTTAGGGAAGGTAAAAGCATGACAATAAAGAAAGATGGTGATATATTGTCCAAAAATAATCTGTATTTTTTACTTAAATCCCATTAAAAGCTCCGCACCAAACTATCAAGAGACCATAATGTGAGGAAACAACATAGAAATCGATAATTTATTTGAGAAACTAAAGATTCACGTCATAGTTGAGACATTGCTTTGATGATGACGACGATGAAAGTAAAGAATCACGTATGTATAAAACAAATTCCTACCCTCTGCAGAAAGAGTTAAGGATACAAAGTAAGCATCAATGGGCCTCACTTATAAGTTGTGAAACAAGGCTATAGTTTAGAACCGCAAAATCAGAACATAGTTTCAAATATAAATTTGGTATGCAATCAAGGAAACAAAATTAGAATCCATAAATGCATCAAAATCACAAAATTCCTTCATCAATTTAAGTCTATCCCATCAAATGACTTGAGTTTCAAAACACATCCAACAAAAAACTGCAATACTACGCACTGAAAGATGAAAACGAAACCAGGGCATGTACCTAGGTGGCCGAATCACAAAATTGATGAATTGTTCTATCATCTTCCTTCTCCTCCTCAGAGTTACTCCGCTTTGAGGTCTAACAATGCAGCGGAGGCTCTGAGAACCTGAAACCTGAAATTTTAATTCCCCACCATTTCAGATATGAAACTTTCCAAAACTCCAATGCACCAGAAGGCCAGTATCTTCAAAAGAATCCTAATCCTTGCCAAGGATCATATACAATCAACCACACCCAAATCATCTGCCATGTCGGGTTCTGCAGTCCCACAAGCTACCGCTCATTTCAAAAGCATAAAAAATATATATATCACAAAGGGCGATGGCAGGAGAATTCACTGTATCACCAGTCAATCTTGCACATAGAAGTTCCAAAAACCTCTAAACTCCACCTGAAAATCAGCTTGCTCTCATCACATCTGAGCTTGATCTGGCATCAAAAAATGGTGCAGCCAATGAAATCACAAAAAGTCCAAAACAAACCCTAGAAACCAAATTTACGCCTTGAATCTCGATATTATTATCATCAATCCATAGCAAATTCACCACATTTCCAGCTACAGCGACAGATCTGACCGTTCAAAAACGCCTCAGTACCTTCACAGTAGAACCCAATAGACCACACCAATACCACCAAATCTCAGTCTGAAAGATCAAATTACCACCGAACTCATCCCAAACAACATGCAATTCCCCACCACATCAAAATCTAGCCCCGTTAAAAAAAAAATGCTTTCCAAATCTCACAAAAAAATTACATCAAGTTTAAGTTAAATCTGTCAAACCCGCACATTTCCAGATCCAGAACCCTCATTACCTCGCGAACAAATCAAAGCCTCAAACCCCCAGAAATCGCAAAGACATTGTTCCTCGACCGATTAAACAAACAACATCAAGTTCATCAGACATCCTTTTCACCAAATTCAAAACTTAAAAACTTATCAGAAACTTCACAAACAGATCGAAGAACAACTATTTTGACGAACAGATCCAAAGCGGAGAAGCCACGAACACGAAAGAATGCAGGTGAAAACGCACACTCTCTACCTAAAATCGGTCCGGTCCGTAACAAGGAAGATAGAGATTTCTGAAGACTTCTGAAAATAGGCTCTCTCTTCGGGAGGAAGGAGGAGAGAGCTAATAAAGCCGTACCCACAGAAAGCAGAAAAGTTAGAAAAAGTAGAGGGGGAGTTGGCTTTTAATGAGAGCAGAGATTGGTTTAATGTTAGACTCCTACTGGTTCGTTGAGACCACGGATAAGTGCAAAAGTTCACGGGACATTTATATAAGATATAAGAAGTGCCCGCTGCTCGACCCCACTGACCGGGTTTTTCAAACCGGGTGTGAGGGAAATGTTGAGAAAAAACGTTGGGGTCGTCTGTGCAACTCAAATTTGACTGGGACTCATTTTTTGTCTGAGGAAGTGTGGCTTGGTCATTAGGTGCAGCATTTTGGGGAGAAGATTTTATTGTGCAATTTATTTTTTTGTTGTTTTCTTGTTATGATAGGTTGAAGTTACTATCTCTCCTGTAGGAAATTAATTCCTGCATAAGTCCCTATTATAGTATAAAGTTCCATTTTTTCAATTGAAAAGAGATTTCCTCCCATGCATTTTGCTTCCTCCTTAACTTCTTCTTCAGTTGCATCCCAATCTTATATCATCTCGCTACTTGATATGCTTCCTTCTCCTTCATCTCTTTTCCTTTTCCATTCTCCTTCTTTGTTTAACCCTTCTCGCACATCTCTCCATATCTCTCTCTCTCTATCTCTGTACCGACTCTTAATTTTCTACTGTTCTAATCATTTGCAAAAGAACGATATAGAGTGAGGTAGCAAAGCTCGTAAAGGTTAAGAGAAAAAAGAAGCCATTATAAAACTACATTACTATCCATCTCCCCTTGGTTTTAGCATTGTCAGGTCCATCTCTATCTAGAATTTCTTGTTAGCATTGGTTTTACATGCTTTCCTTTTCCTTTTCTCTTCAATGTTTCTAATTTCTTAATATCTAATGTTGGAGAGAGCAAAGAAGGGAAAACCTTCTCCTCCAAAGCGCCCCCCCCGCCCCCCCACCCCCCCCGCACAGCTAAACGGGAGCAAGCAACTGAATTGTATTATAAGGCGGGACCCTTCTAAATCTCAATAGGTCCCATGTGATGATAGCACTGATTTGAATGGACCACAAAGCACATGAGAAAATCTTCTTCTTTTTCCATTTCAAATGAAATACAGATGATTTAATTATACCTTTTTTGGGGCCCATATATAATCACATGTTGTGGGCACTAATTTACTAGGATCCTTTGGCACTATGAAAGCCTTTATTAAGATTTAATTGGCCATGGCAGCTATAAATGCATCCTGGTTGAATCAGGCACCCATTGTGAAGATTAGATGTTTAGTTCTAGAGATTTGTCTCGTACAATTCACTCCACACAACTTGAGAGTTGGGATGGACACCCTGATTATGAGCTTAATGATGGACGGCTCGAGTCCACTTAGATTAAGTGGCGATTTAAATGTCCGCTAAAGGAACTCTCTCATTAGCTTTTATCCGGAGCAATTTCATAGTGTGTTCGGGGGGACATTTCATACCCTTTTGATAGGGATAAGCTTCCTTTTCAAGTCAAAAGAGGATGACACTAAGCCCCCACTTTTGTGAAATAACTCATTGCTTCACATTTGAAAGTCATCTCATTAGTTTCCATTTAAAAGCTTCATCTTGTTAGTGTATGAGCACGACAATCTACCACTAGGAGATAGCTTCAAACAGTGTCAGCCCCAGCTCGAAATGTGTATGACCTGCCACCCCTCAACGATCTTAAAATATTGAGTTGTACATCTTCCATCACCAATTGGTTTTGGTCGGAATGGTAAGGTGCTTGAACATCTTTCTCTCTCTAGCAAGTGATAGGGATAAAGGACTCCATATCCTCATCATCTTAATTTGAAATGAGATATTTCGTTTATATAAGAGGGAATGGAATGAATAGTAAACACCTTGTTTTGGCACCCTATTTGGACAATAAAAAGAATATCACATGTATCAATGCCCTTCATATTATTCATTTAAAAATAAGTAATTAAATTTGACATCAATATACACCTTGAAATAAACCCTCAGACTAAATCCCCTATCCTAGTCATAACGTGTGCCACTTTTAATACAAAACTCTGGCTCCAAACCACAAATCTATATACTCAAATGTAAAAAAAATAAATCGATTGAACAGAAATGAAAACCAAACTTAAATCTCACTTATGAAAAGATAGAATAATTCTAGCAAGGATTAAGACAAAGCCAAATCAAAGAAGAAAACATGCTATGAAGCCCTAGATTTTCATTTGCATGCTAATGAAATTTAATAAATGCTAAGGAAAGCAAAGAAGGAGAGAGGAACATATATCTTACACTTTGTGGGATTGTTTTCCCTCGAGTACTTCACCGCAAAAAATACATAAACACAAGAGAATAACGAAGCTATCAAGGAATAAACAACTTAGAACCTTTTTCTTGATGAACGTGCTGCCACTGTCAAAACCTATAAAATATAGCCTCACAAAGATCTAGTAAGATGATTGTGGATTCTCTTGGAGAATTTATCAAAGGGATAGTTCAAATCTAAAACAGTGATTTGAAAAAGAAAAATGTGGTAAAGAAGCATCTATTTTTGTTTTGTTTTATGAGATTTTTGTTGAATGCATTTTCACTTTTGCATCTTGTGTTAAATTTATTACTCTTCGTTGAGCATGTCGGCTCATTGCAACACTAGTGGGCTCTATTAGTGAGAGATAATGTAGGGATATTATAAAGAGTTCCAAACTCTCAATAGATCTAATCTCTCAATACCAACTCCATTTGATTCCTTGCAATTGAAAAAGATAATGGACTCTATAAGAGGTAAGTTATTTTCTTTTGGTAGACCAAATGCCCTAAGGGGTGAAGGATATAAGACCCCGACCCAAATTCTCATGATTGGTGTTAATTAAGTGGGCGATTAGTCTCTTAAGTGGGATCAGAGGTCATTTGATTAGAGTGTAGTTTGGCTTAGTCTTAGTCATAGCTTTGAAAAATTTTTGAAAGCGTTTGGACTCAGTCTGTCACGCTCAGCGGTGCCCTAGGTTATACGGGTAAGCATGAGGGAATGATTCATGATTTCAAAAAATTATGGTTTTTATTCCTTTTGAGAGATCTTATAATTAGTCATAACTTTCGTGTTCATTACATCTATGTCCGAAGCCCAGAAACTTTGTTTTTAGCCAAAAAGGATAAAACAATCTTTTAACACCTAAATTTGAGCACGATTTTCCAAGTCTTCAAACCATGTGAAATTTATACTTTTTGGAAACTAGAATTTTCAAGGAAAATTTCTTCCTTTTTCTTTGATCTCATCCGAGGCCCACAGGAGGGGTTTCCAGCCACGAAGTTCTAGGCCTGGTGAGGCCCAATTCCTTACTTAAACTTGCCTTCCTCTTCTTCACTCTCATTCAAATTTCATCTCAAAGTCAGAGGCTCCAGAACTCAGAGAAGAACTCATCTTCTTCTTCCTTTCTCACCTTGCATGTAGTGGCGGCTCTAGGAATTCAAGTCAGTTGGGTCAACAAAAGACTTGTCTTCCGCAAATCGAATAAACTTGTTTTCCCCTTTATTAACATCTGTCATCTACTTTCGATAATTCGATAAATATAATATAAAATTATCAAATAATCTATTTCCAATAATCCGACAAAGATAACATTGAATTCTAAAAAACAGAAATTTTAATACATTGTTACTAATAGTTCTTAATCCAAAAAGAAAATCCAAATACATAAACTCCTACAGCTGCCCTCAACAGGTTTTCATGTGTTGAAATTGTTGCATAATAGCTTCATTATCAACACTAGCAATCACATACTTTTCAATATATGTGACCAAATAGTCATTCATCCATTGATCTCTCATTCGGTTACGCAACCTGTTATTTACGTACTTCATTGTTGAAAAAAGCTCTTTCTACCGTCGCAGTCGCTATTAGTAAAATCAACACCAATTTTAGAATAAAATCAACCAATTTTTATATGATATTCTTCTTTGTCTCCACTAATTTTCTAGCAATGTCACCGATTCCTTTAAGTTCAAAAAACTCGTTGCTAGAGCACATATCAACAATGTGGGCTCACTAATTTTTCTAATATTTTAGTAGATAGTTGGCCCATTAACTTAGGCGGTAGGTATTTTGTGGAGACTTTTGTTCATTATCACAACAACAAAGAAAATGTGTAAAGTTAGCTCATGTGGAGGTGAAACTCTTAAATTGAGTGGGCTCAAACTCAAAAGTTTATGTGGGGTCAAACTCAAAATTTCAATTCATGACATAAAAAAAATTATTTTTAAATATTTTTTCAGATCTCAGTGGGGTCAATTGACCCCACTCTGATCAATGTGGTGCCGCCCATGCTTGCATGCCTTCCCTATTGAACTTGGACTGGAAATCTAAGACCCCACTCTGATCAATGTGGTGCCGCCCATGCTTGCTTGCCTCCCCTATTGAACTTGGACTGGAAATCTAAGCACATCATCTTCATCCTCTCCTTGCTAGCTCTCCATTGCACCCAATTTTCCTACAATTTCAGCTGGACAGCCATCTTCTCTTCTCCATTTCTTCTTGTTAGGACAGTTTCAGGTAAGAGATGCTTCTCGGCCTTCATTTATGATCTTGTTAGGTCCTTCATCCCAATTTCACACATGCAAAGCTTGTTTTGAAATGGGTCTTATTTTCCCAAAATTTTGTGGGTCTCTGAGGTTTTCTCTTGGGGTTTTTGTAGATTTCTGGTTCAGCACCTGAGTGGGACCTTTAAGAAGAATTCTGATTTGCATTTGGGCTAAGGCAAGTGATCTTTTTAGATATTCTTGTGCATACTAAGTATGTAGACATTTTGCTCGCAAAGTGATTGATTTCATCTTCTAATTGTGCAATTGATTTTCTTGTTAGCAAGCTTGGGTAGATTGATATCCATCTTTACACTTGCATGCATGTGTTTTACTTGTATTGCTTTGGAAATCTCTTTTCTGAGCCAATTTGAATTTTGGTTTGCTAAATGTTCTATGTTAGAATGAAGTACTTGGTGAGCATGAATGTTTTATGGTTGTGTTTGGAAGAATGGAGTTTTTGGTGTTGAAATGGTTGAAGGTTGGGCTTTTGGAAAGCATGTAGGCTTTGAAAGTGTAGGGGATTGCCTAGGAAAGATTGGCTTTGAAAAGGGAGAAAGAATGGCTTGGAACAGAACTTGAAGTGAAACTCAGCAAGCGGGCGGTCAGCTGGCGGTCACCAGTCGGCTACCGACCGGTGACCGACCAGGGAGTCAGTCACAATTCTAGAAAGCAGAAATTTCCTGTCTAGGGTTAGGCGGTCAGCTGTCGATCAGCTGGCAGCTAGACGACTGCTGATCGAGTTCTGACCGAGAGCATCAGAATGGGGCTTTTTGCTAGGATTTTTATGGAGATGAAAACCCATAATATGTCAACAACTTTTAACTTGGCATTGTGCATTTGGAATCAGGAATTTCGTTCAGCTTCAGGGGCACCAACTCATTTCTAAATTCCGACATTCGGGTTTCAAATACACAAAGGTCAAGCAATAGGGTCTTAGCATATGCTTGAGAAGTTTGTTTTGAAGACTAGAGGTTGAATTGAATTTACCGATTTGTATCTATTTTGACTTATAAATACTAGCTTTGTCTTAAGATATTTCAAAAGCCAAAAGGGATCTTGTTTTCAGGAAAACTCTTTATTTGAGGAATTTTGAGAGGACCACTTCTTGTGCTTTTACATACTAATAGCTTATGCTATCTTGCCTTATCTTGCTTTTCCTTGTCTTGACAAATGTCTCTCTCTTTTTCATGATTTGTCTTGTAAATCTATTTTCGTCTTGTGCATTCATAAATTTGAGTAGATATCATTGAGATTGGACTACCCTTTCGGCCTAATAAGCTGGTCTGGGGGTCCTTAAACTACTTGGACCATTTGCAGATTGGTCATATACTGTGTACGTACTTCCGGTTCCACGGCTAGACCCCGTCTACCTTGTGTGGCGTGGGACTTTGCTTTTGTCTTGTCTTGCTAGCTTTTCTCATCTTATATGCTATAGAAGGATGGGCTCAATGTGGGTTTTCCAATCATGACATTATTAAGTATTCATGCTAAATTTCTGTCTTGTACATTATTCTGGAATTTTAACCATCTCGTTAATCATCTTAGTTATGCAATGTTTTTAAATTCTATATTTCAATTTAAATATTGTTTTCATTCAAATGAATTTATGTTTATGACCCATATGCTCAGTACCTAAATTGATCACCTGCAAGACCATTGTGTTTGACCCTTGTGATCTCGGTGCTTAGGTGCAGGCATCGATGCCTATGAGGAGCAGCGTCCGAAGGAGGCGGTTAGATCACCGCCTACTCAAGAGTGGCAACCCGACGATGTCATCTAGACGTCAGGTGGGGTCATGAGACGTGGATCATCTTTTGAGAGGGCTTTTGTCTTTATCTTTTGTTCCTTTTGGGAATATATTGGCTAGGGGTGTAACGGTTCAGTTAACCTATCATTTTGGAAAAACCGTTAACCGAACCGTAAGTCGTGGTTTTCTGTCTTTTAAAACTGTAACCGTATCCACAAAAACCGTGGAAAACATAACCGCGTTTAACCATATTAGACGGTTCAGTTATGGTTAATAACCGTGAAAAAATTTGTTCAATTGATGGGGCGGTGGACATTGATAACCAATTCAAAGTAAAACTAGTAGATTATAATCATTACAAATATTGCTGGGCGAAAGTTCCTAGATAATTCAATAATCTTGTGTGAACTTATGTGGAGAATCCAAACCCATCCAAAGTGTGGTATTAAATTAATGTTGCCCAAAAAATGGCTGTCATGGTAAAAGTGTTCCTCCTAAGTAGAAGTTTACAAGGTTTACCAACTTAGTGAAGGAAATGTGTACAAAATGAATATTCTGAGGACCACAGCCATCCAAATGGTAGCAGAGTTCAACAACTTCGGCGCACTCCAAAATTCTTAAGCTCAAAATAAACCTTAACATGATTTTGTAGTGTAGAACAGGACCGCATCCAGATGTTACAGGGCACGAGTCTACTCCGCATATTGTTGATAAATTCCATTCATTTGACACTTACAATTCATAAGTAAATATTGCTAACCATTTAAGAACCAAAAACTATCACAAACAAAAGGGTGACTTAGCTCAACACAAAAACCTTCATTCTTCACCTAACCTACAAAAAATCATGCTGGATGTGGAATCAGTAAACATATATCAAAAGAAACAACAAAATCAGTGTGCATCCCTTACCCAATTCATATATTGTTTATAAGCTTCACAGCTATAGGATATGTGAAATTTAGCAGTGGCGTCAGTCTCTGACAAGAACATGATGCATCAATGATCAGAAAATTACAAAAGTGTCAAGATACAAGTTTATCAGATTGTATCAGAATTGTTCCCAATAACAGTCATAATAAGAACATCCTTCCATCTTCTACTGATATAAGTACACATTCAAAATAACACCATGCTCCAGGTAAAACAGAACAGATCAAAATAACACCATGCTCCAGGCTCCTAAGAAAAAGCGGGCCTCACCAGTCACCAGTTGTAGTTCAACCAATCAGAATTCATAAACAGCCTATTCATGTGCGAAGTCAGCACTATCATAGCTTCAATTCAAACCTCATCATTCATCAAAATCAAATTCTGACAAAAAAGAAAATCATTATTAATCATTAGATCTAATTTAAATTCGCAACAAATTTGAAATAACATGAAATCTCAAGAGAATTAAGGAATGTTTTACCTAACTCCTCAAAGGCTTTAAATTCCGCCGTGACATCTTCCAAATCAGCTGCTACATTTGAACCTCGAAATCTATCTTGTGTACAAATCAGGTCTTCTACTGTTTTGAGAGATAGAGAACTACGATATGAATCCAACACACGTCCTCCCGTACTAAAGGCATATTCCGAAGCAACAATATAGACGAGAATAGCTAGAATATCTCGTGCAACTTGAGAAAGAACTAGACACCTTGAAGAATTTACTTTCCACTAAGACAAAATCTCATAACTAGAAATGGCTTGAACTTTTTCATGAGGAAAATCCAAGTATTGTTTAACTTCATCTTTGTCCACATCATTTTCTACATCTGCCATATGCTTTTCATATTCCTCCATGACATCCTTTTCATTCAAAATGGGTTGGTCAACCTCCAATTCAGAATTTTGACTCGAAGTATCTATTATCTTTTCAGTAAGCTCAACCACCTTGGAAGACTCAACTTTGAAATAAAATCCATAACAGCATATCACATATTTCAACTTGTAACGTGGATCCAACACAATAGCAATTAACAACATCATATTCATTTTCTCAATTGGTTCCCAATACTTCTGAAATTTCAATTTCATTTTGACAGCCATGGCTTTTAAACAAGGATCAAAACCAGACATCAAGATATTCAATTTTGCCTCAATGGAAACAACTACAGAAAAATACAAATGAGAAGTCACATATGAAGTGCCAGACAACTTAGTTGTAGCATCATAGGATTTATACAAAAAAGTGGTCAAGAGCTTACAGTCTTCTTAATCCTCGAAGGTAGGAGGTCCACCTACATCCTCAAATTCCTTCTTAAATTTATCATCATCATCAATGATTCGATCAAATGCCTATTCAAATTTAGTTGCAATTTCCAACATCAGAAATGTAGAATTCCACCTAATTGTAACATCCAAATACAACATCCTTTTATAACCTATTCCCTCCTTCTTCACACAAGACTTAAATATATGTGCCCTTTGTGGAGAACCCCTATCATATTTCACAGCGGCCCTAATTCGATTTATGGCACCATCCAACTCATCCAATCCATCTTTCACAATCAAATTCAACATATGTGCATAACATCTCATTTGAAAATATCGACCGCCTAAAATAAAACTGTCATTTCTCTTAAAGAACTTTCTTTTCAAATAAGTTATGGCAGTGTCATTTTGATGTAGCGTTGTCAACAGTTAATGTGCAAAGTTTCTGAATTCCCCAATCAACTAAACATTTCTCAATCCTTCAACCTATTGCCTCACCTTTGTGACTAGAAATCACACAAAAGTTCAAGATTTTTGTGTGCAAGTTCTAGTCTCTATCTATGAAATGAGATGTAAGGCACATATAAGAAAGGTTTTGATTTGATGCCCATGCATCAGTAGTGAGACATATCCTTTGTTTACTTTTCGAAAACATACTCTTCAATTTTTTTCTCTCCGCCACATACAAAGCCATACAATTTTTAGCAATTGTAACATGTGAAATAGGTTTGAATAGGGGCTGCATCATGCTATAAAAGTGCCTAAACCCCTCATTCTCTACAAATTTGAAAGGCAATTCATCTAATATGATCATTTTTGCAAGTTCCTCTCTGCAAACATCCTGACTAAATTTCTAAAGTGCAATAAGATTCACATTTTTAGCTCCATTACCAGATTTCATTACTAATGTAATTTTATTTTGTCTCTGACTATTTGCATTTATATATTCTGGAAACTTAGGACATATTTTCAAATGATTCCTAGCACTCAACCACTTAACCGAAGCATCACAATGGCCACAATGGAGTGTATACTGAATATTAGGGTTATAATTTTTAGGTCTAGAAAAATGCTGCCAAATATCTTATTCTTTATTATTTTTTCTTTTGAGAGAGGATACCTAACTCTGACAGTGACTAACAAAGTGAATTCTAGGTTGAGGAGCATCAAGCTGAGGAAGTGGAGTTTCCACCATACTAGACATCAAAATATGATAGTGAATTGAACAAAAACAAAAAAAAAATACACTCAGAAGAAAATAAAAAAGATGGGACTTGTGGCAATCTATCACTCATGGAGTTGATCATCAATCCATCATAAACAAAGAGCTCAAATATGTAGGAATGTCGGATTGGAAACCACATCAACCAACAAATAGCTAATCCTCAATAAACAAATCAGCCAACATTCATCAACCTAATTCAAAATGAACTTGTCACGAAATCTAAGCCCTACCTAACCGCGTTTTGGTGTAATGTTAAAACTTTTTTTTATGTTTTCTTTTTATAAACGGGCCTTTAGACCGTTTTGGTCATTGATTATGTGGGAAAAGGAACCATAAAATAAACTGAAACATGCAATCAGAAGTTACTAATAAAAAATGAAAAAAATCAAAGACCATGACAATTTCCTAACAAAGTAACAACACATGTATACACTCTAAATAGAAATATGAACAGAGATACGAGTCAACTAAAATAAGTATACATTGTCAATATCCACGTCATACATTCAACCACAATCCATGTGATTTCCCCAAAACACATCACACTTACAACTGGCTCGAGACAAATCGCATTCTTGGGGTTCCACGGATTACAATCCATCATCAATCAAACCAAAAACTCATGCTTTTCAAATAGAATTACATCCAATCAATTGCACAAAAATAAATAGAAAGAGATAGATCATCATTCAAACAAAAACATAAAAAAAAACCTCTGAATCCTAACTTTTTCATTTCTACTATGACTGATTACATCAAAATCCAAACTTTAAAAATATCAAAAGGACTTGAATCATCTAACATTTAAGAACAAAATAAACAAAAAAAAACAAAACCTAGAATCATGATAAGAACACAAACAAACTTGGATCTGGCGAATGATAGGACAGAAGAGTCGACTTCTTCTTCTTCTTCTTCGCCTCTAGTCAGTGTAGGTTTGGTCTCACAGAGAGAAAGAGAGAGAGACATCTTCTTTTTCTTCTTCGTTCGTGGCTTCATGCGGCTAGGAGTCGAGAGAGAGAGAGGCGAGAGAGGGTTTTGGACTTGCTAGGGTTTCGTTTTGTTAACATAAGTTAAGAATTATTTCATCTAGGCCCTTTATTTTTTCTTGTATTAGTATAATGGTACGGTTAACCGTGTGCGGTTAACCGAACCGTATTTTATGGTTTGGTTAATAATCGTGAGTTAATACAGAAAACTGTAATCGAACCGTGAAGTGCGGTTTATGTAGTTAAATAACCGTAACCGAACTGTGAAACACCTTTGTTCATCGTGGTTCGGTTCGGTTAGATGGTTTTTTGATTTTTTTTTTTTTACACCCCTAGTATTGGCCTTTGTTGGCCTCTCATGGGTTGTAAAAACTTAACTCACTTTTCTTGTTAACTTGAACTTAAATTACTATGTGAATGCTATAGTTTACATTTCTCTCTCTGAAATTATGTCTCATGATTTTATATGTGTTTCATGTGATTTGTTACATGCTTCCACTACCATGATCGCGTGTATTTGTCTTGAAATCCTCACTGTGGAAACTTGTGGGAAATCACCCACGTGGACAATGAGTTGCTCCTCGTACCACGTGTGCACCGCTCGCGATCCTGGATTATCCTAAAACCTTGTCTAGGGTCGCGACAGGACTGGTATCAAAGCGGGACATGTTTCATGCACTTAAAAGAACTAGAAATCATAGGGGCGTGGCGAGGATCCATTAGATTATTCGTTACCTTGTTGAGTATGAGACTTGGGTATCTACCAACCATATATATATATTGTTTCCTAACATTTTGTTTTACAGCATCATGCCTCCTCGTAAGAGTCCAGCCAATCCCAACACTTCAAACAGTAACAATGCAAATGCAGGACTATCCCAAAGAAATTCGGTTGACACACTAACAGAAACACAATTTCAAGAACTCATGGAAGCTATGGTAGAACCACAGAAGCAGGCTAATGAAAATCAGGCTAGGTTCCAAGAACAAATGGCCAAAAAAGATGGGGAAACGACACAAGTACAAAGGCAGCTTTTAGAGGTCTCCGAAAGGAGACCTCAACCCGCACCAATGCAACCACTGGTGTTAGGATTTTTGTATTGCTAATTTGATGGAAAGCACTATCTCTTTCAGTCATCTGATCACACACACGTTCAGCTTTGTCTGGACCTTGATATCTGGACCTCAGACTTGAAAATGCTGTTGATTTTCAAAAACTACATCCTGCATGTTTTTAGAACTCAAATTGTATTTTCGAAAACTTAAGTTCTTCGTGCATGTTTTTGAAAAACCAAGTTTGGTATCGAGGTTCTTGTTTTGCATACAAACTCCATTTTTAGAATCCTTTTTGTATGCATAAAACATATTGGCTAAGAGTTCATTTTTCAATAAATCACTTTTTCAAAAATTCAATTGAACTCTGCTCAGGCCTGTGTAGCCGGTCGACCGCGCCTCCCATGAGGTCGACCGCGTACACTAGAAACAGGTTATGAAAAATCCAGTAATTTTTTGTCAGAACTTGTGTGGCCGGTCGACCGCGCAGTTGGGCCGGTCGACCGGGCTTATAGCCGTTGGGCCAATATGACCGTTGGACCCGGTCGACCGCGTGGGCTTGGGGTCGACCGGGCCAACCAGCCGTTGGGCTGTTTTTTGTATAAAAGTCCTTTCTTTTCCTTTCTTCAAAATGGCTGTTGGAATGCAATTTTTTGAACTATTTTGAAGCCTAAAGAAGAGGGATAAGCTAGGATAGCTAGAGGCTAATTGGAAATCAAATGTTTGAGTTTTAAAGAGGTATATCTTTTAAGTTAACTTTGATTTTCATTCCATTTAAATTCATGCATGTTCAAATCTTTGTAATTTCATATTTGCATGATTTCTAGCCTTAGTTGAGATGTTTTGCAAACACAATATAACCTTGGAATTCTAGTTTGTTTTGCAAACATCCTCATCCCAATTACATGTGTTTTTAAACTTTAAAACATCATACAACTTGTGTAACATGTCTTTCCAAGTTGTTTGATTTCTACATGTGATTGGTTTATAACTTCAATCATCATTTTCAATGTTTAGATTTTCAAATGCATCAAGCATTCATTTGTGAGCTTCTTTTTAGAAAATGATTGAAGTAAACATTCATACACTTTGAGCACACACCTTTGCTATTTGTTTGTGTATGTTTTGTTCTTGATTTAAACTTTCATATCAGCCTATCTAGAGGCAAATATTTTGAGCTTAAATTGTATCTCTTTGAGTGTTTATGTAGACACTTCTTTGAGAAGAAATCTTTATCTTGTTAAAGTTATTGCTTAGCCTAAGAAAAGCACATTGTAGAGGTTATTGCTTAGCCTTTGAAAAGCATCTTGTAAAGGTTATTGCTTAGCCTAGAAAAGCACATTAATAGGTTGTTGATTAACCTAGAAAATCATCATTGTAAAGGTTATTGCTTAGCCTTTTGAAAAGCATAAATAGTGGAAATCCGGTGGGGTGTTGGAACACAAGCCGGTAGTGGATGTAGGCATTGAGGCCGAACCACTATAAATCTTTGTGTAAGATTGTATGCTTGTGGTGATTTCTCTTGTTAGCTTCCGCATCTTGTTTGGTAAATCATCTTGTGACTAGTTGTTTTTCATTAAAGTTAAAATTGGCCTTGATTAGTCATAAAGTGTAAATCACCCTATTCACCCCCCCTCTAGGGTTAGGATCCCGGACTTTCAACTGGGTCCAAACATTACTATTAACAACAGAGACAATGACCCTAATATACTGTTTGAGCGGTTCAAGAAGAGGGGACCGAAAGAGTTCACAGGTCAAGATGACCCACTGATAGCAGATGATTGGCTAGCGCAAACTGAGAACAACTTTGACGTCTTCACATGCACGGGTAGGCAGCAAGTTCAACTTACAGCATCTTTATTCCTCGGGCTTGCAGAGATATGGTTGAAGACTGTTAAGGAAGCTTATCAGAACATTGTTATTGATTAGGCTTGGGTAGAATTTAAGAAACAGTTTAGTGAGAAGTATGTGCTAGCTCATATCAAGAGACAGAAAGCCATTGAATTCCAGCAACTCAAGCAAGGAAATATGACGGTTCTAGGTATGCCCTAGAGTTGATTAACACAGTGGAGAAAAAGATCACTAAGTTCTTAGAAGGGTTAAACCTAATCATTGAGAGAGATGTTACGGGAGTAGTACCACCCGCTACTTTCGATGAAGCTGTCAAGCGGGAATATAAGTTTGAAAATTTGAACAACAAGCTTATCCAAGATTCACAGAAGAAGCATCAACAACAACAAAACCAGAAATTCCAACATAATAAGAAACCGAGGCAAGGCCATAATCAAGGACGACAAATTGTTTGTGCAAATTGTGGGAAAAACCATGAAACCAACCAGTGTCGTAAGTGGACAAGAGCATGTTTCAAATGTGGAGCAATGAATCATATGATTAAAGATTGTCCACAAAATCAGAATCAGGGTAACAGGAACAAGACACAGTGACCAGCAGCTCCTCAGAACCAACCACCAATCCACAATCAAGCTAGAGAGCCTCAATAACAAGGTAGATGACAGGTCCAAAATAAGAATGCTCCTCCTCCACGGCAAAATAGAAATGCAAAATAAGGGAGGCAGAATCAGGCATAGAACAGGCCACAGCAGCAAGGACATGCATATCATCTCAACCCTGTGGATGCAGACGCTACAGGTGATATGGTAGATGGTAAACTTCTTTTTTGTGGAGTACAAGCACATATTTTATTTGAACCTGGATCCACTCATTCATTTTTATCTCCTATGTTTGCCTAGTTGATAGATACTCGAATTAGAGAAATTGAATATGTTTTTACTGTCACCACTTCAGTAGGTAAACAGGTTGTTTATAGGACCTCTTATCCTAACTGTACAGTTAAAATAGGTGAAATTGTTTTACCAACAAACCTTATTGTTTTAGACATACATGATTTCATAATCATCTTGGGCATGGATTGGTTAGAAGCGTATTATGCCACAATGGACTGTTTTAGTAAAACCATCACCTTTAAATTGAAGGGGACACAGGCAAAATTGATGATTCTAGAAAACGAGAAAGGCACTCAAACAAGTTTTATTTCAGCCTTGAAAGCTAGCAAATTATTAAAGAGTGGGTGTGAAGCATTTATTGCATTTATCACGGAGGATAAACAATTCCAAGAGGTGGAGGTAATCCCTGTTGTGTGCGAATTTTTGTATGTTTTTCCAGAAGAAGTCCCGGGATTACCACCACTTAGGGAGATTGAGTTTACAATTGAGCTTTTACCTGGGATTGCCACCAGTTAGGAGCAATTCAATTCAATTATTAATAGCAAAGGATGCTCGCACTGAGCACGGGCAAGCAATTGAATGAGATTTATGAAGTGAAAGAGATAGAGAAATTGATAAACAAGATATATTACAGTGAAAAGATTTGACATCAAGAAATAAATTTGAAATAACAATACACAATGTACTATAGGCTATCCCCAATTTGAGGTTATATTCGCCGCAACACTTCCTTCCTGACCACTTCATTGAGGTCTTACCTGAACTCTTCCTTCTTGATGGATTCAAATGGATACCCAAATCTTTGTATAAATGGTATACATATGCAACTTGGGGTCTTTTCAGGGGACCGCCTCTATCCAAGCAGGGCTAGATTTTCAAACTTTGACTTGCGTTGCATTTAGGCAGGTTTGACTTTTGAGTGCGTATGCCGTGCATCACCCCGATTTTATACTTTGCAATTTACCCTCTAAAAATAATAATATAATTTAACAAACAAACATAAACAAAGCCAAAATAATTATAGGATCTAATTGGAGTACATATATTCCATCTGAGCTTTCATAGCATCTTGCCAACGTCCTGAATCTATGTCCTTGATTATTTCATCATAGTTATAGGGATCTTGTTCCAGTTCCTCCGGGATTGCCTCGTAAGACTCCCAAGAACGAGAACTAGTCAGGGGGTCTGACAATTTTCCCACTACGACGAGGCACTGCCGTAACTACTGGGTCTGGGAAGGGCAGTTCTTCCTGTTAGATTGTATGGACTCAATCCATCAGTTGATGTAATAAATTGATTAATTTCTTTATTTATCAATAAAATCATGCTTTCTTTTCATGAGATGAATGGTGTTTTATTACTTTATGCACATGACCAATACATATGACATAATGGTTCATGAGTTGAACGGGGTCCCATTAGTATATTAGATGTGATATATGTGTATGGATGAGATCCACTCACGGGAGACATGTGTCACAAATCTTATACTTAAATATCTTCACAACCAGTGATGAGACTGGGCATCTTATCTGATAAGGTTGCAGCATTTTGATCACTATGAGATAGTGTGATTTGTCTCGATCATCAGAATCTAAGATTCTGGATTAAGGTGCTGGTACATTGGATGTATTGAAGGACCATGAGAAACACCTTACGAAATATGGTCTTGATTTTAAGATTTGCTCTCATAATTCCCTTGCAATAGGCTCTCAATTCTAAGACATTGATGAACTCAAGTTTCTATCTATTCATTTGCTTTGAGTCACCAATGAGTGAGGCCAAATGTAGGTCAACACATCGGTGTCTTGGGTACGTGGTAGTAGGACCGTGGGAACATCCAATGGTCAAAATAGAATCTATCTATATTATTCTCTTGTGCCAATTAATTGATTTGTCATTAGTAAGTGCGCACCCATATCAATTAAGAGTTAATTGATGGTACTGATAATCACTGTGATTAATTGGGGCTTAAGGGTAATAAGATGTGGATCTAAGATTGGAAGAGACATGTTTGATCCAATTGATCCATGGATATTGATAGAGGGGCCTACTTGTGGTAATCGGGAAGTTTATGGTCTTCTTTGTAATTTATTCCTAAGACTGGAGCACAATTGTATTTATATAGTGGTGTTATTTGCAATTAACTGTGGGCCCGGATTGCACATGAGATGTGGGGTTGCGGTGTCGCAGTTGGAGTCAGCTTTCTATGAAATCCCTAGTGGTCCCCACGCTAGCCCAAGTTATTAGAAAGATACTAATCATACTTGAACTCCAAAAGGAAGGAGTTAGAAAGTTACTAATTTGTAATGGGAGTTAAACTACTATTTCAAATAGGAAAAGAGGAGGCTTCAAGTGCAATAAAAAGGGGAATTAATCCCTCTTGGACATCCAACAGAGAGAACACGCCCAGCCCTCCTCTTTGTGCAAGTTAATTGTATTCTTCTCCATTAGAGCACTACCGGGCTCCAAATCTATAATCTGCTTCACTATTTGTTTTGGATTATTTTGTTGCATGGTGCTGCTAGTTTCTATCTTTTAGATAGGTTATATTGCTGTACATGATTGATGAGATGGAGGGATTGCATCTTAGATATGATTTATGGGCCTATGGATACTTGATTCCTGAGTCAAGTGGGTCAAAAGTTTTGAAAATCTGTCCACGAGGCCCACCTATTTCCAACAATTGGTATCAAGTCATACCTCATCTTTAATCATATTAGATTAGTAATCTTGTTCTTATCTTTGCATGAGATGCAAAGAGTTTAGAGCAAGGGCTATGTACGGATCGATTTTGATGGATTTGCTTGGTTTATTAGTGGATCTATGTTTGGATAGTCACAAAAGAGTTTGATAATGATGGAAGGATGGTAGGAAGTCATTGGAAGCCTTCAGAAGTGTTTTGGAGTCTTTTGGACTCGAAATAGGAAAAACCCAATATTCTGGTTCGTCAGCCCGGTTGACCTGGCCTCGTGCTCGGTCGACCGGGGACACTGCTACAGGAATTCAGATTTCAGTTTTTCTATTTTCGGGTCTATTTTGACTTCCTGTTTTTCTAGCATTGTTTGGCAGCCTGGTTTTGTGATTTGTATGGATGTATGAGATACTAACATGCAGGTTATCATGTCCTCTCCATATGGCCCACAAGACTTTTACTTTCTTTCATGGTTATTGGTTTATTTGAGGCTAAGTGTAAAGGGCATCATGTTTTCCTTGGTTTCACGCGAAAGGGCAAGGCATGGTGAATTTCCTTATAGCCCTTTTATTTCCATGTTTAGATTACCATGTAAGTCTCATTGTAGAGACATAGGAATTTATGTAATTTGTTTTAAAATTTGTAAATTCTGGAGATGTCCGAGACGAAGAAGGAAAGTGAAGATGGACTCCTAATCAAAGAGTTTGAAGACTACCAAAAGGATCATGGAGATGCTCAAAGAGTTTGAGGATTCCCAAAGTTTTTGGAAAGTCTAGAAGTCCAAGAAGTCTATTCTGCTTGGGCTATGTGGAGGAGATGACTAGTTTCAAATTTTAGCACTTTCTATTTATGGATGAATGTTGATTTTAGATAGTTTCCAAATCTGATCCAAACATAGCAATTTCCAAAATTGGTCAAATTAAATTAATTTTTGGAAAGAGTTTTAATTAAAGTTGGTGGGCCCATGAGATGGATCCATTGGTAACACTAATTTAAGAAACTGGATTTTCCTTAAAATAACTTGACTTGGAGCCAATCATTGGTCATATCATGAGATGATTTGATGTCTATATTTTTGGGCCCATATACTTATAAGGAAATCCTCAATTCTAAAATATTAAGTGGGAGCGGGGCATTTATATTAGAAATCCCCATGGTTTTCCACCATAGGTCTATTGTAAGAAAGTATTAGCCTCGCGCCATCTTGAGAATGGCTGTTCCCCACAGAGGGCTTGTATTTGTTTGGTTACTGGATATGGATCTCCTATGGATAGTGTTGGTGAGACGGGGCGGGGGCCCACTCTCCAAGGAGGAACTGCCCGTAACGGTTGTCATGCAATACTAGTTGGTGGATCACACTTAACTAAAATAATAATGTAGTATCCCCAAGGATTTGCCTCATGTATTTTAGAAACCGAAGTTAATCAGGAGTCACACATTATTTGGTATGAGATACATAGATAATAATGAATGATGGAGATCATGGATAGTTAGTCTTAATCCCAATTTTGATCAACATTGATCTGCACCAATCTAGGTGGTATTTGCACTACCCAAGGAGGCATACCCCTGGGATTAAGATTCCGATGTATTTTGAATTTAATGGTTATGAGGATTCCCACATAAATTTGGTAGAATACCAAACCCTAATGTCATTTAAATTCATTAATTGAATGTATGGTTATGTGCTACAGTATTTCAAGCGTGAATGCGAATGCTTTCAATCCACTTACAACCATTCTCAACTAGAATAAGTTGGTGGGATCCAGCTTATGTAGACTAGAAACGGAACCTGGATATTGTCCTGACTGCTTCAGGATATAAATATGTCCTTACCAAACCCCCCCCTCTTAATGAGCTTGGCCGGGATGCATCGGAAGAAGAAAAAGAACTTTACACCAAATGGGCCAATGACGATGAGATGGCCAGATGTTACATTCAAGCATCTATGTCTAGTGTTTTGCAACACCAACATCAATCCTATAAGACTGCATACGATATTATATCGAACTTAAAGGAGATGTTTGCTAGGCAGGCGGAATAGGGCAAGCTTGCTAGGTAGGCAGCTATGAGGGTGCTCATTAGCACCAAGATGGCTGAAAGTACATCAGTACATGAACACATGTTGAAAATGATTGACTCATTAAATGAGTTAGATGTACTGGGAGCTGCGATTGATGCAGAATTGCAGATCGACATAATCCTTAAGTCATTGCCAGAGTCATTTAACAATTTCAAGGTCTATTATAATATGAATAAGATGAATCTGACTCTGGCTGAGCTGTCTAACCAGCTGGTGGTGACTGAATGGATTATGAAGAAGAAGCCAACTGTCCTAGTGACATAAAAGTCAGATGCCAAGTCCAAGCCGAAAGGCAAAGGGTGGAAAGGCAAAAAGAAATTAGTTCCGAAAGGTCTTAAGGTGGAGAATGGTCCTAATGGTGGCGTGGCCAAGGCTAAGGGTCCGGGGACAAAGGGAAAGTGTTTCCATTGTGGTAAGACAGGACATTGGAAAATGAATTGTCCAGAATATTTGTCTAAGAAAAAGACCTCAGGTATGATTGAGTCACTTATTTCTGAAGTTAGTTTTGCAACTGGTACTTCAAAATCCTAGTGTGTGGACTCCGGGGCAACTAATAACATATGTAATACGTTGGAGGGGTTCAGGGAAACCAGGAGGCTCAGTGACGGAGAAATCATTGTCAACCTAGGATCTGACGCTAAGGCGGAGGCTGTTTTAGTGGGAGTCGTTACCTTATGTTTCTCAAATAATAAATTGGTTTTGTCAGACACATTATATGTACCGTCTTTACGGCGGAATTTAATTTCAGTTTCTAGTTTAGTGAATAAAAGTTATTCTATTACTTTTGGTGCTTAAGTTGTCATAAAGAGGAATGGTACTTTTATATATTCTTGCAAGATAACCAATGAGCTTTATTTTTTAACTCCCACAATGTATGAGATACATGACACTGAAACAATTAATAGACCATCATTAAAGAGGAAGTCACATTCATCTAATCCAACAAAACTTTGGCACTTGTGGCTATGTCATATAAAACTAAATAGGATTGACATGCTAGTGAAAGATGGTATCTTGCCTTCATTGGTGGTAGAACCAATGTCTGTCTGCGAGTCCCGTCTAGAAGGCAAAATAACCAAAAAATCATTTTCAATTAAGAGCAATTGGGCCAAAGATTTATTAGAATTAGTGCATACTGATGTGTGTGGACCTATTAATGTCAGGGCCATAAGAGGATATGAGTACTTCATCACTTTCATAGATGATTACTCAAGATATGGAAACATATACCTTATGCACCATAAGTCCGAGGCTTTTGAAAAGTTCAAAGAGTTTCAAGCGGAAGTGGAAAAGCAATTAGGTAAACGTATCAAGACTCTTCGATCAGATCGAGGAGGGGAATATCTCTCTGCTGATTTTATAGGATACTTATCAGAAAATGGGATTCTATCCCAGTTGTCTACTCCTGATATGCCTCAACAGAATGGAGTAACAAAATGAAGGAACCACACTCTTTTAGATATGATCAGGTCTATGTTGAGTTTCTTAGGATTACCTATATCTTTTTGGGGATACGCATTGGATACTGCAATGTACATACTAAACCTCGTACCATCTAAGTATGTACCTAAGACTCCCCAAGAGTTGGGTTCGGGCGAAAGCCTAGTCTACCACATTTATACATTTGGAGTTGTTCGACACATGTGCTAAAGGTTAAAGACGGATAAGTTGGAATCGAAATCGGAAGTATGCATGTTTGTAAGATATCCTAAGGGAACTAAAGGTTGGTTATTCCTATAATCCCAGAGAGCAGAAAGTGCTGGTGAGCACCAATGAGGTTTTTCTGGAGGAAGATTATATGTTAGACTGAGAATTTTTAGAAAAGGTGTTCGCGGGAAAGATTCGAAAGCAATCAATTCCAAATCCAAGTATGACCAAACTTAAGGAAGAACCACCCTTACTAGACCCAATAGTTACACAAGTGCGTCGGCGTAGTGGGAGGATTGTCAGACCCCCTGACAGGTTCTCGTTCTTGGGAGAGTCTTATGAGGCAGTCCCAGAAGAACCGGAATAAGATCCCTGTAACTATGATGAAGCAATCAATGACATAGACTCGAGGCATTGGCAAGATGCTATGAAAGCTGAAATGGAGTCTATGTACTCCAATCAAGTCTGGACAGTTATGGACTTGCCTGCCAATATTAAACATATTGGGTGCAAGTGGGTCTACAAGAGAAAGAGAGGTCCAGATGGAAGAGTTAAGACCTTTAATGCCAGGCTTGTTGCGAAAGGATATATTCAGAAAGAAGGTATTGATTATGAGGAAACATTCTCGCTGGTAGGCATACTCAAGTCCATCCGGATACTCTTATCCATTGCATCTCATCTCGATTACGAGATTTGGCAAATGGATGTCAAGACGGCGTTCTCAATGGCCATCTTGAGGAAGACATTTATATGGTGCAGCCAGACAGTTTTGTAGTTAAAAATTAGGAGCAAAATGTTTGCAAGCTGCAAAAGTCCATTTATGGACTGAAGCAGGCACCCCGAAGCTGGAACATCCATTTTGACAAGGCAATCAAATCTTTTGGTTTTTGTCAAAATCCGGATGAGTCATGTGTGTACATGAAAAGTGAAGGTAACATGGTAGTTTTTCTAGTTTTATATGTCGATAACATCCTACTCCTCGGGAAAGACATAGGAATGTTGTCCACAGTGAAAGTTTGGTTGGCTAAGACTTTTGATATGAATGACTTGTGAGAAGTTAGCTACATCCTAGGGATCAAACTCTATCGAGACCGGAAAAGTAGGATGATTGGCTTATCCCAAGCTGCATACATAGATAAGGTACTAGTACGGTTTGCTATGCAGGACTCCAAGAAGGGTATTATACCTTTCAAGCATGGAGTGCACCTTTCCAAAGACTAATGTGCCAAGACACATGAGGAAAAGGAGTAGATGAGGTTGATACCATATGCTTCAGCGGTTGGTATCCTCATGTATGTTATGCTATGTACTAGACCGGATATCTGTCATGCAGTGGGCCTAGTCAGCATATATCAATCTCATCCAGGACTTGATCATTGGACTGCTGTAAAGTGGATTCTCAAATACTTGAGAAGGACTAGAGATTACATGTTGATTTATAGCAGTAATGAGCTGATTCCAGTTGGGTACACAGATTCTGACTTCATGTTAGATAAGGATTCCAAGAAATCCACCTCTGGTTATGTGTTTATGCTTGGTGGTGGAGCTATCAGCTGGAAGAGTATAAAACAAGAATGTACCGCTGATTTCACCTCGGAGGCTGAATATGTAGCGGCTTGTAAAGCAGTTAAGGAAGCAGTATGGCTCAAGAGATTCCTTATGGAACTTGGGGTGGTACCTTTGGCACGACAGCCGCTCAGTCCAAAGAGCCCAGAAGCCATAAAAGCCAAAAGCATGTACAGAGGAAGTATCACTTGGTCAGAGAGATTGTGTAGAGAGGTGATATTGCTATTACCAAGATAGCCTTTGCGGATAATCTGACAGATCTCTTTACTAAGCCCTTGACTACTAAAGTCTTTGAGCAACATGTAGATGGGATGGGCATGAGATGCAATCCTAACTGGCATTGAGCCAAAGTGGGAGATTGATAGATTGTATGGACTCAATCCATCAGTTGATGTAATAAATTGATTCATTTTTTTATTAATCAATAAAATCATGCTTTCCTTTCATGAGATGAATGATGTTTTATTACTTTATGTACATGACCAATACATATGACATAATGGTTCATGAGTTGAACATGGTCCCATTAGTATATTAGATGTGATATATGTGTATGGATGAGATCCACACACGGGAGACATGTGTCATAAATCTTATACTTAAATATCTTCACAACCAGTGATGAAACTGGGCATCTCATCTGATAAGGTTGCAGCATTCTGATCACTATGAGATAGTGTGATTGGTCTCGATCATCAGAATGTAAGATTCTAGATCAAGGTGCTGGTACATTGGATGTATTGAAGGACCATGAGAAACACCTTATGAAATATTGTCTCGATTTTAAGATTTGCTCTCATAATTCCCTTGCAATAGGCTCTCAATTCTTAGACATTAATGAACTCAAGTTTCTATCTATTCATTTGCTTTGAGTCACCAATGAGTGAGGCCAAATGTAGGTCAACACATCGGTGTCTTGGGTACGTGGTAGTAGAACTGTGGGAACATCCAATGGTCAAGATGGAATCTATCTATATTATTCCCTTGTGCCAATTAATTGATTTGTCATTAGTAAGTGCGCACCCGTATCAATTAAGAGTTAATTGGATGATACTGATGATCACTGTCATTAATTGGGGCTTAAGGATAATAAGATGTGGATCTAAGATTGGAAGAAATAGGTTTGATCCAATTGATCCATGGATATTGATAGAGGGGCCTACTTGTGGTAATCGGGAAGTTTAGGGTCTTCTTTGTAACTTATTCCTAAGACCGGAGTGGAATTGCATTTAGATAGTGGTGTTATTTGCAATTAACTATGACCCCATATTGCACATGAGATGTGGGGTTGCGGTGTCTCAGTTGGAGCCAGCTTTCTATCGAATCCCTAGTAGTCCTCACGCTAGCCCAAGTTATTAGAAAGATACTAATCATACTTGAGCTCCAAAGGGAAGGAATTAGAAAGTTACTAATTTGTAATGGTAGTTAAACTTCTATTTCAAATAGGAAAAGAGGAGGCTTAAAGTGCTATAAAAAGGGGAATTAATCCCTCTTGGACGTCTAACATAGAGAACACACCTAGCCCTCCTCTTTATGCAAGTGTTGCACAATTTTCTCTCCTCTCTTTCTCTTCTAGTTCTTTGGAGTTTCTTGAAGGGTTTTCTCTTGAAGTTTCCACCAATCTTCTTGAGAAAAGAGATCTGATAGTGGGTCATAGCATGGAAGACAACAAGGTCTTGACGATCCTAATTTGCTTCGACAAGAGTTCTTGATCAAATTAATTGTCTTCTTTTCCATTAGAGCACTACCGGGCTCTAAAGTATAATCAGCTTCTCTATTTGTTGTGGATTATTTTGTTGCATTGTGCTATTGGTTTCTATCTTTTAGATATGTTATATTGCTGTACACGATTGATGAGATGGAGGGATTGCATCCTGGATATGATTTATGAGCTTATAAATACTTGATCCCTGAGTCAAGTAGGTCAAAAGTTTTGAAAATATGTCCACGAGGCCCACCTATTTCCAACACTTCCTTAAGTTCGGTCGTACTTGGATTTGGAATTGATTGCACTTGAATATCTTTCAAGATCACCTTTTCTAAAGATTTCTGGTCTATCATATAATCTTCCTCCTAAAAAACCGCATTGGTGCTCAACAGCACTTTCTGCTCTCTGAGATTATGGAATAACCAACCTTTAGTTTCTTTAGGATATCCTACAAACGTGCATACTTCCGACTTAGATCACAGCTTATCCGTCTTAACCTTCAACACGTGTGCGGGACAACCCCAAATGTGTAAATGTTGTAGACTAGGTTTTCGCCCGAACCACAACTCCCGGGGAGTCTTAGGTACAGACTTAGATGGAACGGGGTTTAGTATGTACATCGCAGTATCCAAAGCATATCCCCAAAAGGATATAGGCAATCCTGAGAAACTCAGCATAGACCTGATCATATCTAAAAGAGTCTAGCTCCTTCTTTCCGCTGCAAGGTATTACAGATGTGATTAGTTGCACCGGAGTCAACACACCAGGATTCTGAAGTACCAGTTGCAAAACTAACTTAAAAAATAAGTGACTCAGTCATTGTCAGAGCCTTCTTTCATTCAGAAGATTAAAGACAGTCAGTTGCAAGATCCAGAGTTGGCCAAGATTTCAGAGCAGATAGCAGATCGTCCTGACTTTCGCATCGTGGATGGAGTTTTGTACTTCCGTGACTGTCTGTGTGTGCCAAACATCGAAGATTTGAGGAATGATATCATGACCGAAGCTCACAGTACGAGGTATTCAGTGCATCCAGGCATCACAAAGATGTATCAGAATTTGAAGGGCAGATTTTGGTGGAATAACATGAAGAGAGAGATAGCAGCGTTCGTTTCTCAGTGTATGATCTGTCAGTTGATTAAAGCAGAGCACCGGAAGCCTCCAGGGTTGTTGCAACCGTTGGAGATTCCGAAATGGAAATGGGAGCATATAACCATGGATTTCATTTCGGGATTACCGAGGACTAGCAAAGGAAATGACGCTATCTGGGTCATTGTGGACCGTCTTACCAAGTCAGCTCATTTCATCCCGATGAAGACTGGGAAGAAGATGCACATGCTACCATTGGCAGAGTTGTTCGTTAGTGAGATCGTCAGCAGACCTGGTCAGCCAGTTTCCATCACATCTGATAGAGACAGCAGATTCGTCTCAAGATTTTGGAAAACACTGCATGAGTCTATGGGTACAAGATTACAGTTCAGTACAGCTTATCACCCTCAGACAGATGGCCAGTCGGAGAGGACAATTCAGACTCTTGAGGATATGCTCCGTGCTTGTGTGTTAGACTTCGAAACTCAATGGGACGAGACTCTACCTTTGTGTGAGTTCGCGTACAACAACAGCTACCATTCGAGCATTGGAATAGCGCCTTTCGAGGCATTGTTTGGCAGAAGGTGTAGGACACCTGTGTGTTGGGAAGAGGTTGGTACCCGCAGTTTCCATGGACCAACAATGGTAAGTGAGACCAGTGACAAGGTTAAGCAGATTCAGACACGTCTGGAAGTAGCCCGGAGTAGACATAAGAGTTATGCAGATTTTCAAAGAAGGGACTTACAGTTCAAGGAAGGAGACAAGGTTTTCCTGAAGGTATCACCTACTAGGGGAACTTTGAGATTTGGGCAGAAAGGCAAGTTGTCAAGGAGATACATTGGACCTTATAACATTGTGAGCAAGATTGGTGAAGTGGCTTATAGATTAGCCTTACCACCCGAGCTATCTGGTGTACACAACGTCTTCCATGTATCTATGTTGAAGAAGTACGTCCCCGATCCTTCACATGTACTCCAGCATGAGCCGTTAGAGATCAGAGAAGATGCTACTTATGTTGAGAAGCCTATTCGGATCATCGACTCTAAGGAACAAGAATTGAGGACACGGACTATTCAGTGGGTAAAGGTACTTTGGGAGAATCATGGACCGGAAGATGCAACATGGGAATTACGAGACCAAGTGCAGAAGAAGTACCTACATCTCCTACCTGAGGTAAGTTTTGTGTTTTATTTGGAGGACCAAATATCCTAAGGGGTGGAGGATGTAAGACCCCGACCCGAGTGACCTCGATTAGTACTAATTAAGTGCATGTTAGTGCTAAGTGTGTTTAGTGTGTTTTGGTTTAGTTGGTTTAGAATAGCTTTGTCATAGCTTTGGGGAATTTGAGTGCCTTTGGAATTAGTGGGGCCCTTTGGGGGTTCCTTGTTTATGACTTTACGTGTACTTGGAGTTTTATCTTGGTTTTCTTGGTTTGTATTTTATCCCGTTTTGTTTATCTCGTTAATCCCTTCGACTTTCATGTTGATCCCGTTCCCGTCCCGAATCCCGAAACCCGATTTCCATTGCTTGAGGGCAAAACAGTCTTTTTACACCAAATCTGTACCAAATTATTGTTATTCCCGAAACCCGCGAAACATATACTTTTTGAAAACTAGAAATTTTGACGATCATTTCTTCCTTCTTTGTTGACTTCATCCGAGATCCCGAAAACTAATATTTCAGCCTTTCAAAATTCCAAAGTGGTGGAGCCCATTTGCAAATGCTATATATAGAACCCAACTTTTCTCCCTTCTCTTTTTCCAGCAACTTTCTTATCTAGGGTTTGTTCTTCATCATTATTCTTCTTTCTCTTGCTCTCTTCATCTCAATCCCTCACCAAGCTTGCACCCACATCATAATGGAGATCACCATCTTCTTCCTCTCCTTCAAGGCTCTCTATTGATATCATTGTTGAAGGAAATCTCCCATTCCAAGACTTGTTTTGAGCTAAGGCTTGCCATTAAAGGATCTTCCAAGTAAGCTCTCTCACTAATCTCTTAGATTTGTGTCCTTATGATCTTAGAGGAGCTCCATTTCCATTATTGGAAGCTCTCTCTTCATATTTCCTTGTTTAACCCATTTTAGGGTTTGTTTTGGGGTTTTTGTAGAGATTGTGGATTTTGTGCTTGAGAGGGTGTTAGAGGACCTTTTGCTTAGCTTTGGACTTGAGGCAAGTGGATGAATGGATATGTTTTGAACATTTACATGTTTCATGGAAATCTCTTGTTTTTGCACTAATTATTCCTAATGATTTTTACATGTGTTTTCATAGTCTTCCTTGCCTTGATTTCTATTAAAATGCATAACTAGGAGTTGATTTTTCTATTATGCACCTTGATAAATGTATCCTTTATGTTATTAAAGTGTAGATGAATCTTATGGGTGTTGGTTTCTCTTTCTTTGGTGATCAAATATGAATGAATGGAGGAGTTTGATTTGGTTGTAATGGGAAGTAGAGAATAGGGTTGAGGTATTTGAAAGAAAATTAATGATTGTTATTGGGAGGCAAGGAGGCCTTTGTTGCAGGAAAAATGTTTAGGGGGAAGAAGAGAAGAAGGCCAGGATGGTCATTTTCGGGCAGCAAAAATGACTGCCCGCTCGAGCGGACATTAGGCCGCTTGAGCGCGCAGTCATTCTGACTGCAGCTCGGGCAGCAAAAATGACTGCCCGCTCGAGCGGACATTAGGCCGCTCGAGCGCGCGGTCATTCTGACTGCAGCTCGGGCAGCAAAAATGACTTCCCGCTCGAGCGGACATCAGGCCGCTCGAGCGCGAGGTCATTCTGACTGCAGTTCGAGCAACAGATTGCCTGCCCGCTTGAGCGCATGATTGGCCGCTCGAGCGCTCAGACGCTCTATCCACACGTTTTTCCTGCGCAGCCCAGGTCCGCTCGAGCGCACCTTGGTTCGCTCGAGCGCACTCCCTCCCAAGTATGGACCACTTTTGGGACTCGGGAAAGGTTTTTAAGGGAATCCCTTGGTATTTAGGAGGTTTATGAGGCGATATACGAAGCCTAATGGAGAAAGAAACCAAACCACAAGCTTTCATTCGAAGTCTTTTGAAAATCCTAAGGTGTATAAAGAGCCCGGAATGTCTCCAAACTCAAGGAGTACCAAGTGATCATTACAATCGACATACGGGGTCTTTATTCACTTGGTTTATATCGAATCCCGATACTTGTCCCGAATTTCAAGAAATGTGATTTATCATTCCTGAAAATATTGAATTTCAACTAGAGCTTGGCTAGCCCCGATATGCACTTCCCGTTTGAAAATGAAATTAGTGCTTTTGAGCACCCCGTCCCGCCCGTTGATTTAAGTGCATTGCATATGATTTGTACATGTCTTGTTTTACATGATTTGACCTATGAGTCGGCACCACTAAGCTTGGCTTTCCTTGCCGGTTTGATCCACCGACTTGGAGACCCTTTCCCGTCCCGCCAGCTGCAGTTTGGATCCCGCTACCCGGTTATTACCGTGGTCTTGTCCCGATACCCGATTCGCTACCGTGGTCCCGTCCCGTATTATATTATGTATATGTATATGTTACTTATGTTGCATCTCCTCACTTAGGTGACTAAGACAACATCCCGATATGCTCATGTCACTTCGGTGATAGAGGACTTAGCTATGTATGGTCGCCATCTTGTCTGTTTCCCGTTTCCTTGGATACCTTACATGTTTTATATTGCATATGTATTGAATAAATGATTCTATCGTTTTATGAAACTATTGCTTTGACAGGTTTAAATGTTTTTCCAAGGTAATTTCTTTATTGTTATGTCTTTTCACCCGTTTGCCAAACCGTCGTGTTTGACCCTTTGCTTTGGTACTCAGGTCCCGTTGTCGGTCTCCCCGAGGAGGAGCTTGAGGAGGCGGTCGGAGAACCGCAACGATTAGTTGAGTGGCACGCCGATGATACCGTCTAGACATTCGGGTGCTGGAGCTACGAAACATTTTGGGGAATAGAACTAACCATTCTTTTGGGGAACTTGTTATTTGATTTATATTGGCCTTTGTTGGCCTCTATTTTTGGGGCCATGTAATTAAATGATATTGTTGTAAACTTTAACTCTCTTTTGGGGTTATAGCTTTAATGATCATTGCTCATTTTGATACTAGTATTAAACATGTGTTAATCTTGCTATCTTAGACATGAATGTATGAAATAGATTTGCTACACGCTTCCGCACATAAAAGAAATATTCATGTTGATGTGATATCCTCACCGCGGACACCTGTGGGAAATCGCGTGTACGAGTTGCATTCTTTGAAGGACTCATATACGTTTTGGCTTTAAATTCATTCAATCATCAATCATGCACATAGTATTAGTCCCGATCCCGGATTAGGCCCGATGACCCGGTCCGGGGTCGCGACAGGACTGACCCTTCAGAACTGATTTCTTCTTGCCTTTCCGCCCCTTGCCTGTCGGCTTGGACTTGGCAACTGACTTTTCTGTCATCAGGGCAGTTGGCTTCTTCTTCATAATACCCTCAGTCGCTACCAGCTGGCTAGATAGCTCAGCTGAGGTCAGATTCATCTTATTCATGTTATAATTAACCTTGAAATTGTTGAAAGAACCTGGCAGCGACTCAAGGATTATGTCCATCTGCGATTATGTATCAATCGCAGCCCCCAATACATCTAACTCATTCAATGAGTCTATCATTTTCAGCATGTGGTCCTATACTGGTGTGCCTTCAGCCATCTTGGTGCTATTAAGCACCCTCATAGCAGCTTGCCTAGCAGGCCTGTCCTGTTTCACAAACATCTCTTTTAAGTTTGATATAATATCATATGCAGTCTTATAGAATTGATGTTGGTGTTGTAAAACACTAAACATGGATGCCTGTATGTAACATCTGGCCATTTCATCGTCTTTGGCCCATTTGGTGTAAAGTTTCTTTTCTTCTTGTGATGCATCCGGCCCAGGCTCATTTTGGGGGGGGGGGGGGTGGTTTAGTAAGGACATATTTATATCCTGAAGCAGTAGGGACAATATCCAGGTTCCGTTTCTAGTCAACATAGTTGGATCCCACCAACTTATTCTGGTTGAGGATGGTCACAAGTTGATTGAAAGTATTTGAATTCATGCTTGAAAAACTGTAGCACGTAACCATACATTCAATTAAAAAATTATAAGTGACATTAGGGTTTAGTATTCTGCCAAATTTATGTGGGAATCCTCATAACCACTAAATTCAGAATATATCGGAATCCCAATCCCATAGGGTATGCCTCCTTGGGGAGTGCGAATACCATCTAGATTGGTGCGGATCAAAGTTGGTCAAAATTAGCATTAAGACTAGCTATCCATTATCCCCATCATTAATTATCATCTAGTTATCTCATACTAAATAATATATGACTCCCGATTAGCTTCATTTTCTAAAATACATGAGGCAAATCCTTGGGCATACTACATCATTATTTTAGTTAAGTGTGACCCATCAACTAGCATTGCATGACAGCCGTTGCGGGCAGCTCCTCCTTGGGGAGTGGCCCCCGCCCCGTCTCACCAACACTATCCATAGAAGATCCATATCTAGTAATCAGACAAATAAAAGTCCTCCATGGGGAAAGGCCATTCTCAAGATGGCGCGATGCTAATACTTTTTGTACAATGAACCTATGGTGGAAAACCATGGAGATTACTCAATTTAAATGCCCCGCTCCCGCTCCCACTCCCACTTAATATTTTAGAATTGAGGATTTCCTTATAGGTATTTGGGCCCACATATATAGACATCAAATCATCTCATGATATGACCAATGATTGGTTCCAAGTCATATTATTTTAAGGAAAGTCCAGTTTCCAAGACTAGTGTTACCAATGGGTCCACCAACACTAATTAGAACTCTTTCCAAAAATTAATTTGATTTGACCAATTTTGGAAACTACTATGTTTGGATCAGATTTTAAAAACATTCTATAAAAGCAACCATCAACAAATAGAAAGTGCAAAATATAGAAACTAGTCCTCTCCTCCACATGGCCCAAGCGAAATAGACTTTTTGGACTTCTAGACTTTCCAAAACTTTGGGATTCCTCAAACTCTTTGGGCATATCCAAAACTCTTTTGGTAATCTTCAAACTCTTTAGTTAGGAGTCCAACATCACTTTCCTTCTTAGTTTCGGACATCGTTAGAATTTACATATTTAGAAAAAATACATAAATTCCTATGCCTCGATGATGAGACTTACATGGTAATCTAAACATGGAAATAAAAGGACTGTAGGGAAATTCACCATGCCTTGCCCTTTCACGGGAAACCAAGGAAACCAAGATGTCCTTTACAAGTTTCCCAAAATAAATCAATAACCATGTAAAAAGAAAGTAAAAGACTTGTGGGCCTTATGGAGAGGACATGATCACCTGCAAGTTAGTATCTCATATAACAAAACAACTCACAAAACCAGGTTACCAAACCACAATGGAAAAACAGGAGGCCAATGAGAAAAATTTGGATAAAAAACAAAATAATTCTTCTTGGGCTTGGCTTGCAGAACTTGTCCCTACGGCTAGCCAACTAGACCTCTACGGCTAGTCGTAGTGATCTGTACGGCTAGCCGACCTGACGAACCCAAAAATTTGGGTTTTTTCAATTTCAACTCCTACTGCTCCCAAATCACTTCTAATGATCTCAAATGGCTTCTAAAGGCTTCCTACCATCCTTCCATCATAATTAAACCCTTCTGTGACATTCCAAACATGGATCTACTACAAAAAGGAAGCAAACCATTCAAAACTGGTCTATCCTTTTTGCATCTGATGCAAAGATTAGATCTAGATTGCTGAATTAACATGATTAGAGATGAAGTATGTCTCTGATACCAATTGTTGGAAGTAGGAGGGCCTCGTGGATAGGTTTTCAAAACTTTTGACCCACTTGACTCAGGGATTAAGTACCCATAAGGCCATAAACCACATCCATGATGCAATCACTCAATCTCATCAATCATGTACAACAATAAACTCTATCTAGAAGACAGAAACCAGCAACAATCAAGCCACAAAAAATCTACAACATACAAGGAAATAGATTGAGTGAGACAATTAGCTTGGTAGTACTATACTGGAGAAGAAGACAATTAGCTTTAACATGAACTCTTCTTGTAGCGAATTAGGATCTCCAAGACCTTGTTCTTTTCCACGCTATGATCCGCTTTCAGATCTCTTTTCTCAAGAAGAATGGTGGGATCTTCAAGGGAAAACCAATTAGAAGCTCTAAAGGGAACTAGAAGAGAACGAGGAGAAGAGAGGGGCATGCAACACTTGCACTGGGCATGGGTTCAAAGGGGTGGACGTCCAAGACCCCCTCTCCTCTATTTATAGCCTCAAGCAACCCCCTCTTACTAATAATTAATAGAAGTTTCACTTCCACAATAATTAGTAACTTACTCTTCCTATTATTACCACTATTAGAAGTCTCACTTCAAATAGAAATAGTAACTTTGTAATTCTTTTCTTTTTAGAGTTCAAGTAGCATTAGTAATTATCTAATAACTTGGGCTAGCGTGGGGAACACTAGGGATTCCGTAGAAAACTGGCTCCAACAGAGACACTGTGACCCCACATCTCATGTGCAATCCGGGCCCACAGTTAATTGCAAATAACAGCACTATATAAATGCAATTGCACTCCAATCTTAGGAATAAATTACAAAGAAGACCATAAACTTTCCAATTACCACAAGTAGGCCCCTCCATCTTTATCTATGGATCAATTGGTTCTGTCCACCAATCTTAGATCCATATCTTATTATCCTTGAGCCTTAATTAATCACAGTGATCATCAGTACCATCCAATTAACTCTTAATTGAGATGGGTGCGCACTTACTAATGATAAATCCATTAATTGGCACAAGGGGATAATATAAATAGATTCCATCTTGACCATTCAATGTTCCCACGGTTCTACTATCACGTACCCAAGACACCGAGGTGTTGCCCTACTCATTGGTGACTCAAAGCAAATGACTAGATAGAAACTTGAGTTCATTAATATTTCGGGATTGAGAGGCTATTGCTAGGGAATTATGAGAGCAGACATTAAAATAAAGACAGTATTTCATAAAGTGCTTCTCATGGTATTTTAATACATCCAATGTACCTGCACGATGATCCAGAATCTTACATTTTGATGATCGAGACAAATCACACTATCTCATAGTAATCAAAGTGCTGCAACCTTATCAGATGAGATGCTCAATCTCATCATTGGTTGTGAAGATATTTTAAGTATAAGATTTGTGACACATGTCTCCCATATATGTATATCATCTATACATATATATCACATCTAGTATACTAATGGACCCGGTTCATCTCATGAACCATCATGTCATATGTATTGGTTATGTACATAAAGTAATAAAACACCATTCATCTCATAAAAGGAAAGCATAATATTGTTGATGAATAAAAAAATTAATCTATTTATTACATAATATGATGGATTGAGACCATACAAATTAACAATTATAATGTGGGGCCATACTTTTGTTGTGTGAACATGGGACCTACCTTTAAAAAATTACAAAGTGGTACCCACATTTAGAAATCCGAACATGGGGCCATCATAAAAATGTGGGGCCATACTTTTTGTTAATTGTGAACACGGGACCCACCTCTAAAAATTACAATGTGGCACCCACATGTAGAAATCCGAATATGGGGCCACCATTAAAATGTGATTGTGGACACGGGACCCACCTAGAGTTACAACATGATGCTTACCTTTATAAATGATTTATAATGTGGTCCCACCATTACAGAATTATAATAGGGGCCCACCTTTTGTAATTGTGACAATGTGACCCACCTCTAGGAATTATCAAGTAGGGCCACGTCTTTTGGGATTGTGAACGTGGGAGCCTACATTTAAGATAAGTGAGAGGATTTAGGATCTTTAAATCATGTTCTTTAAAATGCAAGAGATAAAAAAGAAACAACTGTGCCAGCAAGTTGTTTCTTAAAAAAAAAATAAAGTTTTTTTGTTCCAACTTTCTTATGCGGGCGGGTTAACATTTTGAGATTTCTTCCCATGAGAACAAAATTCGGAACAATCATTTACACATACCAAACATGTTTTCTACACTCTTATCTCATGGGAACATGGGAACATCCAAATGGCACGATGACAAACGCATCCTGCTTTCCTAGTCTTGTACTACATCGATTTTTTATTTTTGGATATCGGAGAGTTCCCCTTTGGGCTGGACTAATCTCTCCGGACGCAGAGGGAAGCCGGGTAAATTCGCCTGTAGTCCCAATGTGGTAGTGCAGTTTCGAACCTACAACCTCTGGGTGCAGACCGTGGTCCTAGGCCAACTGAGCTACCCTTAGGGTTTGTACTACATCAAATGACAATCCAAAGAGAATGGATACTTAAATGTACCCCAACTCACAATTCCTTTTGGTATATCGTTCTACTGAGCCTTTATCAAATTTATTGCAGATTTTTGTAATTATTAAAATAGCAAATAGGAAAATAAGCCCGTGCTTACCACAGGTAGCTAATTCATAATATAATAAAAGAGAATAACATTTCTAAAACAAAAACAAAATATCTATGTCTTTGGTAATTGTCATGGGAAATTCTATATGCACCCACCCTTTTTACTGAGCACACCCACATTCCTTCTTCATGTGTATTTTTTTTTTCTTCTAAAGGTGGGTGTGCTGAGGAAAAATAGGGGTGCATATAGAATTTCCCAATTGTCATCTATGTCTTTGGTAATTGTCAAATTTCTTTGCCGTCTTGTCCATGGCCATCAATTCAATGCCTACAAAGCCACAAAAGCAAAAGCAATAGTCTTCATAATGCAGGCATCAACAACTCTAATAGCACAAGATTGTCTACCACCAAAAAATAAAGAAAGAAAAAAAGCTCAAGATTAGCGAACATGAATTAAGTGTACAACATAACTTCATAGTTTCCAAATCTTTTCAACATCCACCAACGATATAAATTTATGAGCTTAAAAAAAAAAAAAAAACACACCTGCAACATGTTCCCAACATCCATTAGAAAAAATGATAAGTAGGAACAACCATATCAACATGGTTCCAAAATTCATCCAAATCTTTTAAAAAAAGAACACCAAAAAAAATATTTTCATGGAATTGATTCAAGTAGAAGAAAAGAATAAAATTGTGTACATGTTAATAAAAATTCCAAACGAATCATTAATTATAATATCCTCAAAAGATATAACCACATCTTGCATATAACTCCTATAAAAAAAAAAGAAACTCACAAAATTATATACAAAATTTAAATTAAAATAAAATCAAATAACAAGGCTCTATTGCACTTCCATCTCTTTATTAAAAAAAATAAAAAAATACTCCATATCTTTATTAAGGGCAATGATATTTGTGACTAGCCAACCCACATGCATATATAAGCATCTTTAGAACATTTAATTTTCTATTGCATGAAAATTTTTCAAAATTATTAGCAATTCTTTGTGCAAACACATCCAAAATTGGAGAGAATAGCAACCTACAAGATTCTTTATGCGGATAGATATGTACTAAAAACATATGATTAAAGAGATGTTAGTATCAGTTAATCGTATGCCCATAGTAACTACCATACAATATTTAGGCATTACATCAAGCCATACCATAAAAAAAATTAATTGAATTGAACCTAGGGCAAAAAGAAGCCTGTATTATCCGGCCATGGCTGATTTGTCCTTGTGAATGTTTAAGAAAATGACCAAGTGAAATAACCAACCATCTTTTAAGGACTCAAATCCGATTGCCTTTATAGGTCTCATTGAATGCCATGATTGGAGAATGCAAAGTAGATGAACAAACCAAATTGGGTTGAATACATTCCTTAGGGGGCCTCAATGCAATTCCAGTAAGGCCATTGAAGGCTCCTGTTTCCCTTATTCTATTTGGCTCACTGGATAAGCCCACCTATCTGTTTAGCTAAGCATATTAGCAAGATCCACCTTCTGTTGGGGAGATCGCGGAACTCTTCCCCTTTATGTGAATCACTTAGGAATTCAAAGAACACCAAGTATGCACAATCTAAACCAAGCAACTATAATAGGTAATGATGGAAGAAAAAAGAAGAGAGTAAGAGCAAAGAGGGAACACACCAATATACGTGGAAAACCATCTAAAATAAGAGAGAAAGACCATGGAGCCTTCCAAATGAATCCATTAACCCCCAACTATCACCTAACCCTTTAATCTTAGCCCATTATTAGTTTGTTGGCAAATGAGATCAAAATAACTAGGTCTCTTAAATGTGCAGACAAGTGGGTATGATTAAAGATCCTTAATGATCTTGTGGTCATGTGGGCCACACACATTTAATCCAACATTCTCTTACTTGGCCCGTATGACCATGGAAACAAAATCCAAAATTTTAATTTAAGGAAATTCATTTTCAAATAGTACTTTGAAAAAACGATAAAATGACCTTGACTGATGCGCATCGACTTTAAAATAATTGCCAACGTGTCTCTTATGTTGAGCCTTAATACTGTGACTAAATTGATTTACCAATGTGAACCATAGCGGTTACATGTCTTTAATGACATGCTCCATTCCATAATTACTCAACTAGCACTCCAGCCTAAAGAAGTCCTTGATAAGGGTAAAGTAGGACATTTTCAATGGCCGTCCCATTTAATTGGGTATGATAATGCTATTCTCTTTAATATTCTTATTTTATTCACCTTAATACATGTAAATATTTGACAAAATAAGAATTACAAAATCATTACTGTAAAGATGTCCTCAACAATAAGGGCCCGTTTGGTAATTTACTTTTAAAATAAAGTGAAGTAAAGTGAAATAAAAAGAATGAATAAAATATAAATGAGTTATGATAGTATTTTGTTTTTAGTTGTTTTGAATGGAATATTTTTGACTTTTTGTATTGGGAAATGGAGTTTTTTTGTCTTTTAGTGAGTAAATGTTGTTGCTTTTTGACTTTTTTTTGGAAAAGATGGAGGGAATTTTTTGGAAAAGTGCTTTCGATCGGATGTTTAATTTGACTTCACTTTACTTGACTCTATTAGTAAAATTACCAAACGGGCCCTAAGGCAAATCAATAAGGCCCATATTTCTAACATTTTCTCTATAAGCCTTTCGCGCCAATGCCTTCGTTAATGGATCCGCTATCATTTGGCTTGTTGGAGCCCCAACAATAGACACCAATTGATCACGTACCTTTTCCTTTAATACAAAGTACTTAACTTCCACAAACTTTAATTTACTGGAAACTTTGTCATTTTGAGCAAATCTTCTTGCTGCATCGTTATTGCAAAAGATTTTATGATACTGCCCCACCAGCTAACATAAAAATATATCCTGAAGTCGATTTTCTTGTATCGAGGCATCCAGCAAAATTTGAGTCTGAAGAACCGATCACTTCTAATTGATCAGACTTTTTGTATGAGAGCCTGTAGTTCCTAGTGCTACTAAGATATCGCCAGACTTTCTTGATTCCTACCAAATGCATCATTCCTGGGTCACTTTGATATCTACTAAACATGCCAACTGCAAAACTGATATCAGGTCTAGTGCATGTTTGTGCATACATCAGACTCCCTATTGCACCAGCATAAGGACATTGGTCCATTAGACGTCTTTCGATTTCATTTCTTGGACTTTGCTCTTTACTAAATTTGTCACCTTAATTATTGGTGAATCTTGGGGCCTACAACCTTCCATACAGAATCTTTTAAGAATATTTTTGATATAGGATTCCTGTGATAACGCAAGTAATCCTCGAGATCTATCTCGATATATCTCGATTCCTATTACAAAGGTTTTTTCTCCCATGTCTTTCATATCAAAATTATTCTTAAGATATTTCTTAGTTTCATGAATTATACCAAGGTCATTACTAGCTAACAAAATATCATCGACATATGGTATCAATATTATAAACTTACTCCCACTAACCTTGAGATAGTTGCAATGGTCTATTGGATTTTCGGAAAAACCGAATGATGTGATAATGCGGTTAAATTTAAGATACCATTGCTTGGAAGCTTGTTTCAAACTATATATCGATTTCTTTAATTTGCAAACTAATTTATTAGTATTCTCTTTTATGAATCCTTCCGGTTGTTCCATGTATATCTTTTCTTCTAAATTTCCATTTAGGAAAGCTGTCTTAACATCCATTTGATGTAGCTCTAAATTGAAATGAGTTACAAAAGCCATAATTATCCTAAATGAATCATTTTTAGACAGCGGAGAGTAGGTCTCATTGTAATTAACTCCCTCTCTTTGAGTAAAACCTTTGGCTATGACCCGAGCCTTAAATCGCTCTACCTTTCCTTTCGAGTTCCTTTTGGTCTTGAAGACCCATTTACAGCCTACGGCCTTAGAACTTGGGTAATTTGATAATATCCCAAACCTCATTAGTGGCCATTGATTCTAACTCTTATTTCATAGCATCCACACATTTATCAAAATTCACACTTTCTATGGCTTCTTTGAATGTTTTAGGATCATCTTTTATTCCAATATCGGCTTCCTCTAAATATATAACATAATCGTCCCAAATGGCAGGTCTTCTTATTCGAGTTGACCTCTTTAATTCCGGATCATTAGGAAGCAGATTATCATGATGTTCTGGGAGTGCATCATTAATGGGCCGACCATTATTATGTTCAACTTGATCATTTTGTGGTTGTTGTATCTCTTGATGACCATTGATGATATCAAGTGGAACAAACCCATTTTGTGTATTAGGTAACTCAATATTTCCCTGATTTCTTTATAAATTATATCTATTTCTTAAGCACTCCCACTTTTCTCATGATTCTCCAGAAATTTTGCATTTCCCGATTCTACAATTCTAGTGGTATGATTAGGATAGTAAAACCTATACCCTTTAGGCCTCTAAGGATAACCAATAAAATATTCACTAACAGTTTTAGGGTCTAACTTTCTTTTATGTGGGTTATAAATTCTCACTTCAGATTGGCAACCCGAGACTCGAAAATGGTTTAGGCTGGGTTTCCTTCCGGTCCATAACTCAAATGGTGTTTTTGGCACCGCCTTACTAGGGACACGATTTATTATGTATATTGCCATCTTAAGTGCTTCACCCCACATTGATTTGGGTAAAGTGGTATTACTTACCATGCTCCTAACCATATCCATAAGCCTCCTATTTCTTCTCTCAGCAACACCATTTTGCTGAGATATTCCAGGCATTGTGTATTAGGCCACAATACCTTCATTTTCTAGAAATTTAGCAAATGGGTCTTGGTTACGACCCGATTCGGTGTATCTTCCATAATACTCACCACCTCTATCAGATCTCACTACTTTGATTTTTCTCTCTAATTGGTTTTCTACTTCTACTTTAAATATCTTAAAGACATCTAAAGCATCAGATTTCTCTTTGATCGAATAAACACAACCAAATCGAGAAAAATCATCGATAAAGGTGATAAAGTATTGTTCACCTGTAAAACATGGTACATCCATTTTTCCACATATATCAGTATGGATTATTTCCAGGAGCTCAGAACTTCTTGTGGCACATTTCTTGTTTGTGTTTGACTGTTTTCCCTTCATACAGTCTATACAAACACCATAATCATTGAAATCAAGATTAGGTAATAATCAATCTTTCATTAATCTGAGCATCTCTCCTTTGAGATATGCCCTAGCCTTTTTTGACCACAACATAGAGGAATTCTCTTTAATTGCCCCTCTCTTAGCGCCAATGCTCAGTTCACAACTAATGTGTGGTGCGTGCAATGATTGTTCATCCATAGAATTTAACTGTAATCTATACAATCCACCACATAAATAACCATTCCCAATTAAACATTCATTTCTAGAAATTCTCATAAAGTTTTGTCCAAAAATAAATTCAAACTCTTCATGAACCAACTTTGAAATAGAAATTAAATTTCTAGAAATCTCAGGAATAAGGAAAACATTATGGAGGTCCAAAATAAATCCGGTGTCCATGCACCAGTCTGTAAGTGCCTATTGTTTTGACTCGTGATTCCTTCTGGTTCCCCATGGCAATAGTCTTTTCTCCATTATTTGGTTTCCGGCTTGAAAGGAATCCCTGCACACAACTAGTTACATGAATGGTTGCACCAGAGTCAACCTATTAAGAACTTGGTGGAACATCGGTTAAATTAGTTTCATGACATACTAGAGATAAATTTGTACCTCTCTTTTCAAACCAATTTTCCGCTTTAGGCAATCTTTTTTGAAGTGACCATTCTTCCACAGAAGAAGCATTTCTTCTGTCCCAGTTTTTCCTTCTTTTCTGGTTTTGCAATTTGAACACTTGGCCTTTTCTTGTTCTTTTCCTTTCCCTTGGACTTGTTATGAGAGACAAGGTTTACCATCAGTTGCCTCAGCCTTAAGCCTCCTCTCTTCTTGATCCATCTAGCAATTAATTCTGTTATGGTCCAAGGTATTGGGCTTTGATTGTAGGCAACCTGAAATGGGCCAAAAGAGGAAGGAAACGAGTCCAAAATGAATTATATCAAGTAATTTTCTAATACACTCATATCTACTTGTTTCAATTTTGAAACAATATTTTGCATTGAAAAAATATGTTCACTCACTCCCAAAGTCCCATCATATTTCATGCTTGATAGGTAGATTATTAGTAGTGCCCCTACAGCCTTGTCAGTTACCTTGAACAGCGCCTTTACACTATCTAAGAGATCCTTTGCATTTTCTATTGTTCCAAGGGATCTCCTAATACCTCTTGAAATAGAGTTCAAGATAATCATAGTTGCTACCTTGTTAGCCTTGGTCTATTTCTCAAATTTTGCCTTTTCATCATTAGATATTTCATTTGTAAGAGTTAGGGGTTTAGCCTCATCAAAGACTATATTCAAGTCCAAGAAGGTTATGGCTATCATTAGCTTGTCCATCTATTCTAGAAAATTTGACCCATCTAAGGTAGGAATGGTCCCTAATATAGAAAGTGCTGCCATCAACTCAGTTACTGAAAATAAACAATAATATTCACGAGTTACAATCTATTCTTGTTCATGCATTAACAATAAAAGTAAAAGTAATTGTATATCATTGTAAATCTACCTTTGGGCATGAAAACAACATGCATAATAATCACTTTTCTTAAATTAATAAGACTACGTTAATAATAAGATCCGATTAAGAGGACTATTCCTTTGGGCATAAATCATTCTTAATTATATCATATTACCACCAATATCTTATTCCGATTTCTATTCCATGAAGATCAAACCTTTGGGCCTCTCCTCATATCTTTTATGAATTCGCAATTTAGTGTTATTATAATCACACAAATAATGGTAACTTACCCTTAGCTCAATCTAGAAATCGAACAATTCTTCATGACTTGGTTGCTTTGGCAACTATCAAATCAATCCAAATCATTCATTTCTAATTGAAATTATAATAACAAAACTTCCGTCATGACACATCCGCAATTGGAATCTTTGTTTTTCTCTGATGATCCAAGATGACATAACAACACATAATTAGCTAAGTTACAAGCTATTGTATACTTTGATTGTATAAAATAAATCATCCATGATGCGGAAAAGAACTTTAATGACTTATTTTAACATTTAAAGAATATGCCAAAATACCAGAGATGCTCTATAATTGATCGAAACTATTCAGATTAAAGTGTCAGATTGTATGGACTCAATCCATCAGATGATGTAATAAATTGATTAATTTCTTTATTTATCAATAATATCATGCTTTCCTTTCATGAGATGAATGGTGTTTTACTACTTAATGCACATGACCAATACATATGACATAATGGTTCATGAGATGAACTGGGTCCCATTAGTATATTAGATGTGATATATGTGTATGGATGAGATCCACACACGGGAGATATGTGTCACAAATCTTATACTTAAACATCTTCACAACCGGTGATGAGACTGGGCATCTCATCTGATAAGGTTGCAGCGCTTTGATCACTATGAGATAGTGTGATTTGTCCCGATCATCAGAATGTAAGATTCTGGATCACAGTGCTGGTACATTGGATGTATTGAAGGACCATGAGTAGCACCTTATGGAATATTGTCTCGAGTTTAAGGTTTGCTCTTATAATTCCCTAACAATAGGCTCTCAATCCTGAGACATTGATGAACTCAAGTTTTTATCTATTCATTTGCTTTGAGTCACCAATGAGTGAGGCCAACTGTAGGTCAACACCTCGGTGTCTTGGGTACGTTGTAGTAGGATTGTGGGAACATCCAATGGTTAAGATGGAATCTATCTATATTATCCCCTTGTATCAATTAATGGATTTGTCATTAGTAAGTGCGCACCCATCTCGATTAAGAGTTAATTGGATGGTACTGATGACCACTGTGATTAATTGGGGCTCAAGGATAATACGATGTGGATTTAAATTGGTGGGACAGTTTTAGTCCAATTGATCCATGGATATTGATAGAGGGGCCTACTTGTGGTAATCAGGAAGTTTAGGGTCTTCATTGTAATTTATTCCTAAGACTGGAGTGCAATTGCATTTATATAGTGGTGTTATTTGCAATTAACCGTGGGCCCAGTTTGCACATGAGATGTGGGGTCGCGGTGTCCCAGTTGGAGCCAGTTTTCTATGGAATCCCTAGTGGTCCCCACGCTAGCCCAGGTTATTGGAAAGATACTAATCCTGCTAGAACTCTAAGATGAAGGAATTAGAAAGTTATTATTTCTATTTGAAGTGAGACTTCTAATAGTGGTAATAGTAAGGTTACTATTTTGTGTGGAAGTAAGACTTCTATTTTAATTAGTACAAGAGGAGGAAAGGAGGTTGCTTAAAACTATAAAAGGAGAAGCAAGGGGGCTGGGACGTTCATACTCTTGGAATTCATGCCCAGCCCCCTTATGTGCAAGAGTTGCACATCTCTCTTGCTCTTCTAGTTCTCTTCTAGTTCTTTAGTTTTCTTGAAGGGTTTTCTCTTGAAGTTTCTACCAGCCTTTTTGAGAAAAGAGATCTGATACGGGACATAGTGTGGAAGACTAAGAGGTCTTGGAGATCCTAAGTTGCTTACAAAGAAAGCAGTTTCTTCAACTAGCAAGTCTTCTTCTCCATTCGAGTACAACTGGGCTCCAAAGGTATAATCTACTTCTCTATCTGTTGTAGATTATTTTGCATGCTGTTGCTTGTTTTATTGTTGTACATGATAGATTAGTATGAGGGATTGCATCCTGGATATGGTTTATGGCCTTATGGGTGCTTGATCCCTGAGTCAACTGGGTCAAAAGTTTTGAAATCCCATCTACGAAGCCCACCTATTTCCAACAGAAAGATCTTATTAATAGAAATTCATAGGAGAAAATGGATCGAAATTCCGAGTTCCCATGAGTCTGATATGATCAAAACAAAATTATGGATCACCAATTTTGACCAATTTGATCAATACTAATAATTGGGTCAGTTCTGGAACTCATTTGGGCTAATTAACCATACCAATAAACACCATTTAATAAGTAGAACATTCTGAAAATTTTCTTCCAAAACTATATTGGGCTTAGGGGGGCCTTAATGGGTCAGGTCTGACCCGTAACTAGATCCAGCCCAACAATCTGCTGGCTAGGTTGGGCTAGAGCAGGTCAGGTTGACCTGACCTGTCTGGCCCGACCCAGCTATCGTTCCAAACGGTGGAGTAATGGGCCGCCTCAACCAACGCATTATATGTTGACAGAGGTGGCGGCAGGGTATAATGCGATGGACAGTCCTACCTCCTCTGTTCTCATTTTTTTTTTAAAATCATTTCAAGAGAATAAAACTTTCATCATCATTTTCTCCTTTCATACCCATCATTAAAATGACAATAAACCAAAATAAAGAAATAACAGTAATAAACCAATGAAGGTTCCAACTCTATGTAATTTCTTAAACCAAGAAAATACAAATAAATATAATATATTCTTTTATTCCCATTTCTTCCATATTGGGTTAGGCACCATAACACTCGATTTATGAGTCTATTCTTTCCAATAAAATGAAATCCCTTTTATCAAATACCCAAAACCTGTTTCATTTGGGCATTTGGTTTGATTTCCACGGAGAACCTGGAAAGCCCCAAAATCTTAGAATATGTGAACAAAACTTGAGGCGATTATTTGGCTATACCCAAAGATGTCTCTGATACCACATATTAGCTTAAGATCCCTCAATCCACAGGAAGATCTCATTGGGTCTAATCCAAATGACACGATGAAGTAAACACAAATAATCTGAGAATGGGGGGAGCTTACCGGACTCCATAGCTCTTTCTTGAAGGTAACAGAGCTCCTTGAAATGATAGAGGCTTGAAACTCAAGTGGGGTTTACAACTTCTTGGCCTTTGCTATTCTTTCTTGTTTAAAGATGGCGGCCAAGAAATTATTAACCAAAGGGGTTACCCACGGGGTCCTTTTATAGGAGATTCCTACCCATCAAGGCACCATTAACCCCCAACTATCACCTAACCCTCTAATCTCAGCCCATTATTAGTTTGTTGGCAAGTGAGCTCAAAATAACTAGGTCTCTTAAATGTGCAGACGAGTGGGTATGATTAAAGATCCTTAATGATCTTGTGGTCATGTGGGCCACACACATTTAATCCAACATTCTCTTACTTAGGAATTTTGTGTATTGCAATTTGATGGATGCATAATCATTTCAGTATCATTTAAATTTTCACACTTGCATTGATTTAAGAAAACTTGAAATCTTGATTTTCTCATGCATTGTTTTCATGTCTTTTAGAATTAATGATTCATGCATGTTTTAGATTTTAAACTTGGATGCAATTAGTTTTGAAAAGAAGTTTGATGAATCAAGCAAGCCTTTGGTTTTAAAACATTCAAATCATCTTAGGCATTTTAGGTTTCATGTTTCTAAAACTCTCAGAATGATTTAAAACATGTTTCCATGCTTGATTCCATGGCCCAAAAGTCCCCTCAAGAAAATACTTTAAGAATAACAATTTTTGGGGGAAAAAGGTCCTAGGCCCGGGTCGACCCGCAGTGTGGCCGGTCGACCGAGCCTATGGACCCGGTCGACTGGCCACACTGCGCGGTCGACTGGGAAAGAGCCGTTGGGCTCTCTTTCAAACGGTCAGATTTTTGACTGTTGAAGGCCAGGTCGACCCGGGAAGGGGCAGGTCGACCGGGGACTAGCCGTTGGGCATTTTTGTGTATAAAAAGAAGCTCATTCCTAAAGAAATTTTGAGGAACAAAGAGGCCCTCCTTGAGATGTTTTGAGGCCAATCAAAGGGGAATGAGCTAAGGATGTCTAAGGGACATTTGGAAAGCTAAAGCTTGGATTAATGAAGTTAAATCTTAGAGTAAGCTTTACTTTTCTTAATCATATGTTTTCATGCTTTGTTTTAATTATTGGTAAATCTTTTCTAGCATGATAAACTATGATTTGTTGTATCCTTAACATGTATATGTTTTGAATTGATTTATTGTTTTGGATGCAACACTTTGAGATTCAATCCAAGTAGTACTTGAATTGGTATATCTAAGTAAATCATGTTTTTATAAACATCTTTGAAATTATATGTAAACATGATTCCTATACTTGGTTGAATCTTTGGTTGTTGTTTTTCATCATAAGAAAATCACTTTCAAATCTATCTTATGTTTTGGATTCAGCAACTTCGCATATCATATGTTTTCATGCTTTGTTTTAATTATTGGTAAATCTTTTCTAGCATGATAAAATATGATTTGTTGTATCCTTAACATGTATATGTTTTGAATTGATTTATTGTTTTGGATGCAACACTTTGAGATTCAAACCAAGTAGTACTTTAAGTGGTATATCTAAGTAAATCATGTTTTTGTAAACATCTTTGAAATTATATGTAAACATGATTCCTATACTTGGTTGAATCTTTGGTTGTTTTTTCATCATAAGAAAGTCACTTTCAAATCTATCTTATGTTTTGGATTCAACAACTTCACAAATATGTATTTTTTTTTTAAAAAGTTTCACAACTTGCTTAGCTTTGATAGGTATATCATTTTCAAGTTGTATTTTTAAGTACATATAATTTGTCCCTTGATTTCAATCAAATCTATTTTTATGCTTTACACTTTCAAATGCTTTAAGCATACTTATTTTAAGCTACATTGTTAATTTGATTGAAATCCTTATGCATCACATGTTTGTTCTTAAACTTTCACAACTTGCTTGAACTAGATTGGTAAATCTTTTACAAGTAGTTTTTAAACATGTGATTAGCATTCTTACCTCAATCATAATGTTTTTATGAGCTAAAACTTTTGAAAGCCTTTGGCATACATTTATGAGTTTTAATTTTCAAATTGATTGAGAACATCATACACATACATTGTGCATTCATTTTTGCATTCATAGTGTGTGTGTGTGAATTAGCTTTTCACTTTCATATCCGCTTATTTAAGAGGCAATTGTATTGAGCTTAAATTGTATCTCCATCAAGTGTATTTAGACATTACTTAGAGAGATAACCAACCTTATGGTTGAAGAGGTTATTGCTTAGCCTAAGAAAAGCATAGTGTAAGAGGTTATTGCTTAGCCTTGGAAAGCATGTTGTAAAGGTTATTGCTTAGCCTATTCAAAAGCATATGTCAAACCCCAACCCAGGATTAACCCAATAGTGTTTTCTTAGTGTGTGCTTAGTCTTAATCGGGTTTAGTTACCGTGGGTTAGAGTATGATTAGTTTTAGTCCTGATCATAGCTTTGGGGAGTTTCGAGAACATTTAGTGTTAACTAGGCGCACTCAGGAAGGCCTGGGTGTACGTGCAAGCGTAGGAAGATCGTGTTTGGTTTTGTGTTAATCGTGAATTTCATTTCATTTGAATGGTTTTATGATTATGCACAACTTTCGTGTTTAGCCCGTCTGTGTTTGTAGCCCAGAAACTCAAATTTTGGCCAAAAGGGTAAAATAGCCTTTTCACACTCAAATCTGGACACAATTTTCGAGATCTCAAAACCATGTCAAAAATATACTTTTCGGAAACTAGATATTTCAAGGATCGTTTTATTCTTCTTCGTCGACTTCATCCGAGGCCCGCAAGGTCATGTTTTCCTTGATACAAGAATGCTCTCTTATGGGTCCCACTTGCAAGCACTTAAAGCCTTTTCCCTTCTCTCTTTCTCCATTTCTCAAATCCCTGCAACTTTCTTGACCTAGGGTTGAGAAAACCCTCGTTTTCTCTTCATCTTCTCCTCTTGAATGCATGAGCTAGAGATCTCCAAAAGAGATTCCAAGACTATCATCTTCTTCCTCTCATCCCAAGCTTCCATTGATGCAATTTTTGTTGGATTTCTAGTTGGGCAAGCTCTCCATTTCCTTCCTTGCATCTTGTTTGGGCACCTCTAGGTAAGAGCTCCAACCCATCTCTTCAATGGAGTTCTTTTGACTCCTAATGATCATGTTTTTCTAACTTTCAACACCCATTTCGAAATGGGTTGCTTGTTTGCATTTTTGGGTGAGTTTTTGAATAGGTTTCATGGGGTTTTTGTAGTTCTTGGCTTGGCTCTTGGGTAGGAGTGCTTGAAGGAGAGTTTTGTTATCATTTGGCCAAGGCAAGTAATCTCTTTAGGTTGTTGTGCATGTGTGTTCATGGATTTCACTATTTCTCTTGAAATTTCCATACGATTTGTCATTTAGTATTAATGTTTTGTTTTGCTAAGTTTTACATGTTGTGATGTTACTCAAGTAATTGCAAGCATGCTAAGTTACTTTCCAAACTTTCAGATTTCATCATTTTTAATTAGGCCTTACCTTTTTGAAGTTTGGATTTGTTATGATAAGAATGTGATTGAATGATTATGAAATGGGTTTTAATATTAATGGCTTGTTTAGGTTTGAAATAAATGCACCATAGTGAGTTTTGATAACTTGTTTTATTCATGAATCAAATTGCTAATCAGGTTTGAAAGAATGTAGAAAAGGAATGGAGAAAATGGATGAACCATTGAACTGCAGAAAACAGAACTGGGTTCTGTCACGCAGTTCACGCGGTCGACCGGCCAAGGGGCGCAGTCGACCGGGCACACTGGATTAGGTCCCCTGTTGGATGACCTGCTGCACTGCGGGAACTACTGTTTCGCAGTTCACGCGGTCGACCGGCCAAGGGGCGCGGTCGACCGGCGACACAGGGTCAGGTTCCCTGGAACCTGACCAAATCACTATGCACCCTTTTTAAGTTATAACTGCCGGTCGACCGAGCCTGGGCCGGGTCGACCGGGCTCGCTGTGTATGGGGTCGACCGGCCAAGGGTCAGGTCGACCGGGCCAACTGTAATTTTCCTTCTTTGGAGGATTTTTACCCCATTTATATATTCTTTAAAAATTTAAAAATCTAGGCTATATTAAGGACTTTAACTTGACATTGTGTAATTGGAACTCCAAGATATGTACCAACTTCGGGGACACCAATCCTTGTATTTTAATAACAAAGTCCCAATCACACAAGGGTCAATGAATAGCCTTAACAAGTACTTGATGAAATTATCGTGTTTTGAACATTGATTTAATACAGCAAGCAATATCGTGTACTCGTTTCGAAGTCAAGTTTTTTAAGCTCGTTCTAAGATTTGTTTCAAGTATTAAATGGGGATCATTTCTTAAGTTGTGAGCATATATATTATGCATTTTGCTAGCCGTGCCGTGTCTTGTTTTGATAAGTGATTTCCCCTTTTATTCAGACGTGTTTGTACCGCGTGTTTTATGCATCCATGAATTCAAGTGAACACCACAGAGCTTGGACTGCCCTTTCAGTCTGATCCACTGTTCGGGGGTCCTTAAACATGTGGACTATCTGCAGATTAGTCGTGTATTTATTACACATCGTGCGTGTCCGGTTCCGCGGCCGGAATCCCGTGTTTGTGGGAATCGTGTCGTGTTATAATATATATAATCGTGCTTGTCGTGCGTGCTTACTCTTTTCATTATAAATGACAGAGAAAGGATAGGCTCTTTGTGGATTTACGATTCATGATATATATTATGTATTCATGCTAGTTTGTCTCCGATTTAGAAAAGTTTTCCGTAAGTCTTTGTTTTACGTTCAGTAAAGTGGTTCTTTATGTCTTCGATTAAACATTGATTTCCATGCTTTCACCTAAATTGATTACCTGCCAAACCGTTGTGTTTGATGCTTGTATTTTGGTGACCAGGTGCAGGAGGTTATCCCTTTGAGGAGGAGTGCCAGGAGGAGGCTGTTGAGCCTACCTTAGCTCGCGAGTGGCAACCTGACGACGTCATCTAGACGTCGGGACGGGTCATGAGTTCCGATGTATCACTTTTTGGGCTTTAATTACTTTTGGTATTGTATTGGCCTTTGTTGGCCTCTTATTTTGGGATTGTAATAACTTAATACACTTTATTAACTTTGTAACTTGAACTATTATGGGAATGCCTTGTTATATCTCCTTTCTGATATTTTAGTCTCGATGACACTTATATTCATATTCTGTTATGATTTATTATGATGTGATTTGCTACACGCTTTCGCCTATTTGATCATGTGAGTTGGTTTCCTGTGTCCTCAGAACCCTCACCGCGGGAGCCTGTGGGAGATTTAATCATCTTACCTCATCAACCACCGTCGCGGGGCCCGGGCCTCGGTCCGGGGTCGCGACAGCATACATAGTGGAAATCCGGTGGGGTGTTGGATCACAAACCGGTAGTGGTTGTAGGCATTGAGGCCGAACCACTATAAATCCTTGTGTTATGGTGAATGCTTTGTGATGATTGTTTTTGTTATCTTCCGCACTTTAGTTCTATATCATCACTTGTGACTAATTGATTTTAAAGAAGATTAGAATTTGTCATAATTGGTCACTATTTAGAAGCTCACCCTATTCACCCCCCCTCTAGGGTTTGGATCCATGGACTTTCAATAAACACATACATTTAGTGTTTGGCATTTTGATTTATGAAGGAGTGAGATCTTTTATGGGTCAATAATCTCAATGAATTGGATGACTACACTACGTGTATGGTGGATATTAGTTTATTGATGGAATCCACGTCCCGTAATAGGGATTGATGATATTCCCTTGATGAAGCTTTTAAGTTTTGATTATGTCAAACTACAGTTGGACTTTGTGTCCAATATATCAAATAAGTTAAGTGTAAGGTCTCAAGGAATTATAAAAATATCGATTAAATATGAATGTCAATAATTATTTAATCGATGGAGATTAATAAGCATTTAATAACAAGAAGCTCGAAATATTATTTTGAGAATAAAGATAGGAGTACAATTACAATTCTTTAGTGGACTGAATTGTAATTTATGGAATTAGGATTCTAATTTGGGTCGAATTAGGGTTTCCTATTTCCATAAGGAGCCTATCTTTATTTCCTTCTTAAGGTCCCTATTGTAGCCTATAAATATGCACTATTGCTCTCTAGGTTAATCTACAAGAATAACAAGAGAAAAATCTTGGTTTTAAAGAGTAGAAGAGAATTCGCAGAAGAGGCACACTCCCTGGTGCGAGTTCGAGCATATAGGAATACAGTAGAAGATCTTGAGGTTTTCGAGTTGCTATAAGATCGAGATCAAATCAGAGAGATCTCGCAGGTATGATCTAATTATATTAGATGAAAATTATTTCTGCAATAATCTGTACGCAATATCTAGAGATCTTGATTTTTACTCGTTTCTAATATCAACATCATAAAAAAAAGAAGCGGTTCCACCCTATCCAGCCTGGATGGATAATGAGCCAGTTCCACCTAAATTCAAACAACTCAACTTACAGTCTTATGATGGAAGTACTTCATCTTATCAACATCTATGTCACTTCAAGGTATTGACTGGAGATATTGCTAACAATGATGCATTAAAAATCCGGTTAGTCACCAACACATTGAAAGGAACCGCATTTGATTGGTATAAAATGTTACTGGCTGGTTCCTTAAGTTCATGGAAGGACTTAGAACAAAATTTTGTGGATCACTTCTTCAATACTGATAGTTCAGTGACTACAACTCGTCTATGCTCAGAAAAACAAGGCAAAGATGAATCGGTTGTTGCATTTATCAAAAGGTGGCAAGCTTTATCATTTAAATGCCTAGAAAACCTTTCACATGAAAGTTTGACAGACATGTGTAGGATGAATATGCTTTCAAAAATAAGAGCTAAGTTAGTTGGTAATAAAACAAAAAACCTTGGTGAGTTGTTAGAAGCATCAATTGAAGCAGAAACGATCATCAAGGATTGTGAAAATGAGAAAAAGTCCTCAAAACGGGTCGAATCATCAAAGCTCGGGGGCAAGAAGAAAGAATCTCTTGCGGTCCAAATTGCTTCATCTTCAAATTCAAAGAAAAATGAAAGCGAATATAAGAGGGATGATGACAACCAAAAGAATGCAAAGAAACTCAAACTTTGAAGGAACGAATGTCACGAGACTATGACTTTGCAGTGGAAGATTTTGAATCTATCTTTCGCACTCTCTTACAAAATGAGAAAATCAAACTTCCAACATGCAAAAGGCCAGAGGAAGAAGGACAAACAAATGATCTCAAATAGTATATATACCATAGGGTCATAAGTCACAATATATAAAATTGTTGGGTCTTAAAAAACAAAATCTAGGATTTGTTGGACAATGGAGTTATCACCTTGGAAAAAGAAGATAAGAAGGTGACAACTAACATGATCTCCATCCATTTTGGAAGCTCCGAAAAGCCAGCCGAGATTCCAACTTTGATAGAAGAAGAAAATGTTGAGATTCGATTAGTAAACTCAATAAAGAATAAGGATGGTCTGGTTCCAACATAAATGCCTGACGGGACAATCATGTGGGTCCATCCCGACCTCATGACCGATGAAGGGTGGGAAACAATGAAGAACAAGTCACACACCCGAATATTATCAAACCCCTTCTGGAGTAAGCGACAACCACTGAGGGATGTTGCACCACGGACAATGAGGCAGATGAAAAAGAGAAAACCCAACAATAAGAAAAAGGCTAGTAAAACATTAATAGTCATATTTAATGATTGGATGGAATGATTTCAAAACATTAATAGCATATGATTTTCATAATTAAATTGATTGGCGCTATGTTTAGTAAACCCCATAACATCATGGATAGCTCTAATTTGGATTTATCCTAGTAGTTATATTCTTTTTAACTCCATTTCAGAGTGATTGATTTAATAGTCTTATCCTTGAATCTCAATTGGTATTCTTTATTCCAATTGGTATCCATGATCGATTTTCTCCTCATTGGCCTTGCTCTTTATATTGGTAATTTGATCATATTGAGCTCTATAGTTAAACGTGTCTAATCCTTTCCTTGAAGTTTACCCTCAATTGGTAAAACCATCTTCTTTTTGCACATAGTTAAATCTTTGTCAACATGTTGACAAAAGGAGAGAATGGATTGAGGGGGAGTTTAAACCTTCATAGGAAGTATTAGTTTTGATCAAATTCACCTTTGTATTGGCTTCGAACCCTTAGAGACTACTTCCATACATGATACCCTGTTATGTATTTCATTTTCGATTTCTTTTGTTAACAGGTGCTACCAAAAGGTATTTTTCTTATTTCATGTGTGTAGGTACCTTTGCAATTCAATGTCAAAGGGGGAGAGAGTGTTCAAGTTGTCTAAAGGGAGAGCGAATGCATATCTTGCAAAAGGATGAGAGTGCATGGTCAAAGGGGGAGAATTGAAAGAAGAGAAAGCTTGAGAGTTAAAGAAGATGCTTAGCTAATGAAAGAAAGATGATAAGAAGGCTTGAAGAATGATCAAGCTCCAAGCATCAAGAAGAATGAATAAAAAGACCTAGAGCCCAAGCCAAGTTAAAGGAGTATCCAAGAAATTTCAAGACTTGTCCAGCTCAGGGGGAGCTGAAGACTTAGTGTGTAAATTCAGTAATGAGTGAGTTGCCATCAAATTGCAAAGGGGGAGAATTTTAGGGATTTTGTGTTTTGCAATTTGATGGATGCATTATCATTTTAGCATCATTTGAATTTTCACACATGCATTAATTTAGAAATTCTTGAAATCTTGATTTACACATGCATTGTTTTTAAGACTTGTAGAAATCTTGGTTCATGCATGTTTTGACTTTAAACTTGGATGCAATTAGTTTTGAAAAGAAGTTTTATGAATCAAGCAAGCTTATGAGTTTTAAATCTTTCAAATCATTTTAGGCTTTTTATGTTTCATATTTTTAAACCTGTTACTTTGATTTAAATCATGATTCCAAGCTTGATTCATTGGCCCAAAATTACCCTCAAAGAAATACTTTGAATTATGCAATTTTAGGGGAAAATGGTCCCAGGCCCCGGTTGACCGACCACACAGCAGGTCGATCGGGAATAGAGCCGTTGAGCTCTTTTTCAAATGGTCAGATTTTTGACCGTCAAGCCCAGGTCGACCGAGGAAAGGTGCAGGTCGACCGGGGACTCGCAGACACTCATTTTTTGAGTATACTCGCAGGCCCTCCTTGAGATGTTTTGAGGCCAATCAAAGGGGAATGAGCTAAGGGATGATAGGGGTCATTTGGAAAGCTAAAGCTTGGTTCCATTGAGTTAAATCATTAAGTAAGCTTTACTTTTCTTAATCATATATTTTCCTGCTTTGCTTTAATTATTGGTAAATCTTTTCTAGCATGATAAACTATGATTTGTTGTGTCCTTAACATGTATATGTTTTGAATTGATTTATTGTTTTGGATGCATCACCTTGATTCAAACAAAGTAGTACTCAAATTGGTATATCTAAGTAAATCATGTTTTTGAAAACATCTTTGAAATTATATATAACATGATTCCTATACTTGGTTGAATCTTTGGTTGTTGTTTTTCATCATAAGAAAATCACTTTCAAATCTATCTTATGTTTTGGATTCAACAACTTCACAAATCATATGTACTTTTGTTTTACAGTTTCATAACTTGCTTAGCATTGATAGGTATATCATTTTCAAGTTGAATTTTTAATTACATGTGATTTGTCCCTTAACTTCAATCAAATCTGCTTTTGTGTTTTACACTTTCAAATGCTTTTAGCATACATATATTGAGCTACATTGTTAATTTGATTGAAATCCTTATGCATCACATGTTTTGTTCTTAGAATTTCACAACTTGTTTGAAATACATAGATATATCTTTTACAAGTTATTTTTAACATGTGATTAGCACTCTTTCCTCAATCATAAATGTTTTTATGAGCTAAAACTTTTAAAAGCCTTTGGCATACATTTATGAGCTTTTATTTTCAAATTGATTGAGGACATCATACATACACATTGTGCACTCATAGTGTGTGTGTGTGTGTGTGTGTGTGTGTGTGTGTGTGAATTAGATTTTCACTTTCATATCAGCCTAATTAAGAGGCATTGTATTGAGCTAAAATTGTATCTCCATCAAGTGTATTTTAGACACTACTTAGAGAGATAACCAACCTTTTGGTTGCAAAAGTTATTGCTTAGCCTAAGAAAAGCATAATGTAAGAGGTTATTGCTTAGCGTTGGAAAGCATAATGTAAAGGTTATTGCTTAGCCTATTAAAAAGCATAGATAGTGGAAATTCGGTGGGGTGTAGGAGCATAAGCCGGTAGTGGATGTAGGCATTGAGGCCGAACCACTATAAATCATTGTGTGATGGTGCATGCTTTATGGTGATTGTTTCTATTAGCTTCCGCATTTAGTTTGATAATCATAACTAGTGGCTAATTTAATTTAAAGAAGTTAAAATTGGTCACTAATTTGAAGCTCACTCTATTCACCCTCCTCTAGGGTTCGGATCCCGGACTTTTACATCTTGCACGCATATCTGCCCGTGTAAGTATATATGACATGTTACGCATGTCCCCAGACATTCGTAAGGTTGCAGCGATAGCCCTGATGAATGCTAATGATTATATTCCTTATGTCCATCAAGTAGAGGTGAGACGTAAAAAGGAGAAAGAGTTGGATTATAAAGAGTGTCACATGTTGAAGACGGCCATAGCTGCCATTATCACATTTACAAAGGAGGATATGTTACTCAGGGATATGAAGCATAACAGTCCATTACATTTCACAGGCTACATTACTGAAGTTGAGCTACCAAGGGTGCAAATTGATCCAGGGTCAACAATCAACTTCATCCTCATACAAGCTTTAAAATACTTAGGAATCCCAACTAGCAACCTCAATTACACCAAGGTCAGCATATCAGCATATAATGGACAAACACAAAAGGTAATAGGAAAAATTATTCTTCCTTGCCAGATCGGAGATATGAAGTCCCAAGTTACAGTCTATGCCATTGAAGTAGACACTTCTTACAACTTACTTCTAGGAAGACCATGGATTCATGATAATTTTGTGGTCCCTTCGACGTTGCACCAATGTATTAAATACGTTGATGAAAACTTGAAGGTTCGCTGAGTGTTTGCTGACAAGAAACCATTTAAGGGCATCGAAGCTTATTGTGTAGATGCAAGCTTCTATCAGTCGGAAAAAGATGATGATGATGCAAATGGAAATTCACAAAAAGCATTGGCTACAAAGAAGGCGAAAAATAAAAGAAAAACCTTAAAGTAGCCATACCTCCCGCTTCAAGTTTGTTAGAGGTTGTTGAGATGAAGAAATGTGAATCATCTAAAGCATTGGTTGAACAAAAAATTGAATGTCCTGAAATTTGCATTCGCTCAAAGCCTAAAGAAAAAGTTGTCATTGGGGTAACAAAATCAAAATCCCAAGTGCCAAGCCCAAGCAAAATTCGGTTAATGTCATATCAAAGATGGGTGAAGATGAAAATGAAGGCGAAGAAATGAAGTCATTCGATGATATCTGATATTTGGTCGAACTACCAATTCCACAAAAATATATATAGCCGCCACCAGAGAAGTTCGAAGGAGCAATATTTGTCGTACCTATGAAAAATAGACATCTAATAGTATTCTACAGCTTCCTTGCCGTCACAAATGGTCTTTGAAAAGATCACTATGCATCGTATCCCAGACTTCTCCCGATATAGTCATGTGGCTAAAAGGATAATGTGGTGAATGGGATATGATTTTTCTACTAAAAAAGGGTTAAATTATGGACGAGGAATTCTAGTCCCTTTGGAACCATGCACAATTTATGGGCAAATAAGAAGATATGAGAGAGCGGCAAGAGTTATACCTTCTTTTATGGTTTAGGAAATCCTCCAAAGCCACTGCAGGCGCACATTTTTCCTTACATTGAGAAACTTCTTATACATTCTCTTGAAGACAAAAATTGGGATCTCGAAATCATTTTTCCAAGTTGGGAGTCATTTTTTGTCAACTGCACATCTATCTTGGATGAAGACCTTGATGATGGTGAAGAGATGTATCTTGAACTTGAGAGAGAAAAGAAAGATGAAATAAAACCAAATCCTCCAATAGAGGACAATGTTAAAGAAATCAATCTTGGAACGGTGGAAAATCCCCGCCCAATTTTTAAAAGTACAGAATTGAATGAAAAAGAACTTTCTGAATATAGTAGTCTCTTGAAAGAATTCAAAGACGTGTTTGCATGGTCCTATGCCGAGATGCCTGGTCTTGATCCAGAAGTTGCAATGCATAGGCTAGATTTACGGAAAGATGTCAAACCCTTGAAACAAGCACAAAGACGATTTAATCCAAATATAATGGATAAAATTGAGAATGAAGTGTAAAAACTAAAGGATGTTGGATTCATTAGAGAAGAACAACACCCGGATTGGCTAGCCAACATTGTGCCTGTCACAAAGAAAAATGGCCAAATTAGGGTTTGCATTGATTTTCGAAATTTAAATGATGCATGCCCAAAAGATGAATTCTTGTTGCCTATTGTGGAAATCATGATAGACAATACTTTCGGTTATGAAAGAATGTCTTTCATGGATGGATTCTCAGGGTATAATCAAATTAAAATGTACCCTGAAGATGAAAAACATACTGCATTTCGAATTCCATTTGGAGTCTGTTGTTACATTGTAATGTCTTTTGGTTTGAAAAATGCTAGAGCAACCTATCAGAGGGCAATGATGAGAATTTCAAAGATATGCAGCACAAGACAGTGGAATGCTATGTGGATGACCTTGCTGTCAAAAGCAAACAAAAAGAAGGGCATTTCAGAGACCTAAGTAAAGTATTGGAAAGACTCAGACAATATAAGCTCCGCATGAACCCATTGAAATGCTTCTTTGGCGTTTCTTCAGGGAAGTTCTTAGGATTTATCATTCGAAAAGATGGAATAGAGCTCGATCCAGCTAAAACAAAGGCAATCATAGAAATGAAGCCTCCAAGAAACTTAAAGGAGGTTAAAGGACTACAAGGACGATTGGCCTACATTCAGAGATTCATCTCAAATCTTTCGGAAAGGTGTCGACCTGTTTCTCATCTAATGAAGAAGGGAGTTAATTTTGTATGGGACAAAGAATGTAATGAAGCCTTTGAAAACATTAAACAATATCTTACACAACCCCAAGTCTTGGCTGCACCAGTTCATGGGAAACCTTTCATTCTCTACACACGAGCTCTTGACCATTCCTTAGGGGTAATGTTAGCACAAAAAAATGATCAAGGACACAAAATTGCGCTTTACTACTTGAGTAGGATGATGGTTGGTGCGGAACACCGTTATCCACCAATTGAGAGAGAATGTCTCGCGCTGAAAGGTCCATCTTGTGTCTAGGATAAATCCTTTGAAAAGCTTAGTCACAAAAGCTGGATGTTTGAATGCAAGATTAGCCAAATGGCCCATTCTCCTCTCCCAATATGACATGATATATGTGCCACAACAAGCACTAAAGGGCCGAGCATTAGCTGACTTCTTAACTACACATCCATTACGACCTGACTCTGAGCTAAATGATACTCTTCTTGATGAACCAGTGTTTTATGTTGAAGTTTTTCAGAAGTCTCAAGAAAAGAGTTGGAAGATGTATTTTGATGGTGCCACACGAATGGGAGAAGATGGAGAAAGAGCATCAGGGGTGGGAATTATTTTCATAACTCCTGATTGACATATGATCCCGCATTCATTTTCATTAACAAAGTCATGTTCAAATAATATTGCAGAATATCAAGCCCTCATCATGGGAATGGAAATGGCTCTTGAAGCACAAGTTGAATATTTGGAAATACGAGGAGATTCAAAACTCATCGTAAACCAAATGAATGATGTATATGAAGTGAAGAAACTTGATCTACGCCCTTATCATAGAATGGCCTGTAAGCATATGAGTAAATTTGCATATTGCAATATTGAGCACATTTCACAGGGTCAAAACTCTCGAGTAGACTCTTTGGCGAGTTTGGTAGCCTCGATGGCGCTCCCAAAAGGAGAGATCCTTAATGTGGTGGTTTGTGAGCGAAGGATCTTACCACCATTGGACACACATGAAGCTATTGTCGAATGCCAACAAGTCCAAGCAAGTATGCTCTTGGTGTCTGAAGTGGAAATTAGTGACTGGCATAATCAATTCATTGACTACATACGATTTAGCATTCTTCTGGATGAACCTAAAGAACGGGCAAGTATCAGGAGGAAAGCACCTAGATTCTACTATGATGAGAAGACAAAGGCGCTATAACGGAAATCGTATGATGGTGTACTTCTTTGGTGTTTATCAAATCATGAAGCGGAACAAGTAATGTATGAAACCCATAGTGGGACTTGTGGCGTACATTAGCCAGGTCCTAAACTATGTGACCGAATCAAAAGATTAGGATATTGTTGGCCCACAATGGTCAATGATACACATAAATTTGCAAAGCACTGCAAAACTTGCCAATTTCATGCTGACTGCATACATCAAGCCCCGGAACCCTTGCATCCATCAGTGGCATCATGGCCATTTGAAGCATGGGGAATGGACATAATTGGCCCAATTAATCCACCTTCATCTAAAGGGCATCGGTTTATATTTACAGTAACCGATTACTTTTCCAAATGGGCTGAAGCTGTCGCTGCAAGTGAACTTAAGACAACAACGGTCTTAAACTTCCTTAAGACCAACATCATATGCAGGTTTGGGGTACCAAGAAGGTTTGTCCACGATAATGGACTACAATTTTGAGATCATCAATTCTACAAATTTTGTGAGAAATATCACATCAAATGTATATCTTCTACGACCTACTATGCTCCAGCAAATGGATTAGCTGAAGCATTCAACAAAATAATATGTAAATTGTTGAAAAAGATGGTTTCTAAGAACAAAAGGGATTGGCATGAACGCCTCCCAGAAGCCTTGTGGGCCTATCGCACAACAGTTCAGGGAGCTACTCAATTCACACCTTATTCACTAGTTTATGGTTGTGAGGCTGTCCTTCCCCTCGAAATCGAAATCCCGTCACTTCATGTTGCATTACTTAACGAAATGACAGATGAAGAGAATCTGACTCTACGATTACAAGAGTTGGAGTCCCTTGATGAGAGTCGACTTATAGCCAGACAGAATACATAAATCTATCAAGCACGAATGGCAAGTGCGTTTAACAAAAAATTGCACCAAAGAATTTTCAAAAAGGGAGATCTTGTCCTCGCTGTTAAGAGGCCAATGATTATCACCCACAAATCTAAAGGCAAGTTTGAGGAAAAATGGGATGGACCATTCATTGTTGACTCGATTTATTCCAATGCCGCTTACGGTCTTATTAATCAAGATGGTGAGCGATGTCTTATGCCAATCAATGGTAAATTCCTTAAAAAATTATTATCCATGATAAGTATGCTCTCAGATGTCCTTGGATTTTCAATATTATGCCTCGAGCCTTTTAAAAGCCTTGATAAAATGCCTCAAAATCCAAAATTTTATGAACTTTGATATTAAGCCTCGAAACCTCTATAGTTTCGATACCATGCCTCAAAGTTTGTAATATGTGAAACTTTTATACCAAGCCTCGGAACCTCAAAAGTCCCGATATCAAGCCTCAAAGTTTGTCTTACGTTGAACTTTGATACCAAGCCTCGGAACCTCAAAAGTCCCGATATCAAGCCTCAAAGTTTGTCTTACATTAAACTTTGATACCAAGCCTCGGACGGATATTAAGCCTCAAAGTTTGTAACATATTGATTCTGATATTAAGCCTCAAAACTTCAAAAGTTTTGATACCTTGCCTCGGGAATCAAGTCTTTTTCTCTCAATTCACCATGTTAAATTCCACAGCTTAAAATGCCAAAGGCCAAGAAAGGTCACTTGACAATATGATCAAGTCGAGGAATTATATTTGATGACCATTCAATATGTCAACTTCATTGGGATCGAGAAGCAAATGAAGTTATATCATGCAAAAGAGATAAAAAGAATGAGATTGGTTCGAGGAACAACGACCTCAGGCCAGGTCTCCCTCCATCGCTCCTCGAAGGGGGGCATTTGTTGGCATATAAAAAAAGAATCTTATCAAAGTTCTATTCTATGTGGACTCAGTTGGGGTCATGATCAAATGGGCTCCAACCCAATAATTCACTTGAGTTCGCTTGTGCACAAATTGGACCCAAGTCCTATTGACAAGCAAAAATATCAAGGGTTCACCTATGAACCATTAGAATATGTCAAGGTGGAGTAAATCCTTGTTAAAAAGTATATTTTTAGCCAATTTTATATAAGCAATGGCATTAGGTCCTGAATTGGGTGTTTGAATCCCTACATAGGCTATTTTTTGTTCCTCAAAATTCAAATGTGGGCCCACAAAATGATCTAAATGAAAGAGGCCATTTGACCCACTCAAACATTTAAAAGAGATCGTTGTGGGAAGTTTTTAAAACTCTCCACCCATTTCCACGATCTCAATGTTTGGAAGTTACATAACTTCTAAAATAAAGGAAATACAAGGAGGAGAAGTAAAAAGAGAAGGGGAGGTCGTTGGCTGTTTTGCTGAGAGAGGAGGAGAACAAAAGAAAGAGAAGAGAAAGAGAGAAGAGAAGGAAAGAAGAACATGGTAATGAAGCTGCTGTCTTTTTCTTCTATTCTGTCATAACCCCACTCCATCTTCCCATCTCATCTTTTCCATGCATGTCATCCATTTCATCTTCCCCACTGTCATATATTGGAGATTCAGAGCCCCCTTTAGGAGGATTCTGCCCTCCAGCCACCATATCACCTCATCTTCCCCCATATACAACAACTTTCCTCCCATTAAAATGGAGATTTGGATCCGTAAAGTTTCCGCCCTCCATCTCTCCATCTAATGGGTGCCCACTTCATCTCTTTCATTTCATTTCACCATCTTCATCTTCATTTTTCTCACCACTTCCTCTTCGTCAAAATGGAGATTGGGAGCATGACTTAAAAGAAGGTTTCTGCCCTCCACCAAACTCTAATGTGTGGTGCATTATAGTCACCATTTAATTGGAGATTCAGATCCTTACCAAAGAAGGAATTTGCCCTCCTGTCCAAACTGAGATTTGGAAGAAATTCTGTTTGAATAATGAAATGGGTAGCCATCGTGATGTCATGAATCAATGATGGCAGAGACATCAAGGGATAATTCTGACCCACTTTTTGTGCTTTGTTACATCTTTACTCTCACACAGAATTTAAAAGAATCAACATCACAAGCACATGGAGTTATGTTATGTCTTATCTGTTAGCTTCTACATTGAGTTATCAAAATTTTAAAAAATATGAGTAGAAAAAGCCATTGAAGATGCCACTTGAAGATCTGAATGCATCATAACAGCCAAGGAATCTGATGATTAGCCCACCTTGAAGTATGTGTATTAGCTAGCTGACGATTAGTTGATCTACTGCATGGCTGAGTTCAGTTCAATTCGTGTTGGAACAACTTGTGTTGGATCTTTCAAGCTACATTGTCCTAAATGATTCATATGGGAGTTTGCTAGCATTTCATGATCTGTTCAGGAACAAAATGATGGCTGAGTGATTCATATGCAGCAAGATGACTGATGTGGTTATGAGCCTAACACATTGGGTAGTGTGGGTTGCTCATGTTATGAGCCTAAAACAGGGCCTCTGTGCATCTAAAAAAACCCCAGAAAAATAGTACATGTAGTCAACAAATCTCCACAAACAAACAGCCCACAAACATGAATTCTCCCAAACAAACAGCCTGCAAGCAACCCACAAACACCCCGTATCTATCCAAACAACAGAAAGGATTTTCCCGAACAAACAGTCCTAGGAATAGGGTCTGAATGGGTAAAGAGATAGCCCAGTCAGTGACTGGAATTAGGCTAGGTTTAACCTCAATATATTCACTGAATCAGGCTAGAGTTATGACCCAAGTATTGGGTTGGATCATGGCCCAAACAATGGTTAGAATCGGACTGATTGATTATTGTAAAGGTGACTGTAAAATGGGAATCAACAAGTCACTACATTAGTCCATATCTACTTAGAAAATAAGCCTAAGTACCATTTCCAAAGAGATCATGCATAGGCCATAATGGGCTCTAAAAAAATGCATAAAACCATTTTAAAGAGTGGGCCATGGTTTGAACCCATTTCAAATAAGAATCTAGTTCACGGAATGAACCCATGTATGAACATATTTTATGGAATTACCTGATGTTGGGTTATATATATGGCTTACAGCTTCCTTTTAAATATGGGTTTGACATGTGGGCCATTGTTTTCTATGAGCCTAATGTGCAAGTTTCTCCAGGCTTGACATTTGGGCTGTGAGCCCGATATATATGAGTTAGTTATAAGCATGCATATGGGCTGCTACGGGCCATTTATGTGACCAATTGACATGTGGGCTATAATTTTATAAGCCTAACACATGAACTGCTATATGTTTGAAAGTGGGTTACGTGGTGGCTTAAAATGTGTTATGAGCCCAATGTACATATGGATCACTATGGATCATCAATCCAATGATGGGAAATTTGCTGAAGGGATATAAAAGCTAATATGTCATAATGCAAATTAGCCATTTATAGAGTTCCTTTTGCTTTACTTGCAAAGAAAGATGCAGGTCAAGGACCAGAAACAAGTTCCTTCTCGGATTAGGACATTGTATTTTTGGTTTTGAGCATTGTAATCTACCCCAAAAATAAAAAAGGGATTTTCTTGTTGTAAGTGCCTAAAAATTATGGACTTAGTTAAATGGGGTATGCTGTGAAGCTTTTGGGAAAGAAAGTAGCTTCCTGAAGCCTGAAAAGGAAAGAAGAAGGTTAGAGGCCCTGGCTGCAGCTAGCCGAAGGCACTCTGACGCCTAAGTTAGTTTAACAACTCAACAAAGGGTGAATGAGTGGAGAAGAAAATAGAGCTAAGGGTCTGTTATGTTTGCATACCTTTGCTGGTTTTACTTCATGCATATGTATAGGCGATGGTCACCTCAGATCCTCCCTTAGTGGGGGTAGGTGGAGGTATTGTCTCATCGGGCCATGCATTTTCTCCTCAGTGGAGGTAGGTAGAGGTACTGTTCCATCGGACCATACCTTGACCTTTTACATTATTGCTGATGTGATCGTTGGATAAGGTCTACCTCTTATCTATATCCGGCACCCATCTTATCTGTCAGCACGTAGCCACAGTTTCATTAATGCTGATTGGCATCTAGTACCCACCTCGGTCGACCGAGCAGATGGAGATACCAAAGTCAAGTACAGCCTTATCGTAGACTCACCTTGGCACTGGTTCCGAACTGCGTAGGCTTTGTACCATTATTGAGCTGCATAGGATGAGACGAGGTCAGCTGGTACTTTTACCGAAGATAGCCCAAGTCTGATGTGGAGTGGTGATGCTACCGAGCTCAGGAGACCGAGATCAATACAAGCCTAATTGGTACTTTTACCGAGATCAGGGCTTATATCTGAATTACGGAAATGCCCCCACAAAATTGCTCCTAGCTCTTGACCTCTTAGAGTTCCCCAACTCTTTGAGGTCTGGAGCTAAGTATTGAAATAAGAGAGCTTCTTCGTCTCGGTGTGGGCCGCTGACAATTATCGGTGCCTGATCTTTACGATGCCGCTTTGTGTACCTGAGACAATTAATGAGATGTAGATGTCTCTTCACTTTTTAGAGGTGATCAATGCTGCTGCCGCTTCGTCTGCCCGAGGTGATCAATTAGTATGCTACCGTTATTTCGTCTACCCTAGACAATTAATGAAGGTAATGAGTGAGGCGTCTTAATCAATGTGGGAAGCGAACCGACGGTTCCACGTGTCGTTGCCTGATGGGGCTTCTAGCGTCTTCGAAGAGGCGTGTGGAGTGCTCGAGGTGACGCCTCGCACGTGCGCCCTCGAAATTCGAATAGACGCCCTTTTATTCTTATAAATAGGGGTGCTGCCCCTTTCTTCCTTTACCTTTACATTCGTTAGAGAGAGGGCTTTTGCAGAGGAGAGAGCAGAGAGAGAACTCTTGTTGCTATCGAGACCCTGTTCTGTTTTAGCCTTCATGAGTCTCATTCTTCCCCATTTCTTCTTTTCTCCTCACTTTCGTCTTCATTTTAGGGTTTATGTCTTCTGTCTAGGGTTTCTGTCCTCTTGTTTTTTAAAAAAGGGAGCCTATAGGCACTGGTTGGACACCCCTGAGGCCATGGCCAACTTCAGGGAGATGTATGGCATCCCCGATGATGTCCAAACCAGGTTAGATAAACCTGAAGATCTTTTCGATGGCTTCATATTTCATGATGGCTAGATGCCATTCCCTTTGATAGCTATAGTCGAAGGTGGGGTTAGGTTCCTAGTTTACCCCCTTCTTAGAGCCCGCCTGCCAACATGGCATCTCAGCCCCTGCCAGCTGATGCCCAATGGCTATAAAATAATAATGGGCGTTGTAGAACTCAATAGGATCTTGGGGATTAACCCTGGTGTCCATGACATCGAGGACGCCTATGATGTGTGCAAGTCGGTCGAGGACGGTCACTGCTTCTACCTTCGGGGGAGGCCAAGGCGGGAGCAGTTCGTTACCGACTTGGAGGACTCGAGCCGACATGCCGGGGATGATCGTCTGTTCGTCTCCGACAACTGGGAGTTCTGGGAGAATGAGACCGCTGTGGAGAGGCGGTACAGGATACCCCGTCATTTCGGGATTCCTCCAAGTAAATACCGACCTCCTCTATGTCTTCGTCTTTTACTTTTTTCTCGTTTTGCTGACCTGACGCCTTTGTGTTTGCCGTGCAGAGATCGGCCAGAGAAAGCGCGAGGCCAACACATCTGGTTGGCGGCCAAACAGCGATTGGCAGAGGGCAGTGCGCAACTACAAGGGTCACAACAGCCGGGCCGCCTGGTCGCTCCTTGGGTAAGAACCGAAGTATCAAACCTACATCAAGAGGAAGCCTGACGAGCTAGTGGATACGCCTGCCGACCTCAAGCGCCGAAAAGCTTTCGGTGCAGAGACCTCTTCTTCACAAGCCGAGACGGAGGCCGATTTACAACAAGTAGTCGAAGCCTATACTTCTTCGAGCTCAGAAGAAGAGGAGAGGATGCCACCCCGCCGACCTGTCCTGCAGACGAAAAGGTTGGGGGATAAGTTCTTTGGGAAGGAAGCTCCTTCTGCTCCCAACCCTCCTGCTGCTGATCCGAACCCTACCTCTGCGGCCTCGAGTGCCGCTGGGGCCTTTTCAGTTGTTGGCGCTCCGGCTCGGCCAGAAAAGAGGCTCAGGTCCGAGAGGTAGCGTTCTGCTGAAGAAGCAAGGGAGAGGGCCCCGGAGAAGAGGCCCAGGGCAGAGGGGTCTGGCTCGGCAGACCAATGGCGTCTCCCGGAAGAATCTTGGGAGAAGGTTCCGGATAGGAGGTCCAGAGCCGAAGGCTCGGCGGAGCAGGGCTCTGGCCGAGGCCAACATGTGGCGCTGGCTCTATGGTTACCGACCTTCCAGCTCGGGTCCGGGAGGCCGATGAAGGTGGAGGATTGTCTTTATGGCAATCCTTTTGCCGTTGCGGCGTTCGCGAATGCCTGTGTCCTGCTGCTCAACATACAAAGGCTGCAGGGGGTAGATGACTCGACATTGCTGATAAATATGCTGCCGTCTGCCTTCTCGGTAAGTCCCTTTCATTACAGATTTTTTGGCGTCACTTAAGCTTTGGTTATTTCTTTCTGACACTTGGTCTTCTTCTCTCAGATCGTGCAGTGGGTGAAGGTGGCTCTGGACAGGGTCCAGCACAAAGACACCAGGATTGAACAGCTGGACGCGGAGAAGAAAAGGCTCGCGGAGGCCTTGGAGGGCATCTGCCAGAAGCTAAAGGCGGAGGAAGAGAAAAATATCAGCCTCGGGAAGGACCTCAAACACACCATGAACGAGGTTTGCAAGGTGAAAGCAGAGTTCCACAAGCTGAAAGGGGCGGCCGAGGTCAAGGCCAAGAGGGCGATCCAACTTGAGGTTGAGTTGGAGGAGAAAAAGGCCGAGTTGGCAGGAAAGAATGCTGAGCTCGAGGCTGCGCGGAAGGAAAAGGCCGACCTTGAAGCCTCATCTCAGGCTGAAGTGGAGGCCGCCTACCGTGATGGGGTGGAGGAGGCAATGAGAGACTATGACGCTCAGGTCGACGTGTTAGGCCCTCGACTGTTTGAGCATGGATGCAAGGCTATCTTGAAGAAGATGGGGATCCCCGAGGATCACTCTATCTATCAAGATCTGCCCAAGCTCAAGGATTAGGTGCCCGAGCAGAGTTCTGCACCTCCCCCGACTCCTCCTGCTGATGCTCCTCCCGAAGCTCCTTCTGAAGCTCCTGCTGAGGCCCCCGCCGCTGAAGACCCTCCCGCTGAAGTCAATCCTCCTGCTGTGGTCGAGACTGGCAGGGATGCTCCATAAAGTTGTATTTTCTTTTTCTTTTGAAAATGTAATGAAGAGCTCTGTACATTTTTTCATCAATAAAATTTCTTCTTTTTTCATGTTTGCAATTGTACATTTTCTTTTGAGAATTACATGTGTTTCTTCTAAGTTCAATACCCGAAATCTGATAAGACTCTTAAGTTCTTTAACTCAAGAAAATGGACTTGTACCAATTTGCTCTGTTTAACTGAACTTAAAAGAGGTAATCTGGACCAAGTTCTTTGCATTCTTTAGGAAACTCCTAAGTAAATGAGTTCGGTAACTCAAAATGTTTCACGTAACCGGTTCCATAACCAATGTATCGAGTTCCCATTGAGTCCCGTGACTTGGCGCTTTGCGTGGCTGGTTTCGTAATCGAGCTATAGGGTAGTTCCGACATAGCTGGTTCTGTAATCGAGCTGGTATTGTCGTTTTTGCTCCATAACTCGGTGCACTTATGTTGCTGGTTTCATAACGAGCTGAAGCCACCGAGATGGAGTCACCGAGTTCTGTAACAAGGTGAATGGCTGGTTCCATAACCTGGCTGAGCTGGTTCCATAACCAAACTGAGATATGCTGGTTCTATAACCGAGCTGAGATCACCGAGTTCCGTAATAAGGTGTTGGCGTTTAGTTGGTTCTATAATCGGAACTTATATCGCCGAGTGTTTTGCGTGGCTGGTTCCGTAACCGAGCCGAGATTGCATAGCTGGTTCCATAACAGAGCTGAATATACCGGGTTCCGTAACCCGATGGATGGTTTTGTAACCGAGCCGAGTTGACTTCCGAGTTCTATGACTTGGCCGTAGCTGGTTCCATAACCGAGCTGGGATAGCTATTGAGTTTCGTAACTTGGCGAGAAACAACAAAGCACAATCCTTTCATAAGAATTCCTTTTATTGATTTCAAGAATTGAATACAATTCAGAAGTAATACTTCTTGAGGTGTGCAACATTCCATGGGCGCGGTAACTCTTTACCAACCATGTCCTCCAGCTTGTATGCTGATTGTTCCGCTGTCGAGATCACCTTGAATGGCCTGTGCCAGTTTGGTGCCAGTTTTCCTTCATTAGGATTTTTGTCCGCAGGAAGCATCTTTTTCAAGACCAGTTCTCCAACCGAAAACTTCCTTTCCTTGACTCTCTAATTGTAGCTTCTGGCCAATGTTTGCTGGTAGGAAGCTAGGCGGATGGACGCAGCATCCCTTCGCTCCTCAGCCAGGTCAAGTTCTCGGGCCAGATTTACGTCATTTTAGCATTGGTCGAAGAGTTCAGACCTTAGGGTTGGAAGACCGATCTCAAGAGGGATCATGACTTCCATTCTGTAGGCTAGGGAGAAGGGCGTTGCCGAAGTAGATCGCCTTGGGGTAGTCCTATACGCCCAAAGGACACTTGGAAGTTTTTCCACCCATCTTCCCTTAGCTCGATCGAGGCTCTTCTTGAGTCCATCGGGCACCACTTTGTTCGAAATCTCAACCTGACCGTTGCTCTGAGGATAAGCTGGGGTTGAGTAGTAGTTTCTGATACCGAGCTCTTCGCAGAAGTTCTTGAAGTAATTGGAGTCGAATTGAGTCCCGTTGTCAGAGACCAAAGCTCGTGATACCCCAAACCTTGTGATGACATTCTTCTAGACGAAGTTCTTTGTATTGTGCTCGGTAATGGAGGACAGCGGTTCCGCTTCTATCCACTTGGTGAAATAATTGGTGGCTACTATTAGCCACCTCTTATTCCCTGGAGCTCGGTGAAGTGGTCCCACGATGTCCAACCCCCATTGGGCAAAAGGCCATGGGCTGGAAAGTGGGCTTAGGTCTTGTGCTGGCTGATGGAGGGAGTGTGAGAACTTTTGACACTTTTCACATTTTTTGGCTTAGAGCTGGGCATCTTTCTACATATAGGGCCACCAGTAGCCTTGGCTGATGGCTCGGTACGCAAGTGACCGACCTTCGATGTGGCTTCCGCAAATTCCTTCATGAATTTCATAGAGGAAGTCTTCGACTTTGCTTGGGTGGACGCACTAGAGGTAAGGGCTGGTGAAAGACTTCCTGTAGAGCTTGTCGTCCGGAGACAACCAAAACCGAGTTGCTTTCAGCCTGATCTTGTGGGTCTCGTTCTTATCTTCAGGGAGGTGGTCGTCCTTCAGGTAGGCGATGATCGGGTCCATCCAACTTGGACCGAGGTCAGCACACAAGATTTGCTGAGGTGGTTGGAGTTCTATACTTGGCTTTTTCAATGTCTCCACCTCAACTGTTCTTTTTCTTCTGGCCTCGACGGCAGAGGCCAGGCTGGTAAGAGCTTCGGCGTGAGAGTTGGAATCTCTGCCGATCTGTCTGACTTCAACTCTGATGAACTGAGAAAGTAGCTGCTTTGCGTGAGCGAGGTAGGCCGCCATCCTTTCGTCGCGAGCCTGATAGTCTTCGTTCAACTAGCTCGTCACCAATTGTGAGTCACTGAAGACCACCAGCTGCTGTGCCCCCAGGATTTTGGTGTTGCCGAGCCCCGCAATCAGGGCTTCATACTCAGCTTTGTTGTTTGAGACCCTAAAGTCAAGAGTTAGCGCTTGTTCGATGACAAGGCCCTCCGGAGATTGGAGAACTATGCCAGCGCCAGCCCTTTTAGATGTTGAGGATCCGTCGACGAAGACCTTCCATGCTGAATCAAGGAACTGCTCCCAAGTCTTTTCTTGTTCCGTCTCGGTAATCTCCTCACTGTCCCCCAGTTCGGTGTTGAGCTGTCTCGATGCCGAACTAGGAGAAACAAACTCTACAATGAAGTCTGCCAAAACTTGAGCTTTAATTGCCGTTCTGGGTTGATACTAAATATCGAATTGCCCCAGTTCGACGTTCCATTTTGAGATTCTTCCAGAGAAGTCGGCCTTTCTGAAAAGGGACTAGAGTGGATGTTCCGTAACAACCACTATGGTGAACGTCTGGAAGTAGTGGGAGAGTTTGAGAGGCACTGACGAGTGCCAATGCAAGTTTCTCCAATGACAGGTACCTGGTCTCGGCATCAAGGAGGATCTTGCTCATGTAATATATAGGCTTCTGCTGCATGTCTTCTTCTCTGATGAGTACCGAGCTCACTGCGTAATCCGAAACTGCCAGGTATAGATAGAGTACTTCATCTTGTTTTGGTGTAGACAATAGGGGGCGAGGATAAGTAATCTTTGAGTTCCTGCAAGGCTCGGTCACACTCCGGAGTCCATTGGAATTTCGAACTTTTCTTCAAGAGCTGGAAGAAGAGGCGGAACTTGTCTGAAGCTCGGCTGATGAATCGGTTGAGTGCAGCAGCCATCCCCGTGAGCCTCTAGACTTGTTTTGTCGTGGTTGGACTCTGAATTGCCTGGATTGCCGAGATCCGTTCTGGATTGGCTTCGATTCCCCTTCTCGTAACCAGGCTTCCCAGGAATTTGCCGGAGCCGACGTTGAACGTACACTTGGAAGCATTCATCTTGAGCTGGAACTTTTTGAGGACCTCAAACGTCTGACGCAGGTCGGCCAAGTGGTACTGTGACCATTTAGACTTGACGACCATGTCGTCAATGTAGACCTCCATTGTTTTCCAGAGCTGAGCCCGAAACATCTTCGTCACCAGCCTCTGGTAAGTTGCTCTTATATTCTTTAACCCAAAGGGCATCACTTTGTAACAGTAGATGCCTCTGGGTATTATAAATGCAGTCTTTTCTTCGTTAGGCTTGCTCATCGGAATCTGATGGTATCCTCTATAAGCATCGAGGAAACTCATCTTGTCATGCCCGGCAGTTGCATCGATCAACTGGTCGATCTTCGGGAATGGAAAGCTATCCTTGGGACATGCCTTATTCAGGTCGGTGAAGTCGACACGGACTCTCCACTTCCCGCTCTTCTTTTTGGCAACTACTGTGTTAGCCAGCCACTCTGGGTAGTGGACTTCTCTGATTGCTTCGGCTTCTAGTAGTTTTTCAACCTCCTCAATCACTACCTCAGTTTATTGGATCCCCGTTCTGCGAGCTTTCTAGATGACAGGTTTGTGCTTGGGGTCCACATTTAGCTTGTGGCACATGATTTCGGGATCGATGTCGGGCATCTCGTAGGGGGTCCAAGCGAAAACTTCTTTATTCTGTAACAAGAAGTCCAGCAGCTCGGACCTTTCTGGCTTGGTCAGTTGGCTACCGAGCAGAGAAATCTTCTCTGGATCGTCTGGATCGATCCTGACCTCGGCTAAGTCTTCAATGCTTTTTTGTTCTGGAGCTCGGCCAATGTTCTCCGGTTCTGCTTCCAAAAAAGCACCTAGGTCGGCTGTGCTTCGCTGGGCACCACGGCCATCAAGCATTGTTTGGCCATCTCTTGGTTACCTCTGACTGTGACCACTTTGACTCTGCCGTTCCCGTTCTCCAACGGGAACTTGAGCTTTTGATGGTGAGTGGAAGGCACGGCTTCCATGCTATGCAACCAAGTCCTTCCCATTATTGCATTGTTTGGTGACGGTATGACGTCCACCACCAGGAAGTCAGCTTGCATACTGGCTTCTCCAATCTGGACCTTCAGGGAGATCTTTCCTTTGGGATACACTGGCTTTGAGCTGAAGCCTATCAGGGGAGTGCACGATTCTTGCAGGTCCTCCTCCCTGAGCCCCAGCTTCTTGAAGCAGTTATAGTATAAGATCTCCAAGGAACTACCGAGGTCTACAAGGATTACGGACTTAGTTAAATGGGGTTTTCTGTGAAGCTTTTGGGAAAGAAAGTAGCTCCTGAAGCCTGAAAAGGAAAGAAGAAGGTTAGAGGCCCTGGTTGCAGCCAGCCGAAGGCACTCCGACGCCTTAGTTAGTTCAACAACTCAACAAAGGGTGAATGAGTGGAGAAGAAGAGAGGAGCTAAGGGTCTGTTATGTTTGCATACCTTTGCTGCTTTTATCTCATGCATATATATAGGCGCTGGTCACCTCAGATCCTCCCTTAGTGGGCGTAGGTGGAGGTATTGTCCCATCGGGCTATACCTTTTCTCCTTAGTGGAGGTAGGTAGAGGTACTGTCCTATCGGACCATACCTTAACCTTTTGCATGATTGCTATGTGATCGTTGGATAAGGTCTACCCTTTATCTATATCCGGCGCCCATCTTATCATTAAGCACGTAGTCGCAATGTCATTAATGCTGATTGACATCTAGTACCCACCTCGGTCGACCGAGCTGATGGAGATACCGAAGTCAAGTACAGCCTTATTGTAGATTCACCTTGGCATTGTTGCCGAACTGCACAGGCTTGGTACCATTACCGAGCTACATAGGATGAGACGACGTCAGCTGGTACTTTTACAGAAGCTAGCCCAAGTCTGATGTGAAGTGGTGATGCTACCGAGCTCAGGAGACCAAGATGAAGACAAGCCTTAATTTGTACTTTTACCGAGATCAGGGCTTATCTCTGAATTACGGAAATGCCCCCACACAGAAGTAATGGCTAACATAAAAAAAGAGTAGGCAATACCATAAATTGTGGAAATTATTGGGCTGCAAGCTGCACTGCAAAGCTTTCCTAATTAGTGCCATAACCGAATCAGTGTAGTTACGAAAACCAAATAAGAATCAAAGTAATCAGGATGAAATGGTTAAACCTTGTGGCTTTGTATCTGAAAATTGGCGAAATTTCGTATAATATTAAAAAGACCCTAATGTAGACTAATAATCTCCTAAATAAGCCTTCTGTCTTTGTAGCAAATCAATGAAACCCTAAAAAGAAATGGTAGAAAGAAGGAACCTACAAAGATTCATCAGAAATAAAAGGGGAAATAAAATGACAGAAACTCAGAGATTTAAAACTAACGAAATAATTTTAAAAAAAATCAGAGATTTAAAACTAACGAAATAATTTTAAAAAAATCAGCAATAAAAATGTTGGCCTTGTATCTGAAATTTGGTGAAATTTCAAATGACATTAAAAAGACTCAAATGCAGACTAATAATCTCCTAAATAAGCCTTTTGTCTTTGTATCTGCAAATTGATGAAACCCTAAGAAGAAATGGTAGAAAGAAGGAACCTACAATGATTTATCAGAAATGAAAGGGGAAATCAAGATGACAGAAAATTAGAGATTAAAAACTAATGAAATAATTAAAAAAATCAGAGATAAAAATGTAACTGATCAACACTAAAGCCAATGAACAAGGCCAAAACATAAAAAAAAGTAAAATAAAATAAAATAAAACACCGACAAAAGCACCTAAAACCCAACATAGATATCAACAAACCATCCATAAAATTAAGCAAAAGGCTTTTCCAATTAATTAAGCATACAGAGAGAGAGGGGTCCAATTTACATACCTTGACTATGTGTTTTCAATGGGAATCGTAGTGCTTAAGACTGAGATCGACATTGTTTGCAATCTTAGAAATGTGTGACGGTTGGACTAAGTCGGGAAAATCAAAATCTGCAAGCACTAGAGAAATGACTTCTAATCTACTTGCCATTTTGACGACATATTTCCCATTATCTGTATAAACAGAGTGGTTCTCTACACTAGAGAAAGTGAGGGGGGAGGAGGTGTAGGGAAATATAAATTATCTTGCCATTTGGAATGACTCGTATCCTCAATTTTTTTATTTTTTTTTAAGAGTAAGTTATTTTTAGAAGAGTAAGTTATACCTCTATTAGAATGTGGTTTGCCTTTCGTTAACCACAAGCCTCCAGAGTACAAATCCTCATTTCATAACATACATCAGGCCAGCTGTCAGAATATTCATCCACTATCCTCTCTCTAAAATAACTGAACAGTATAACTTCCTATTATACTTTTCAAGTAGCTTCATTATTATTTTCTACATTCAATGTTTAATTAGATTGATTTTGTTATATCATATAGATTGGATTTAGTTTCTAATCTTGATTTAGGGCTTTGGGTTTCATAGTCCAAAATTGTTTAGATTTCTGGAATTTGGGGTCTTCAATTGGTCATAAGATAAGAAAGGAGGGATTGATGATTTTGGAGTTTTTGGATGGGGCCCACATGTGATCAATTTTAATAAAACTTGACCACCTCCAAAAGGAGGGATTCATGATATTAGAGTTGTTGGCTGGGGCCCACATGTGATAAATTTTAATAAAACTTGACCAGTTCTGAGATTGGAGAATAATACTAAGGTTGTCTCATTATGCAATTATTAAAATATATGCAGAAATGTATTTACTATACATATCTACTATATAGAAATATATGCTTCTAATAAAATAAACACTGTGATGAACCATTTGCTTTCTCCATGGGAGTAAATCAAATCTGTTAGGGCAAATAAAATAAAATCACAAACTCAAAACCATTGTAACATTCAAAATTGAAAATAACAGAAATACAAAAAGCTACAATAAGCCAATTGGAGGATCTATATCTCAAACCAACAAACCAGTAATTTATATTTTGAAATTCTACCTTAATCAATTCATGGGTCCCATCCCACATCATATGGTTTTATGGACAGTTGGAATTGAGATGGTGAACCCCATTCATCATGGTCCCACCTAAATAGGTTAGGTTTGGTCAATTTGTGAGGTTATGATCATTTGATCCTTTGATCTTTATCAATTAATTCATGGGTCACAGCCCGCATCATATGATTTTATGGAAGGTTAGAATAGAGATGGTGAACCCCATCTATACCTCTATTGGAATGTACTTTGCCTTCGGTTAACCACAGGCCTCCAAAGTACAAATCCCCATTTCATAACATACATCAGGCCAGCTGTCAGAATATCCATCCACCGTTCACTCCCCTCTCTCTCCGCTCTCTCCGGTCTCCTCTCTCTCCATTATCCTCTCTCTAAAATAACTAAACAGTATAACTTCCTATTATTCTTTTCAAGCAACTTCCTTATTATTTTCCACATTCAATGTTTAATTGGATTTATTTTGTTATATCATCTAAATTGGATTTAGTTTCTAATCTTGATTTAGGGCTTTGGGTTTCAGAATTCTAAAATTGTTTAGATTTTTGGAATTTGGGGTTTTCAATTGGTCATCCGATAAGAAATGAGGCATTGATGATCTTGAAGTTTTTGGATGGGGCCCACAGGTGATCAATTTTAATAAAACTTGACCACCTCCGAAAGGAGGGATTCATGATATTGGAGCCCAAGACTGATATTGGGCCCAACAATTTATATTTTGAAATTCTTTTTTTTTAAATATATTTTAACTTTGAAAGGAAAAACACATTTTATTCAACTATCTTCAAACAGGAGCTTCGCTCGGGAAAAAAAAAATAACTATCTTCGCATAAGGACCGGGGTGTGGAACAAAAAAAAAATTCAACTACAGTTAGGGGTTTAGGTAGATAATTCTGCGTGATCTTTTTTTTTTTTTAATGATAGAAGTGATGTTATAAAACCTTTTAATTTTGGTATGTTTATCCTAGTGTAATTTATATGTTAGTGAAATAAAGAATAAAAACAACGACAACATACTGCAAGTAAAAATATCCTCTTATGATGACTACTGGGATACTTTCAATGGATTATTTACCATTGACATAATACTTTATTAATTATTAAAATATTTTTTATATGCCTACAGGTCCAACGCGAAGCACTTGAAAGATGGACTTTCGAATACTCGGCATGAATATTTTGTTTGATATTTTCTATGTCCTAATTTGTACATCTTTTGGACTTCTAGAGGTTAATGTAACCGTTTTGAAAGTTTAATTTAGTGTCTTTTAGTTTGTATAATTCATACGAATGTGAATATTGTGAACTCCGTGTTATTCAAATTAAATCTACTTGCTTCATTCTTTTGTTTTATTGTGAATATGTCTTTTATTTATTTTTTTCTGCACGTGCCCAAGCTTCATCAAACCCCATTAACACCTCACCTAAAGAATAAAAATGTTAGATTGTATGGACTCAATCCATCAGCAGATGTAATAAATTGATTGATTTTTTTACTCATCAATAAAATTATGCTTTCCTTTTATGAGATGAATGGTGTTTTATTGTTTAATGCACATGACCAATACATTTGACATGATGGTTCATGAGATGAACCGGGTCCCATTAGTATATTAGATGTGATATATGTGTATGAATGAGTTCCACATACAAGAGACATGTGTCACAAATCTTATACTTAAATATCTTTACAACTAGTGATGAGACTGGGCATCTCATTTGATAAAGGTTGCAGTACTTTGATTACTATGAGATAATATGATTTGTCTCGATCATCAGAATGTAAGATTCTGGATCATGGTGCTTGTACATTGGATGTATTGAAGAACCATGAGAAGCAACTTATGGAACACTATCTCGATTTTAAGGTTTGCTCTCATAATTTCCTAGCAATAGGCTCTCAATCCTGAGACATTGATGAACTCAAGTTTCTATCTATTCATATGTTTTGATTCACCAATGAGTGAGGCCAACTGTAGGTCAACACCTTAGTGTCTTAGGTACGTGGTAGTAGAACTGTGAGAACATCTAATTGTCAAGATGGAATCTATTTATATTATCCCTTTGTGCCAATTAATGGATATGTCATTAGTAAGTGCGCACCCATCTCGATTAAAAGTTAATTGGATTGTACTGATGATCACTGTGATTAATTGGAGCTCAAGGATAATAAGATGTGGATCTAGAATTGGAAGGGACATGTTTGATCTAATTGATCCATGGATATTGATAGAGGGGCCTACTTGTGGTAATTGGGAAGTTTAGGGTCTTCTTTGTAATTTATTCCTAAGACTGGAGTGCAATTGCATTTATATAGTGGTGTTATTTGCAATTAACTGTGGGCCCGGATTGCACATGAGATGTGGGGTCGCGGTGTCCCAGTTGGACCAGCTTTCTATGGAATCCCTAGTGGTCTCCAAGCTAGCCCAAGTTATTAGAAAGATACTAATCCTACTTGAACTCTAAAAGCAAGGAAAGTAGAAAGTTACTATTTCTATTTGAAGTAGGACTTCTAATAGTGGTAATAGTAAGTTACTAATTGTTGTGGAAGTGTGACTTCTATAGTAATTAGAAAAAGAGAAAGTTACTAATTATTTTGGAAGTAGGACTTCTAGTTAATTAATAAGTAGAGGAGTTGCAAAAGGGATATAAAAAAGGGAAGCAGCCCCTTGGACATCCGATACAAGGAGTCCACACCCAAGATCCTTTTTTTGTGCAAGAGCTGCACAATTCTTTCTCCATTCTCTCTTCTAGTTCCATAGAGCTTCTAGTTGGGTTTTCTCTTAAAGTTTCCACCAATCTTCTTGAGAAAAGAGATCTGATAACGGGTCATAGCGTGGAAGACAACAAGGTCTTGGAGATCCTAATTTGCTTCAAGAAGAGTTCTTGATCTAGTTGATTGTCTTCTTCTCCATTAGAGCACTACTGGGCTCCAAAGGTATAATCTGCTTCTCTGGTTGTTATGGGTTATTTTGGTTGCATGGTGCTGTTGATTTCTATCTATTAGATATAATTTATTGCTGTACATGATTGATGAGACGGAGGGATTGCATCCTGGATAAGGTTTATGGCCTTATGGGTACTTGATCCCTGAGTCAAGTCGGTCAAAAGTTTTGAAAATCTATCCACGAGACCCACCTATTTCCAACATAAAACATCTGGAAAAAAACATAAAGATCAAATTAGCAAAAAAAGAAGGACTCACAAGTTTACTAATTAATAAATTTATTAAAAATAATTCGTATTAGTCTGTGCATTTGGTGGTTTCGTGGTCCATGCATAGCACAGGCCTCCAAAGTACCAATCCTCACTACCAAACATACATCAGGCCAGCTGTCTGTATCTCTTCTCTCTCCACTCTCACTAACAGACCCACATAACTTCCTCCAAAGAAAACCCCAACGCAATTGATCTGCAGCTCCAAATACTGATAATATTTGAAAAAAAAAAAAGGGACTGATGGCAGAGGAGGAGAAGTAGAAATAGAGGAGTAGTAGAAGAAAGAAGAAGATGACACTGAGTCTGAGTTTTGAGAATACCTGGCACCGACGACAGGCACTCCAGCAGCAACATCAATCTTCGTGGCCAGCCTGCAACTCCATCTTCATTGTAGCGAGAGCGCCTCTCACCTAGGTTTTTCATCTCAAAACAAGTAAGAGAGAAACCCTTCCCCCTCCATCTCTTCATGAGATCGTAAGATCTCTTCATGAGCCAAACCCCATGAATGATGAGATCAAATTTTCAGGGCTAAAAGCATTCCATCTAATAAGATACAAAAAGAAAAAGGAAACAAAACAAAAAAGAAAAAAGAAAAAAGAGGCAAATTGAGTAAATATTTGTTTCGGGTGTGTATGGGACTTGGGTTCTTCATTGAAACAATGTATAAAAGGAGAAGGAAAAAGAGGTGCTCTCGGTTTTGGGTTCTTTCCAGTTGTTCATTGGTTGGATTTGGAGGAATCGATAGTGCCTAATACCTAAACCCACCTGAATCACTATCCAAGTTCTGTTTCATTGTATTCTTGATTTACTGATGAGTGATGACATGTATTGACTCAGCCGGTCTATGAAATGTACAAACAGATCTATACCTCTATTGGAATGTGGTTTGCCTTCGGCTAACCACAAGCCTCCAAAGTACAAATCCTCATTTCATAACATACATCAGGCCAGCTGTCGGAATATCCATCCACCCTTTACTCTCCTCTCTTGCCACTATCCTCTCTCTAAAATAACTGAACAATATAACTTCTTATTATACTTCTCAAGAAACTTCATTATTATTTTCTATATTCAATGTTTAATTGAATTGATTTTGTTATGTCATCTAGTTTGGATTTAGTTTCTAATCTTGATTTTGGGCTTTGGGTTTCAGATTTCCAAAATTGTTTAGATTTCTGAAATTTGGGGCTTTCAATTGGTCATTAGATAAGAAAGGAGGGATTGATGATTTTGGAGTTTTTGGATGGGGCCCACATGTGATCAATTTCAATAAAACTTGACCACCTCCGAAAGGAGGGATTCTTGCTATTGGACTTTTTAGCTGGGGCCTACATGTGATCAATTTTATTAAAACCTGACTAGTTCCAAGATTGGAGAATAATACTAAGGTTGTCTCAATATGCAACTATTAAAATAAATGTAGAAATGTATTTACTATACATATCTACTATACTGAAATAAAGGCTTCTTAAAAAAAGAAAAAAAAAACACAGGGATGAACCATTTGCTTTCTCCGTGGGAGTGAATCAAATCTGTTAGGGCAAATAGAATAAAATCACAAACTCAAAACCACCGAAACATTCAAAATTGAAAATAATAGAAATACAAAAAGCTACAGTAATTCAATTGGAGGAACTATATCTCAAACCAACAAACCAATAATTTATATTTTGAAATTCTACCTTAATCATTTCATGGGTCCCATCTTGCATCATATGGTTTTATGGACGGTTATAATAGAGATGGTGGACCTCGTTCATCATGGTCCCACTTAAATAGGTTAGGTTTGGTAAATTGGGAGGTTTATGATCATTTGATTCTTTGATCTTTATCAATCAATTCGTGGGTCCCAGCTCACATCATATGGTCTTATGGACGGTTAGAATAGAGATGGTGGACCCCATCTATACCTCTATTGGAATGTGGTTTGCCTCCGGTTAACCACAAGCCTCCAAAGTACAAATCCTCATTTCATAATATACATCAGGCCAGCTATAAGAATATCCATCCACCCTTTCACTCCCCTCTCTCTCCTCTCTCTCTCTCTCCAATCTCCTCTTTCTCCACTCTCCTCTCTCTAAAATAACTGAATAGTGTAACTTCCTATTAAACTTTTCAAGTAACTTCCTTATAATTTTCTTCATTCAATGTTTAATTAGATTGATTTTGTTAAATCATCTAGATTGGATTTAAATTCTAATCTTGATTTAGGGCTTTGGGTTTCAGATTTCTAAAATTGTTTAGATTTATGGAATTTGGGGTTTTCAATTGGTCATCAGATAAGAAAGGAGGGATTGATGGTCTTGGAGTTTTTGGATGGTTGTGATCAACTTGAATAAAACTTGACCACCTCCGAAAGGAGGGATTCACGATATTGGAGCCCAAGCCTGATATTAGGCCCAACAATTTATATTTTGGAACTCTTTATTTAATATATTTTAACTTTCAAAGAAAAAATATTTTATTGAGCTATCTTCAAATGGGAGATTCGCTCGGGAAAAATAAAAATAAAATAAATTAACTATCTTCGCATATGGACCGGAGCCTGGAGTAAAAAAATTTCAACTGCAGTTAGGGGCTTAGGTAGATAATTCCACGTGATCTTTTTTTTTTTTTTTAATGATATATGTGATGTTATAAAGCTTTTTAATTTTTGTATGTAACTCATTGACAATATTATCCGAGTATAATTTATATGTTAGTGAAATAAAGAATAACAACAACAACAACAACATACTACAGGTAAAAATGTCGTCTTATGATGACTACTAGGATACTTTCAATGGATCAATTACCATTGATATAATACTTTATTAATTATTAAAATAGTTTTTATATGCTTACAGGTCCAACGCGAAGCACTTGAAAGATGGAGTTTCAAATACTCGGCATGAATATTTTGTTTGATATTTTCTGCATCCTAATTTATAAATATTATGGATTTCTAGTGGTTAATGTAACCGTTTTGAAAGTTTAATTTAGTGTCTTTTGGTTTGTATAATTCATACAAACGTGTATTTTGCGAACCCCGTGTTATTCAAATTAAATGTACTTGCTTCATTCTTTTGTTTTATTGTGAACATGTCTTTTATTTATTTTTTTTCAACACATGCCCGAGCTTCATCAAACCCCATTTACACCTCAACTAAAGAATAAAACATCTGGAAAAAAACATGAATATCAAATTAGCAACAAAAAGAAGGACACACAAGTTTACTAATTAACAAATTTATTAAAAATAATTCGTATTAGTCCATGCATAGCACGGGGTTCCGTGGTCCGTGCATAGCACAGGCCTCCAAAGTACCAATCCTCATTACCTAACATACATCAAGCCAGCTGTCAGTATCTCCTCTCTCCACTCTCACTCACTGACCCACATAACTTCCTCCAAAGAAAACCCCTACGTAACTGATCTACAGCTCCAAATACTGATAATATTTGAAAAAAAAGGGACTGATGGCAGAGGAGGAGAAGCAGAAATAGAGGAGCAGCTGAAGAAAGAAGAATTTGGCACTAAGTCTGAGTTTTGAGAATACCTGGCACCGACGATAGGCACTCCAGCAACAACATCAATTTTCATAATCAGCCTGCAACTCCATCTTCGCTGTAGCAATAGCACCTCTCACCTCCATTTTTCATCTCAAAGCAAGTAATAGAGAAACCCTTCCCCCTCCATCTCATCATGAGATTGTAATATCTTTTCATGAGACAAATCCCACGAATGATGAGATCAAATTTTCTGGGCTAAAAGCATTCCATCTATTAAGATACAAAGACAAAAAGGAAACAAAGAAACAAAAATAAAAGAAAAAAGAGGCAAATTGAGTAAATATTTTTTTTGGGGGTGTATGGGACTTGGGTTCTTGCCTGAAACAACGTGCAAAAAGAAAAGGAAAAAGAGGCGCTCTCGGTTTTGGGTTCTTTCCAGTTATGCATTGGTTGGATTTGGAGGAATCAATAGTGCCTAATACCCAACCCACTTGAAAAACTATCCAAGTTTTGTTTTAGTGTATTCCTGATTTACTGATGAGTGATGACATGTATTGACTTAGCCGGTCTATGAAATGCACAAACATATTTATACCTCTATTGGATTGTGGTTTACCATCGGTTAACCACAGGCCTCAAAAGTACAAATCCTCATTTCATAAAATACATCAGGCCAGCTGTCAGATTAATCATCCACCCTTCACTCCCCCCTCTCTCCTCTCTCTCGAGTCTCCTCTTTCTCCACTCTCCTCTCTCTCTCCAATCTCCTCTCTCTAAAATAACTGAACAAGATAACTTCCCATTATACTTTTCAAGCAACTTCATTATTATTTTCTACTTTTAATGTTTAATTGGATTGATTTTGTGATATCATCTAGATTGGATTTTGTTTCTAATCTTGATTTAGGGCTTTGGGTTTCAAATTTCTAAAATTGTTTGGATTTATGGAATTTGGGGTTTTTAATTGGTCATCGATAAGAAAGGAGGGATGATGATTTTAGAGTTTTTGGATGGGACCCACAAGTGATCAATTTTAATAAAACTTAAGCACCTCCGAAAGGAGGGATTCATGATATTGGAGCCCGAGCTTGATATTAGGCCCAACAATTTATATTTTGAAATTATTTATTTAATATATTTTAACTTTGAAAGAAAAACACATTTTATTGAGCTATCTCAAGCGGGAGCTTCGCTCGCGAAAAAAAAAAAAAAAAAAAAAAAACTATCTTCGCATATGGACCGGGGCCTGGAGTAAAAAAATTTCAACTATAGTTAGGGGTTTAGATAGATAATTCTAAGTGATCTTTTTTTTAATGTTATAAGTGATGTTATAAAGCCTTTTAATTTTGGTATGTAACTCATTGATAATATTATCTGAGTATAATTTATATGTTAGTGAAATAAAGAACAACAACAACAACATAATGTAGGTAAAAAAAGTCCTCTTATGATGACTACTGGGATACTTTCAATGGATTATTTACCATTGACTTAATACTTTATTAATTATTAAAATAATTTGTATATGCCTATAGGTCCAACGTGAAACACTTAAAAGATGGAGTTTCGAATATTCGGCATGAATATTTTGTTTGATATTGTCTGTGTACTAATTTGTACATATTTTGGATTTCTAGTGGTTAATGTAACCGTTTTGAAAGTTTAATTTAGTGTCTTATAGTTTGTATAATTCATACAAATGTGTATATTGCGAACCCCATGTTATTTAAATTAAATATACTTGCTTCATTCTTTTGTTTTATTGTGAATATGTCTTTTATTTATTTTTTTCTATACATGCTAGAGCTTCATCAAACGCCATTTACACCTCACCCAAAGAATAAAACATCTAGAAAAAAACATAAAGATCAAATTAGCAACAGAAAGAAGGACTCACAAATTTACTAATTAATAAATTTATTAAAAATAACTCGTATTAGTCTGTGCATTTGGTGGTTCCGTGATCCGTGCATAGCATGGGGTTCCGTGGTCCGTGCATAGCACAAGCGCCCAAAGTACCAATCCTCACTACCTAACATACATCAGGCCAGCTGTCAGTATCTCCTTTCTCTCTCTCCACTCTCCACTCTCACTAACTGACCCACATAACTTCCTCTAAAGAAAACCCCAACGTAACTGATCTGCAGCTCCAAATATAGATAATATTTGAAAAAATAGGATTGATGGCGGAGGAGGAGAAGAAGATATTGAGGAGCAGCAGAAGAAAGAAGAGGATGGCACCGAGTCTGAGTTTTGAGAATACCTGGCACCGACGACAGGCACTCCAGCAGCAAGATCAATCTTCGTAGTCAACCTACTACTCCATCTTCGCTTTAACAAGAGCTCCTCCCTCCTCCGTTTTTCATCTCAAAGCAAGTAAGGGTGAAACATTTACCCCTACATCTCTTTATGAGATCGTAAGATCTCTTCATGAGCAAAACACCGTGATTGATAAGATCAAAACTTGTGGGCTAAAAGCATTCCATCTAATAAGATACAAAAAATAAAAGGAAATAAAAAAAATAAAAGAAAAAGAGGCAGATTGAGTCAATATTTGTTTCGGGTTTCTATGGGACTTGGGTTCTTCCTTGAAACGATGTATAAAAATAGAAGGAAAAAGAGGCGTTCTCGGTTTTGTGTTCTTTCCAGTTGTGCATCGGTTGGAATTGGAAGAATCGATAATGCATAATACCCAAACCCACCGAATCACTATCGAATTTTATGTTTCATTATATTCCTGATTTACTGATGAGTGATGACATGTATTAATTCGGCCGGTGTATGAAATGCACAAACAAACCTATACCTTTATTGTTATGTGGCTTGCCTTCGGTTAGCCACAAGCCTCCAAAGTACAAATCCTCATTTCATAACATACATTAGGCCAGCTTTCAGAATATCCATCCACGCTTCACTTCCCTCTCTCTCCTCTCTCTCCACTATCCTCTCTCTAAAATAACTGAACAATGTAACTTCCTATTATACTTTTCAAGCAACTTCATTATTACTTTCTACATTCAATGCTTAATTGGATTGATTTTGTTATATCATCTAGATTGGATTTAGTTTTTAATCTTGACTTAGGGATTTGGGCCTCAGATTTCTAAAATTGTTTAGATTTATGGAATTTGGGGTTTTCAATTGGTCATTAGATAAGAAAGGAGGGATTGATGATTCTGGAGTTTTTGGATGGGGCTCACATGTGATCAATTTTCATAAAACTTGACCACTTCTGAAAGGAGGGATTCATGATAATGGAGCCTAAGCCTAATATTAGGCCCAACAATTTATATTTTGAAATTCCTTATTCAATATATTTTAACTTTGAAAGAAAATCACGTTTTATTCAGCTATCTTCACACGGGAGCTTCGCTCGGGAAAAATAAAAAGAAAATAAAATAACTATCTTCGCATATGGACCAGGGCCTAGAGTAAGAAAATTTCAACTGCAATTAAGGGTTTAGGTAGATAATGCCGCGTGATCTTTTTTCTTAATGATATATGTGATGTTATAAAGCCTTTTAATTTTGGTATGGAACTCATTGACATTATTATCCGAGTATAATTTATATGTTAGTGAAATAAAGAATAACAACAACAACAACAACATATTGCTGGTAAAAATCTCCTCTTATGTTGACTACTGGGATACTTTAAATGGATTATTTACTTTTGACATAATACTTTAATAATTATTAAAATAGTTTTTATATGCCTACAGGTCTGAGACGAAGAACTTGAAAGATGGAGTTTCAAATACTTGGCATGAATATTTTGTTTGATATTGTCCGTGTCTTAATTTGTACTTATTTTGGATTTCTAGAGGTTAATGTAACTTTTTTAAAAGTTTAATTTAGTGTCATTTAGTTCATATAATTCATACGAATGTGTATATTGCGAACTCCGTGTTATTCAAATTAAATATACTTGCTTCATTCTTTTGTTTTATTATGAATATGTCTTTTATTTATTTTTTTCTACACGTGCTCGAGCTTCATCAAACCCCATTTACACCTCACCTAAAGAATAAAACATCTTGACAAAAAAATAAAGATCAAATTGGCAACAAAAAGGACTTACAAGTTTACTAATTAATAAATTTATTAATAATAATTCGTATCAGACTTTGCATTTGGTAGTTCCGTGTTCCGTGCATAGCACGGGGTTCCGTGGTCTGTGCATAGCACTTGCCTCCAAAGTACCAATCCTCACTACCTAACATACATTAGGCCAGCTGTCAATATCTCCTCTCTCTTTCTACTCTCCATTCTCACTAACTGACCCACGTAACTTCCTCTAAAGAAAACCCCTATGTAATTGATCTGCTTCTCCAAATACAGATAATATTTTAAAAAAAAAGGGACTGATGGCGGAGGAAGAGAAGAAGAAATAGAGGAGCAGTAGAAGAAAGAAGAAGATGGCACTCAGTCTGAGTTTTGAGAATATTTGGCACCGACGATAGGCACTCCAGCAACAACATCAATCTTCGCAGTTAGCCTTCAACTCCATCTTCGTTGTAGCGAGAGCGCCTCTCACCTCCGTTTTTCATCTCAAAGCAACTAAGAGAGAAACCCTTCCTCCTCCATCTGTTCATGAGATCGTAAGATCTCTTCATGGGCAAAACCTCGTGAATGATGAGATCAAATTTTCTTGGCTAAAAGCATTCCATCTATTAAGACACAAAAACAAAAAGGGAACAAAAAAACAAAAATAAAAGAAAAAAGAGGCAAATTGAGTTAATATTTATTTTGGATTTGTATGGGACTTGGGTTCTTCCTTGAAACGATGTATAAAAAGAAAAGGAAAAAGAAGCGTTCTTGGTTTTGGGTTCTTTCCAGTTGTGCATTGGTTGGATTTGGAGGAATCGATAATGCCTTATACCCAAACCTGCCTGAGTCACTATCCAATTTAATATTTCATTGTACTCTTGATTTATTGATAAGTGATGACATGTATTGATTCAGCTGGTGTTTGAAATGCACAAACAGATCTATACCTCTATTGGAATGTGGTTTGCCTTCGGTTAACCACAGGCCTCCATAGTACAAATCCTCATTTCATAACATACATCAGGCCAGCTGTCATAATATCCATCCACCTTTCACTCCCCTCTATCTCTAGTCTCCTCTCTCTCCACTATCCTCTCTCTAAAAAAACTGAATAGTATAACTTCATATTATACTTATCAAGCAACTTCATTATTATTTTCTACATTCAATGTTTAATTGGATTGATTTTGTTATATCATCTAGATTGGATTTAGTTTCTAATCTTGATTTAGGGCTTTAGGTTTCAGATTTCAAAAATTGTTTAGATTTCGAGAATTTGGGGTTTTCATTTGGTCATCAGATAAAGAAGGAGGGATTGATGATTTTGGAGCTTTTACATGGGGCCCCGATGTGATCAATTTTAATAAAACTTGACCACGTCCAAAAGGAGGGATTCATGATATTGGAGCCCAAGCCTGATATTAGGCCTAACAGTTTATATTTTGAAATTCTTTATTTAATATATTTTAACTTTGAAAGAAAAACACATTTTATTGAGCTATCTTCAAACGGGAGCTTCGCACGGGAAAAATAAGAATAAAAAAATAGCAATCTTCGCATATGGATCGGGGCCTGGAGTAAAAAAATTTCAACTGTAGTTGGTGGTTTGGGTGGATAATTCCGCGTGACCTATTTTTTTTATAATGATATTAGTGATGTTATAAAGCCTTTTAATTTTGGTATATAACTCATTGACAATATTATCCGAGTATAATTTATATGTTAGTGAAATAAAGAATAACAACAACAACAACATATTGCTGGTAAAAATGTTCTCTTATGATTACTACTGGGATACTTTCAATGGATTTTTAACCATTGACATAATACTTTACTAATTTTTAAAATAGTTTTTATATGCCTACTGGTCCGACACGAAGCACCTAAAAGATGGAGTTTCAAATACTCGGCATGAATATTTTGTTTGATATTGTTTGTGTCCTAATTTGTACATATTTTGGATTTCTAGAGGTTAATGTAACCGTTTTGAAAGTTTAATTTTGTGTCTTTTAGTTTGTATAATTCATGCAAATGTGTATATTGTGAACCCCGTGTTAATCAAATTAAGTCTAATTGCTTCATTCTTTTGTTTTATTATTAATATGTCATTTATTTATTTTTTTCTACACATACCCGAGCTTCCTCAAACTGCATTTACACCTCACCTACAGAATAAAACTTCTGGAAAAAAACATAAAAATGAAAATAGCAACAAAAATAAGGACTCACAAGTTTACTAATTAATAAATTTATTAAAAATAATTCATATTTGTCTGTGCTTCAGGTGGTTTATGCACGGACCTCCAAAGTACCAATCCTCACTACCTAACATACATCGATCAGGCCAGCTGTCAGTATCTCCCCTCTCTCTCTCCACTCTACACTCTCACTAATTGACCCACATAACTTCCTCCAAAGAAACCCCTATGCAACTGATCTGCAGTTCTAAATACAGATAATATTTTAAAAAAATGGGTCTGATGGCAAAGGACGAGAAGAAGAAATATAAGAGCAGCAGAAGAAAAAAGAAATGGGCACTGAGTCTGAGTTTTGAGAATACCTGGCACCGATGACAGGCACTCCAGTGGCAACATCAATCTTCGTAGTCAGCCTACAACTCCATCTTTGTCGAGGCGCTCTCCAACTCTATCTTCGTCATAGCGAGAGAGCCTCTCACCTCCGTTTTCATCTCAAAGAAAGTAAGATAGAAACCCTTCCTCCTCCATCCTTTCATGAGATCGTAAGATATCTTCCTGAGCAAATCCCCATGAATGATGAGATCAAATTTTCTGGGCTAAAAGCATTCCATCTAGTAAGAGACAAAACCAAAATGGAAACAAAAAAAAAAACCATAAATTAAAGAAGAGAGAGGCAAATTGAGTAAATATTCGCTTTGGGTTTGTGTGGGACTTGGGTTCTTCCTAGAAACGATGTATAAAAAGAAAAGGAAAAAGAGGGGTTCTCGATTTTGGGTTCTTTCCAATTGTGCATTAGTTGGATTTGGAGGAATCGATAATGCCTAATACCCAAACCCACCTGAGTCACTATCCAATTTTATGTTTCATTGTATTCCTGATTTGCTAATGAGTGATGACATGTGTTGATTCAGCCGGTGTATGAAATGCACAAACAAATCTATATCTCTATTAGAATGTATTCTGCCTTCGTTTAACCACAAGCCTCCAAAGCTCCATCCCTCAATTCATAGCATATATGAAGACAGGTGTCATTATCTGCTCCCTCTCCACTATCCACTCTCTCCACTCTTCTCTCTCCTCTAAAGGAACTTCCACATAACTTCTTAAAAAGAAAAAAAGTCTCAATCGGAAAAAAAGGGGACTATTAGAAGATGAACCCGTGGGTCGCCCATGGATCTTCCTTCGGATCCACGGATCAAATGGGTCATCGGGTGGCCCACCTGGGTCCCGGTATCAACAAAAGAAAATCAAGCCCTCGCCGAGGTTCCCATAACAATCTGCTACAAAACTGATTTTGTTCCTAAAACATGACCTCGCACTCTCTCTGATCAGACACTGGATGGTGGGCCAAACAAGGTCCACCTCGCACGGGTCCACCACCTATTGGGTCGCCCGTGGATCCTCCTTTGGATCCACGGATCAGATGGGTCATTGGGTGACCCACCTGAGTCCCGGTATCAACGCAAGAAAATTAAGCCCTCACCGAATCCTACCAACCAAATACCTAAATAATTTCAAATCCCCCTAAACAAACAACTTAGGTCCTCCACCAAATCGAAGATCGGATCAACCGGTGGGTCCCACAACAATCTGCTACAAAACTGATTTTGTTCCTAAAACACGTCATCTCTCTCTGATCATACGCTAGATGGTGGGCCAAATAGGGCCCAACTCGCATAGATCCACGACCTACTGGGTCGCCCGTGGGTCTTCCTTCGGATCCACGAATGAGATAGGTCATCGGGTGGTCCAATCGATATCAACGCCCTCACTGAATCCTCCCAACCAAACACCTTGGAATAATTAAAACCAAACACCCGAATAAATTCAAACCTAAAACACGTCCTCTCCCTCTCTCTGATGAGACGATGGATGGTGGGCCAAAGAGGGCCCACCTCACACAGGTCCACCACCAACTGAGTCGCTCATGGGTCCTCCTTCAGATCCACGGATTAGATGAGTCAACGGGTGACCCACCTAGGTCCCGGTATCAACACAAGAAAATTAAGCTATCACCAAATCCTCCCAACCAAACACCCTGGAATATTTAGAACCAAACACTCAAATAAATTCAAATCCCCATAAGCAAACAACTTGGGTCCTCATATCCAAACAAGCTAAATAGCTATAAAACTGAATGAGCTTAAAATCTTCCCAAACAATTACTGAAACTTGACTAGATTTTATCTTAAACAATTGCTGAAATTGGCTGGGTTACAACCAGATTTCGACAGCAAATGGGTTGAGATTGGTTCAAAAACCACCCCAAATAGATAGATGTGGTGAGCTGAAACACAGACTAAAAGTGAGTCCTAAATGGACTGAAACTTGGCTCAGCAAACTACTATGAAAAGGCTAAAAAATCAATTCCGTGAATAGACTTAAAATTACTCCACAGTTTGGCTACAAATACAGTGGATTGTCTTAAAAAGAAAAAAAAGAGGTTTTTAATGAATACAGGCCTAAACCCTTGACCAAGCAGGCTAGAAAAAAATGGCCAAACAAAAAAGGGTTGAGGTTAAAGACTCAACCCAAGTTTGTCCTTAGAAAGGGGTTAAAATTAGCCCAAGTATGGCTTCAAATGGGCCAATCTGTGATTTGGACCCAGTGGAACCCAATATCCTATCACTCAAATGTAACTCCGGATGAGGGGGCTGGATTTATCAGGTGTGGAGGCCTGGGCCATCCACACCTTGATTAGGGAGAGGGCATGTTTGAAGAATAAAAAATTATTTGGGTGTCTTGGACCATGGGACCCAATGGGTGATCTGATCAGGGGATTGTGTTTTTTATTGTCTTTAATGAAACATTCACATTCAATTAAAAGGCCTGGGCCATCCAGCACCCTGATCAGGGAGAGGGCATGTCAGGAAGGGAAAAATAAAACATTCAGGTTCTTTGCACCTCCATCTAAACTTGATAGGTTGGAAAAATAAAAGAGAGGGACTCCGTGTCAGCAGTGTTTTTGACATGTTCTTGACGACGGATTGATTTTTTTTCCAAGTCTACAGTTAACTATATCATCAGACCATCAAGGCTCAAAGAAAAAACCTATCCTCACACCTCATGCTAAAAATCAAATTAGCAACAAAAAATGACTCAACTGTTTACCAATTAAATTATTTAATAAAAATAATACGTATGAGTCTGTGCATTTAGTAGTTTTGTAGTCCGTGCATAGCACGGGGTGTTGCTAGTCTATACCTCTATTGGAATGTCGATTGCCTTCGGTTAACCACAGGCCTCTAAAGTACAAATCCCCATTTCATAACATACATCAGGCTAGTTGTCAGAATATCCATCCACACTTCACGCCCCTCTCTCTTCTCTCTCTCTAGTCTCCTCTCTCTCCACTTTCTTCTCTCTAAAATAACTGAACAGTATAACTTCCAATTATACTTTTCAAGCAACTTCATTATTATTTTCTATATTCAATGTTTAATTGGATTGATTTTGTTATATCATCTAGATTGAATTTAGTTTCTAATCTTGATTTAGGGCTTTGGGTTTCAGATTTCTAACATTAATTAGATTTGTGGAATTTGGGGTTTTCAATTGGTCATCAGATAAGAAAGAAGGCATTGATGATTTTGGAGTTTTTGGATGCAGCCCACATGTGATCAATTTTCATAAAACTTGACCACCTCTGAAAGGAGGGATTCATGATATTGGCAGCCCAAGCCTGATATTAGGCCCAACTATTTATATTTTGAAATTCTTTATTTAATATATTTTAACTTTGAAAGGAAAACACATTTTATTGAGCTATCTACAAACGGGAGCTTCGCTCGGGAAAAATAAAAAAAAATAAAATAACTATCTTCGCATATGGACAGGGGCCAGGAGCAAAAAAAATTTCAACTGCAATTAGGGGTTTAGGTAGATAATTCCACATGATCTATTTTTTTTAATAATATAAGTGATGTTAACAAGCCTTTTAATTTTGGTATGCAACTCATTGACAATATTATCCGAGTATAATTTATATGTTAGTGAAATAAAGAATAACATCAACAACAACAACGTATTGCAGTTAAAAATATCCTCTTTTGATGTCTACTGGGGTACTTTCAATGGATTATTTACCATTGACATAATACTTTATTAATTATTAAAATATTTTTTATATGCCTACAGGTGCAACGCGAAGCACTTGAAGGATGGAGTTTCAAATACTCGGCATGGATATTTTATTTGATATCATTTGTGTCCTAATTTGTACATATTTTGGATTTCTAGAGGTTAATGTAACTGTTTTGAAAGTTTAATTTAGTGTCTTTTAGTTTGTATAATTCATGCAAATGTGTATATTGCGAACCCCATGTTATTCAAATTAAATCTGCTTGCTTCATTCTTTTGATTTATTATGAATATGTCTTTTATTTATTTTTTTCTACACGTGCCCGAGCTTCATCAAACCCCATTTGCACTTCACCTAAAGAATAAAACATCTGGAAAAAAAAACATAAAGATGAAATTAGCAACAAAAAGAAGGACTCACAAGTTTACTAATTAAAAAATTTATTAAAAATAATATGTATCAGTCTTTGCATTTGGTGGTTCCGTGGGCCGTGCATAGCACGGGGTTTCGTGGTCCATGCGTAGCACAAGCCTCCAAAGTACCAATCCTCACTACCTAACATACATCAGGCCAGCTGTCAGTATCTCTTCCCTCTCTCCACTCTCCTCTCTCTCCACTCTCCACTCTCACAATCTGACCCACATAACTTCCTCCAAAGAAAACTCCAACGTAACTGATCTGCAGCTCCAAATATAGATAATATTTGAAAAATAGGGACTGATGGCAGTGGAGGAGAAGAAGAAATCACTACAACAATTTTCACTTTTGCCGGCACTAAAAAAGGGCCGATAAAGGTGTAAATAACGGTGGGAAAACTCTTTGCCGGTGATTTATCATGCACCGGCAATCCGCTGGTAAAACTATGCCACTAATACCATTTTCCGGCGAAAAATTGAAGTGCCGGCAAAAAAAAATAGCCATTGCCGGCGTTTTTTTCACCGGAAAAATATGTTTATTTCGTCGGGCAAAGAGGTCTATTTTTCAATAATAAAATTTTGAAAAACGTTTGCCGGCGCTTTATTGCGCTGGAAAAACATTTGTATTTTACCTAAATTAATTTTGAACAATTTTTGCCGGCGCTTTTTTGCGCCGGCAAAACATTTATATTTTACCTAAATTAATTTTCAAGATTTTTTGTCGGCACTTTTTTGCGCCGGGAAAATATTTATTTAGTAAAAGTAATTACTTTTGAAGGTCTTTTGCCGGCGTTTATTTTCACCGGCAACGTGTTATTTCGCCAGTAAAAGTTACGGCAATAAATATTTATTATATTTTTTTTTAATTTTTTTCCTGTATATACAACATTACATCCAAGACCAAATCTACCGTACACATAACATCCATTTCTTTTCTAAAACCATCAAGAAATGAAACAAGAATATTCATTCAACTTCATATTAATATTCAAATATCCTTACAACATTAAAAGCACTTTACAAGTACCATTACAAAATAAGAATCCATGCAAACATTTTGCTCTATACCAACATTCAAAAGTTCATGAGAATTTATATCTTCATACATGATCATCTCATTGTTGCACTATTCCAACGCCTGCAACATTGTTTAAAAAAACTTCATGCATCCCATTATAACATATAGCAATATGCTTCTCTGCATCCATTTTTCCTTCTTGTTGGCTGCATCTTTTCTGCATGGAATCTTTCAACAAAAAATTTTCTTCAATTTTCATTCAATCCTGCATAAAAAAAAAAAAAAAGAAGCAACATTAACATATGATTAAGAAATGAAAGGCACAACAACTAATCCTTTTTTTTTTCTTTTAAATTTAACAAGATCCACAATTTAACAAGAAAGGCTGGAAATATCAGTGAAAAAAATTACTCTTGCTCTCTGCCACAACCTATCATAGGTGAACATAAACAAAAAATCATGAATGCATTGAGGACAAAAAAAAAAAAAAATTACAAAGAATTAATAGCTACAAGTAACCAGTTCCATGAAGATGAACAGAGCATCTTCATCACTTAGATGAACTTGTGTACAGCATCTTCAACACAGCTCAGTGAACCTGTGTACATCAAGATCCACCTGATTCAACTTATCTATATCACATGAACCTGTGCACAAAGATTGATCCAAATTTTACTTCGTTCGCATTGACTTATTTTGAATATTTTTACAAATGTTTTAATTCAATAATATATATCAATAAGGTTGGCATGTACTAGCAAAAAGAAAAAAAGGTGCATGATCTACTGATCAGCTAGCTCCTATATATCAAAGGGCCAAAAGTCAAAAAAGAAAAAAAATATGATAGGTGAGAGTGGTTGGTGGCTTTTGTATGTTAATTAAGGACTCCCTCTGCACTTTCTTATAGAGCCCACCTGGGCCCATTTAGGGATGAGATGGGATCAAAAGATCTCCCCCTACACCTACCTACATGTGTAAGGTGAAGGAGGCTTAAACCATCATCATATACACCTGATCATTTGGGTCATTAGAGTTTCTTTACATGGATAGTCCCTGCCCTCTCTTCCCCCAAAAGAAGGCTTTTCTCTCTGGACAAGTAAAGCCTATGATTCCCCTTTCCTAAAAGGTAGTGCTTTACATTTCATCTACAATCAAAAGGGAACCTACCTCTCCCTCTCTTTAACTATACAAGATTTGTGTTTATTATGTGATGAAAATAAAATTAGGTTAGATTGATGGATTAGATTTATAATATGATTAGGTTGTATTGAAAGTTATGATGTGGCTAGATTAGGTTAATGATCTATTATACTCTATAAATAGCCATTGGCTATTCTCAGAATATGCGAAATTTAATTTGGCAAGATGTAATCCCTAATTTTCTTCATGAACATGTTCTGAACCACCAAACTATTAGCCACCTGATTGGGATAACCACATTAAAGCACTTCACTACTTTCTTGTTTATGAATCACTCAATGACCAACATTTTAAAGTCCATAATCAGACAACCTATCCAACTTTAATAAATCTTCTTTCCTCCAAAAGAGTCAGATAAAAGAATTCCTTTTGACTCTCTTTCCATGTCATGAACAATATCTATTGGTGGATATGAACCTTTCATTCCCTTTCTTATCCAACTTCTCTCCCAATTAATTCAACATGCAAATAAATACCATTTTGAAAAGAGCAGTCATATACAAACCTAGAGAAGTCGCATCCTGAGCTCCACCAGAGGTGCCATCCCCACCAACAGCGATTCCTGGATCTATGCCCGCACGCTCAGCTAACTGGAGGACCAAGCCCTCAAGGAATATGGTTCTCTTGGAAAACTCCGCTACCTGCTGTTGCAACTGAAGTACCTGAGAATCAGGGCCCGTCTGATTCTGGGTTGAAGCTGAAGTGCACTTCGTGCGAATGCCGAAACCCTTAAGGTATCCTGATCTCTGCCCAAGCACCTTAACGGATATCTGTTCATCAGTCATTGGAGATGTGATAGAGGGTTGGGATTGTTCGGCCCTCACTCGTACTAACTCCTCTTGCATTTTTAAACATGTAAAAATCAAATAAAGTGAGTTTAACGTATGTATTAAAGTATATTTGTATTGATATATATAAAAGATGACTTAGTATATTTGTATTGATATATATAAAACATGACTTAGGCACATGTACATGTGTCCTCTGAGCCTCCTCATTGATCCACTTATTCTTCCCGTGCATATAGTGGGGTGTCATGGTAGAAATCGGGAAAAGGCTGTGCATGTCCAGCATTCTGTGCTCTCTGTTATGACATTAGATATTTTGTTAATAGAAGAAATTAAATTTTCATAACTTAGACAAATGGCAAAAATTCTTAAATCCGCACTTACGATTATTGAATTACGTGCTAGGAACGATCTAGAGCCGCTCATTTTGCCACCTTCAACCCCCGTGTTTTGCCCCGTACACGGCGGGAGCCCTCGCCTAAAGCTGATGCTGTCACGACCACAATATTAATTGAGTTACTGAGCATATAACATTAAAAGAATGTACATTTTAAACTTAAATAATTCTAATTTCTCACCAACACTGCTGCCTGGGGTACGTGGACTCAAAACCTGGTCAGGCTGGCCAGAATAACTGGCAATCCGTGTAGGATCCATCGTTCTAGCATTGGTCGCCACCTCAGGCAATCTATCCACATGAGAAGACCGTGTGACTTGAGGCTGTGCCGTTGTAGCTTGGGTCGCCCCCTCGGGCGTGCTCTCTGCACGAGAAGACCATGTGACTTGAGGTTGTGCCGGTGTAGCCTGGGCTAGTGTAGCTGCTACAACGCAAGCATGTCTACTTCGCTTCCCTCGATTCATACGAGTAACCCGTCACAACACAACAATGAAGTACTAGTACATAAATACATCAATAAAGTGGATGAAAGATGTTTACAACTAGAATGGCTTGTCATAAATCAATAGACACAAATTACCATGTTTGTGTGAGACCCAGAAGACTCATCACCCTCGTCATCACCTGTATCTTCATCCGAATAAACCAACCCAAAATCACCCTGGGGTGGTTGATACTCCTCCTCATGGTCATCTTCACCCAATTTTCTTTTTCCCTCTCCACTTTTCCTGCTGCTTGTTTGACCCAATCCAAAAACAGTGCTGGCTATGTGCTTTGGGCTTTACCCCCAAAGCACATTTCTCGTCTCTTTCCATGATGTTCTTATTTCTCACCTTCTCATATTCTGTCAACTTTGCCTGTTTGGCTACTCAGCCAGGCTTGACATATGTTTTGCCTCCCTTGGGCATTTTTGAGAACTATATATGACATACATGAGAATGAAGGCATATAAAATGAAATAAAATGAGATATATATATATATATTGAGCCATAAAATGTAAACCAACAATTTTATTAATTTAGAACACTTGTCCATACAGAAATCAAAAAAACAAACACTACACATCATACTATACGTCCGGATCAATATCCAAATCAGACTGGCTACGCAGATCATCTTCATCATCATCATCATCATCATCATCTATATACTCCGCCATAGTTCATCCTCGCCATCGCTATGCTCTGCCATTGGCTCCTCACCATTAACTATCTCTGGCGGAATATCATCTCTACAGTAATTCACATCACTATCTTCGACACAGATTGGGACAACAACGATTGTTTCGTGCTGCTGGAAGGCCTCATTAAGCACATCATCCACTTCTGGTGCATCCCATACTCCTCGGTGCTTGACTCGTTTTACGATTCTCCAGTTGTTGCCTTTGCTGGTATCACTGACATAGAAAACTTGCTTCGCTTGACTTGGTAGGACAAATGGATTGATGGACCCAATTCTTCCCTCTCTCCCGCTGCCTCCGCCCCGGGTCTTTCGGGGTACGGCGGAGGGGAGGAAAAAAAAAGTAAAGGGTATCAACATCTTTCTTTCTTTTTGTACGAGTATGCCAATTTCACTTTTCCACTTGGAATTTAGAAACGGTGATCCGAAGATCCACCTTCACAAGTAGAAAGGGGAAATGAAACTTTTTCTAGTTTCCCATTGCACACATATTTTAAGAAAAGAGACAAAAGGGTTTTTTTTTATATGCCGTGAAAGGCGATTTCATTTGTTTGCCGTAAAAGGCGATTTTGCCGTAAAAGGCGATTTACAAATCTTATCCATCATGAAAGACAAGAATTGTGATTTTTTTGTCTCTTAAAAAAAAATACAAAGTACAAAAGGAAAAGCAAGAAAAGGGATCTAACTTCTCATTCGATTGTGGGGACACGTTCAGATCGACGGTCGCGAGTCATGTATGGGCTCCTCCGTCGTCCATGCAGATGAGAACATGATTCTTGGATTCTTGGCTTGGCTTTTTAACCTCAGATTTTTAAAGGACAAAGACCAAGAGAAGGTCTTATATTCGATAAAAAGCTAAGTAAACGGGCTGAAAAGCCACGTTTTAGCCATGTTGGTAGAAGGAGGGAGGTCCTTGGGGGGGTGGCCCCCCAAGGGTGCTTCAATCACCTTTTGGTGGTCTTGCAGCAAAGTTGCAGGAGTTCTGGATTTTCCGGGCAATTCTCTGGACTTCGAGTGAATTTCTCTGGCGATTTCTCTGGATTTTTTTCCGTCTCCTTTTCCTTTGGAATGCCCTCCTATTTATAGGCCTTTGGTAGCCATTTAGGAGGGTTTATGAGCATTGAATGCATTAATGCTCATAATGGGAGGAGTTACAAGTTTTAAATTATTTGTTTTGTAACTCCTTTTTCCTTGAATCTGATTGGCCGATGGAGAATAATGAGCTTTTAAGTGTCTTTAATCCCCATCATGGGAGGAGTTTCATGGCTTTAATGCCATAAATCCTTTGACTTGTAACTCCCATTTGCTTGCTTTTGATTGGGCCGTCCAAAATAATGAGTTAATGACCGCATTAACTTGTCATAAAATGGGTCATTTAACCTCATTAATTGGTCGCCAAGTCGCTTGAAGAGTCGCGGGCCGCGCCGCGTCTTTTGGAATTCTTCTTGCGATGATCGCCGGTGGATCCACATGTTGTTTGGTGTCGGATGGCGATGCAATTTCAGACATTGATTAATGTCAACGTGCCGGCAACATCTGTCCTGTCGATTTCACGATCGGGCGGGCGGAAAGTGTGCTTTCTTTGTCGGCCGGTTGGCGATTTCGAGGCATCTAATGATCATCCAATGATTTCGGCGGCGAATCCGTGATGTTGACGAAGATCGACGGATTTCATGCACGAAAAATCAGATTTTGAAAAAATCACAGGGGCCAATCAACTCGAAATGCGAAAAGGACCCGAAAAAGGGGTCTTCTGGCGATTTTTGGGTCGCCGGAATTCCATGGTCGCCGGCGACCATGGGCCTTGCGCCCATTTTTCGGCTGCCGTTCGGTCGCCTTTTCTTCGCCGTTTTTCGATCTTTTTTCATTCTTTTTTCTTCTGTATTTTTCCTGACATTTCCCCTCATTTATTGGCCTGATTCTCTTGAAGAAAACCCGATGAGAAGCCACGCAAATCGGAGCACAAAGTTTCCTATTTTTCTGGAAAGCCGAAGACTTTGTTGTGCGGTATTGCCGATTTTTTGTCAAGCGTTGAAACTAGGCCAAACGATGTCGGAATGACCTGAAATTCGACGTGGAGCTTCTTGAGCAGTAGATAGGACCAACCATAGGCTTTGGTTTGAGTTTTGAAGCCGTTCGGGGTCCCGCAAATGCTTGCCTTAATTTCGCCATGAGAGAAATGCCGAGCTTTGACCTGTGGTCAACCGATGTCCGATTGACCTGAAATTTGAACAGGGAGCCTCCTGAGTAGTAAGTAAGACCAACCATGGGCTTTGGTTTGAGTTTTGAAGCCTTTTGGGGTCCCGCAAATGCTCGCCTTGATTTCACCTCGAGGAAAATGCCGAGCTTTGAAACTAGGCCAAACGATGTCCGTTTGACCTAAAACTTGACAGGAGACCTATTGGAGTCATTTTGAGATGATCCATTAGCTCCAATTTGGATGCCATGATTCCGGGGTGCTCCGCCGCCGGTAGGCCTATTTTTGCTTCCCGAGAGTTGATGAAGGGTCAAACGTTGTCCGTTTGACTTGAAATTTGGCATGGGGCCTTTTGGAGGTATTCTGAGACCATCCGTAGGCTCTGATCGAAGTTTTGAAGTCTTCGACACTGTCGCTGCCGGGAGCTCCTGTCTGGTTGTCGGAGGAGTGAAGTTAGGCCAAATGGCGTCGAAATGGCCCGAAACTTCATGCGTACCCTTCTTTTGGCTGCTTTGAAGGATCTTGCAGTTTTTGTTTGATTCTGACAAGATCTGGTGCTTGAAGTGACGCCTTCCTATTTATGGCAGAATGTGGCTCCATATAGCTTTTGGTGTTGAAGGGACATAGTGACATTTTTTGTGTCAACATGGATCATCTTTATACCACCGACCAGTAACATCAATGCTTGTTATGTGTTGATTGGTATGTACTTTATTTCTTGTACCGGTGTTGTATCATTCACATTGGAATAGTACCACCCTACACCCATGCATGTATGTCAATTCCCATACTTTGCACAAGTACCCATAGAAATCAATTATCTTCCCGAGATGCTCCCCTAGCACGGCCAAACCACTATTCTGACAGTTATGCCGGTTCTCGCGATCCCTGGTGTGGAATCAGACACCATTGAATATGCACCCTGAATACAGATAAACTATCGAGCCATGACCATTTGCTAACGACCACATTTCATCGGTTGCTTCTGGCGACCCTTGGTTTCGCAAATCATTCATCTACATGAGCAACATGCGGCAAGTTTATTAAATTAATGACATTTGAGGCCTAGTTAGATCATGTTTACCATGTCAATAGGAGCCCATATATCTTACACGTTGCTTGAACCATTTTGGAAATTCATTTCGCTGTATTTGACTGAGGTCATGCCCTTCTGGATTTTGTATTGTATTCATGTGTTCCCTATGTAAGGAAATGCAATTCATAAGCAAGTAAAAGTAGAGGAAGGATCAACAATGACACAATCTATGCACACATATAGTTAAGCCAAAGCACTTACTCAAGATATGGCTCCAACTCGGGACTATTATGCAATACAAACCAGTGAGCCATGTTGCGTTCATTCTAAGAAGGATCTGGTGCCCTTGTGATCAGTGCAAAGGGACGGACATTTTGTGTGAAGATCTCCATCCCAGGACCATGCACACCACCATCATCATTTCGTTCCTCTCGATCAGTCCCTTTTAGGTACATTGAGCAGAAAGTCAAACACTCTTTGACAATGTAAGATTCGGCGATCGAGCCTTCGCGTCGTGCTCGGTTAGTAACATAACCTTTTAAAGTCCCTAGAAACCTTCAAACAAAGAGACATTAGTATTAAGGTTACTTATGCAAGACAATTACACTACTACATGAATAACACTTCATCGGATGGTAAAAGTTACCTTTCGACGGCGTACATCCACCGACATTGCACCGGTCCAGCAAGCATGGCCTCACGGGGCAAGTAAACAGCCAAATGGACCATTACATCAAAGAATATCGGAGGAAAAATCTTCTCGAGCTTGCAAAGTATGAGCACTCCCCGTTCCTCTAATTTTTTTAAATCGCTCTGTTTCAAGGTTTTCGAGCAGAAGTCCTGGATGAACCTACCAAACTCAAATAGAGTTGTACTTAACTCTTTATCAACATAACCACGTAGGCCAACCGGAAGAAGACGTTGTAGGAGCACATGATAGTCGTGACTCTTCATACCCGATAATTTGCCATTTTTCGAGGTCACACACCTCGAGAGGTTTGCTGCATAGCCATCTGGGTACTTGATTGATTTCAAGAATTCGAAAAAACCCTCCCTCTATTTCAGGTCCAATGTGTAGGATGCACGTGGTTTCACAATAGATCCTTGTTCATTCCTCTGCAAATGCAATTGTGGCCTAATGCCCATATCTTTTAAATCATCACGCGCTTTGTCCGTGTCCTTATTCTTCTTATCTATGCCCACCACTGTCCCAATAATATTTTCACAGATGTTCTTCTCTATGTGCATGACATCAAGGTTATGCCTAAGGTTTAGGTTCTTCCAATACAGTGGCTCGTACATGATGCTTTTTTTTTTTTTTTTGTCCAATTCAGCAGTGCAGGCTCACGAGGTCTTTTCCTGCTATTGGGGCCCTTCCCGAACCTAACTTCTTGTAGTCGATCCAACTAATCAAGTACCTTTTGCACCGGTAAATGCAAGGATTTCATTTTATGCTCTGGTTTACCGTTGAACTTCTTGCTTCTTCTCTAGAGGTGGTTCTTAGACAAGTAAGCTCGATGTCCAACCCACCCAATCTTACTTCTCAACTTACACAATAATGAATCTTCATTGCAAGAGGGACAAGCCAAATAACCTTTTGTGCTCCAACCAGACAAGTTACCGTAAGCGGGAAAGTCATTTATGGTCCACATCACAGCCGCATGCATTCAAAAGTTTTGTTCACTATGGGCATCATAAGTCATGACACCAATCTCTCACAACTCCTTCAGCTCCTTAACCAAGGGCCTCAGGTACACATCGATCTCCTTCCCAGGTGCCTGCAGCCTAGGAATAAGTAAGGACATCATGAAAAATGGATCCTTCATGCACATCCAGGGTGGAAGGTTGTAAGGCATAAGTATGATGGGCCACATGCTGTAAGAAGTGCTCATGTTGCCGAAGGGGTTGAACCCATCGGTGGCCAATCCTAACCTCACATTGCGGATCTCTTGTGCAAACTCTGGAAATTTTAAATCAAATTCCTTCCATTCCTTATAGTCTGTCAGATGCCTACCCAGATCGCCATCCATGCCATTCTCATGGTGCCATCTCATCTCTTTGACTGTCATCCTCGATATGTATAATCTCCGCAACCTAGGTATCAATGGGAAGTAATGCAGTATCTTATGAGTGATCTGCTTACCCTTGCCATCATTGACCTTGTACCTAGGCTCCCCACATTCCGGACACTTCTCCAAGTGAGCATTCTCTTTCCAAAAAAGTATGCAATCATTCTTGCAGGAGTCAATGTGCTCGTACACTAAGCCCAAGTTATGCAGTAGCTTCTTGGCCTCATAAATGGATGCGGGAACCACATTACCTTCTGGTAAGGTGTCCCTAAATATCTCCAAGACCTTGTCAAACGACTTGTTGCTCCACCTGTGTTCTACCTTCACATGTAGCATCCTAAAGACAAATGCTAACAGGGTTTCTAAATCTTTACAACCCGAGTACAAACCACGCTGGGAAGCCTCTAGCATAATTTCAAAGTTTCGCACATCATCCGTTCCTAGGGTATCATCCATCATGTAAGTCCCCCTGCCATGGTCCTCTAATAACTCATCATTTCTATCCCGATCCTCATCCGATTCATCCTCGCTATCATTCGATTCATCTGATTGCGCAAGTTCCCCATGCTGTAACCAGGTGTCGTAGGATACCATCATCCCACATACAAGCAGATGGTCTCCCACAATCTCATAATCATGCTTAAGACTGTTACAGCAGTAGTTACATGGGCACTTGATGACTCTACTCCCGCCCGAATTCGCCTTAGTGAATTCAATAAATGAATTCACACCGTCTATATATGGCTGACTGAATCTATTTTGATACAGTAACATCCAACTCTTGTCCATATCTGTTCATATACGTAAGGTGGTGGTTAACTCAAATTCAACCAATAGATGGTATAAAATAAATGAAAAAATGAAAAATAAAACACAGAAAAAAGAACTCAAATATAAGAAAAACAAATCAACAGTCTACCCCTGAAATGCAAAGCAAAAAAATAAGTGTAGAAGAAAAATTAATTTCATTGTCATTCACAGTCAGTGTTTCTGCACTTCAGATGTAATTTGTGTTTGTAAGCATTTTGCCCTCATGAAAACTAATGGAATGATTATTCAGGTCCTGATCCGATCCCATCTCTTTCCTTTTGGTTCTTGATTTCATGAAATTCATTCAAATCTAGGGTTTTATTCTTTTTTTCTCTTCAGGTTGCGGCTGAGCTGATTCTAGGGTTATGTCTCTGCTTTTGGGTTGCGCTTACAGTTCCAGGGAAGTTCCTGTCGATACTTCCAGATTCTAAAGAGAACAGGTTAGGTGTTTAAGGCTTAAATTTCTGACGAATCTGGTACTAGTAGATAGTTCTATTGATTCTCAATGATTATGGTATTCTCTTGCATAGGTAAGATGTTGTAAACTTCTTGATTTCAGTTGGTGCAATTTGATTCGTAGATTGAAATGTTTAGGAAGTTCTGTTGTAAGAGTAGGCTATGGGAATTGTTCTTGTTTTTTGTTTACTTGATTTTATGGTTGTCTAGGATCAGGTTCTGTTAATTCAAATAATGCCAGTAAGGGTAATTTGATCATTCGGTTTTGAGAAATTGCTAGTTGTGTAGAAGTAAGTTGACCTATCTACAAGGAAGATAAAAGAGAATAGACCTGATTGGGATCATGTAATTAGAAGTTCTATCTATCGAGATTCCTTTTGCGGTGGGTGGTGGGTGTACTCTTCCATTCTAAGGTTTTGTGGATGATTGATTACAACACTGAATGTTACTAACATAAATGCTATTGCTGCCTCTCTTTCTAATGAAGGAAATCATCTCTCCTTGTACATTGTAACAAGCCTCATGGTGCTAGACAGTTGTTGCCGACAAGAGACAGAGAGATGTTAGCCATCTAGTGATGGTGGGATCCATATTCTTCTTAGAATAGCAGTTGCTAGGAATGGAGTGGTTCGAATTTTTTCTTCATTTTTGATTGTGTCACCAGCCTGAAACATGTTACTCTCAGTAATCATAACATCACTGCAAGATCAAATTTAATAAAAAAAACTAAAAATATCATGATAACTCTGAAATAAGATATTTTTAACGAAATACCACAATACTAATGCAAAAAAAATCAAATTATTGGTGATATGGAACTAATTACAAGTTTTGCAAGAACCATTTTTTCAACTGCGTTATATATGATCACCTCAATAGCTAACAGCTAGCCGATCAAGTACTCTAATAACTCATCATCACTAGTCATTACTATTATAGTGACCAGTTTGGTTATTATAGTGACCAGTTTGGTTATTATAATGTGTCCATCTGTGTTTGTATGAATGTTTATGTATATCATCATAACAGTAATTATTATTATTATTACTACTATCAATCAGAGCATTTAATTAGAGAAATTCTATTCTCATAGGCTCTCTTGTTTCTCTCTCTCTCTCTCTCTCTCTCTCTCTCTCTCTCTCTCTCTCTCTCTCTCTCTCTCTCTCTCTCTTCATATTTTGTTTATGTTTTTAAATCTTTTGAAGTGGGATTTTTAAATTTTGGAGTGTGGCAACTGGCAACGCCTCAAGTGGGACTTGGTTTTCATTTTTTCTTTGAATCTGGAGCAGGTTTTTATTTTTCATTTTTCTTGGAATCTGGGACAAGGGTTTTGCTCTATGAGAAGCTGGGTTTTCATTTTCATTTTTTCTTGGCATGTGGGACATGGGTTTTTCTCTATGAATATGATATGTTGGTTTTAGTTTTCATTTGATCTTAATTTCAAAGAATCCAGCTAATGGACTTTGCTCTCCCTCTAGAGTTTAGATTTTGATTTACTTCACTGGTTTTTTGTTCATGTTGTTTCTCTTGTTCTTTTCTTTTCTTCTCTCACTCTTCTGCGGCTCGAGTTACGTGGAATTTGGCTCCATATCTTGGGAGTCTGATTAAGGGGTTTGGATTTCATTTTTCTGCAATCTGGTGCATGGGTTCAGATGTATAGGTTTTGTTTTTCATTTGATCTTCACTTTTAAGAATCTATTACATTTGTTGTGGGTCTTTCTCTTCTTTAGTATAACTGTTATTCTTTATAATTCTGATAAAGGTCTCTATCCAACCTCTATATTTGAAACATTCATTTTTTGTGCATTTTGCCTTTTGAAATTATGTGTAGATATCCACCCAAAACTTTTGACAACTACAAGTAACCACCTGACCTTTTTATTTAACATAAACCCCACTTGACCACTTAGTGCAAGTCATGATAGTGGTCATTAATTTCTCTAACTTGATTTGGTTTAAAGTTGATAAATTGACTTGGGTTTCATTGAGCCTTTCATATTAGCAGTAGTCACTTCTCATTTTGTAAAAATAAATTCAATATGTGGGTAATTGAACCTTCCAAACATCAGTTGATTTTCTCTAATTTTTTGTCTACTGATGAGGAATCGGTGGGTCTTGTTTCATGTTTGATTTCAGGCTCTGTCCATAGCATCAGTACTGCAGTTGGCTTTCCAGAGCATTGGAGTGGTCTATGGAGACATTGGAACTTCTCAAATCGATGTCATTGGGGCCCTTTCTCTCATCATCTACTCTCTTACTCTGTTTCCTCTCATCAAATACGTTTTCATTGTCCTCTGGGCCAACGACAATGGAGATGGTAAGGATACAGCACCCTAATCTATCTACACATAACACTATATGCACCATAGTTTTTTGACCTGCTACCTAACAGGAGTCAATTAGGAAACTCAGTACTGAATCGATATCCAAGGCACGGTGCTACAGGTGGGTCCGAATGAACCACATGATCTATGACTACTGCACCGATAAGTCGCGCTACCCAGTCACACCCCCAGAATGCATGTATGGCATCTGATTCCAATTCCATGCATAGAATGGGAATAATGAGTACCGAGTGTTTTTTATTGGGACCAAGGCCTTAGTTTGTGTTACATAAAGAACATGTATCTTGTTCATATTTATTGAGTGTTATGTTACTGGAGTGTGTTGTAATAAAGTCACTGTAGGACTGTAAGTTGTGATACTATATAATAATGGTAAGTGGAGGAGAGTTTTTACACGTTCTTTTTGTGTTACAAATATTGGGCAGGGCCAACTTTTTTAAAATCACAAGTGCCTTTTCATACTCTCAGCTCATTTATTTTAAAAAATATAATAAAATCATTTTACCTATTAAATGAAGCAATTTAACTGAGGATTTACCTTGAGATTTTTTGTAGAGAAAAGTAGAGAGAGTTGTTTGAGAGAACAGTGAGCAGAGAGAGACCTGGGTTGGTCTACACCAAACGAACTGAATATCCTTGTCTCCAACCTTTGTTTCTACAAACCACATAAACCAAATTTCAAACAAAAATATAAAAAAAATGATCATCACACAAAGCATAAAAAAAAAGAAGCCAAAACAAACCACATAAGAATGCAGGCAATACTCATCTAATAAAAAAAAATTAATGACAATCAGTTTTAATACATATCACCCCTTGTTCAGAAACCACATTAGATCAATGCTCAATCCAATGTGTTTCCATGCAGTCAGTTTTAATACACATGTTTGCCTACAACAAGCATTTGATTTCTCATGAGAGCAAGGATGTTTCTCATCATCTCATGAGTCGCTTTACATTTGGTTCATGGAATGTATTTTTATTCAAGACGATTCACAACACAGCGACTCCTAAAAAGGGCAAAATGACCTAAATTACTTTCACATGAGAGCAAGGGATGATTTTTGCACAGAACTGCCCCTATTTATTATCAATATATTGTAACCCTATGCTTCTTGATGTAGTGACATACTTGGTTGCTTTAACACATTTCCTCCAATATCGTAAGAATGAAACCAAAATCAAATAGGGCAATATCAAGAACTCGAAAAACAGAGTGTGTTGAAGGGGAGGGGTTGAATTGGGTCATTATAGCTGTGAAAAGATGGAAACTCTCTTTGATGGAGATGAGAAGCAGGGGTCTTGTGCACTACTACCCATCTTGGAGACGCTTAATATTAAGGAACTTCCTAAATTGAGGAGCTTATGCGATGGTCCATTGTTGCCCGGAAGCCTCTCCAAACCCACAAAACTAAAGTTAAGTGAATGCAATAACTTGAAGAATGTTTTCCAATTGGGTATTATTCAACAACTCTGCTGTTTAAAAGAACTCCGTGTCTATGGTTGTTCGAAGATGGAAGAGATAATAAAAATTGAAGAGGAGGAGGAGATGTCAATGTCTGTCGCAAGCCATACCCATAATGTTATAAGTTATAATAATGATAGACTCATCCTCCCTAATATCAAGTTGATTGACCTCATGACCTTTCCGGAATTGGTTAGCATTTGGCGAGGGTTTTCTAATTTTGAATGGCCATCACTAGAAACTATTGAAATTTTTGAATGTTCCAAGTTGAAGAGTCTCTCCTTCCTCTCCAATGGCACCAATATTGTAGCACCAACACTAAAGAGGATTGGAGGCTCTAGTTCATGGTGGGAAGCATTGGAGTGGGAAGACAATGACATCAAGCAACGACTCCAACCCTTTTTTTCTCTATTCCATGGTGGGAAGCATTGTAAAGTTGTTGAAAGTTTCGTTGGCTACCTTTGCTTTGGACCATACAATGCATAGACTTGTTTGGAAACTGAAGAAGGTTGTGAACCTTCCTCTCCCTCCCTTCCTCTCTCTCTCTCTCTCTCTCTCTCTCTCTCTCTCTCTCAACGCAAACCTGCACACTCCCCTTATTGCATTCTTCAGTAACTACACAAAACCTGCACACTAACCATTCATGGCATTTGAGGAGGAAGAGAGCAATACCTTGTTCCCATCTTCTTCTCGTCCTTGGCCTCATTGTCTATTTGTACCCTTCTTCTCGTTCTGTCTTTGGAAGAAGAACTCTCTTTTAGTATAAAGAGATGGGGATCTGAGGTTTTTTTTTTTTTTTATAAAGGGGATCAGCGGTTAGATGGGGATCTGCGTTTTTTTTTATTTATATAGGGATGTGTGGTTCCATTCCCCGTGAACATAGTGTGCCGCCAAAAATAATACAAAAATATTTTAGAAAAAAACATTTCCTGACGCACTTATCGCGCCGGCAAAAGTTATATATAGGCGCGATCGCTAAACGAGATGGCGGGAGAAATTTACTGAAAAAAAATATAATGTTTGCCGGCGATAAAAAAATTTCGCCGGTAAAACATTAACCTTTACTGACGAAAACAAAGAGTCGCCAGAAAATTTAGAAGCTTTGCCGGTGAAAATGTATCACCAGGAGAACTTACACTTTTACAAGCAAAAAATGATTTTTCGCCAGTAAAAATTATACTTTTCCCAACGTTTATTGATTACGCCGAGAAAAAATGCCGGCAAAAGTGCAAATTGTTATAGTGAATAGAGGAGCAGTAGAAGAAAGAAGAAGATGGCACTGTGTCTGAGTTTTGAGAGTACCTGGCACCGACAATAAGCACTCCAATAGCAACATCAATCTTCGTAGTCAGCTTGCAACTCCATCTTCTTTTTAGCGAGAGCGCCTCTCACCGCCATTTTTCTTAACAAATCAAGTAAGAGAGAAACCCTTCCCCCTCCATCTCTTCATGAGATTGTAAGATCTCTTCATGAGCAAAACCCCGTGAATGATGAGATCAAATTTTCTGGGCTAAAAGCATTCCATCTATTAAGATACAAAAACAAAATGGAAAAAAAAAAAAAACAAAATTAAAAGAATAAAAGAGGCAGATTGAGTAAATATTTGTTTTGGGTTTGTATGGGACTTGGGTTCTTCCTTGAAACGATGTATAAAAAGAAAAGGACAAAGAGACGTTCTCGGTTTTGGGTTCTTTCCAGTTGTGCATTGGTTGGATTTGGAGGAATCGATGAATGCCTAATACCCAAACCCACTTGAATCACTATCCAATTTTATGTTTCATTGTATTCCTGATTTATTGATGACTGATCACATGTATTGATTCAGCCGGTGTATGAAATTCACAAACAGATCTATACCTCTATCGGAATGTGGTTTGCCTTCGGTTAACCAGAGGCCTCCAAAGTACAAATCCTCTTTTCATAACATACATTAGGCCAACTGTTAGAATATCCATCCACCCTTCACTCCCTTCTTTCTCCTCTCTCTAAAATAACTGAACAGTATAACTTCCTATTATACTTTTCAAGCAACTTCATTATTATTTTCTAAATTCAATGTTTAATTGGGTTGTCTTTGTGATATCATCTAGATTGGATTTAGTTTCTAATCTTGATTTAGGGCTTTGTGTTTCAGATTTATAAATTTGTTTAGATGTTTGGAATTGTGGGTTTTCAGTTGGTCATCAAATAAGAAAGGAGGGATTGATGATTTTGGAGTTTTTGGATGGGGCCCACATGTGATCAATTTTAATAAAACTTGACCACCTTTCGAAAGGAGGGATTCATGATAATGAAGCCCAAGCCTGATATTAGGCCCAACTGTTTATATTTTGAATTTCTTTATTTAATATATTTTAACTTTGAAAGAAAAACCCATTTTATTGAGTTATCTTCAAATGGGAGCTTCGCTCGGGAAAAATAAAAAAAATGAAATACCTATCTTCGCATATGGACCGGGGCCTGGAGTAAAAAAATTTCAACTACAATTAGGGGTTTAGGTAGATAATGCTGCGTGATCTTTTTTTTTTTTAATGATATATGTGATGTTATAAAGCCTTTTAATTTTGGTATGCAACTCATTGATAATATCATCCAAGTATAATTTATATGTTTGTGAAATAAAGAATAACAACAAAAACAACATATTGCAGGAAAAAAGGCCTCTTATGATGACTACTGGGATACTTTCAATGGATTATTTACCATTGACATAATACTTTACTAATTATTAAAATAGTTTTAATATGCCTACAGATCGAACGCGAAGCACTTAGAAGATGGAGTTTCAAATACTCGTCATGAATATTTTGTTCGATATTGTTTGTGTCCTAATTTGTACACATTTTGGATTTCTTGAGGTTAATGTAACCGTTTTGAAAGTTTAATTTAGTGTCTTTTAGTTTGTATAATTCATATGAATGTGTATATTGTGAACCCCTTGTTATTGAAATTAAATCTACTTGCTTCATTTTTTTGTTTTATTGTGAATATGTCTTTTATCTATTTTTTACTAGACGTCTCAAGCTTCATCAAACCCCATTTACACCTCACCTAAAGAATAAAACATCTGGAAAAAAAAACATAAAGCTCAAATTAGCAACAAAAAGAAGGACTCACAAGTTTACAAATTAATAAACTTATTAAAAATAACTCATATTAGTTTGTGCATTTGGTGGTTCCATGGTCCATGTATAGCACGGGGTTCCGTGGTCCGTGCATAGCACTGGCCTCCAAAGTACCAATCCTCACTACCTAACATACATCAGGCCAGCTGTCAGTATCTCCTCTCTCGCCACTCCTCTCTCTCTCCACTCTCCACTCTCACTAACTGACCCACATAACTTCCTCCAAAGAAAAGCCCTATGTAACTAATCTGCAACTCCAAATATAGTTAATTTATTGAAAAAAATGGGATTGATGGCGGAGGAGGAGAAGAAGAAATAGAGGAGCAGTAGAAGAAAGTAGAATATGGCACCGACTGTGAGTTTTGAGAATAGTTGGCACTGACGACAGGCAGCAACATCAATCTTCGTGCTCAGTCTGCAACGCCATCTTTGTTGTAGCAAGAGCACCTCTCACCTCCGTTTTTCATCCCAAAGCAAGTAAGAGAGAAACCCTTCCCCCTCCATCTCTTCATGAGATAGTAAGATCTCGTAAAGAGAAAAACCCTGTTAACGATGAGATTAAATTTTCTACGCTAAAAGCATTCCATCTGATAAGATACAAAAAGAAAAAGGAAGCAAAGAGAAAAAAAAATAAAAGAAAAAAGAGGCAGATTAAGTAAATATTTGTTTTGGGTTCGTATGGAACATGGGTTCTTCCTTGAAATGTTGTATAAAAAGAAAAGGAAAAAGTGGCGTTCCCGGTTTTGGGTTCTTTTCAGTTGTGCATTGGTGGGATTTGGAGGAATCGATAGTGCCTAATACCCAAACCCACCTAAATCACTATCCAATTTTATCTTTCATTGTATTCCTGATTTACTGATGAGTGATGACATGTATTGATTCGGCTGGTGTATGAAATGCACAAACAGATTTATACCTTTATTTGAATGTGGTTTGCCTTCAGTTAACCGCAGGCCTCCAAAGTACAAATCCTCATTTCATAACATACGTCAGGCCAGCTGTCAAAATATCCATCCACCCTTCGCTCCCCTCTCTCACCTCTCTCTCCAGTCTCCTCTCTCTCAACTATCCTCTCTCTAAAATAACCGAACAATATTAATTCCTAATATACTTTTCAAGCAACATCATTATTATTTTCTACATTCAATGCTTTACTGGATTGATTCTGTTATATCATCTAGAATGCATTTAGTTTCTAATCTTGATTTAGGGCTTTGGGTTTCAGCTTTATAAAATTGTTTAGATTTATGGAATTTGGGGTTTTCAATTGGTTATCAGATAAGAAAGGAGGGACTCGTGATTTTGGAGTTTTTGGATGGGGCCCACATGTGATCAATTTTAATAAAACTTGACTACCTCCGAAAGGAGGGATTCATGATAATGGAGCCCAAGCTTGATATTAGGCCCAACAGTTATATTTTGAAATTCTTTATTTAATATATTTTAACTTTGAAAGAAAAACACATTTTATTGAGCTATCTTCAAACAGGAGCTTCACTCGGAAAAAATAAAAAAATAAATAACTATCTTTGCATATGGACCGGGGCCGAGAGTAAAAAAATTTCAACTACAATTTGGGATTTAGGTAGATAATTCCGCATGATCTTTTTTCTTTTTTAATGATATATGTGATGTTAGAAAGCCTTTTAATTTTGGTATGCAACTCATTGGCTATATTATCTTAGTATAATTTATATGTAAGTGAAATAAAGAATAACAACAATAGCAACATATTTCAGGTAAAAATGCCCTATTTTGATGACTACTGGGATATTTTCAATGGAGTATTTACCATTGACATAATACTTTATTAATTTAGTAAAATAGTTTTTGTATGCCTACAGGTCCAACGCGAAGCACTTGAAAAATGGAGTTTCAAATACTCGTCATGAATTCTTTTTTGATGTGTTGTCTGTGTCCTAATTTGTACATATTTTGGATTTCTAGCGGTTATTGTAACCGTTTTGAAATTTTAATTTAGTGTCTTTTAGTTTGTATATTTCATACGAATGTGTATATTAATTGCGAACCCCGTCTTATTCAAATTAAATCTACTTGCTTCATTCTTTTGTTTTATAGTGAATATGTCTTTTATTTTATTTTTTCTACATGTGCCTTAGCTTCAACAAACCCCATTTCACCCCACCTAGAGAATAAAATATTTGGAAAAAATCATAAATATCAAATTAGCAACAAAAAGGACTCATAAGTTTACTACTTAATAAATTTATTAAAAATAATTTGTATTAGTCTGTGCATTTGGTGGTTCCGTGGTCCGTGCATAGCACGAGGTTACGTGGTCCGTAGTTAGCATAGGCCTCCAAAGTACCAATCCTCACTACCTAACATACATTAGGCCAATTGTCAGTATCTCCTCTCTCTCTCTAATCTCCACTCTCACTAATTGACCCACATAACTTCCTCCAAAGAAAACCGCTGATCTGCAGCTCCAAATACAGATATTATTTGAAAAAAAGTGATTGATGGTGGAGGAGGAGAAGAAAAAATAGAGTAGCAACAGAAGAAGAAGAAGATGGCACCAAGTCTGAGTTTTGAGAATACCTGGCACCGACGATAGGCACTCCAGCAACAACATCAATCTTCGTAGTCAGCCTGCAACTCCATCTTCATTGTAGCAAGAGCGCCTCTCACCTCCATTTTTCTTCTGAAAGCAAGTAAGAGAGAAATCCTTTCCCCTCTATCTCTTCATGTAATCGTAATATCTCTTCATGAGCAAAACCCCGTGAATGATGAAATCAAATTTTGTAGGCTAAAAGCATTCCACTTCCGAAAGAAGGGATTCATGATAATGGAGCCGAAGCCTGATATTAGGCCCAACAATTTATATTTTGAAATTCTTTATTTAATATATTTTAACTTTGAAAGAAAGACACATTTTATTGAGCTATCTAAAAAAAGGGAGCTTCACTCAAAAAAAATAAAAAAAAAATAAAATAACTATCTTCGCATATGGACACGGGCCTGGAGTAAAAAAAATTCAAATGCAGTTAGGGGTTTGGGTAGATAATTCCGCGTGATCCTTTTTTTTTTAATGATATATGTGATGTTATAAAGCCTTTTAATTTTGGTATGCAACTCATTGGCAATATTATCTGAGTATAATTTATATGTTAGTGAAATAAAGAATAACAACAACAAAAACATATTGCAGGTAAAAATGTCCTCTTATGATGACTACTTGGATACTTTCCAATGGATTATTTACCATTGACATAATATTTTATTAATTATTAAAATAGCTTTTATATGCCTGTAGGTCCAACGCGAAGCACTTGAAAGATAGAGTTTCAAATACTCGTCATGAATATATTGTTTGATATTGTCTGTGTCCTAATTTGTACATATTTTGGATTTCTAAAGGTTAATGTAACCATTTTGAAAGTTTAATTTAGCGTCTTTTAGTATGTATAATTCATACGAATGTATATATTGTGAACCCCGTATTATTCAAATTAAATATACTTGCTTCATTCTTTTGTTTGATTGTGAATATGTCTTTTATTTATTTTTTTCTACACGTGCCAGAGCTTCATCAAACCCCATTTACACCTCACCTAAAGAATAAAACATTTGGAAAAAATTAGAAAGATCAAATTAGCAACAAAAAAAAAGGACTCAAAAGTTTACTAATTAATAAATTTATTAAAAATAATTCGTATTAGTCTGTGCATTTGGCAGTTCCGTGGTCCGTGCATAGTACAGGCCTCCAAAGTACCAATCCTAACTACCTACCATACATCAGGCCAGCTATCAGTATCTCCTCTCTCTCTCTCTCCACTCTCACTAACTAACCCACATAACTTCCACCAAAGAAAACCCTTACGTAACTGATCTGCAGCTCCAAATATAGATAATATTTGGAAAAAAGAAGGGACTGATGGCGGAGGAGGAGAAGAAGAAATAGATGAGGAGCAGAAGAAAGAAGAAGATGGCACCAAGTCTAAGTTTTGAGAATACCTGGCACCGACGACAGGCACTCCAGCAGCAACATCAATCTTCGTAGTCAGCCTGCAACTCCTTCTTCGTTGTAGCAAGAGCCCCTCTCACCTCTGTTTTTCATCTCAAAGCAAGTAAGAGAGAAACCCTTCCCCCATCTCTTCATGAGATCGTAAGATCTCTTCATGAGCAAAACCCCGTGAATGATGTGATCAAATTTTCTGGGCTAAAAGCATTCCATCTAATAAGAGACAAAAACAAAAAGGAAACACAAAATAAAAGAAAAAATAAAAGGAAAAAAGAGGCAGATTGAGTAAATATTTGTTTTGGGTTTGTATGGGACTTGGGTTCTTCCTTGAAACGATGCATAAAAAGAAAAGGAAAAAGTGGCGTTTTCAGTTTTGGGTTCTCTCCAGTTGTACATTGGTTGGATTCGGAAGAATCGATAATGCCTAATACCCAAACCCACCTGAATCACTATTCGATATTAAGTTTCATTGTATTCCCGATTTACTGATGAGTGATGACTTGTATTGATTCAGCTAGTGTATGAAATGCACAAACAGATCTATACCTCTATTGGAATGTGGTTTGCCCTTGGTCAACCAGAGGCCTCCAAAGTACAAATCCTCATTTCATAACATACGTCATGCTAGCTGTCAGAATATCCATCCACCCTTCACTCCCCTCTCTCTCCAGTCTCCTCTCTCTCCACTATCATCTCTCTAAAATAACTGAACAGTATAACTTCCTATTATACTTTTCAAGCAACTTCATTATTATTTTCCACATTCAATGTTTAATTGGATTGATTTTGTTATATCATCTAGATTTGACTTAGTTTATAATCTTGATTTAGGGCTTTGGGTTTCAGATTTCTAAAATTGTTTAGATTTCTGGAATTTGGGGTTTTCAATTGGGCATCAGATAAGAAAGGAGGGATCGCAGATTTTAGAGTTTTTGGATGGGGACCACATGTGATCAATTTCAATAAAACTAGACCACCTCCGAAAGGAGGGATTCATGATATTGGAGCCCCAGCCCGATATTAGGCCCAACAATTTATATTTTGAAATTCTTTATTTAATATATTTTAACTTTGAAAGAAAAACACATTTGATTGATCTATCTTCAAACGGCAGCTTCCATCGGTAAAAATGAAAAAAAAAATTACTATCTTCGCTTATGGACCAGGGCCCGGAGCAAAAAATTTTCAACAGCTGTTAGGGGTTTAGGTAGATAATTCCGCGTGATCTTTTTTTTTTAATGATATAAGTGTTGTTATAAACCCTTTTAAGTTTGGTGTGTAACTCATTGACAATATTATCCAAGTATAATTTATATGTTAGTGAAATAAAGAATAACAACAACAACAACAACAACATATTCCAGGTAAAAATGTCCTCTTGTGATGACAACTAGGATACTTTCAATGGATTATTTACCAATGATATAATTCTTTAGTAATTATTAAAGTAGTTTTTATATGCCTACTGGTCCAATGTGAAGCACATGAAAGATGGAGTTTCAAATACTCGACATGAATATTTTGTTTGATATTGTTTATGTCCTATTTTGTACATATTTTGGATTACTAGAGGTTAATGTAACCATTTTGAAAGTTCAATTTAATGTCTTTTAGTTTGTATAATTCATACGAATGTGTATATTGCGAACCCTGTGTTATTCAAATTAAATCTACTTGCTTCATTCTTTTGTTTTATTGTGAATATGTCTTTTATTTATTTATTTTTTACACGTGCCCAAGCTTCATCAAACCCCATTTTCACCTCACCTCAAGAATAAAACATCTAGAAAAAAACATAAAGATCAAATTAGCAACAAAAAGAAGGACTCACAAGTTTACTAGTTAATAAATTTATTAAAAATAGTTGGTATTAGTCTGTGCATTTGGTGGTTCCGTGGTCCGTGCATAGCACAGGCCTCCAAAGTACCAATCCTCACTACCTAACATACATCAGGCCAACTATCAGTATCTCCTTTCTCTCCACTCTCCACTCTCACTAACTAACCCACATAACTTCCTCTTAAGAAAACCCCTACGTAACTAATTTGCAACTCCAAATACAGATAATATTTGAAAAAAAAGGGACTAGTAGCAGAGGAGGAGAAGCAGAAATAGAGAAGCTGCAGAAGAAAGAAGAAGATGGCACTGAGTCTGAGTTTTGAGAATACCTGGCACCGACGACTGGCACTCCAGCAGCAACATCAATCTTCGTAGTCAGCCTGTAACTCCAACTCCGTTGTAGCAATAGCGCCTCTCACCTTCGTTTTTATCTCAAAGCAAGTGACAGAAATCCTTCCCCCTCCATCTCTTCATTAGATCGTAAGATCTCTTCATGAGCCAAACCCCATGAATGATGAGATCAAATTTTTTGGGCTAAAAGCATTCCATCTAATAAGATACAAAAGTAGAAAGGAAACAAAAAAAGAAAAAGAAAAGAAACAAGAGGAAGATTGAGTAAATATTTTTTTTTTTTTTTTTTTGCGTGTATGGGACTTGGGATCTTTCCATTTGTGCATTGGTTAGATTTGGAGGAATCGATAGTGCCTAGTACCCAAACCCACCTGAATCACTATCCAAGTTTTATTTCATTCTATTCTTGATTTACTAATTAGTGATGACATGTATTGACTCAGCTGGTCTATCAAATGCACAAACATTAGGCCAACTGTCAGAATATTCATCCACCCTTCACTCTCCTCTCTCGCCACTATCCTCTCTCTAAAATAACCTGAACAATATAACTTCCTATTATACTTTTCAAGAAACTTCATTATTATTTTCTATATTCAATGTTTAATTGAATTGATTTTGTTATATCATCTAGATTGGATTTAGTTTCTAATCTTTATTTAGGGCTTTGGGTTTCAGATTTCTAAAATTGTTTAGATTTCTTAAATTTGGGGTTTTCAATTGGTCATCAAATAAGAACGGAGGGATTGATGATTTTGGAGGTTTTGGATGGGGCCCACATGTGATCAATTTTAATAAAACTTGGCCACCTCCGAAAGGAGGGATTCTTGCTATTGGGCTTATTGGTTGGGGCCCACATGTGATCAATTTTATTAAAACTTGACCAGTTCTGGAATTGGAGAATAATACTAAGGTTGTCTCAGTATGCAATTATTAAAATATATGCAGAAATGTATTCATTATACATATCTACTATACTGAAATATCGGATTCTTTTTTTTTTTTTTTTTTTTAAAGCACAGGGTTGAACCATTTGCTTTCTCCGTGGGAGTAAATCAAATCTGTTAGGGCAAATAGAATAAAATTACAAATTCAAAACCACCATAACATTCAAAATTGAAAAAAACAGAATTACAAAAAGCTACAGTAAGTCAATTGGAGGATCTATATCTCAAACCAACAAACCAGTAATTTATATTTTTAAATTCTACCTTAATTATTTAATGGGTCACATCCCGCATCATATGGTTTTATGAACGGTTAGAATAGAGATGGTGGACCCCCGTTCATCATGGTCCTACTTAAATAGGTTAGGTTTGGTCAATTGGGAGGTCTATGATCATTTGATTCTTTGATCCTGATCAATCAATTCGTGGGTCCCAGCCCGCATCATATGGTCTTATGGACGGTTAGAATAGAGATGGTGGACCCCATCTATACCTCTATTGGAATGTGGCTTGCCTTATGTTAACCACAAGCCTTCAAAGTACAAATCCTCATTTCATAATATACATCAGGCCAGCTATAAGAATATCCATCCACCCTTCACTCCCCTCTCTCTCCTCTCTCTCCAATCTCCTCTCTCCACTCTCCTCTCTCTAAAATAACTGAACAGTGTAACTTCCTATTATACTTTTCAAGAAACTTCCTTATTATTTTCTACATTCAATGTTTAATTGGATTAACTTTGTTATATCATATAGATTGGATTTAGTTTCTAATCTTGATTTAGGGCTTTAGGTTTCAGATTTCTAAAATTGTTTAGATTTCTGGAATTTGGGGTTTTCAATTGGTCATTAGATAAGAAAGGAGGGATTGATGATCTTGGAGTTTTTGGATGGGGCCCACATGTGACCAATTTTAATAAAACTTAACCACCTTCGAAAGGAGGGATTCATAATATTGGAGCCTAAGCCTGATATTAGGCCCAACAATTTATTTATATATTGGAATTATTTATTTAATATATTTTATCTTTGAAAGAAAAACACATTTTATTGAGCTATCTTCAAACGGGAGCTTCGCTCGGGAAAAACAAAAAAAATAAAATAACTATCCTCGCATATGGACCGGGGCCTAGAGTAAAAAAATTTCAACTGCAGTTATGGGTTTAGGTAGATAATTACATGTGATCTTTTTTTTTAATGATATAAGTGATGTTATAAAGCCTTTTAATTTTGGTATGTAACTCATTGACAATATTATCCGAGTATAATTTATATGTTAGTGAAATAAAGAATAACAACAACAACCACAACAACAACAACATATTACAGGTAAAAATGTCCTCTTATGATGACTACTGGTATACTTTCAATGAATTATTTACCAATGACATAATACTTTATTAATTATTAAAATAGTTTCTATATGCCTACAGGTCCAACGCGAAGCAGTTGAAAGATGGAGTTTCGAATACTCGACATGAATATTTTGTTTAATATTTTCTGTGTCCTAATTTGTACATATTGTGGATTTTAGAGGTTCATGTAACCATTTTGAAAGTTTAATTTAGTGTCTTTTAGTATGTATAATTCATACGAATGTGTATACTGCGAACCCCGTGTTACTCAAATTAAATCTACTTGCTTCATTCTTTTGTTTTATTATGAATATGTCTTTTTTTTTTCTACACGTGCCCGAGCTTCATTGAACCCCATTTACACCTCACCTAAAGAATAAAACATCTGGAAAAAAACATAAAGATCAAATTAGCAATAAAAAGAAGGACTCACAAGTTTACTAATTAATAAATTTATTAAAAATACTTTGTATTGGTCTGTACATTTGGTGGTTACGTGGTCCGTGCATAACGCGGGGTTCCCTGGTCTGTGCAAGGCACAAGCCTCCAAAGTACCAATCCTCAGTAGCTAACTTTCATCAAGTCAGCTGTCAGTATCTCCTCTCTCTCCACTCTCCACTCTCACTAACTGACCCACATAACTTCCTCCATAGAAAACCCCTGCGTAACTGATCTGCAGCTCCAAATATAGATAATATTTGAAAAAAAAGTGACTGATGGTGGAGGAGGAGAAGAAGAAATAGAGGAGCAATAAAAGAAAGAAGAAGATGGCACCGAGTCTGAGTTTTGAGAATACCTGGCATCGACGACAGGCACTCCAGCAGCAACATCAATCTTCGTAGTTAGCCTACAACTCCATCTTCGATGTAGCAATAGCGCCTCTCACCTTCGTTTTTCATCTCAAAGCAAGTAAGAGAGAAACCCTTCTCCCTCTATCGTGACCCTGGATTGGGTCAAGGACCTAATCCTGGATCGGGACAGTGATTAGTGACGATGATGATAAAGCCATGTCAAACACAAGGTTAATTGACCCATACGTACACGGATTCAAAAAGAATATTTTGCCCGTGCACATGATTTCCCACAGGGTTCCTCGGTGAGGATTGCACGTACAAGTCATCTCACATACAAATCATAAACATGTTTGGGATACGGAAAGCGTGTGTGGCAAATCGATTACATGAAACTCATTCCATAAACAAGAATTAATTTTACAAGTACAAACAATATAGTGTCAGAGTGAGCAATGATCATTAGCATTTCTCAAAATATAAAATTAGAGTTTATACAAAAGATCAGTTGATTAACACTCCCCAAAAATAATGGCCAACATAGGACAGTATAACCAAAAAGAATTTCCCAAAAGAAGTTAGTCATAACTCCAAAAATGTACCGCATCTCAAAGCATGACCGGATGTCTACATGACATCGTCATCTTGTCATTCAACTACACGTTGTGGTTCACTGACCGCCTCCTCTGGCTCCTCCTCAAGGGCAACGGGGTCTGGACCTGAGTACCAACGAATGGGTCAGACACGACAGTCTGGCAGGTGGGTGAAAAGATATAATAATAAATTTAAAACAATGATACCTTGGGAAATATCAAAATCTATATAAATAATGAATTTCATAAAAGTAAATCCATCATTTATTAAGAAAGACATTTGCAATATAATATATGTAAAGGTACAAAAGAATCGGAAACTAGCAAGATGGTAACCACACAAAACTAAATCCTCTATCACTAAAGTGATGAGAGCAATATCAGGGCGTTGACCTCAATCACACAAGGTGAAGAGAGTCAACGACATTCATGGATACATATATAGATGGACGGGACCGCGGTAGCGAACCAGGTATCGGGACAATACAGGACCTAGGCTGCAGCTGAAAGGATAGAAGGGGGGGACCTCCAAGTCGATGGATCAAACCGACAAATTCAGGTAAAAACAAGTACAATGGATTTTCTCTAAATTCCAGGTTAAGCGTTGAGGGTTCATGATTAAAATCAGTGTGAATAGGGTCCCATATGTTAAATTTTATACACATTTGGTACTCTTTGAGAATTAAGGACATTCCGGGTCCCTATATACCTTGACGAATTTAGAAGTCCTTAACGAATCTCCGTAATGGGGTTTCTCTCTCAACCGGCTCCATACCACACTTCTTAGGTCTTTCATTGCGTTGGGGCTCCAAATAATACCTCCCCAAGCCTTAGAATAACATTTCAAACCTCCCCACAATGACTTAGGCCTATTAGACACTTGGCTCGAGAGGACTGGAAGGTGCGCTCGAGCGAACTTGGGTTCACTTGAGCGGACCTGCCTAGATTAGGATGGCTCGAGCGAACTGAAGGTTAGTTCGAGCCAACTAGTCTCTTGTTGGGGTTCACTCGAGCGATGTGTCAAGTTCGCTCGAGTGAACTGTCCAAAAATTGATTCTGACGTGCAGTTCAGGCTCTTCTTCTTTTCCCTTTTTCTATACATTTTGACCACCCTTTTTACACATATTTGAGAGTCTCAAAACCTTATATAATCCTCCACCCAAATCTCTTTCCATTTACATCAAATCCCTTCCAATCCATCTACATTCAACCATAAGAGGGAAGGATTTAACATCCGTAGACAACCACATGAAGTATAATCAAAATTTGATCCAAACAATCACAATGCAAATAAGAGAGTGCTAGATACATCCATACGCATATTTTCGAAATTAATGACAACCATAGGGAGAGGCATATACCAAAAACCGTAAATGAAACCACATTACTCATAAAACGTGTTAATAATCAAAATTATCGATTCATCCACTTGCCTTAGGTCCATGCTAAGAAAAATAAGCCTCTAATCACACTATCCAAGCCACAACACCAATCTACACCAAAAACCCCCAAAAACAACCATAATAAACCCTAGAATATAAGAAACCAAGCAAGAGGAAGAGAGTTTCTAACAATGAAAGATAGGTCTTCTCAAAAGCCAAGAGAGTGCATATCTAAAGGATGGAAGCAATGGCTTACTTGTAGAATCTTCAAATGGGAAAGGAGAGCTCAAGGGGAGCTCTAATGGTGATGGATTCCTCTACAAGGAGTACCAAATCGAAGCTCTCAAGGTGAGTAGGAAGAAGATGGTGTCCATTTTCCATTTTAGCAAGAGATAGGTGCGGATTGAGGAGGAAGAGAGCAAGAAAAAAAGGAGAAAACCCTAGGGCAGCTGTAGCTTCTTCTTCTTCAATGAAATGAGCAAGGAAAGGGAAATGAGATGGAGGGTTCACTATATACAAAACAAGGAGGTGGGACCCACAACTTAATAAGATTAATGGGCTAAAAACGTGGCTTTCGGGACCTCGGACGAGCTCGATGAAGAAGGGAAAGTTGTTTTTCGAAATTTCTAGTTTCCAAAAAGTATATGTTTCGCGGTTTTGGTGACATTGAAAATTGTGTCCATATTTTGGGGTAAAAAGACCATTTTGCCCTCAAATTGAGAAAAGTCGGGTTTAGGGATTTCGAATGGGGACGGGGTCAACATGAAAGTTGTAGGGATTAATGAGATGAGTCAAATGGGGTTAACATACAAATTTATAGAATCTCGAACAATCCCCTAAGCTCACACAAAGTCGCCAAAGGAACCCCAAAGAGTCCCACTAATCAAGAAGGCTCTCAAATTTCTCCAAAGCTATTTTGAAAGCTATTCTAACCCAAAACTTAATCAAAATCCACTAAACACACTTAGAGCTAAAACACAGCTTAATTAACACTAAGAAGGGTCTCTCGGATCGGGGTCTTATATCCTCCACCCCTTGGGACATTTGGTCCTCCAAATGAAATTTACAACTCACCTCCGGTAGTAAATGCGGGTATTTCTTCTGAACTTGATCCCGTAGTTCCTACCTTGCTTCTTTCGGTCCATGATTTTCCCAAAGTACTTTGACCCACTGAATTGTCCGTGTCCTCAGCTCTTGTTCCTTTGTATCAATGATTTGAATAGATGATTTGAATAGGCTTCTCATCATATGTAGCATCTTCTCGGATTTCCAAAGGTTCGTGACAGAGTACATGTGATGGGTCGGGAACATACTTCTTCAGCATCGACACGTGGAAGACATTGTGTACGCCGGATAATTCGGGCGGTAAGGCTAATCAATAAGCCACATCGCCAACCTTACTCACAATATCATACGGCCTAATGTATCTCTGAGATGGCTTGCCCTTCTATCCAAATCTCAATGTTCCCCGAGCTAGTGACACTTTCAAGAAAACCTTATCTCTTTCTTTAAACCATAAATCCCTTCGATGAGAGTCTGTATAGCTTTCTTGTCTACTCCGGGCAACTTTCAGACATTCTTGAATCAACTTGATTTTATCACTAGTCTCATTAACCATAGTCGGTCCATGGAAACTGCGAACGCCTACTTCTTCCCAACATACAGGTGTCCTACACCTTCTGCCATACAATGCCTCAAAAGGGGCCATTCCAATGCTCGAGTGATAACTGTTGTTGTAAGCGAATTCACACAACGGTAGAGCTTCATCCCACTGAGTTTTGAAGTCTAATACGCAACCTCGAAGCATATCCTTGAGAGTCTGGATCGTCCTCTCTGACTGACCATTTGTCCGTGCGTGATATGTCGTGCTGAACTGTAGCTTCTTACCCATAGACTCATGTAGTGTCTTTCAAAATCTCGAAATGAATCTACTGTCTCTGTCAGATGTGATGGAGACTAGTTGTCCATGACGACTGACTATCTCACTAACGAACAACTCTGCCAAAGGTAACATATACAACTTTTTCCCTATCCTCATCGGAATGAGATGAGCTGACTTGGTGAGACTGTCCACAATGACCCAAATGGCATCATTGCCTCTGCTAGTCTTTGGTAATCCCAAAATAAAATCCATGGTAATATGGCTCTCATTTCCATTCCGGAATCTCTAACGGTTGTAACAACCCTAGAGGCTTTTGATGTTCTGCCTTATTCAATTGACAGGTCATACATCGAGAGACAAATGCTACAATTTCTCTCTTCATATTGTTCCACCAGAATCTGCCCTTCAAGTTTTGATAAATTTTCGTACTGCCCGGATGCATGAAATACTTCGTACTGTGAGCATCTGTCATGATGTTATTCCTCAAATCTTCAATGTTAGGCACGCATAGTCGGTCACGATAGTACAAAACTTCATCCAAAATAAAAAGTCTGGGCGATCTGCTATATGTTTTGAAATCTTGGCCAACTCTGGATCTTGCAATTGACTATCTTTGATCTTCTAAATGAAGGAAGGTTCGGACACTGAGAACATCACACCCTTCCTTAATGGCTGTAGGTCTATTCCAAACTCTTCAAATTGCTCAAAGATACAAGTGCCACTTAGATTTTCCAAGCCTACTGATTTTCTGCTCAAGGCATCGGCAACTACATTTGCTTTCCCCGGGTGGTACTTGATTGGAAAGTCATAATCTTCAATGTATTCCATCCATCTCCTTTGTCTCATGTTCAGCTCCTTCTGAGAAAACAGATACTGTAAGCTGCGATGGAAGGATGGGCTTCGAACTTCTCTCCATAAAGGTAATGTCTCCACATTGTCAATGCAAAGACGACTGCTGCCAACTCAAGATCATGGGTTGCATAGTTCATTTCATGGTCTTTCAACTGCCAGGATCCATAAGGAATGACCTTTCCATCTTGCATTAGTACAACAACATTCGAAACATCGGTAAAAATAGTAAAACCGCTGCTTCTGGATGGTAGAGTAAGGATTGGTGCTTTAGTCAATCTCATTTTCAGCTGTTGGAAACTAGCCTCGCACTGATTTGTCCACACATATGGTGCATTTTTCATGGTCAACTTCGTCAATGGTGACGCAATCAACGAAAATCCTTGAACAAACCTCCGGTAATACCCTGCCAATCCAAGGAAACTTTTGATTTCTAATGCATTTCTCGGTCTTTCCCAATTCACAACTGCCTCATTCTTTGACGGATCCATTGACAACCCTTCTTTGGAGATAATATGCCCCAAAAATTCACACTTACTGAGCTTCACATACAGTTGGTTGTCTCTTAGAAGTTGTAGTGCTATCCTCAAGTGCTCTTCGTGTTCTTTTCTGGACTTGGAATACACCAAATTGTCATCAATAAACACCATTGTAAACTGATCCAGGTGTTGTGCAAATATCTTATTCATTAATGCCATGAATACTGTCGGTGCATTAGTCAACCCAAATGGTATCACTAGGAACTCATAGTGTCCATATCTTGTCTGGAAAGCTATCTTCGGTACATCTGACTCTCTAACTCTTAGCTGATGATAACCGGATTTCAAATCAATCTTCGAAAAATAGGCAACACCTTGTAATTGATTGAACCATTCATCTATCCTTGGCAATGGATACTTGTTCTTGATGGTCACTTAGTTCAATCTCCGGTAATCAATGCACATCCTCATTGAACCATCTTTCTTCTTAACAAACAAAACTGGTGCTCTCCACGGTGAAATGCTAGGTCTAACAAAACATTTGTCCAACAATTCTTGCAATTGTATTTTTAATTCTCCCAATTCCGCTGGAGCCATTCTGTAAGGTGCGATAGATATCGGAGTGGTCCCCGGTAATAACTCAATGGTGAAGTCTATTTCTCTGATGTGTGGTAATCCTGGAATCTCTTCTGCAAAAACATCTGGAAATTTCCAAACAATAGGGATCTCCTCCACCCCTCGGGACCGTTTATCCTTCATGATAAACACCAAATAGGCCTCACATTCACTTTTTTAAAGTCTATCAGCCTTTAATGCTAAAATAAACCCTACACGAGGATTACTCTTGTCTCCCCGAAACAACACCCCTGCTTGTGTCTTTTCTAGTTTAAAAGTGAGGGTCTTATGGGAACAATCCATTGTGGATACCCTGTCAACTAGTCCATCGCTAGGATGACATCGAAGTCATGAATCTCCAATAAAATGAGATTTGCAGGTAACACCACTTCTCTTATCTGAACTGTGCAACTATGGTAAAAAGTCCTGCACACAACTTCTTTACCTGTTGGGATAGTAACCGTCAAAATAAAATTCAATTCTCTAGCATGCATATCAATCATCCTAGAAAATTTTGGAGATATAAATGAGTGTGTAGAGCCAGGGTCAAACAAAACCCTAGCTTCAAATCCACAAACGAGAAGTGTACCTTTTACTACATTGCCTATAGCCTCTGCATCAGCCCTATTGTCAGCATACACTTGTCCTCGCTGTTGTGGCCTGTTCTGAGCTTGTTGTTGCCTGCCTTGCTGTGCATTTTTGTTTTGACGTTGATTTTGATTCTGCCCTTGCTGACGGGCCTATTGCTGCTGCTGTTGAGGTCTATATTGCTGCTGTGGTGCTTGCTGTTGTGGTTGTCTTACCTGATTCTGAACAACCGGTGCATTTTGAGATGGTGGTGGGCGTTGTGCTGCTTGTTGTTGCTGATTCTATCTATTACCATGCCCACCAGGTCTTGGGCAATCTCTCATCTGATGGTTCATCGAACCACACCTAAAACACGCCCCCAAAACGGTACGACATTGGTTACTGTCATAGTTCTTTCCACAGTGAATACAAACCATTAGATTCTGCACATTTTGTTATGGCCTCTGCCTCTTGTGCTGTTGGTTCCTCTGTTGGTAGTTCTGCTGATGGCCCTGATTCTTTCCTTGGATTCTGAAGATCTTGATGTTAAAATTCTCAAATTTATATGCTCTCGTGACCGCCTCTTCAAAGGTTGCGGGTGGCACAACCCTGGTAGCGTCCCTCTCTATTATTACGTTCAGTCCCTCGACGAATTTGGCTATCTTCTTCTCCACGGTGTCCACTAACTCCGGAGCATATCTAGACAATCTCTCGAACTTGGTGAGGTACTCAAGAACTGTCATGTTGCCTTGCACAAGTTGTTGAAATTCTAGTGCCTTCTACCTCTTGATATGAGTGGGTATGTACTTGTCACCAAACTGTCTTTTGAAAGTAGCCCAAGCCTGTCCATCTGCCATGGTCCTGTACTCTGCCCTAACTGTTTCCCACAATATGTCTACCAAACCAGTGAATAGAGATGCTGCAAGCTTCACTTGTCCTCCTCCCGTGCATGTTCTCTTCAAAGATAATTTTTGTATGTTCTAGCCAATCATCTGCAGCAAGAGGGTCCTCTATCATAGTGAAGTCTTTTGGACCTCTCTTCCTAAACTGCTCAAACAAGGCATTTGTGTCATGCTCCCTTTGATTGATGACAATCTGTGGACCTGGTGGTGGAGCTAGGACCGGTTCGGGCATCCTCTCTAAAACTTTTAACAACTGTTTTTGCACCTGTGTCATTTCCCTGGTATGGTCTTCTTCTCGCTTTGCTATTTGCTCCTATAACCTAGCCTGGTTCTCATTGGCCTGGCGTTGTTGATCAAGCATAGCATACATCATTTGCTAAAACTGATTCTGCATGTTGTTATCAGGAGTATCTTTCTTAACTGGCCCAGTATGATCACTATTGCTTGCGGTACGATTATCGTTTACTGGCCTCTTACGAGGTGGCATATCTCTGCAAAACAAGATGTTAGCACATAATAATGAAGTAGAAGGTCACACATTGCTCACACGATTCTAACTAACGAAAAGTCGAACGAATCCTCACCACGTCCTTAGGATTTGTAGTTTCTTTTAATTGCCTAAAACACGTCTCGCTCTAATACCAGCCTGTCGCGACCCCGGACCGGGTCAAGGGCCTAATCCAGGATCTGGACGGTGATTAGTGATGATGATGATGAAGCCATGTCAAACACAAGGTTAATTGACCCATACGTACACAGATTCAAAAAGAATATTTTGTCCGTGCACGTGATTTCCCACAGGGTTCCGCGGTGAGGATTGCACGTACAAGTCATCTCACATACAAATCATAAACATGTTCGGGATGCGGAAGCGTGTAGCAAATTGAGCACATCAAATTCATTCCATAAACAAGAATTAATTTCACAAGGACAAACAACATAGTGTCAGAGTGAGCAATGATCATTAGTATTTCCCAAAATATAAAATTAGAGTTTATACAAAAGATCAGTTGATTAACACTCCCCAAAAATAATGGCCAACATAGGACAGTATAACCAAACAGAATTTCCCAAAAGAAGTTAGTCATAACTCCCAAAATGTATCGCATCTCAAAGCATGACCGAATGTCAACATGACATCGTCATCTTGCCATTCAACTACACGTTGTGGTTCACCGACCGCCTCCTCTGGCTCTTCCTCAAGGGCAACGGGGTTTGGACCTGAGGACCAAATAATGGGTCAGACACGACGGTCTGGCAGGTAGGTAAAAAGATATAACAATAAATTTAAAACAATGATGCCTTGGAAAATATCGAAATCTGTATAAATAATGAATTTCATAAAAGTAAATGCATCATTTATTAAGAAAGACATTTGCAATTTAATATATATAAAGGTACCAAAGAATCAGGAACTAGTAAGATGGCAACCACACAAAGCTAAATCCTCTCTCACTAAAGTGATGAGAGCAATATCAGGGCGTTGACCTCAATCACACAAAGTGCAGAGAGTCAACGATATTCATGGAGATATATATAGATGGACGGGACTGCGACAGCGAACCGGGTATCGGGATAAGACAAGACCCAGGCTGCAACTGACAGGACTGGAGGGGGGGACCTCTAAGTTGGTAGATCAAACCGACAAGGTCGTCCAAGCTTAGTGGTGCTGACTCATAGGTTATATGCAACAAATCAAGACAAATTCATGTATAAACGGGACATGCCATAGGCACAATAATACATTCATATCAAGTAAGGCATAAGCGGGCTAGCAAAATGCTAAAAACATGATTTCAATATATTTCGGGGCATGACTAGTCAAATAGGATGAAGTTTGAAGTCCATGAGTATAAATTCAGGTAAAAACAAGTACGATGGATTTTCTCTAATTTCCGGGTCAAGCGTTGAGGGTCCAAGATTTAAACCAATGTGAATAGGGTCCCATATGTCGAATTTGATACACATTTGGTACTCTTTGGGTAAGGACATTCCGGGTCCCTATGCACACTGACGAATTTAGAAGTCCTTAACGAATCTCCGTAATGGGGTTTCTCTCTCAACCGGGCTCCATACCACACTTCTTAGGTCTTTCATTGCATTGGGGCTCCAAATAATACCTCCCCAAGCCTTAGAATAACATTTCAAACCTCCCTACAATGACTCAGGCCTATCAGACACTTGGCTTGAGCGGACGGGAAGGTGTGCTCGAGCGAACTGGGTTCTGTCTAGGGTTCGCTAGAGAGCGGACCTACCTAGATCAGGTTGGCTCGAGTGAACTGAAGGTTAGTTTGAGCCAACCAGTCTCTGGTTGGGGTTCCCTCGAGCGAACTGTCCAGAAATTGATTCTGAAGTGCAGTTCGGGCTCTTCTTCTATACATTTTGAGCACCCTTTCTACACATATTTGAGAGTCTCATAACCTCATGTGATCTTCCATCCAAATCTCTTTCCATTTACATTAAATCCCTTCCAAACCATCTAAATTCAACCATAAGAGGGAAGGATTCAACATCCATAGACAACCACATGAAGTATAATCAGAATTTGATCCAAACAAGTCAGAATGCAAATAAAAGAGGGCTAGATACATCCATTTGCATATTTTCGAAATTAATGACAACCATAGGGAGAGGCATATACCAAAAATCATAAAGGAAACCACATTACTCATAAAACGTATTAATAATCAAAATTATCGATTCATCATTTCATCCACTTGCCTTAAGTCCAAGCTAAGCAAAATAAGCCTTTAATCATACTCTCCAAGCCACAACACCAATCTACACCAAAAACCCCCAAAAACAACCATAAGAAACCCTAGAATATAAAAAACCAAGCAAGAGGAAGAGAGAGTTTCTAACAATGAAAGATAAGTCTTCTCAAAAGCCAAGAGAGTGCATATCTGAAGGATGGAAGCAATGGCTTACTTGTAGAATCTTCAAATGGGAAAGGAGAGCTCAAGGGGAGCTCTAATGGTGATGGATTCCTCTACAAGGAGTACCAAATCGAAGCTCTCAAGGTGAGTAGGAAGAAGATGGTGTCCATTTTCCATTTTAGCAAGAGATAGGTGCGGATTGAGGAGGAAGAGAGCAAGAAAAAAAGGAGAAAACCCTAGGGCAGCTGTAGCTTCTTCTTCTTCAATGAAATGAGCAAGGAAAGGGAAATGAGATGGAGGGTTCACTATATACAAAACAAGGAGGTGGGACCCACAACTTAATAAGATTAATGGGCTAAAAACGTGGCTTTCGGGACCTCGGACGAGCTCGATGAAGAAGGGAAAGTTGTTTTTCGAAATTTCTAGTTTCCAAAAAGTATATGTTTCGCGGTTTTGGTGACATTGAAAATTGTGTCCATATTTTGGGGTAAAAAGACCATTTTGCCCTCAAATTGAGAAAAGTCGGGTTTAGGGATTTCGAATGGGGACGGGGTCAACATGAAAGTTGTAGGGATTAATGAGATGAGTCAAATGGGGTTAACATACAAATTTATAGAATCTCGAACAATCCCCTAAGCTCACACAAAGTCGCCAAAGGAACCCCAAAGAGTCCCACTAATCAAGAAGGCTCTCAAATTTCTCCAAAGCTATTTTGAAAGCTATTCTAACCCAAAACTTAATCAAGATCCACTAAACACACTTAGAGCTAAAATACAGCTTAATTAACACTAATCGTAATCTCTCAGATCGGTGTCTTACACCCTCCATCTCTTCATGAGATCATAAGATCTCTTCATGAGCCAAACCCCGTGAATAATGAGATCAAATTTTCTGGGCTAAAAGCATTCCATCTAATAAGATACAAAAACAAAAATAAAAGAAAAAAGAGGCAGATTGAGTAAATATTTGTTTGGGGTTTGTATGGGACTTGGGTTCTTCCTTCAAATGATGTATAGAAAGAAAAGGAAAAAGAGGCGCTCTTGGTTTTGGGTTCCTTCCAATTGTGCATTGGTTGGATTTGGAGGAATTGATAGTGCCTAATACCCAAAACCACCTGAATCACTATCCAAGTTTTGTTTCATTGTATTCATGATATACTGATGAGTGATGACATGTATTGACTCAGCCGGTCTATGAAATGCACAAACAGATCTATCCCTCTATTGGAATGTCGTTTGCCTTCGGTTAATCACAGGCCTCAAAAGTACAAATCCTCATTTCATAACATAATTCAGGCCAACTATCAGAATATCCATCCACCTTTCACTCTCCTCTCTCCCCTCTCTCTCGAGTCTCCTCTCTCTAAAATAACTGAACAAGAGAAGTTCCTATTATACTTTTCAAGCAACTTCATTATTATTTTTCTGCATTCAATGTTTACTTGGACTGTTTTTGTAATATCATCTAGATTGGATTTAGCTTCTAATCTTGATTTAGGGCTTTGGGTTTCAGATTTCTAAAATTGTTTAGATTTCTGGAATTTGGGGTTTTCAATTGGGCATCAGATAAGAAAGGGGGATTGATGATTTTAGAGTTTTTGGATGGGGCCCACAAGTGATCAATTTTAATAAAACTTGACCACCTCCGAAAGGAGGGATTCATGATATTGGAGCCCAAGCATGATATTAGGCCCAACAATTTATATTTTGAAATTCTTTATTTAATATATTTTAACTTTGAAAGAAAAACACATTTTATTGAGCTATCTTCAAATGGGAGCATCGCTCGGGAAAAAAAAAAAAAAAAAAACTATCTTCGCATATGGACCGGGGCCTGGAGTAAAAACATTTCAACTATAGTTTGGGGTTTTCAATTGGGCATCAGATAAGAAAGGGGGATTGATGATTTTAGAGTTTTTGGATGGGGCCCACAAGTGATCAATTTTAATAAAACTTGACCACCTCCGAAAGGAGGGATTCATGATATTGGAGCCCAAGCATGATATTAGGCCCAACAATTTATATTTTGAAATTCTTTATTTAATATATTTTAACTTTGAAAGAAAAACACATTTTATTGAGCTATCTTCAAATGGGAGCATCGCTCGGGAAAAAAAAAAAAAACTATCTTCGCATATGGACCGGGGCCTGGAGTAAAAAAAATTCAACTATAGTTAGGGGTTTATGTAGATAATTCCGCGTGATCTTTTTTTTTTTTTAATGATATAAGTGATGTTATAATGCCTTTTAAGTTTGGTATGTAGCTCATTGACAATATTATCCGAGTATAATTTATATGTTAGAGAAATAAAGAATAACAACAACAACAACAACAATATATTCTAGGAAAAAATGTCCTCTTGTGATGACAATTGGGATACTTTCAATGGATTATTTACCAATGACATAATATTTTATTAATTATTAAATTAGTTTTTATATGCCTACAGGTCCAACGCGAAGCACATGAAAGATGGAGTTTCAAATACTCGGCATGAATATTTTGTTTGATATTGTTTGTGTCCTAATTTGTACATATTTTGGATTTTTAGAGGTTAATGTAACCATTTTGGAAGTTTAATTTAGTGTCCTTTAGTTTGTATAATTCATACGAATGTGTATATTGCGAACCCCGTCTTATTCAAATTAAATCTACTTGCTTCATTCTTTTGTTTGATTGTGAATCTTCATTCTTTTGTTTGATTGTGAATATGTCTTTTATTTATTTTTTTCTACACGAGCTTCATCGAACCCCATTTACACCTCACCTAAAGAATAAAAGATCCGGAAAAAAACATAAAGACCAAATTAGCAACAAAAAGAAGGACTCACAAGTTTACTAATTAATAAATTTATTAAAAATAATTCGTACTAGTCTGTGCATTTGGTGGTTCCGTGGTCTGTGCATAGCACAGGCCTCTAAAGTACCAATCCTCACTTCCTAACATACAACCATTATTGCATTAATTTCTCAAAATTCACAAATATACTCATGTAGTTTCTTTGTATAATTGCATTCTACGTGAAAAATCGATGAACTGCATTGTAAAGTGCAATGATGCAAATCTTCTGAGGTGAATTATCCAATGGAGAGCCTCAAATATGCTCTTTTTAATCTTTGCCTCAAATTGCCATTGTTTTCTCACTTCATTTTAGTAATTGATGGGCCATGATGGCTTATTGGGGCCATATACGTACTTTAGAAACTAGTAACCAAATTAAGTTTTCTTACGCCCTTCGTAAGACCTTCTTCACCTTTAATTCTTCAACTCATATGATGGCCATTGCTTAGAATTCTCTGAATTTGATACTAATTGAGAAAGGGATTTGAGTATTTTTACATAAGATTTGGTAATATTAATTATATTTATTAGTATATATTTGATTTTCTTATTTCTTGAATATTAGATGATTGGGTGTTTGCATAAGTAATTTATAATGCTGCTTTAACTCGTGATAGCTATTGCTTAAAATTCTCTGAATTTAATACTAATTGAGAATGGGTCCCATAGTTATTTGCGTACTTTTACGTTATATTTGTTGGTAATATTAATAATATTTATTAGTATATATTTGATTTTCACTTATGTTAAGATTATTCCCTTTTTTCCTCTAAGAAGTTCCCTTTTGCATTGGAACGAAACTGTGAGTGTAAGAAGCGGGCTTGTCTTTTGTTTCTTTTCCTACTCTGATATGCATCTGGATCATCATCTTAGTTGACTGGTCGTATATCCAATTAAAATATGAGCACCATTACATAGCTGGTTAATTTTTTTTAATGTTACTCATTTAGATTTTTGACAAAGTAGTTAGCAATAACTAATGAAGCTTTATTGTAATACCCCAGAACCCCCCTAGAAGGATTAGGAAATTTAAAATTTGGGGTAAATTCCTTTTTTTTTTTGTTTGATAGCTTAGATTTCTGATTTGCTTGATATTGTTGCAGGTTGTATTGCCTTTGATTTCTAATCTTTTTTAAATAACTGATGGAAATTGACTTCATGCTTGAATTATGAAAATTATAGTGAGGGTTGTTAGTTGCATAAAAAATAGTGGAAATAAAATCCAACACCTGGAGTTTTTGGCTCATTCCTTGAAATATTTTGCTGTATGGTACATGGTTTTTTTTTAATTAACTAAATTTAGCATGATTTTTCAAAACTGGTATTTAATGCCATCAATTCACAAAGTCTCTGGAGCTTTATTGATTTTAGCTCAGGTTTGTGGAAGAAGCAAACACATGTTGTTGATTCTGGTTTGAATGTCTCTTCTTTTGCTTCAGTTTTTGTTCCTGATACAGCTAATTAGTTGTGTGAATGTGAGTCAATGTTAGGAGTGTATCCAGAATTAGATGATATCTATCTGCATAATACAAAACCCATCAATGCTGAATGCTGATACAACAATATGTCAACAGTTTCTGAAAGTTACCACATTTTCTGCAACACTCACAGACTGTCACACGAGTTTCTGCTGTTAGAAACATGTGGCCCGAATTGGTTAAATCCAACGAGTTAGCATCCTTACCAAAGTCTTAATCTGGGTCCTAGTGGAGTTCAGAATGAGATCCAAGTCGGTTTTGTGGTTGAGATGTAAAGTATCCTGCAGAATGGTCGGTTACAACAAGGGTAACTCCTCAGATTACTATTAAGCTAAGCTCTACCTTCTTTCTGCCCATTTAACTCATATTGGAGCATGGAAGTCTTTGATGGATTCTCATGGAAAAGAAATTGGTGATGGGAAAACAGAAACAACAAAAATTGCAATGCAGTACTTGGCTGCACTTGGTGGTGGCAGTGGAATAGAGATGTAAAGTATCCTGCAGGATGGCTGGTTACAACAATTAGTAGTTTTTTCTATATTAGTTTGTTATAAATTGCAGATGTGTTTTATATTCATAATATTGCATCCAGATGGGAAAACAGAAACAACAAAAATTGCAATGCAGTACTTGGCTGTACTTGGTGGTGGCAGTGGAATAGAGAATGAAGTTCTTCGGACAAATCCTGTACTTTATGAAATGACAATTCTAGCCGATCGATGGTGTCTTAAGTGATTAGTACAATAATTTTGAGGCATTTACTTCCTTTTTTTTTGTTTTCAATGCAAAGCTTTCCATGATCTTTTCGTTTTACTATGACCTTTTGTTCATCCTATTTTCTATTTGTGATTAGAAACACATGGGTTAGCAGTTTAACTTGTATTTTCTTGGTGTGGAATGGGGGAAGCTGATAGATATTTATTTTGGTACAACTAGAAAATTTTGTGGTGCTAAGATTCAAACCTTTAAGTTATGCTACAAGTTTCCTGGTTTCTTCTAGATGTTGCTATATTTCGATTGTGAGCTCTGTTATTATATATGAAATTGCTACTTACTCACTTCCTTTCCACTCTGTCCTTGATCAACTACTTAAACTTGTGACGTTTTGACAGTTTTGCGTGAGAATATGTAATTTTACTTCTATCCAGATTTGTGCTTGGGTTTTCCTTTTAATCCTTATTATGTATTATGAAAAATTTCATATCTGTTATGAGCAGTCTAGAGTGGTTCAGCCTGCCGAGGGAGAAAGATCATATCATATCTTCTATCAACTTTGCGCTGGAGCTCCTCCTCCTCTTATTTGCTATTTTTATTGCAAATGTGTAAGCTTTAATGTCTAATTTTAAATTTTCGTTGGACTCGATACCTTCTGCATAGGTACTTATTATTATTATTATTATTATTATTAGAAGTGATTAAGTATTTTAAATCTAAGTTGCAATGCTCTTTCTCAATGTCATATTTTTTCTTCTATACTGAATTGCTATCTTGCAATTTTCTTTTATTTTATTATCAGGAAGAATTAAATATTGTGTTACTAATTAAAGGAAAAGATTATGTATTTAATGAATCTTAATTGTTGTTGCTGTGGAATCTGATTCAAGTTGTCTCTTGATTTTCTCTTGATCTTATGTCTGTGCAAAATTGTGAACTTCTTGTCTTTATTATTTTCTCCAGTGAAATCATAACATTATGTTGCATTTGAGTTGGTTATGTGAGGGACTTCCTGAAGTCTATGCGCAGTAAGGTATCTCCTTTTAGACACTTGTACTGAAAGAACTATAGAGATTTGTTCACTGTAACTAAACCAGCATTTATCATGAAATTGTTTCCCCTAGAAAGTGTTGACATTTGTTTCTCAGGTTTTTACTTTTTACAAAAAATGCAATATAGAAATTTGAAAAATGAGTTGATTTAGACATTCTGAATCACATTTGAGTTGGATACGTGAGGGGCTCCTTGAAGTCTGCAGGTAGACACCAAATAGGTTTCATGGTTGGTTCCACTTGAAGATTTGGGCTTTTGCATTAAAGGGGCATGAGAGCTGTAAGATCCCGGTCCCACTATTATATTTTAATTATATATTATCATTATTTTAATTGAATATATTTTAGTTATTTAAGTGGTTAGAATTGAGTGGGGCACACGTTAGATTAAGTTCGTGGATCAGTGAGTTGGTTTAATCGGTAGATGACCTGACCCGCAGCTTTGACCCAATAACTTAAGCCCAGATAATATTCCCTTTTTAACCTAATCCCTAGTTTTAATAATACATGTCTTATCTCTTCCCACATATCTCTGTAATTCCTCTCATTTACTTTTCATCTCCTTCCTCTTTCAACTTCCCAAGCCTTTGCAGCTTTAGGATCCAGCCATCAAAATCAAGATGGGAGGATACCATCATTCTTGGTTTGACTTTCTTATTTCAGGTAACCATCTTCTCAAACCATTAGGTGTATATCTATATTCTTACGTTATCTTCTTATTCTTTATAATATTAAGTTTTAGGTAGGATTACCATAGATCTATTCACCTAGGCATTTCTTTCCCATTCCTGATGTCAGATCGGTGTTAGGATTGTACTCGAGTGCCGTGGGGATCTCGGTTTAGGTTTTGGTTAGGAAACCTATTGCACTCTTTTTCAACTTCGGATTAAAGGGAAGTACATTATTATACTTCGTTATTGAATGCGTGTTTAATCTTTGATTCTTGATATTTTGCATATAGGTTTGTTTGATTGCCCATTTTAAATGAAAATGGTGGATTATGGTTTTCTAATGGTTTTGGGTTATTTGGTAATGGATAATGAAATTGTGGTTATCATTCCTTTCTAATTAAATTTAACTTTGATGTACTTTTGGTGGGATTGGAATCTCTCTCTTGGTAAACGGAAGAAAATGGATGAAAAGGAGAAAAACCTCAATTTCTGTGACTGTGTGCGAATTGGCCAACGAACTGAACGTCACACGTTCTAACGTTGCCAATGAACGTTCGAACGTTCGAGTTCAAACTCGTCTGGGCCAAAAGGGCAGAAACATCAAACGTTCGAACGTGCCACATGAACATTCGAACGTTTGACTTTCCTTACTCCTGAGCCAAATACCCGAGACCCTGAACGTTCAAACGTTGGTTTTGTACATTCGAACATTCAATGCACTTGGGTCATTTATGATCCATTTGCACTGTTTTGGCTCTATATCGTTTGGGGATTTATGGCATTGTGTATGGGACTTCATATGGATCTAAAGACCTTAAATATCTACCTGGACTTGACATAAGAACCGTTTTGGGGCATACAGTATCTTATTGACGTAAGATTCAATTACCTGCAATGATTTTAATGAACTCTAGTGAGAAAGGGTCAATATATCTCTATTGGAATTCTTCATTGGATCTATGCACCGTGAATTGAAAGAGATATAACATCCCTAGTTCACTAGCGTTTATCATTGTGTGTTAACAGGTATATGAATATGCGTCTAACCTAAGGTTGGTTTATAATAATGTCTTAACCTTCGCATGCATTTCTTGGTTTAGGTTATGTATTCCTATAGATGCATATCCTATTATGTCGTTTATAGACCATGAGGTGGCTTGGCAAATTATGTATGTTGATTTGACTATGATATGGAATGTGGAATGGCCAGCACTTCATTTTGACTTAGGATTCTTATGTCGGAGCATTTTTATTCGGGTCTATTATGTATATGTGTGTGTGTGTGTGTGTTTATGTGAGTCATTTATGAACGACTGCAAATCAATATATGGACGGTTGATCACCGATGTGACCGGATCACTTATAATCCGCTTTGAATATGGACAAGTTATCCTGATATTTTGATTGGTTTATGACCACCGACGTTATGAACAGGCTTTCCCGATTTATTTAAGGTTAACCACCCACAACGGGGACACTTGTCTCCATGTGAATTATATTGCTCCTTTTGTTTTATTTGGATTTATGTCATACGTTCTTTTTTACTATATCTTTGTCATTACTCTTATATGATCTCACTTGTCTATACTCAACTTGATACCGTATTTTAATTTCGAATTATGATCATGTTCTTTTATTTACTTTATAATATTTGATGCATAGGTACCAAGCCCTATTTTACCGAGGAAACAGAGGAGGATCAAACGTTTCAAATGTTTGAGCCAACTGACGAACCAGAGTGAGATGTCGGAGATGGCTTTGGAGCCGTCTGAGCCAGCATGAGAGAGAACGTCATCTTAGCAACTCTTTAGATGAACATTTCTTAATGATAAACCTTTCTTTAGTAATTGTTTAATTTATTCTGCAACTTTAATTATTATTCCTTCATTTGATGTTCGTGTTGGATCTTATTTATGAACCTTGAATACCAATTGAATAAAGCTTCTGTTGTATTTAATGAAATTTATTTTGACTCACCACGCTTTGAAAATTTTTGTGGGTCCACTTTCAGAAGCTTGTGTTGTATTAAACACAGGAATTTGAATTTGATTTATTTTTTCACGTTTGTCCCCAATTCTTATTTTGAGGACGTGACAAGAGCAAGATGGCATCATCGTGTGTGGAATCCAATGGTGAATGGATAAATAGGGTCTATGGAGTCCTCTTGGGTCTCATTGCTTTGTAGGGGTCTGTGGAGTCCTGTTAAGTTACAGTTTGATCGGGCAACGATTTGTTTTACCTCAAATACAACTCCTCTTTCTTAAAGGGTGACATCACCTTGTGTTTCAGGTCATGGAAATGTGTTCTGCAATAAGCACCTGATAGAACACCCATTGTTTTTGAAATGTTAACCTTTGAATGGGAAGTGCTCAAGACTGTAGAAGCACATTGAGTTCATATGTGCTCTTGATGCAGTCCATAATTTTGAGTCTTTCAAAATGAAAATTAGGGTGAAAATTAAGAGAAGGCAAGGTGGTAATGTGGTTTCATGCTTTTATGGATGTGTAAGGATACTTGAGTTTACACTAAATTTTACAATAAATTTTTTGACTTCAGGTGAGTTTTGTTTATTGCCCATTAAATGACTTCTTGGCCACCTTCCACCATTCATTTGCATCGCCCTTGAGTTTAAATGCTATAAGTATAGCTCTTTGATATTCCGAACATCCCATAACCTCGAGGATGCCCTCCATATGCTGCACCCATTTATTCGTAGCCTAGGGGTTTGTAGTCTCTTCGAAGCACTTGGTGCGGAACTCATTGAATCTCTTATAAAGAGTATCCCTCTCACGATCCCTGCCCCCATTATTACTGCCTCCTCCTGAACCATCTCTAATATCGTTGTGTCCTTCGCTATTGTCAATTTGGTGGGTATGATTAACAGTGATCTGCTCTTGGACTTGCGCATATGCCCCCATAAAATTCTCAAACACCAAACGGGCATATTTTGGCATTTCAACAGGTCCCTCGTTCTGGTTGGGGTTACCACCACTGGCATTGGTCATCCTCTCTCTTTTTCTACAAAAAAGTAAATATGTAACTTCACAAAACCAACAAAATGATTCTTATCTAAGCAAGTTCTATACACTACTGTAGCGTCCTCGCCACGTATCCCAGGGTTGTTAATTCTTTTAGTTACCCATATCTTATGCTCTGATACCACATTGTAACCACCCAGAATTCGGGGCTCTTCGAATTCCGCGCCAAGACTCGTAAGCATCACATACATGGGTTAAATCAAAAATCACATAAAGATGTAGGCATTTCCCACTTAAACCAACTTGTACTAAAACATAACTCAAATAAACAAATGTAACATTGTCCAATAAAAATAAAATATTTGCAATGTCTTTAAAATGAAATAATCTAAACAATCTATTAAATCTAATTCTTCTTCATCTATCTGGCTCGGACGCTTAAGCACGCATCCCAAAATATATCTCCCGGTCACCAAGATTTTAGTCGCTAAGGTCTAGTTCCTGGATCAGGGAAAATCCATAAAATATCATTACAACTGAGTAAATAGATATTATAATCTATTTGTATATTCAAACATATACTTAGATAACATTACACAACAAATTAAAATACCATCCAAGAGTCTCAGTCAAACCAAGGTTGGAATTGGATCAAAACAACGACAACCTCTTAACCACTTGATAGCACAAGCCCAAAGTTCATATTCCACAAAGATATCCAATGTACAAAGAGTTCCCAAAACTCATTCCTGCACATCACAAAATCATCATTTTCTATCCAAAGCAAAATCGACCACGAGGTCCAAAACCAGCAAATTGATATCACAAAAATCAACATTTCCCAAAAAGATCCAACATCAACAATCCTCACAAAATTGGCCATTTGTATGGGAACGTCATCCCATACAGTGCTAATGGTCTAGGGGTGTCCAAAGGTTCCTCCAAACAAACAAAGTTATCTTATCTCAGTTTTCCAATTCAAATAGCAAATATATGTCTCATTAAAATTCTGATATTTAGCATATCCTCAACATTTATAATGGGCAAATTCCATATCAACCCCTTCTCAAATTACGTGGAATCATTCTACCCCAACCCAAATCAGAATTGGTATACGAGGTGAGAGAGGTCAATTGCATAACTCACCCTTTACAGTTTTGAGGGAATTATTCAATTACCAACTTAACTACAACATTTACATAAGCAATATACACAGACTATCGAGAAATGAACATGTGAAATCCCCAAATAACAAAGACATATAATATGTATCTTAATCCACAGACACATTTCAAGCCACCACTAATCCAAATAACAATGTAGAAAGTGCAAGTTTGACAAATCAAGAACTAATGGAAACAATTTGCAAATAATAACAATGAATAATAAGCCTTTGTTTATAATTTAAGAAAACTTAGGTCATTATCCATAGTATTCTCCACATTCAACACTTTCATTAAATAAAAAATAAGCCAAAGGGTCAAATCATAATTTTCTAAGATTGGCAGGACCTTCTTGCAAATTCGGACTTCATATAAGGCACCCAAGTGGTGTTGAAGTATTTCCATCTATCCAACTCCCATGATTGGCATGTATCGAGGCGAAAGAACTTCTCAAAAGATCTATCCACACAAAGTTTGGCAAGAACTTCAAATTTAGAAAAACTTTGAAAACGTAATCAAAACTAAATTAATTGAGAAAAACTTAGTGTGAACCCACATGGGGTCCCACATGTGTTATAGGACCATTTAAGGCCACATGGTCCCTTGATGGAATGTGAGGATCTGTTTGTACTTACTGAAAATTTTGGGGCTTTTTTTGCAATGTTGGAAATTGGGCCCCATAAATTTAGAGAAATCAGGTGGTCCCTAATTTAAATTAAAGCATTAGTAGGTCCTATTAGTGTTAACAAACCAATTAAAAGGTACATCTTTTGTATAAAAATAGGGTAAATTAGCCAAAAATCCCTCAGATCTTGTAAGGCCTCCATTTTCGGCGAGAGGTCTTTAGATACGCCACATTAGACATTCTAAATGACTCATTTTCCCTTCCAACTGTTTAGGTATAAAACTTTCAAATTTAAAATTTCAGAACTTCTGTTCTCCCTCTCCTTCTTCTTCAACCGACCTGGACAGAACCTGGTCCAAAGCCCCTTTCGTCTTCAAGTTACAGGTTCTGTAACAGAACCTCTTCTTTGCATGTTTTGGTTTCCGTAACCATAATCGAGAACTGTTGCTTTCTCCTTCCTTAAATCCGGCGATGGCGCAGCAGCAGCGGACGGTGGCGGCGGCAAGCGACCCCTTCTCTGGTGCAGTTCTCTAATGGAGAAGACGAGGGAGTCTGGATCCAAGCTATTTCCATCAGTCAATTCCCATCTGGCGCTGCAAAAAAGGGAACCCCAGCCTATTTCCATTCGTCAGAAAATGAACACCCTCTCTTCACCCTTCACCTATTTCCATCGAAACGCCAGGCTCCTTGAAACCCTCAGCATAAACAAAAGAAAGAGAGAAAAAAAAGGAGCAAGGGACGGAAGAAAGAGAGCAGAAAAGAAAGCAGCAGAGAAGAAAAACATAGAGACAGCAGAAGAAGAAAAAAAGAGAGGAGCAGAAAGCAACAGAGAAAAAAACACAGAGCAAAAGAATAAAAAAAAAAACAGAGAAGCAGAAAGCTGCAGAAAAGAAAAAAGAACAAGAAGAAGAAGAGAGAAGAGCAAAGAGAAGAAGACTGGGTTCGGAGAGCATACCTAGCACCATCGATCCTCGTCTTCAGTCATCGCAGCTTACATCTGGCAGGAACAACAACAACTGCAGCCGCAGCTAGCATCTCCTGCATCTCCCTCGCCCAAGCAACGTCTTGTTGGTGCCTTCACGTAGGAGCCCTTCCGCTTCTTGCTGACCAAACCTCTCAGCTCCTCAACCATCCAAGTTCCAGGCTAGGTCAGGGTACAAGAGGTTGGTTCTAGGTTGGTTCGGGTCAAGCCAGAATCGACGAGGAAGAGAATTTATATGATTTTTTGTTAAATTTATCTTAGTTTTTATCAAATTTATCTGACTCTTTATCAAATTTATCAAAGTTTTCTTTTTCGAAAATCTATTTAAGTTTTTGGCAAATTTATCTGAGTTTTTGGCAAATATATCTACGTTTCTCACAAATTAATCTCCATTTTGGAAAATTTATTTGAGTTTTTTTAATAATTCTTTCTGTGTCTTTTGCAAATTTATTTGATTTTTCCGCAAACTTATTCGCGTCTTTTCAAATTTATTTGCGTTTTTTGAAATAAATTTGAATGAGTTTTGGCAAAAATACTTGAGTTTTTGGCGAATTTTTCTAAGATTTGAAAAATTGGTTTATCTTAGTTTAGGCAAATGCATTTGCGCTTTTTGAGATTTATTTACAAATAAAAATTTTATTTACTTCTTTTGAAGTTTATTTGCGTCCTTTGAAATTTATTTACATTTTTTTAATTTTATTTAGATCTTTTGAAATTTATTTGCGTCTTTCGAAATTTATTTATATTTTTTTAAATTTGTTTGTATTTATTTAAAATTTATTTGAAAATCTCATTAATGGGATTTCATTAATTGTGGTCAATTAAATGGTAGTTGACCATTATTAATGGCATATCCCACTAATCATTGGATATGATTTTAAAGAAATGGTAACTTGGACATTTTAGGTCTTCAAATTTGGAAAAAAGACATACCACACTACGAAAAAAGATTGTGGATGTAAGACCAGAAAGTGAAGTGGTCAGGGACCTGTCGCCGAATGCCCCAAAAATTTAAAGTTAATTAGTTGCAATTGGACTAGGTTATCCTAATAAAGATATTTGCAACACTTATATGTTTCGATGGTAGAGGCCCCTCGTTGCAACCTGGAGGTGTCCGCTTTGAATTCTAGTAGAGGCTCCAGGTGACGACTTGGTGGTGTCCGAGTTTTCGGTTGGTAGAGGCTTTGGGTGCAAAGAAGTGGTGTCCATTATGAAATATTAAGTGGTAATCGAGGGTTTGGAAGTTATCGGAGCCCCACAAAGTACGGCTATATGGTGGTAGATTTCCCTCGTTAGCGATCAACCTCTAGCGGGGACTTAACTTCCAAAAGTGGTAAGAGCCCATGTGCAACCTCCTCTGATCAACTTTTTCTTATCAGTAGTGGCGGATCCACCTATTGGACAGCTGGGGCGGACGCCCCACGTTAAATCGGGGAAAAGGCCAAAGTCTTAAGTCCATGACTCCATTCACATTTCACCCATACATTTTAAAAATCTGCCGCCCCACCTCTTGCAACGAAAACTTAATTCTCTTATGCTATCTTTCTTCCCATCCAGCAGCAGCCACTCTCTCCGACATAGGCGCAGCAGGTAGGAATTCCTCCCTCCATCCCCCTCTCTCCCTCTCATACATACATACAAAAAATGAATCAAGTCCTAGAATTCTAAATCCGAAAGCTCCAACCACATTCCTCTTTTCTCAAATCTTAATACCTAAATCCCATTGCACACCTGAAAAAATGTAAAATATGCAAGCAAAAAACATAGTGAAAAAGCCCATGCACTCATTAGAATTAAGCCCACCCCTACTCTCTCAAACAATAAAATAATGACGATTTTAATATTATAGTCATCGTTCACCCCACTCAAATGAAAATTCTGGGTCCGCCACTACATATCAGGACACACTTAATAACTGGATCTGATCATGCACTTATGCAGATGATGCAACCCTACAGGATAACTTTTAATCAAGAAGAGGTTGATTCCTCTCCAACCTTCCACATTGATCAATGTTTTAATCAAGAAGAGGTTGATGGCGCCATTCGAGAAGGCCTTGACCTGCTAAAAGTTTGTCTGGAACAATTTTTTTGTTACAATCGAGAACTGTTGGATAAATTCTATTAATCGAGCCCCATGAATTCATCAAAACTAGCTCACCTAAGTTATCAGAGCTCCTCAAACCTCTGTGCATTAACATCAGTCTAAGACTAATCACCTGCAAAACATGGGATTTTCTTTCATTTTTTTTTAAACATTACACATGATCAAATTTATGATAGGTCCAACTCTAGTGAAAGTAAAATTTGGCCCAAAGTTTATGTTAAGACAATCAAAATTTATTTGGAGTATTTTGAATATTAGAAGTGGACTCCAATGATTATGGATGATGGGTTTCTATGATGGTCTTATTCTCAGCACACATTTCTACAGAATGGCCGTTTGTTTAGAATGGGAAACCGTGGGCACCGCTTGCAGGAAAAGTGGAAAAGAAGGCATTTCTTTAATTCCTTCCATGTTTCGTCGTTTATACGAAATCGGCTGTGCATCGGATAAACCCCATGGACTTTCCCAGGTTCTTTTATTGATGCTTGTCCCACCCAATAAGAAAACATAGACCACGATCATTGACTAGTGTTGTTCGCAAACGACAGGAACTGGGACTTTGTCCACTTCGCAAAATGCAAGAGTTTTTAGGAATGGGGTTTGCTACAATGGTGGGACTCTCTCTCTCTCTCTCTCCAGGATTTCACTAGAAAAAAAGGGACAAAAAAAAAAAAGCAACAAAAACAAGTTATAAAGAAGGCAAATACCCTCCCAAACCCACCAAACCACCTGGCACATGAGATTTTGGCAAGTTCAATGAGCAAAACCATTAAGATACCCAGGAATATAGGAAAAGGAAATATCTTTCATATTCCGTGATCAGAACTTCGATATGGAGCAAAATAGGATGGATAGACCAATCCAAGCAACCCATTAATAGGGACATCCGACAAAAGGGTGAATGTTGCGAAGTCCTTACAAAGAAGCTGCCTTCAAAGCACATAAGATGGACCATGAAGTGATCCTGCATGCCACCCAAACCATTAATCCAAATAGCAAATCCAAAGCTTGTTTTCCCATCCACTGCTCTGAATGAGGTGTCGGAAAATACCTTAGTTGTGCCTCTCGGGCTCCTCAAACTAAAATCCATGCTAGGAGTTGAGGTTCCTTGGCTATCTTTTTTTTAACTTGCATGCCCATAGAGTTAATAATCTTTTTTTTTTTATTTCTTTGCCAAGATAATCGTGTGAGTAGGCTAAATTCTAATACTAATACCCTAAAAATCAAGTCATTCCTACTTTTCCAAGCCCACCATAGAGCCAAAACCCAGGATTTAGTTTGAGGGTGGATAAGAGGATTCACTGTATCACAATAGCCCATGACATTGGGTGTGTATATATATATATATATATATATGGGACATTCATATGCATCCATTCCTCATCATAGGGTGACGTAACACTTACATGACTTTTCCTCTTTGCACATAAACCATTCTTTTTCTGCATATGACCATATATGGTTTTTCCTCTTCTGCACATGAATATTTCCAGTTATGTAAGTGTCTCTCACCCTATGGTGAGGAATGGATGTACATGAATATTCTCCTATATATATATGTATGTGTGTGTGTGTGTGTGTGTGTGTGTGTGTGTGTGTGAGAGAGAGAGAGAGAGAGATCTAACCTTAATGAGGCCTTTTGGTAGGTTGATGCCTACCAAAAATAAAACCGTCAGGCATGTGGGCCAAAGCGGACAATATCATTGTGGAGAGCGCGCTCGGATCGTTACAGATGGTATCAGAACCGAGGACGACTCGATTCTCCGGTAAAGGAGTATATCATGCCTGTGGCTCCATTATAGAAGGGTGTTGGGTACGGCAAGCATCCACCTAGATGGAGAGGCCTGGGGAGACTCTTAAGGAATGGGTATGCAATGGTGCACAAGTCCCACATCGAAAACATTCTAATCCTGATCTTGGGTATATATGTATGTGACCTAACCTTAACTCTACATGAAGGCTTTTGGTGGGTTGAGGCCTATTAAAAATAAAATCTGTGCGGCATGTGAGCCAAAGCGGACAATATCATATGGAGAGCAGGCCCGGGTCGTTACAGAAAGTTTTTTTTGTTTGATTATTAGAATTTTAAATTTTGAAATGTCACTCTCAAAAAATTTTAATATTAGTCCTCCATTCTTTTTAATCTTGCGTTGCATGGGTGTGTGTCAACAAAAAATGTAGTTTAGTTACCAAAAAAATAGCAAAAAATGTAGTTTTTTCCAAAGCTCAATCTCTTGAGGAACCTTCCTCGAAGCTTACCATGCCAATCCCCTTTAACAAACACAATAAATATACCCCTCTTTTAGGAGCACTCCACTTTCTTCTAAGTTGGACTACAGTTCAAGCGTGATACTTTGAACTTGATCAATCTGTGGGCATGTCTGTGATAATAAGGTGTCAATACCACTCGACTATGAGTGTATTGGCAACCCCAATGCATAATTGATTATGCATAGAGAACATGAGGTTTTTTTTTTTTATATACTTTATGTTGGGTTTATGTCTTGTATTCCTGTTAGACTGAGTTAGTTTATTGGGTTGGCCGATGACAAGGTTCAAGGTCAAGGGTATTTTGGTCATTGTATTGAGGCTATTTTTGGGGCGAAGGAAGCAGAGATTATATATACTGATGTAATCGGTAACCTTAGACTCAGAGTAAGAGAGGCGAGAACTCTTTCTCCCGTGGTTCCGAACCACGTGGGGGCAAATGTAAGAGCAAGAGATTGAGACCTATGGGGTGAGAATACGCTAAGTGCTAGAAGGTTTGGAATCCTTGTAACGAGTTGTTCAGTTCCTACATAGTAAAATACTTATAGCCCCGTGGAAGTATGCGAGTTTGGCACCACGTAACTCTATGTGTCATGTGGATTGCTTCTAGTTGTGATTGATCATGAGTGTTGATGGGCTAAATAATCCCCAACAATTGGTATCGGAGCCCCAACAATTTATTTATATGTTCTAAGCATGATTATTCTAATGGGGGACTAACTCCTACTGTGGTGAGATTACACTATACAATAGGAAGCTACCTACAATTTTATTTAGATTTTTAAAAGTGTTCTCCTGTAAAGATCCTCATGAATCTCTTTAGTCCAATCCTCACATGTTCTCGACTCCCAAAACTTACCTTATTTTTTTCTAATATTAATATATATTTTGATGTAAAAGTTATGATACATAAAACCGACTCTGAATAGGGTTGGCCTTACAACAAATTTCTTAAGCTTCACATCGAGTCCAAATGTAAAAATTCGAAGTTGTCACCTCTCGGTACATTTTGTATCTGTTTGACTTAGAACTTGTACAAATAGATTTTCTGAATGTTTTAGACGGTTTGGCAAAATTCATATAGATGCACAAATAGACTGCTTTTTCAAAAGTAACTGGGTTTTTTCTTTTTTCAAATAGACTTGAATGTTTAAAGCAATTGAATACTTTTGCTTTGTATGATAAGTTTGCCCATGTTACTTTTAATAATATGATTGGTTTCCTATGCTATATTTACTTTATAACCCCCTTTCTTTTCTTTTTTTCTCTCTAGTGAATACCCACAAACACTCATCCAAGTCCTTCACTATGAACACTTATAGCTAGAGTTTGATGGATAAGAACCAAAAGAGAAAAGAGAGATACATCGTCCAATTCGAGGTTGAACAGCCTCCTAGATCGTCCGATTCAAGGTTGGACAGCCTCCTTGTGCAAGCCCAAAATTTTGGGAAATGATTTTCTGATATCTTTCTCATTAATCCACAACAATTATTATATATTATTGAGGTAGGCATCGATTTCAAAATTGAGCTCTAATTTCGCAATTGATTGCAAAATTGGACCTCAATTTTTATTTCAATTTTAATTTAAGGAGAGATTTAAGGGATTTTGGAGAAATTCTCGATTTTAGTTATCTAAATATAGAGTTCAACATATCTATCTACACATTAGACTTTTAAATAAAGATGGTTTCTAATTTAAGTGATATCAAAATATTCTTTCTAACCTATAAGGATACACGTTGCATAGATCTATGGTCATAAATTATAAATCTATGGTTATAGATGTATGGTTAAATAATTAATTTTAAATTAATTATTTAAAAATATTAATTATTTTTTAATATTATAAATTATATTGCCCGCGATAAGCGCGAGCATGTTTTGCTAGTTACTAATTACATGGATAGAAACTAATTGGATTTTATCTCTACAATCAAGGATAATTATTACTAACTAGGAAGAAAGTTATGAGATAATTATGACCAACTAGAAAAGAAAATATGCTAGACAACTCCTACTTGATCCTAACACCTAACAGGTAAGATTGAGACTACTTTGCCAATTATTGTAAAGCATCCTACTCTGGATCATCCATCATAATAGTAGGCTCGTTAGTTCGTCCAACGACTCTACCCTTATCTCGCAATTGGGTTGGGCTCTTATCGTCGATCCTCGGTTGTTTCTATGAGCGTGAGATGGCTCACCAACCAAGCTAACAATGGATTGGCATTTTATGAAAAATTCTCTCTACTACTTTTATTGCAAGTTAACTTTGTCCCAATAACTTTTTCAATATAATAAGTTTGCTTCTTAATAAGACATATCAACTAGTCTAGGGTCTGAAAACTTTCTATTATTTAAAATAGATATATTATAATTGGGTGGATTTCATATGGATAGAGATGCCAAAGAAGGTTTAATAAATCAATTGAAATGAGAAAAGGGATTGCTCAGTTGGTTGGCAAACCCCCATCTCACATAGGCAACTCACTTCCCACATGTGTAGGCTTTTGTTTCCACATGTGTGTGGGCTCTCTTTCCTACTGTGCGAGCTTTCGTTTTCCATGTGCGTGGGCTCTCTTAACACCAATAGAGACTCACTAATGCCACAGCCAGAGCTTTTCCTTCCACGACCCTTTTTTGCATGACCAATATGTTCATATGTGAGATTACCTAAAAGGACTCCACCACAACCCCCTTCTTAATTTATACACTCACCTACCCCCACCTCAACTCCCAACCCAGCCACCACCGTCCCTTCTAGCAGCATCGTCGGAGGGAGAGAGGGAGGAAGAGGGAGAGCGGTGGCAAGGAAAGGGAAAGAGAGGGGGAGGGCAGTGGGAAGGGGAGGGCTGCGGGAAGGGGAGGGAAAGAGAAAGAGGGAGAGGGAGAGAGACAGGGAGACGGCGAAAGAGAGGGAGAGAGGAAGAAAGAGGGAGAGACAGGGCAAGGGAGAGAGGGGAGGGCAGTTAGAGAGAGGGAGAGGGGAGAAGAAGTGGAGTAAATTGATAAAGGAAAGAATGGTATTTTAAAAATAATGGAGTTTGCATAGAGAAGTTTTAAAAAGAAAAAGGATATGGGATAGAAGCTCAGGGTGTCGCATTAGCAGCTCTCCAGACACCACCAATAAACTATGTCCACCTTTGATTTGATGATAAACGCTTGAGCTAAACACAAATTTCACTGCAAAACCCCAGCCAGTGTTATCCAAACGTATAAGAAGACCAGACGCTTTTATTTCTTCTTTATTTCCAGTGAGCGGCCCACAGTGTATGGAATTGCGTGCCAGTATATAGTCAATAACGCAGCTCTAATAGATGTGCGGCAAGTGAATCTCAGCTCTGAGCCCGCATCACAAGTGCCGCAGTCATTATAGTTGGGCCCCACTACCGCTCACTTCTTGCCCCAACATGTGCAAGGAAAAAAACAGGCTCATGAAAACAATAGTCGTGCTTTCCATCATAAGTCATCAAATAAACGATTAAAAATGAATTTTTTATATGTAGTGATCATTCATTTTTCTTCCCCTAACAATTCAATCGATGTGTTTTGTCATAGATAAGTAATAAAAAGAGCATTTCTTAATGAAATCGCGAGTTCTGTTGGGTTAGAAAAATTATGAGTTGAATAAGTTGGAATCCAAACTACTTAAAAATTTGAGCTGCTCAAATTGAACTCCCACCACTATATGAGATATCCTCAAATTATTTTACTTTTAACAGTACATTGGCAAATATAAAGTGATCCTCTATTTAAAGAATTTCCTCACTCTCCTAGAACCAAGATATCCCCAGAGAGAATTTCAAGTTCGATAAAGAGAGGACTCCTATCATATATAGGATGTGTGATCCAACGGTTATAAATCTTCATTTTTTTATTTTTATTTATTTATTTATTTATTTATTTATTTTTTGCAAATTCCTCAAAATCCATGAAAAATTAAGAGTTAAGCTTTCAACCCATACCGCTTTTATCTCTCTATAGAGACTAAGCAGATTATATCGTGCAAAGGGGGCCCATTGGAATAAAAAAATTGGTATTTTAGGGTCTAGACCTTCTCGCAAATATCTCAAAATACACAAGAAATCAACGGCTGAAATTTGAGTCCTTAATCATGTTTGGCCTTTTGGAAATGATGCACGATTTTGATCATGATTTGTGGCCCATATGTATTTTCTGTATCAAAAATTTGAAAAAAAAAAATGCACTATGGCAGATTATCAGTCAAGAGTAGTTCTTTGCCATTTTTTGTTGACCCATGATGAATCATAATGTCAAATCCGAACCCCCCCCCCACCCCCCAATGCTTATTTTAGGCTTCTGAAGAGGCTTGATGGTTCGAATTTTACAAATGGCACTATAAAATTTCAAGAATTGTGATCCAACAGTCTTTAACTTTTTGATCAATATCTCAAAAGCTATGAGGAATCGACTATTGAGATTTATTCACATGGTGGTTTGGGCCTTTTAAACATGATTAATGGTTCAGATCTTGATTGTAGGACCAGAATAGTAATGGGCAAACCTCTAAGTTACCACCCATGACCACTGCAGCTCCACTTTTTTTCATTCCATTGATCTTCAAAATCTAATGGTGGGAGGTCCGACAGTCAGTAAGATCTGAAACATGAATCTTGGAAATCTTTACTTCCATTTTCCTCTCGATACCAAACTTAGATTTTCCACATGATCAAGGAAAGCAAGAGGAATCCGTTGCGTGATGTTTACCAAACGTGTCGTAATAGGCTGTGGTCACACCGTAGGATCAATTATTTGATTAAAAATGTGATATCGTATGCATTGATAATCATTCATTAATCACACTTTTAACCAAATGATCAATGTTATGGTACCCAATACAAATGGTCGGGCATTCATTTAAACGACTAGGATTTTCAATAAGTAGGCCCTAATGCGGATTCTCACTCGTCCAACTTAAAATATTTCTAAGACAAACTTTTGAGGATTTGGATTCTAATAATATGGAAACGGATGGAAATCCTGTTTGGACCGATTAAGGGGTACCACATGGAGGACAGGATGTCAAATCATCTGCATCTCATCTCCAATGAATAAAAAAAAAATCATCTTCTCCATGTAGTACCCCTTGAGTGATCCAAACTGGGTTTTCTTGTTTGGTTCAAACAGCGAACCGAATCCTAACAATATTAGTTCTCGTGCATGAAGCGAAAGTTTTTTTATTTGATTATTAGAATTCTAAACTTTGAGATGTCACTCTCAAAAACTTTAATATTAGTGCCATGCTTTTTTAATCTTGCATTGCATGGCTGTGTATCAACAAAACAAAAAATGTAGTTTACCTACAAAAATAAAAATAGAAAACAAAAAATGTAGTTTTTTCCAAAGCTCGAACCTTCCTCGAAGCTCAAACCCCCTGCTGTCCTACTCAACTCCACTGTGGCTGAGTACGGGGCTCAGGTCAGGTCAGGTGTAAATGTAGTGTTTTTCCAAAGCTCAGAATCTCTTGAGGAACCTTCCTCGAAGCTTACCGTTCCAAATCCCTTTAACAACCCCCCCTCACCATCTTCGTTTTTCTTCAAATCTCCCTCTCTTTCTCTCCCCTTCTACTATTTCCTTCAGATTCCTCGTAAACACTATTACAATGAAAGCCAAGTTCAGCTTCCGAGCCTTCTTCTTCGGCTCGAAGAAATCCCGATCATTTTCTCGATCGGGCTTGAGCTCGAGCTCTTCCAGTACTCTATCTTCCTCGGAAACCCCCAAAAGCGTACTTATATCCAAAGGCTCGGATTGGTTCCACGCCTACGATGGAAAGATCTCGCGCCAAGTGCTGGAGGTTCTCTTCCACCGGCTCGGGTTGGAGCCGCTCACTGAGGAGGAGCTGATGCTGATGCTTGCGGAGGCGGCGGACCCGAACGGGGACGGGTGCGTCAGCTTGGAGGAGCTGGGCGCGCCGAGGTCGGCCGAGGAGAGCGAGTTGCGGGAGGCGTTCGAGTATTTTGACTCGGATGGGGATGGGAAGATATCGGCGGAGGAGCTGTTGAGAGTGTATTCGGCGCTTGGAGATGAGCGGTGCACGTTAGAGGAGTGCCAGCGCATGATAGTGGGGGTTGATGGATGTGAGAAGGGGTTCGTGTGCTTTGAGGATTTCGCACGTATGATGGGGAGGAAATGATGAATGATGATGGTGGATTAGGACTTTGTGAAATAGGAGGATTTGGATTTGCAAATAAAGGGTTGGAACTTGTATATTGTTGTAAAAGGGCAAAACGTGTCAAGATTTCCTCTCGTTTTGTTTTTTTGGAGGTTTGATGTTGGTTTGTGGTGAGGATTGATGGTTTTTTTGCATGCTATGTTTTATTTTTTTATTTTTTTAGCTTTTTCAGTTTTTTCTACTTGTGAGGATTGAGATTTCTCTTTTCTAGGATTTAGAGTGTGGTGCGATGTGATGGGCGGGAAAGTAGCAAGTCAAGTGATAAGGTTAAATTAAGTGAACAAAAGGAGAAAAGGGGTCAAATCAAAAGTTGATGGCTTTTTGTCATTTACTAATATAAAAATATTATTTTTTTTAAAATATATATATATAAATGATTTTTTGTCAGTATAAGAAAGTAATTTTTTTATATTAAAAAATAAAAGTATTTTTGGAAATATGATAGTTTTTCTTTGACCTTTTTTTCTTTTATTGTCCTTTGAAATGACTATTCATTCTACTTCACTAGTAAAGTTAATTTACTAAATAAGTGCCTAGTCAAATTTTGAAAATTTAATTACTCTGCTCTTTGGTGAGATTTTTGGATTCTTAAGAATAAAAGAAGTATAAATGATCATCAAGGAATTCCACTGTATATGGGAATTTTGAAGTTCCTTGGATATGAGTTTTTTTTGATAACCCATATAGTGATGATTTGGCTAATAGGATTTTAGATTTTTTACTAGGAAATTTTCAAAAAAGTATCAAACTTGTGGCCCATTTAGAGAAAAGTATATAAAAGAAGATCTGAGCATTTCAAAAGAGTATATAAGGGTACGGTTGTGTACATACCATTTCTGCAGAAAGGGAAATTGTCACGTCAGCAATTTCCATAGAAGTGGGAACCTTGGAAAATGATTTCCTTAGAATTTAGAGATTCATGTTTGGTGTAAAAAAAAAAAAAATCCTCGTTGAATTCATGCTGATGTTGTTTGGTGCGGCTGTAGATTCGTTATAAAAAATCAAATTTTCTTATTTGGTGAAACAATTTTTTAGATGCGGATAAATGTTACACAAACATGCCCTAAAGGTTTTACCTTTTTCTTTCAATCAATTCCTTTCTCTTCATCACTAACAGCTTTTTATAAAAAAAAAAAAAAAAAAAAATAAAAAAAAAAAATTAAAAAAATTTAAAAAAATTAAAAAAAAAAAACTAAAACGAGAAAATTACCCATGTGAAAGCAACAAGAGTAATTTTTTTTATAATGTCTGTTTCTTCTCCTTCCCACCCTCTTTTCTTCTCCCTCCTTCTCCAACTCATGTTGAAGTATATTCACTGTAACCACCAATTTCAAATGAGACACGCAATTTCCATTTTACTGTAATCACCCATCTCAAATGAGGCACCCAGTTTCGATTGGGAAATTCCGGCTATGATGCTGCCATATTCTTTTAATTCATGTAATTCTCTCTTCTTGATCCCTTGTAAGGGATGATGCATGCATTAACGGGTAATGATAAAGATGATGTTTAATAGATTTAATGAATCTGACCATATGAATATTTCAAAGTGACTCACCCCATCTCAAACTTAATTGGTTGAATGTTGGATTGCATGCATTCTAGCCTTGGGGCTTTAAGCTAGAATTTAAATCAGGCAACATGCTCCTTCTGATATGAAAAGTGGTGGAGGAAGTTATGAATATGAAAAGTTTGATTGTAGCCAGTTTTAAGCAGTTGAAAGATCGAGTTTGATTCAAAAATAAAAAAGTGCATCTCTACTATCGAGCAGTGGCACTGTACTGAGAATCTGAGATATAGATGAATTTGCAGAACAGGTTGGAATAAAAGATGAGAAGGTAGAAGGTTCCCATTGGCAGTTACTGAGCACGGAACTGGAATAACTGGAATCAAAGCAACTTCAGACAAGCAATGAAAGCCTGGACGAGAATCAATTGCAGACAGGGAAAATGAATTATAATCCTTAAAGAATCTCCATGCATTTCGAAGGAGTAACTCAAACTACAGTCTAAATCCTTCGGCATTAGGCTCGTAAGCTTGGAGGAAGAACGTCACATCCCTGTCCCGAATCACCCTGGCTTAGGATAATCTCCGAGGTGAGACACGTACTTTTTTTATGCTGTACCTGTCTCGAGGCAAATATAACACACGAAGGAGAGAAAAATAACTTATCCACATGTGAGTCGAGCTCACTAGAACATATCAATAACAGTTAATTCATAGCGGAAACTGTAATTCACACATATGAATGTATCATTTCCCATTCAGTCCAATTACACGTTCAAGTTTATTACAAAAGAATTATACATGTATATATATTAATTACAAAAGAAGTGTTATAAAATAACCCTATACAACACTATCAAAAGTATATTCAATAGAATAACTAGAACTAAGTGTGACCCACACAAAAAGGGGGCTAGTCACACCCTAACAAAATCCTCAAAAGTACACATCGCGCTCCGAAGGAAGGTATCTACACAAGCCCTGATTCTGACCACTCTTCTAGTCTTGGAGGAACCTCTTGGGTAACCTCCTCTCCATCTTTAGCCCCTTCAAGATCGGGAACTGCACCTGCGACTATGACACCAAGAATAGTATCTCAATACGACGATCTAGCAAGTATAAGCAATAATGAGGAAGTACATGATGTTGCAAAATGAATTGAAAGACGATTAATTAATAAATGACAATGATAAGTATCAACTAAGCAAATTGTGCTAAAATCGAATGGTTTATGCTTGTGAATCAAATAAAATGAAAACATACTACATTGAGCTCATTCTCTCAAAAGAGAGCGAATCTAGTTGGGATGTCACCAGCGGCCCGGCCAAAGGTTAGCTGGCTACCCGGGTCTGGAGTTCTGGTGCTACAGATGACTTACTGCAGTAGTCTTGAATAACTAAACCAAGTTCAACCCCGTCGGCTATCACAGGGTCGAAGCTAAGGAGTGTCGACTCTATCGAATCAAATAACAATCGAATAATAATCGGATTGAATGAGTTTGTATTTCACTTGTCCAAAATCAAATCAAATAGTAATCACATATCACACATACTTACTCAATCCATGTCGCGACCCCGGACCGAGTCACCGACCTAATTCGGGATTGGGACGCATTAAAAGTGATGATAATGGCAAGTACATAGATTATTTGGCTAATACGTACACGGATTAATAAGGATCATAATCCCATCGTGTACGTGATTTCCTACAAGTGTTCGCGGTGAGGATATCACACAAACATAACATTTTCATTCAAGTGCGGAAGAGTGTAACAAATCAATTCGTAATTCGTTTCAAAATCACAAGACTGGTAGCACGTGTATACAACTTGATGTCAAAGTGAGCAATGATCATTATAGCATTTCCCAAAAGTAAAGTTAATATTTATACAAAAGATCAGTTGATTAATCACTCTCCAAAATAAAGGCCAACAAAGGCCAGTACAACTAAAATAATTCCTAAAAGAATATGTTCGCCATAGTCTCAAAATATGTCGTATCTCAGGGCCCGACCGAATGTCTAAACTGTTAGAAAAGAGTAGAAACCAGGATCTCTAGACATTGCGTACAGATTACTGCGGAAATAATTTTCAACTAATATGATTAGATCATACCTGCAAGATCTCTCTGATTTGATTTCGATCTTATAGCAACTCGAAAAACCTCAAGATCTTCTACTGTATTCCTATATGATCGAACTCACACCAGGGAGTAGGCCTCTTCTGCGAATTCTCTTCTACTCTCTAAAATCGAGATTTCTCTCTTATTATTCTTGTATGTTAACATAGAGAGCAATAGCGCATATTTATACGCTACAATAGGGACCTTAAAAAGGAAATAAAGATAGGCTCCTTATGGAAATAGGAAACCCTAATTCGACCCAAATTAGAATCATAGTTCCATAAATTACAATTTAGTCCACTAAAGAATTGTAATTGCACTCTTGTCCTTATTCTCAAAATAATATTTCGAACTTCTTACTATTAAATGCTTATTAATCTCCCCACGTTAAGATTTCAGATATCCATCGATTAAATAATTACTGACATCCATATTTAATCGATATCTTTATAATTCCTTGAGACCTAACACTTAACTTATTTGATATGTCGGACACAAAGTCCACCTGCAGGGTTTGACATAATCAAAACTTAAAAGCTTCATTAAGGAGACATCATCAATCCCTATTACGGGACGTGGATTCCGTCAATAAACTAATATCCATCATATACGTAGTGTAGTCATCCAATTCACTGAGATTATTGACCCATAAAAGATCTCACTCTTTCGTAAATCAAAATGCCAAACACTAAATGTATATGTCTATTATTTACATCGGGATTAAGAGTATAAGCACTTATAATAACCATTTGGGTGTTCATCATCTTATATAGTCAGTATAAAGACAATATACTAAAAAACACTGTCCAGCTCAATACACACATAGTGTACAAGTATAATGAGTTGAAACTATATTGTTTCCCGCAGCCAAGACAAGCCTGCTGAAACATCATGCTACAATCGTACTGATGGTATGTCCAAATCCATCTAGATTGTAAACAACAACTTATATTCTATAAGAACCGACAAATAAGTCTTCCATGTATAAGTAAAACTCTACACACCAACTTGTCTATTTTATAGAATAAAAGACACTCACATGCATAATAATTAATAATGCAATCATTTGCCCATATATAATATCAGTTAGATGATAAAACAAAATATACTAAAAATGAATCAGTCATAGACAAATATATTAAGTATGTTTTTAGTATAAATTCCAACATAAACGACATCATCAGCCTGCCACTCTCCTACGCGTTGCGACTTTTCGGCCGCCTCCGCTGGCTCCTCATCAGGATAACCGACATCTGAACCTGAGCACCAAAAAATGGGTCAGACACGACGGTTTGGCAGATGGGTGAAAAGATATGACAATATATATAGAAATATTTAAACATACCTTGGAAAACATTGAAACCTGTTTGAACAGTAAATTGCATGAAATAGAGTGCATCTTTTATTAGAAGTCACATGTACAATATGAAAACATGTAAAGGTACCAAAAAATAAGAAACTAGTGAGATGGTAACCACACAAAGCTAAATCCTCTGTCACCAAAGTGATGAGAGCACATCAGGGTGTTGATCTTTGACATACAAGGTGATGAGATTCAACGAAATATATATAATACATATAACTATACGGGATGGGACCACGGTAGCGAACCGAGTATCGGGATGGGACGGGATCCAGGCTGCAGCTGGCGGGACAGGAGGGAGACCTCCTAGTTGGTGGATCAGACCGACAAGGTCGTCCAGGCTTAGTGGTGCCGACACATATGTCATATACAAGAAATCGGGACATGTGCAAATATCCATATGATGTAAACACATAAACGGGTAGGACGGGGTACCCATAGGCACAAAATATCATCTTATCATCGGGCAATGCATAACGGGGCTAGCAAAATGCTAAAAATATAATTTCAGTATTTTCGGGCATGATTATTCATGTAGCATGAATTTCGAGAAGTACATGTCAAAATTTCGGGACAAGTAGAATACAAGTGAATTTCAAAATTTCTGGGCCAAGCATCGGGGTTCAAGATTCGTTCAATGGGAATAGGGGTCTCGTATGTTGATTTCATCATAGACTTGGTACTCCTTGAGTTTTGGAGATATTCCGAGCTCCCTAAACACATTGACAAGTCCAGAAATCCTCAATGAATCTCCATGATGGTGTTTCTTCCTCAATCAAGCTCCACACTTCGCTTTCTCGATCTTACCATCGCACTGGAGCTCCAAACAATACATCCCCAAGCCTTAGAAGATCATTTCAAGTCTTCCTGCATTAACTCAGGCCCACTGTACAATTGGCTCAAGCGGATTGAAGTTTGCTCGAGCTAACAGCTCTCTGCAAGGGGTTCGCTCGAGCGGACCTTCCCAGGTCAAGTTGGCTCGAGCTAATTGTCCTCTGGATGGGGTTCGCTTGAGCGAACTGTCACAGAACTTGTTTCTGATGAGCGGTTGGCTCCTTCCTTTTCTCCCTTTGCATATATTTCTAAGCACCCTTTTGCACAACAAATGAGGGTTTATAACCCTCTCAAACCCCACTTATTCCTCCATTTAAACCACTCCATAAGATGTATCACATTCTTCTTCATTTCATCAAAGGAAACCTATTCACACCAAAGATCCATAAAATCCATTAACAAGATTTAACCAAAATCAAGTGCATACATGTTTCTCAAGAAGTTAAACAAGAGTGAAGAAGCTTATCAATATGCATATATTTCGAACTCAACGGTAAAATCATGGAAGAGAGCATATATCAAATCAGTAAAGCATGTGATAGAAAACCACATCCATCATAAAACATGAAGAACACTAAAACATCCAGAAAACCACATCCACCATAAAACATGAAGAACACTAAAACATCCATTCATCCACTTGCGTTGGGTCCAACCTAGTAAATCAAGCTCCTAATCACACTTTCTCAAAGCCAACCTACAACACATTTCAAAAACCCCCAAATACAAACCCTAAATGGTCAAAATAATGAAATAGAAAGAGAGAGCTCCCAATAATAGAGATGGAGACTCTCTAGGGCTACAGTAATACAAATCTAGAAGATTGGAGAGATTGTTTACTTGTAGGGTCTCCACATACAAAAGACTAGTCAAAAGGAGTCCTAGGATGCTTGGTTTTCCTTCTCAATGCTATCAATGGGGAGCTTGTAAGGTGGGGAAGAAGAAGATGACCTCCATTCTTTATTGGTGCAAGAGATTGGTGTGGATGGGAGATGAAGAAATAAGAATGAGAAGAAACCCTAGCTTAGTTGGAGCTAATCCTCTTCCACAATAACAAGTACAAGAAAAGGGAAAAGTGAAAAAGGAGCTCACTATATATATATATATATATATAGAATGTGAAGGTGGGTCCCACAACTTAAAGGCTTGTTGGGCTAGAAACATGGTTCTCGAGGCCTCGGATGCGTTCAACGAAGAAGGGAGAAACGATCGTCGAAAAATATAATTTCTAAAAAGTATAAATATCAAGGGTTTTGGTGACATTGAATTTTGTGTCCAGATTTAGTGTAAACAAACTGTCTTGCCCTCGAAGTTGTAAAAGTCGGGTTTCGGGGTCTCGAACAGGGAATGAAGTCAACACAAAAGTTGTAGAGATTAATGAGATGAGTCAAACGGAGTTGAAGCACGAATTTATGGAATCTCGAATAATCCCTCATGTTCACGCAAAGTCACTAAAAGAACCCCCAAAGGGTCCCACTAAAACAAGAAAACTCTCAAAATTCCTCAAAGCTAAATAAAAGCTATTCTAACCCAAACTTAACCAAAATCCACTAGTCTCACTTAGAGTTAAAACAATATTTAATTAACACTAATCGCGGTCACTTGGGACGGGGTATTACATCTTCCACCCCTTGGGACATTTGGTCCTCCAAATTAAATCACAACTAACCTTAGGTAGTAGGTGAGGATACTTCTTCTGAACTTGATCTCGTAGTTCCCACGTCGCTTTTTCCAGTCCATGGTTTTCTCAGAGCACTTTCACCCAGTGAATAGTCCGTGTTCTCAGCTCTTGTTCTTTTGTATCAATCATTTGAACAGGCTTCTCAACATATGTGGCATCTTTTTGGATTTCCAAAGGTTCATGACGGAGTACTTGTGATGAGTCAGGAACGTACTTCTTTAACATTGACACATGGAAGACATTGTGTATGCCTGATAGTTTGGGTGGTAAGGCTAATCTATAAGCCACGTTACCAATCTTGCTCACAATGTCATACGGTCCAATGTATCTTCTGGATAACTTGCCATTCTGTCCAAATCTCAATATTCCCCTGGTAGGTGATACCTTCAAGAAAATATTATCTCCTTCTTTGAGCTGTAAGTCCTTTCTGTAAGAGTCTACATAACTTTTCTATCTACTTCAGGCCACTTTCAGACGTTCTTGGACCAACTTGACTTTATCACTAGTTTCACTCACTATGGCTGGTCCATGGAAGCTGCGAACGCCTACTTCTTCCCAACACACAGGTGTCCTACACCTTCTGCCATACAAAGCTTCGAAAGGCGTCATTCCAATGCTCGAGTGGTGACTGTTGTTGTAAGCAAACTCACACAACAGTAAAGTCTCGTTCCATTAAGTCTTGAAGTCTAACACACAAGCATGGAGCATATCCTCAAGGGTCTAAATTGTCCTCTCTGACTGGCCATCTGTCTGAGGGTGATAGGCCATGCTGAATTGTAACCTCATACCCATGGATTCATGTAGGGTCTTCCAGAATCTCGAGACGAATCTACTATCTTTGTCGGATGTGATAGAAACTGGTTGTCCGTGTCGACTAACAATCTCACTGACAAACAACTCGGCCAAAGATAACATGTGCATCTTCTTCCCTGTCCTCATGGGAATGAAATGAGCTGACTTGGTAAGACGGTCCACAATGACCCGTATTGCGTTATTGCCTCTGCTGGTCCTCGGTAGTCCTGAAAGAAAGTCCATGGTAATGTGCTCCCATTTCCATTCCGGGATCTCTAACGGTTGCAACAAGGGTGAGTACCATAGTGTTAGACTAATGAATGCTCATTGGACCAATTAATGAGGTTAGCAGTTCCATTTTTAGGGTCATAAAGTCCTAAAGAATCCTAAATTCCTATGGAAATAAGGGTGAGCACCATAATTAACTATTGAGAGGATTATGGTAGGTTATGATAGGTTAAGGGCGATAATTCACCCTAAAAAAAATTGGTCTAGAAAAGAGCCAGGTTTCAGTCTCATGTTCGCTCGAGCGGACCCCATCCAGAGGGTTGATCGCTTGGGCAACCCTTATCGATCGCTTGAGCGATGGTTTCAGAAGGGTGTTCACTCGAGTAGACCCAAGTTCGCTCGAGTGGACCCCAAACAGAGAGTTGGTCGCTTGGGCGATCCATTTGATCGCTCGAAAGAGTGCTTTAAGAGGAGGTTCGCTCAAGCGAATGCTCCAGAATTCTTGATTTCGGAATTCTCATTGTTTCTTCTCTCATCCATTTTCTAACTCCCTTCCATCACAACCTGCAACATGAAAATGGAGCCTTCATGTTCCCATTCACAACATATAACTCCCCCATCCATCCGTCAATTAAAATCATAAAACCATTCATTAATTAAGAGATAGAATCAATGAAGAAGAATCTCATTCGAATCAAATGAAAATAAACAATATGTAAGTCCAAATTTATGATGTACTTGCCTCTAAAGAGCTTTCCAACTCTTTCAACACTCTTGGCTAAAAAAAACCCTAAAATCCCCCAAATCACCAAACCTAATTACAAAAACACATGGAAAATGGAATGATTATGCATGCAAGATTAACCATGAGTCCTTTGACTCTTTTTCAACTCAAAAACCTAAACAAAAGGGTTTTATGCCTACCTCTTATCAAGAATTTCGAATTTGGAAGAAATAGGAGAGGGTGGAGATGGTTTCTTGGCCACCAAGGTGAGGGGAAGATGAAGAGATGAAGAAGACTCCACTCCAAGCTCCCAAGACACATGCAATCACTCTTGATTATTGAGGAGGAGAGAAGAAAAAGAAGTGTTGAGAGAAGAGGAAATGAAATGGAAAAGGAAAGGATAAGGTTGTATTTAAAGGGATAAGGATGCCATTTTTTGTAAGAAAGTCCACAAAAATAGTATATTTCTATTTTGGGTCAAATGGGGGTCCAAATACTCAACGGTAGCTCAAATTAATGAAGTAGAGTCTAATACGGAAATCGACGTTCTTGTCGAAATACACGCGATGACGCAAAGATGACGTGCAAATAATGCAAAATGAGAAAATCAATAATTACGAAAAAGCACTTGACTCTACCCAACCGAGTCAAATCGGTTCCAACTCACCTGTCTAAGGTTCAAGACTCGACTAACTCAATCTATAGAGGCTAAACAACACTAATTATCATAATTAGTAATTAAACACAATTAATTTAGTTAAAACATATTTAATTAGCACTAATCAAGATTAAATTGGGTCGGGGTGTAACATTTCTCCCCCTCTTAGATTCGTTCGGTCCTCCGAACGATCATACCTGCGCTAAGAGTTCAGGATAATGTTGTGCAACTTGCTCCTCGAGCTCCCACGTGGCTTCTTCAGGTCCATGGTTAGTCCAAAGGAGTTTCACCCAACGAATGGTCCTCGTCGCAACACTTGCTCCTTCTCATCGATAATACGGAGCGGACGCTCGATGTATGTGGAATCGGGCTTGATCTGGACTTCCTCATATTGGATAACGTGAGACGGATCCCGGACGTATGTGCGAAGCATAGAAACATGGAATACGTCATGTACTCCTGCGAATTCGGGTGGAAGCTTTAATCTGTAGGCCACGTCACCTATTTGGCTTTTGATCTCCAAAGGTCCCACATATCTTGGTGAGAGTTTTCCATTTTGCCCAAACCGAATCGTGCCTTTCATCAGAGACGTCTTCAGAAATACCTTTTCTCCAACTTGGAATTCAAGTTTCCTTCTTCTGTTGTCTGTGTAGCTTTTCTGCCTGCATTGAGCAGTTTTCAACCGTTCTCTAACTTGAAGGACTTTCTCTACTGTGTCTGCAATAATAGTCGGTCCATGAAAACTTCTAGTGCCGACTTCTTCCCAACAAACCGGAGTTCTGCAACTACGTCCGTAAAGAGCTTCAAAAGGCGGCATTCCAATGGTCGAATGGAAATTATTGTTATACGCAAACTCACATAGAGTCAAATGCTCATCCCACTCACCACCAAAATCAAGAACGCTAGATCTAAGCATGTCCTCTAAGGTTTGAACGGTGCGTTCGGACTGTCCGTTTGTCTGCAGATAGTAAGCGGTACTGAAACTGAGTTTGGTGCCCATGGACTGTTGAAATGATTGTCAAAATGAAGAAACAAATCTCGTATATCGGTCAGAGACTATCGAGACTAGGGTACCATGCAATCAGACTATCACCTTCACAAAAAGCTTCGCCATTTCATTAAACTTCATACCTTTCTTAAAAGGAAGAAGATGAGCTGATTTTGTCAACCGGTCAACTATCACCCAAATCACGTTGTTCTTCCGGTTAGTCAGGGGTAGACCTGAAACGAAGTTTATTGATATAAGTTTCCATTTCCACTGAGGAATAGACAAAGGGTGCAATAAACCCGGAGGCTTCCTATGCTCAAACTTTACCCACTGACAAGTATAACACTTGGATACGAATTCTGCGATTTCCCTCTTCATATTATTCCATCGGAATTGCCTCTTAAGATCTCTATACATCTTTGTACTTCCAGGGTGCATCGCATACCTGGCATTGTGTGCTTTTATGAAAATTGGGTCTATCAGCCGATCAGTCTTCGGTATACATAATCGATTTCTGAAATACAAAATTCCATCCACCAATTGGAAATCAGGCTTCTCAGCAATATGATCTCTTATCTTAGCCAAATTAGGGTCCGCAAACTGTTCATTCTTAATTCGGTTCATTAACTCTGGTTCGTACATCGACATAGCTGCCATCATTACCAGTCACTAAGCAATTGGACCTCTACATCCAGTTTGAACCATTATGCGCTCATGGCCACAACTAAGGAAGATTTCCTAATCAATGCATCAGCCATAAGATTTCCTTTTCCCGGAATATATTTGATTGGGAAATCATAATCCTTTATAAATTCGAGCCATCGCCTCTGCCTCATGTTGAGATCTTGTTGAGAGAATAGGAATGTAGACTGCGATGATTGGAATGCACTTCAAATTGTTCTCCATACAAATAATGTCTCCATAGCTTTAATGCAAATACTATAGCGGCTAACTCAAGGTCGTGGGTGGCATAATTCCTCTCATGATTCTTCAACTGCCTTGATCCATAAGCTATAACATTTCCATTTTGCAGAAGGATACGCCCCAAACCGACTCTCAATGCATCTGAATAAATCACAAATCCTCCTAAGCCTTCAGGTAAGGACAAAATTGGGGCGGTCGTCAGCTTTCTCCTTCAAAGTTTGGAAACTGAATTCACATTCCTCACTCCATATAAATGGTACATCCTTCCTGGTCAACTTCGTCAATGGGGCTGAGATCTTAGAGAAATATTGGACAAACCTACGGTAATACCCCACAAGGCCTAGAAAGCTTCGAATCTCTGCCACTATCCTTGGACTTTGCCAATTAATAACGGCTTCTATCTTCGCTGGGTCCACTCTTAGGCCGTCTCAAGTGATGATATGCCCCAAAAAGGCCACTTGTTCAAGCCAGAATTCACACTTCTCAAGCTTAGCATACAATTGATGCATCCTTAAAAGCTGAAGTGATGATTTGAGTTGATCTACATGCTCTTCCATAGTCTTGGAGTATACCAAAATGTCATCAATGAAAACCATGATGAACTAATCGAGATAGGGAGTGAAGATCCTATTCATCAACACCATAAACACTGTTGGCGCATTAATCAAGCCAAATGGCATCACAAGAGATTCGTAGTGACCGTATCTCATCCTGAATGTTGTCTTCTCAATGTCTTGCTCGTGAACTCTTAGCTGGTGGTATCCGGATCTAAGATCGATCTTCAAAAACTAAGCCGTTCCCTGAAGTTGGTCGAACACTTCGTTGATTCGAGGCAACGGGCACTTGTTTTTTATCGTCACTTGATTGATCTACCTGTAGTCTATGCACATCTGAAGAGTACCATCCTTCTTCCGCATGAACAACACTAGAGCTCCCCATAGTGACACACTAGGACGTATGAGTCCCTTGTCCAGCAAGTCTTGCAATTGTTCATTCAATTCTCTAAGTTCCGTTGGAGCCATTCTATACGGTGCCTTCGAAATCGGAGCGGTACCTGGTACTAAATCAATGGAAAAGTTCACTTCTCTAGGCAGAGGTAATCCAGGAACTTCATTCGGAAATACACTTGGGAATTCACACGCCACCGGGATATCTTCTAACTTCACAACCGACTTCTTCTCGGAGATAAAAGTGAAGTAGCCTTCACAGCCACTCTCTAGGAGCTTTACAGCATCCAACGCTAACACGAGTCCAGACTTAGGTCTCTCTCTCCACACACCCTCGAATATCACATTCAACTCAAGATCCTCCACCTTAAAGGTGATGGTCTTGTGGAAGTAATCCACACAAGCTCAATATCTCGCAAGCTAATCCATCCCGAGGATGACGTCGAAGTCTTACATCGCTAGGATGATCAAGTCTGCTGGCATCAGCAAATCCCCGATGTGAGCATTGCACTTAGGGTAGTAGTTATCACAAGCTACTCGCTTACCCACCAGGGTAGTCACTATCAACACGAACGGTAGCAACTCAGGCAGTTGCTGAAGTCCACAAGCAAAATGGGCTGCCACAAATGAATGTGTGGACCCTGAATCAAACGAGGTCCTTGCATCTCTAGCGTAAATCAAAACAGTACCTTCTACTACATTTTCAGCTGCTTCTGCCTGCTCAAGATTTGTTGCAAAATGTCTCCCTGCTTGCTGTGGCAGTTGTTGGGCCTGTTGTCGCTGTTGTCCTGGCCTCCCTTGCTGTTGTGGTCGTTGCTACTGGGGTCTTGGAGGTGGTGCTAGTAATGCCAACCGCTGAGGCAGAGCTGGAAGTGCTGGCCTGGCTTGCTGTTGAGGAGGTTGCTGTTGAGGTGCTTTGTAACCCCCTCTGTCCTTGGGACAGGCTGTTGCTCGGTGCTCCATAGATCCACAAATAATGCATGCTCCGATATTCCTCCAGCATCTCTCAATGTGGTGCCCTTTTCCACAAGTCTCACATCTTGGAACCCTAAGGCCACTTGCCATACCTTTCTGTTACTTGTACTGGAACCCTTTCCCAGAATGGGACATGCTTCGCTTGGGATCAGCATTTCTCTTCTTAATAGCCATCTCCTTTGCAATGTAAGCTCTGTCCACTGCATCCTGAAAAGTCTCAGGCCTCTTGTACATCACCACATGTTCTTCGTACATCGGATGAAGCCCACCTACGAATCTCTTCACTTTCTTTTCCTCTGTATCAACTGAATCCTTGGCAAACTTGGACAATTGGAGGAAAGTATGCACATACATCGCCACTGTCATCTGATTTTGCTTGAGGGGGATGAATTCTTCTTCTTTTCTCTAGTACACATGATCTGATATAAACTTGCGGTGGAATTGTTCTTGGAACGTCTCCCATATTGTGGCATTAGGCATGACTTTGTAAGCATCCCGAATACTTTTCCACCAATCTTTAGCTATGCCTCTAAACATCGAAGTAGTGAGCACCACTCGTTGCTTGTTGTCGTAAACCACCGTTTCGAGCACATCACAAATATGCTCTAGCCACTCGTCAGCTAGAATGGCATCTTCCTTCCCTTGAAACTCTATAGGTCCTCTTTTCCCGAACTTCTCATACAAAGCATTCTGGTCATGCTCTTTGGACAGGATGACCACTTGGGTTCCCGGATTTGGCTGAGCTTGGCCTTGCCTGGCCATCAACGTTGCCAAATGCTCATTTGTTTTGGCCATCTGCTCCATCAGCATCATCATTCGAGCTTCCATGGAGGGAGGATCATTCTCTAGTACAACGAATGAGTCATCTTTGTGGGACTCGTTATTTCCACCATTGTGTCCACTCCTAGAGCCCTGAAAGTCTTCTAAAACACTTAGAAAACTAACTATAAATGTTGTGAGAACGCGTTAGAGTCGATTAGGAGTAAAGAATTGTCAGGGTTAGTCATTGTTAGTTTTGAGTCATTTGTTAGCATTTTGTGTCTAGTGTGAGTATTGTATAGAGAAATATCACATCCTGGTCCTGAATCACCTTGGCCTAGGGTAATCCCCGATGTGAGACACACGTACTCCCGTGATGCTGTACTTGTCTCGAGCCAAATACAACACACGAAGGAGAGAAAAATAATTTTTCCACACGTGAGTCAAGCTCACTAGAACATATCAATAACAGTTAATTCATAGCAGAAGCTGTAATTCACACATATAAATGTATCATTTCTCATTCAGTCCAATTAAACGTTCAAGTTTGATACAAAAGAATTATACATGTATATACATTAATTACAAAAGAGGGTGTTATAAAAGAACCCTATACAACACTACCAAAAATATATTCAACAGAATAACTAGAACTAAGTGTGACCCACACAAAAAGGGCGCTAGTCACCCTAACAAAATCCTCGAAAGTACACATCGCGCTCCGAAGGAAGGTATCTGCACAGCCGTTGGTTCTGGCCACTCTTTTAGTCCTGGATGAACCTCTTGGGTAACCTCCTCTCCCTCCTTGGCCTCTTCAAGACCGGAAGTTGCACCTGTGACCGTGACACCAAGAGTAGTATCTCAATACGACGATCTAGCAAGTATATGCAATAATAAAGAAGTACATAATGTTGCAAAATGAATTGAAAGACGATTAATTAATAAATGACAATGATAAGTATATATCAACTAAGCAAATTGTGCTAAAATTGAATGGTTTATGCTTGTGAATCAAATAAAATGAAACATACTAATTGGCTACTACATTGAGCTCATCCTCTCAAAAGAGAGCAAATCTAGTTGGGATGTCACCAGCTGCCTGGCCAAAGGCTAGCTGGCTACCCGGATCTAGAGTTTCGGTGCTCCAGATGACTTACTGCAGTAGTCTCAAATAACTAAACCAAGTTCAACCCCGTCAAGTATCACAGGGTCGAAGCTAAGTAGTGTCAACTCGATCAAATCAAATAATAATCGGATTGAGTGAGTTTGTATTTCACTTGTCCAAAATCAAATCGAATAGTAATCACATATCACATATACTTACTCAATCCACATTACCAACGAATACTTAATCGGTATACAATACTTAAGGTACGAATTGACTGTAAACAATCGAACCTCAATGAATACTAATAATGCAACAACTCTACTAATTAGGATTTGATACAAAAAAATGAGATTGTACTCCAATATGAAATGCAATAATTTAAGGGAGTCAAGAAATTTTTTACGAACCAATACTAGACTATTGTTTTTAGTCTTTCACCGTCCAATATAAGGTAGGTTGGGAAGGTCAACGTATTACTTCCTTGTTAGGTGTCACTATTGATGAGAAATACGTTGAATTTCCAAACTAACCCTCATGGCGTAGTGTTAGACTAATGAATGCCCATTGGACCAATTAATGAGGTTAACGATTCCATTTTTAGGGTCATAAAGTCTTAGGGCATGTTTGTGTAACGCTTTTCCGCGGAAAAGTGGACGGTTTTCTGCGGAAAATCCATTTGTCCAGCGTTTGGTGCGGAATAATTCCGCGGAAATGCTTTCCTGCCCAGTCAGCATTTTCCTTGATAATTGTGGAAATGAGTTTCCTATGGGGGGGTATGGGAAATGGATTTCCTCGGAAAACTTCATCTACTTTTCCTCACTCTTGTCCATTTCAACCCAAAAACCCTACAAATCTTTCTTTTTTTTTATTTCTTTATATAAATTATTATTTAATATTGAATAAATAATATACATGTTATGTTATTTTTTATTCAAAAAAAGTATATCACCAAATAAGAAATTTTGATTTTCTATAAGGAATCCAAGGCCGCATCAAACAACATTAGCACCAATTCAATGAGAAAACTCTTTTGCACCAAACATGAATTTCTAAATTCTATGGAAATCTTTTTCCGAGGTTTTTATTTCTATGGAATTTGCTTACGTGGCAATTTCCCTTTTCCGCGGAAAGGGTGTGTACACAAACATGCCCTTAAAGAATCCTAAATTCCTATGGAAATAAGGGTGAGCACCATAATTATCTATTGGAGAGGATTATAGTGGGTTATGATAGGTTAAGGGTGATAATTCACCCTAAAAAAAAAGGGACAGAAAAGACCCAGGTTTCAGTTTCAGGTTCGCTCGAGCAGACCCCATCTAGAGGGTTGATCGCTCGGGCGACCTTATCATTCGCTTAAGAGATGGTTTCAGAGGGGTGTTCGCACGAGCAGACCCAAGTTCGCTCGAGAGGACCCCAAACAGAGAGCTGGTTGCTCGAGCGATCCTTTTGATCACTCGAAAGAGTGCTTTAAAAGGAGGTTCGCTCGAGCGAATGCTCCAGAATTCCTGATTTCGGAATTCTCATTGTTTCTTCTCTCATCCATTTTCTAACTCTCACAACCTGCAACATGAAAATGGAGCCTTCATGCTCCCATTCACAACATATAACTCCCCCATCTATCCGTTAATTAAAATCATAAAACCATTCATTAATTAAGAGATAGAATCATTGAAGAAGAATCTCATTCGAATCATATGAAAATAAAAAACATGTAAGTCCAAATTTATGCTTATACTTGGCTCTAAAGAGCTTTCCAACTCTCTCAACACTCTTGGCTCAAAAGAACCCTAAAATCCCCCAAATCGACCAAACTTAATTACAAAAACACATGGAAAATGGAATGATTATGCATGCAAGATTAACCATGAGTCCTTTGACTCTTTTTCAACTCAAAAACCTAAACAAAAGGGTTTTATGCCTACCTCTTATCAAGAATTTCGAATTTGGAAGAAATAGGAGAGGGTGGAGATGGTTTCTTGGCCACCAAGGTGAGAGGAAGCTAAAGAAGACTCCACTCCAAGCTCCCAAGACACATGCAATCACTCTTGATTATTGAGGAGGAGAGAAGAAGAAGAAGAAGTGTTGAGAGAAGAGGAAATGAAAAAGAAAGGATAAGGTTGTATTTAAAGGGATAAGGATGCCATTTTTTGCAAGAAAGTCCACAAAAATAGTATATTTCTATTTTGGGTCAAATGGGGGTCCAAATACTCAACGGTAGCTCAAATTAATGAAGTAGAGTCTAATACGGAAATCGACGTGCTTATCGAAATACACGCGATGACGCCAAGATGACATGCAAATAATGCAAAATGAGAAAATCAATAATTACGAAAAAGCACTTGACTCTACCCAACCGAGTCAAATCGGTTCTAACTCACCTGTCTAAGGTTCAAGACTCAACTAATTCAGTCTATAGAGGCTAAACAACACTAATTATCATAATTAGTAATTAAACACAATTAATTTAGCTAAAACACACTTAATTAGCACTAAACAATGTTAAATTGGGTCGGGTTGTAACAAAGAAAGAAGGGGAGGATAAGGTGTTTGTTTTAGGCCAAATAATGAGAAGAAAAGCCAAGAGTATTTTTGTCATTTGAAGTTTTTTTTTAATAAAAAGTTTACTGTACTTATGGGAAGAAACCAATGTATAGGACTTGATTTTTATTTTTATTTTTAACAACGGAAGGCATCCTAGCTTTAGGCCTAATTAATCGCTACAGGCCCAAGGAGAGTCGGGTCAATTCCCTGTGGCCCAAGTGTGGTAGCACCTAGAGTTTCAAACACTAAACCTCCAAGAGCAAACCGTGGTCCTAGACCAACTGAGCTACCCCTCGGGGTTTGTATATGACTTGATTAAAAGAAGAGACTTTTACAAAAGGGCCCCTAAATTTTCTGACAAACTTAAAGGTGCCCTACTTTTATGTTTTCACAAAAGGCACCTGGTTTGACTATGTAGTTAGTTCTTTTGGAAAAATGATAGAAATGCCATTTATTCAAGGTTAGCAAATCTTACTAACTGAAGTTACTTTTAGTAAAGCAAGATCACGAAAGGAAGTATGGTGATGGAAAGACTCAGATGTACGTTAAGAAAATATTTGACATCAAGCCATTCCTTTCTTTTTAAGTCTTCAAAGTTTAAGTGGGCAAAGTTGTCTTTCTATGTTTTAACTCAAGATGATGAGTCATTTGAGTTTTTCTTAAGGGTGAATTGGCCAAAAGAATAAAATCTAACTGTTTAGTTACTTCTTCTACACTTAGATTGTTAGTCAAGAGGGATTTTCGTAAAAATGCAAAATATAGTGGCCTTTTTTAGGTTATGTGAAAATATAGTGACCTTTTTGTAAAAAAAACTCTTCAAAGAATTATGGAAAACTCTATACTCTCTTGAAAAATTCAAAGTTTTATGTACTTTTCTTAAAATACCCCAAAAGTTTTATACTTTTTTGAAAGAAGATTTTACTAAAAAAACCACTTTAGATGTACTCTATACCAAAACGATCATTTTAGTTTCCCTCCTACCAAAGTGGTCTTCCCGCTAGAAAATCCTTTTTTTACCAACTTTTTAGAGGATCGATATCAACCCTCATTGCTTCAGCCCAGGGTCGACGTTGACACAGGTTTGGCTCTTTTGTTTCCTGGGTAAAACCTAGAACCCGCAGCTAGGAATTATGGATTGAATGGTAGGAATAAAACCCTTTTGACGGTTGGAGACAATTATTAGATTATTTGGCTCACCCAATGCCATGAACAAATTGGCCAGGAACCACTATCAACTGTCACGACGCTTTGCTTCGGCAAAGGCGAATGCTATGGGAAACAACAGTGATTTGCATCATGAGTCACAACTTGTCATGGATTTGTAAGTATCCATATAACTGAATTATACATTATTGTTATTCCATTACTAAAAAAATTTCTATTTCTGCAGATACATTGGTTGACCCAACGGTTTTATGAGTATGGATGGATGGCACCATGGATATGGATAGTTTTGAATTTTGATCAAGACAGATATTCCATATCAAGACAACTAGCAACAATGGCCCGTGCTTAGCCCGGGCTAAATAATAAAAATGTATTTAATTTTATTGATTTCTTTAAGATATTATCTATAAAGAATAAAGCAAAATAAATAAATATATTATTTTATAAAAAGAGTAAATTAATTTATTTATAAAATTTAGATTGGAATGTTACTGTCATCATACTTTGAAATTGCATAAACAAGGACTATATAAAAGAGAAGAATGATGAAGATAATTTTAAATATATAAATATACATCAGTTACATGAAAAGTTTCCCACCTCCTCTTTAACTCCACGTTGTTGTCGCAAGTTTTTTTTCAATTATATTATCATTTTCTTATTAATTATGAAACTTAATATTTTTGTTGATCAATTCCATATATTATATATTCATTTGAGTTTAGTTTTATTGTAAGATGGTTGTCATAGAAAATTAATTAATGACTATATAGGAAATCATATAAAATAGTTATTTCAAAAGTTTGATCATCTATGCTTAAAGTACAATGCATAAGTATGAAAATTATAACAACAGTATTTATAGGGGTCAATATTCTAAAAATATAGTTATTTTTATAAATACCTCGTAGATAAATTCCAACTCTCGGTCAATATTCCAAAGTGGGGCTGGTTCCATTCCTCATTAACTAATTTTAAGTTTTTGTAGATAACTACTAACAAAAAGATGCTATGTGGTGTAGTAGCTGGGTTGCTCCTTTGAAATTCATATTATGATTAATTTTTACCATGTCATTAAAAATACACGGGTCAGGTTGCGTCCAAAAAGTGTGTTTGATCTCTAGCCCAACCTGACCCGTTTGCTAGGGTCAAACTAAATTAAATTGGTAAATTGGATGTGTCAAAATCAATTGGAGCGAATTGGAACTGATTTTAATTTGAAACCACTTCGTTTCATATATAATAATGGAAGTGATTGCAGAGTATTAGCATGTGCATTTGCTGGTCACTGCATATTCCGTCGTCCAATAAAAATCACTCTGGCATATATTCCCTACTATCGAAACAAAATCATGATTGAGATTTTCAAAAGAAGTTGGGTATTGAATGCAAATAGGCTAAATCTCTCTCCAATATTGTGGTAGTGTGTATGGATGCAAATAGGCTAAACATTGAATTGAATTTTTGTTCTCAAATGTAAGAAGATCAATTATGTTGTGTATAAAAACATTTTTGTCCCTGAATGTAAGAAATCGATTCTGGAGTGTATACTTTCACTTTTGTCCATGAATGTAAGAAGTCAATTAAGCTGGAATGTTTTTATTTGATAACCAGGAAGTTTCCATTTTTTTCTGGTATACCTAAACCAACTTTCACTTCAAGTTGCTTTGTCAAACTAATCATTAAAGAGGGGGAGGGTCGACGTCAACCTTGGCTGCAAGTTAGAGATTATACCAAGAGCTAAACCTGCATCGATGTTGACTCTAGGATATAGAAATCAAGGTCGACCCTCACTATAGATTATAGGTTATACGTAGAGAACAGAAGAGCCAAACCTGCATCGGCATCGACCCTGGGCTGAAGTAACGAGGGTCAATATCCACCCCCAAAAAAATTGGTAAAAAAAAAAAAAAAGAGGTCTTTTTGGCGGGAAGACCACTTTCGTAGGGGGGAAACTAAAATGACCATTTTGGTATTGGATGCATCTAAAGTGACTTTTTTTTTTTCTAGAATCCTCTTTTTGAGGATTTCCTCTTTTTTTATATATGATCCTACCTTTTGTGCCATTCCTAGGAAGGACATTTTTCCCAGTGCGCTACGCATTTTAGCCATTCTTCGCAAGACCAGAAGAGTTTCAAGGTTCAACCTTTGGTGACGGTCTAGATATGCTCTCATGTGCACAAGAGAAGAGATTTTCCTTCCTCAAAAACCCCATTATGCCTTCAAGAACTATATTGTGGGCTTCTGATCTTCAAGTTCAATCTGATGAGTCTGGATGGTCTCTGCGCTTGGCCATATAAGAAGAGGGACAAAGGTTAGATTTTAAATTAGTAGGCCCTATTGAAGTTGCTCATGAGATTTCTCTTGAATCTAGCGCTCAAAGATCCAGATGAATATTGGAGATATTTGTTTGGAGGAATTTTATGACTGAGTCCTGTGAAGGAGGGATGGAATTTTGTTTTAGAGTTTGTTATAAAGGGCCTCAGTATTTTCATAAAATCTCAAAAAGGCCCCTATCTTTTCTATTTTTAATAAAAAAAAATCTTGACTAACCTTCATATTGTAGAATAAGTAACTGATTCCTTTGTCCCTCTCCCTTTTTTTTATTTTTAACTGATTTACCCTTGAGAAAAATGAGTTACCCTTAGTTAAAAGTAATATATACAAATTGATCATATAGATCCATCCCAAAAATAAAGAGACTATATTTTCGGTAAATATTTTTCTTTCTCTTTTTTTTGGTAAAATCTGTTTTTTTCATGGTAAATCATAAAGAGACCAATTGAAGATATGGATGGATGGATGGGCAGATTGGCTTTCCCAGCTTGTTATTTACGAGATACAAACCTGACACTTTCCATTTTTTGAGGCCCACTTTGTCGGACTAGTTTTAAGTTGTAGGTTGGTCCCGTTGGAAAAGGCATGCAAAATTGCATTAACATGCCGACATTGAACACGAGTGTATTATCTAGCATGATCATATGGTGGGCCCCACCATCAATGTGTTGTACATAATAGTTAGGTATACTCATCATGTGGGTAACAGCCAAAAATGTGCTAAAAGAGAACTACTAAAGAGAAACAACCGTACGGGCTATCAAACATGGCCCATCTTATGATTAAATCATCATCAATGGTGAAGGAAGCAGTTAGTCATTGTAAAGTTTTTGACTGTTAGTCAAGTGGGATTTTAATTTTAGTAAAAACATAAAATACAGGTACTTTTTAAGGCTTCATAAAAATATAGGGGCTTAAATAAATAAATAAATAAATAACTCTTTTTTTGTACAAGGCAAATAGTCGACAGTAATGTCAATTGTTATTTATGGAGCATTTGAAGTTCTTTATTTATGGTTAGAATTTTGGAAATCCAACCTTATTTAACAAAAATCCAACATCGTTATGAGAAAATCACTCTTAAACCTAGTTAAATGATTTAATCAGGAAAAACGCAAAATCTATGGATGAATGTGCCGTACATTAGAGATATTGTCACTTGGTTGGTGATATCTGATGAGTCAGGCCCAAGTGACCCAATTCTTAATGAGCCAGGGCCTAAATCTGTGAAGATCCGGTCCGTTGGGATCCGAGTCCAAGTCTACGAAGACTGTCACGTCAAGGCCACCACGTCGCTTCGGATATAGTCGTCGGTCTTTAACCTGCTTTTACCAAGTCCCGCGAAGAATATCTCACCTGCCTCGTCAATCGAGGGTAGTTCAAAGGCTCTGTCGAAGTGAAGGGAGCGTTGAGGTAAAGTCACCCCCATCTGTTGGGGGAAGACTATAAATATAAGAGGCAACATTTTCCAAGAGGGGGCACTTCTTCTGTATTCTCTCAGAGTTTGTAATCTCTACATATTGGAAGTAAAGCTACCGGCAGCCTTTGCCCTTCTTAAGTGGACGTAAGTCATATTGACCGAAAGTCATATTGACCGAACCACTATAAATTCTCTCTCTTCTTTATTTATTGCACTAGCATTTATTACTTGATAGGTGGTGTCCGAAACCAATTTTTGGCATCATCAATATCGTCAGCCCCATCAACCCTGTTAATATATGCATTTCATTTTCCCACCCATCAGAATCTCATTTTTTTCGTTTTCCATCTCCATTTTCTACCAATAGCAAACTGAATATTGAAAGCTAAGAAAAGAGAAGCATATTTGGAAGAGATAACGGCATCAAATCCTGTTAAAACTCGTTTAAAAGGTTCCTTCAAACTTCTCATCTTCTCTAATCTTTGTTTATATGGGCTGCCCACACTTAAATAAAAAAAAAAAAAAAAAAAGCTGGCTAACATACCACAATGCAAGCGTATAAAGCCGAATATTGCACTAGTTAAATGGTGTAGCAGAGGCCACTGGTTTTATCATAGCATTCATTTGTTCCTCAACATTTTCTGAGTATTAAGTATGGAGTGCAGATTTTATGAGAATGCTCCAAATTAATACAAAATTAGATGTCAACAAGTTGCAGTCCTGGAATCAAATTTCAAATCAGATTTCAAGTTGTAGTTCAACAAAAGTCCAAAAGAATAACTAAAATTTACAGGGAGATTCAGCTTAGTTTCCAACTGAATCATCGATTTAATGTCTTAAATAAATTACCTCTGAATTTCAAAATAAGCTCTTATTTGTGGAGTTTTCAAGTGGGCCGTAAATCTTCTACCGTAGTTTTCTTTAACGTAAATTACGCTTCAGGTTACCCCTATCATAATCAATTTTTTTTCAAAATTAGCCTCCACCCTTATAGAAGGATTTTCTCCGACGTGAAGAGCACTATTTTGGATAACACTTACTTTTAAATAGAATCCAACTTACTATTAAAAAAAAAAAAAAAGATTTTCTCCTACAGGCATCCGCATGAGACGCGGTGGGTGAAATACACTGCCTACCATCAATGTATGTTGAGGCCTTCTGCGTTGATGGCAGAGATGCATTTTTCACACACCGCATCTGCAGGAGAAAAAACATACATATCTGCCAATGGATTAGAAAGGAGTGTTCCTAATGGGCTAATCCTCCTTTTAAATATCTAGCAATAACCCCATTTTCTTTTACTTGTTCATTTTATTTGCTTGAACCAAGACTTTAACCTCTTTTTTCAATTAGAAAATCATTCTCTCCTTTGGCGATAGTCCTAAAAGCATGCAAGTCATGACCATTTCCATGAAAGGTAATTTGTCAACAATCCATTTCAAGAGTTAGTGGGAATCTTAATAAAGTTGATACGAAAAATACATAACAAGTAAAATGGACTCTCAATGGGCGATCGAAATCCACTTCCAACGGATAGATCTCAAAGTTCTTGTTTATATTGTAGGGTTTGTAGGCCCCACAAATCATCAAGTGCCTTATTCTCAGATGGCATTGAGAGGATTCTTATATAAAAGTTGAACACAGGAGTTGCCCAGGTGGGCTTTCTTAAATTGAGGATTTATATAGCTGAGGATTTAACATCGTTATCATGGCTAAGAAAAAATAGTATCGATGCATAAATCTACGAAGCTAGAATTTTCAAATCCTATGGGGGAGGTCAGACTTGAAAATCTTCAAAATAATGAATTACACTGGTCTAAATTCTTGAGAATAAACAATTGCCAAATGTGAATTTCTCAAATCCTCGAAGAAAGTCGGCAAGAAATCCCTGAGGATTTGGTTACCGAGCATGAAATCAAGAGTAGAATAGTCTAATTAAACAAAGAACTAACTTAGGATGGTCTAATTAAACTGAGAATTAGCTTACTCATTTTGACATGAAATCAAGGTGATCAATAATTTGCTTGCTTTTTAAAAAAGCCTACTAGGTAGTGAGGAATCCTCAAATCTAAAGTAGTGAGGAATGCTCAAATTTTGCAGGTTTCTCACTTGTTACCAAATGCTCTAATGATTTTGTGTATCATTTATTGCAAGAAGTGCATCCTTTCTCATTTCTCAAGATTTGACTCAAGATAAATCGGAATAAAGAAATATATTTCAAGTAGGCGACCCAGGCGGTTATTTTTTTTTTTCCAGCTGTTGAGAAGGCATTGATGATGATGATAATAATGTGTATCATTTATTGCAACCCAATCCTACAAATAATTAGGGTCAGTATAGGGTGGTCCTAACACACACAGGTAGGTCTGTGGGACTGTTTGGACTGATCATGTGGGTTGTGCATGGATAGAAGTTTCCAATTTTGTTCAGAGAATAATCTATACTACCTGTCTGTAGGAAGAGGTGTACTTTCCCGATATTACCAGGACTTAAATTATTGTAAAAATCCTGCCCTAGTTTTGCTCCAAGAACATTAGTCTTTTCTAGGCCAGGCATTTGAAGTGCTTCTATTTGTAACTTCCCAACATCCGGAGAAAAAGCCATAGATTAAAATAATCTTGTGATAACATTCAATAATGATGTTTGCAAAATGATCCCACGACAAAAGTTAAACTAATAATACAGGGTGGAAAGTTGGAGTTTTATAGCCATCATATCATGGACTGATCACATGGTGCTTTTCTACAAAGCTTAAGCAAGAGAGAATCAAAATAACATGAAACTAGATGATGATGAAATGGGTCGGACGCTTTACTTTGCTGGGCATGATCAAACCAATAGCAAAGTGACATTCAAAAGAAATGCATTAATAGCCTCCCTTGCAAAGCCAATTAGTATCTACCAAATCATGCTGGCCCTTCCGATGTCATACAGTACAACTACAAATCTATGGTTGGAACAAGAAATGTCATTACAATTACATTACA